>CM072558.1:7710969-8960969 GCA_036898215.1 Platycarya strobilacea
TGCCAGAATTTGTCATTTTTCACGATGCGATAACGCCACAAATACTAACATTTCTGGCAGTTCAAAAAATGATGGGTGAAAGGGGCTCTTGGGCTAGTTATTTTTCGAGACCTTCTTGCGAATGAAAATTGCTAGAATAAACTATTTTCGACAGTAAAACTAAGTATTTTGGACAAATTCTTTCCCGAGAAAAAAATGATTTTTGTTGTAGTGAGGCCTTTCACCTAGGTGGGTGGTTGTATTTATACTTGGTTTGACATGGTTATCAAGGGAGATCGTGGGGTGTTAGGTCATGCTCAGATCAAGACTGCCACCATCCTCCTGCTCTGTCAGCGTGTCAAGCTGTGATCATGTCTTCCCACACTACCCTAGGCAGCACACCATTGCGTGTTCAGGTCCCTTGTCATGCATTAAATGCAGCTTGTTGCTGCCCTAGCTTGTCCACAACCAGTGGTGGGCTCTTTTATAGGGCTAAGATTCGCACAAAGACGTTTCTAGAAAGGCAGGCAAGTTGTGGGCTCTGTACATGGTTTCTTGGCTCGGGTCCCTAGCCTGCTTTGGTTCCCACTTGAGCTGACTTGATTTCTTTAGGTCTGGGCCTTTCTTCAGAAGGGTCTCATTTACAATATCCCACAAATTCCTATCACAAATTTATGATGTGAATTCAAAATTAAGGTTCTGAGGCCACTTGTTCAGCATTCATTGATTGACTTCTTGAGGCCACCTATTCGACTTTTGTCAATTGAGTTCTCAAGGTCACTTGTCCATCGAATTAATGCGCCTCCTCAATTCCTATGGCTCTCCCATTTTTTGATGGCTGTTAAGGCAGGCCGACGGCTCCTCTCTCCACATCTCAAAAAGCCCATTGGTCTATGCTTTCTACACAGCTAACATGACGACTGCCACTTGTATTGGTCACATCATTGGGAGCATGCTGTTTTGCTAGAGTCATTATTGTCATCACCGTTACATTTCCACACGCCCTCCTGCCTTCCTTCGCTATATAAGGCCTCATTGACCTCTACTATCCTCATTTCTACCATTCTCTCTCTTGGTGTTTCCATTAATAGTCGACTCTCTGCCTTGCCTTCAGTTATTTTTGGTTCGTCTCAACTCTTTATTCTATTGTGGTGTCTCCATTTCCCTTTCCGTTAGCTTCAATTGTTCCCATAGCCCCCAAATCTTCTTCTGAGTTCGTCGCCACATATTTTGCAGGGAAGCGCTTGGTATCGTCAGTCATCAGCATGGATCTTAGTGCGTCTCAGGCCAAATACAATATTTTGATCTCAACCATCCTCGAGATTCCCAGGGGGATGGAACACATGGTGGACCTCGACGGAAAGGCATCCCGGGTGGCCCTCTTCCACTTGATGTTCGCGACTAGCCTGAGCTTCCCGTTTTGCCACCCTGTTCACGAGGTTTTACACTATCTGGGGTTGGCCCTAGTGTAGCTCCATTTGTTGGGCAATGAGCTTTGTTTGCTGGGCAACCCTCAAGGATGTTATCTATGCACTCCAAACTCACCTAGGAGGCCCAACACCAAAGGAAACAACTATAGAGAGCAAAGGAACACATTGGTGAATTCTCGCAAAGAGTGACTGAGAAGAATCTCGACATCATAGCTCATGATATCGAAGTCACAAGTATGAACACTTGCGAACGCTGCCCAACATTTTGCAGAGATCAGGTCCCAGATCACAAACACTAATGCCATTCAAAATACGACCTAGTCTTACACCATCTAAGAAGGTCTTGAACGAATGCATGAATACCTACTGGCGGACCCTGGGTTGGATCTGCATACCCTGGACCTGACCTTCCTTCCTTCAGAATCCCAAGCACAAGCCTATGTCAGGAACTTCGAGAAGCTAGGGTATCCTCTGTTCCTATCAAGTGCTCTTGCTCTTCCACCTTAGTGATGGGCTTGGGTCTCTCTTGTTTATGTAGAAATTTTGTAAAAAAATTCCTGTTTTTTTGTATTTTGTAATGAATGAAATGAAAGTGTCTTTCTTCCAACTGCCTGCATCTCACTCATTGCTCTTTGACCCTAGGACAAGTCCCTAGACTTGGTTCTGTTATGGCCTCATCCCACAGTAAGTCTACGAACTCGACTTCTTTGGATGCGAGGTTTTCATGAGGGCTCGGCAACTGGTGCCTGACCTCGACCCTACAGCAAGTCTAGGGACTCGACTTTGTTGAGCGAGGGTCAGCGAGTCTAGGGACATAGCCTTACCCAGCAGCGAGCCTAAAGACTTGACTTTTTTGCTCGCGAGGTTTTGATGAGAGCTCAAGAATTGGTATCCGGCCTCAACCCCATGGAGAGTCTAGGCTAGGAATTTGGCCTTACCCCCACAGCGAGTCTAGGGACTTAATTTCTTTGTTGGACGGGGGGTTGGCGAGTTTAGGGACTAGACATCTTTGGTCACGAGGTTTTGACGAGGCTCAAAAGCTGATGCTCGGGTTCCACCCTACGGCGACTCAGGGATTTGACTTCTTTGGTCGCAAGGTTTTGACAAAAGTTGAGGAGATGGTGTCCAGCCTCAACCCCATGATGAATCTAGGGACTCAACTTCTTTGCTCACTAGATTTTGACAAGGGCTCGAGAGCTGTGTCAGGCGTCAATCCCACGTTGAGTCTAGCGACTCGATTTTGTAGAAAGGGGGTCGGCGAGTCTAAAGACTTGGTCTTACCCCGCAGTGAATCTATGAACTCGACTTCATTGGTTCCAAATTTTTTCGAGGCAAACATCTCGACATTATTCTTCATCACATAAGTTTTTTCTTTTCATACAAAGTATTGCTCCATGTCTGTACACATGGTATTTCTTTAGTTCACTACAAGAAATTGGCCCTTTAACATTGATTTATTTTTGCGACAAAAGAAAGCATTGAGAAAGGTACTTATCTGCAACGAAATAGACATCATCGTGACCTTACAAAGATGACATTAAATATAAGTGAGGTGATCCCTTATTTATTTATTTGCAGAGATTTGTTTTCTTCTAATGGCGAAACGAATCGTCAAGAGAAAAATTATATTCGTTGCAATGGAATAAAATCAACTAGATTGGTCTTGGGCGCCGAATCATTTAATTTATTCTCCCCCCTCCCCCGAGCCATTCTTGTTCACAGTACCCCTTTCTCGATCCTTACCCATTCTTCGCTTACATGAGTACCCCCTTCTCCACTTCCACCACGTTCTTCCCCAGTTCGACCACCCATTTCATACACATGACTTCTTTCTATTCAGAATACGTCCCAAAGCTTCTCTTTAGGCCACCATTTTATTTTCCTATTTCTCCATAGAAGCTCTCGTCGTCGTTTCCCAACCAACCCATACCAAGATCTGTGCCTCCTCTACAAATCTCAGCGTGACTTCTTGTGGAATTTTCCTTGTATCAAAGGGCAAGCATATACGATATAGACTCGTGGATTCAATTCCTTTTGTGAACACAGGTATGGCTTGAATTTTCTCCTTGAGAAAATTCCATCATCATATCTGCAACGTTGTGTGGGTGTTGATGTGGGTATTAGATGTATGTAATTTTTAGGCCTTTTATCTTTATCCCCATCAGTTGATAACATTTTGCATGAAATCCCTAGTTTATATATCTTTATCCCCGTCATTGATGAAGTTTGTTATTTAATTTTAGTTTGTGAGGCTTGTCAATTTTTTTTTTCTTTTTGATAAGAAAGAAATAAGGAGAGATTGGTAGAGAAGAGTTTTCATGAAGCACCCTATTTTATGATATAACCCAAATCTTTCAGTCTGATTTTACTCTACCTTTGTTCAAAGTGAAAAAAAGCTCGTGCCACATATTGATGCTTGCATCTGTCCTATGACATGCAAGCATCAATATGTGTCTCCATGTGGTATCATTTATAGACAAGTACCAACCATGTTAACCAAAAATAGAGTTCTTATGGAAAAGAGTTCAACAAATTTGCTTGGATAGATACTTAGCCAAGATAAACACATGGAGAAAGTAAGCATAACTAGTTTGTATAGATGACAGTCAGCCAATAAAACAATCCCCCTAACAAAGAAAAATGATGTCAGTAATAATTAATCAAAATATAAGTAAATTATACTATCTTACATGTTACCTGATTCATAAATTTTGCTGTAAACGATACTACAATTCTTTGAATCCAGGCATCCCTCTAATGTTGTAGATGTTTTTGGTATAACATGCTGCATTTAAGTGCTAATACTTGTTTTCCTGGTTTTTCAAGATTCTGGTCCCATGGCTCATCGTATATGGCCACTTTCTTACATTAAGGTCCGAAATCATTTTATATTTCTCTTCTACTCCATAAACAACTCTTTCTTATCAAGTTATAATGATAATATATAGTTTTAATGAATATTAAGGTTTTAACTTGTGGGCTTTAGCTCTTCATTTAATTTGGTTCCAACAAGTTACTAAAAAGCTATTTAGTGGACATCCTACTACTAAAAAGATGGTAATGGCCTTTATTGGATAGCAAGCATGCTATTGGTCATGTTATTTTCATGAACTCCTTTAGAATACTTGAAACGAGGAGTTTTAAAGTTTTGATTTAGTGCTAAGTACGGAGAAAAGTTAAATGGGTTGAGGTCGTGGTTTGTAGTTAATATTCCCTAAGTGAAGAGGAGTTAAGGAAAATACTTTATTTCCTTCTTGGAATTGATACATGGGTAGAGTTGGTGACTATGTAGGAAAATGACAACCTTTGGCACTGATATATAGTATTTAAAAATTTGCTTCGCATATTAAGTTTTGTTGGCTATCAAAATGACTTAGAAGGGCCTTCGAGACTACTTAAATGAAAAGATTACTCTTGTCATATTTTTTTGAATATTTATATGATATTCTTGTCAGGTTTTCAATGCCACTATCTTTCCTAGTATTATTACTGCATATAGTATTTATTCTCTTATATTGTTGCGTGCCATAACATGTCAAAATGCTTCTATATCAATTCAATATTTTGTTTTTACTTATCAAAAAATATATATTTATAACTGTTCAATACTTTTTTTTTTTGCTGGGATAATTGCTCAATTTAGTCTCTCTATTTCCTTGCTTTTTCCTTGCTTTCTATTTCTTCATTATTGCTTCATCAGTTTCCCTCATTGTATTAGTTTTCTGCTCTTCTACCCTGCTCTAGGAAAATAAAATACTGAAGTTTTTAGACTTTATGGATTATGGAAACTACTTCTTATCATATCCATTGCTATGAACAAGGGGGGGTAAGTCTATATGAATCTTTGAGTTTTCTTCTTTATCTACTCTTGTTTTTTTATTGGTTTGTTCTTAATTTACATTTCAAGTCCTTTCTTAGCTAGCCTTATGGGTTTCAAATGAACTTGAAAGTAGAAAGTGTTGATCTTATTGTATTGTTTTGTAGCATGCTGTGAGCATTATGACTATTCTTTTAGATGGTTTGATTAGCTTCTAGTGTTTAAATCACTAACATGTAATGGGATTTAATTTTGTATTAGGATATTGTGGGATTTAATTTTGGATTTTATGTTGATTTCAAAATTCGATCCTGTTTAATATATAAATATATTAATTTTGTAAAGGGCCATTTTTGAAACTGTAACACTATTTGCTAGGATTTGTACTTGCTACAAATAGTTTTAACCAGGGTTAAAAAGTTAAGTTCGCCGGATTTATGGACTATTCCCGCAAAATGTATTTGTCGCAAAAGGGTATGTATTTGCATCGATTTTTCAATTTTGCTGGAATTGCACATTAAAATCAATACCTTGCCAACCAACGTGCGTTGATTTTAAATCGTTGGAAATAATTTTTTGCAATGTTTTTTCCTACTTTTTGCGATGAAATTTTGCACCACAAAAGGCCTATTTTCTTGTAGTAACGTTGCTCAATGTTCTAGTGGTGGGAGAGCTTAAGTCCTTGGTTGTCCTTGAGGTGATAGGAGCCGGGTTAGTTGCTTGTAGTTACTACATACAAGCTTTCCCACTATAGTCCCAGCTTCTCTTCTTCCAAGGTAGTTAGTCCAGTCTGTTTCTGTACCAAGTCACCCACCCTAAAGGAGCTCAGCCTAACTCATTTGTTGAAGTATTGTTCTACCTTTTGCTTATTACTTATCATTCATATCGCCACCTCTTCCCTTCTTTCTTCCAGACAATCTAGCCCCTCGGCTAGCCTCGCATCATTAGTGTTAAGGTCGAAGTGTTGAACACGGGATGTGGGCATTTAGACTTCCACAAGAATTACTACTTCGGTCCCATAAGTGAGGATGAAGGGAGTCTCTCCAATGGGGGTCGTATGGTCATTTGGGACACCTATAGTACACTAAATAGTTCTTTAGTCCATGTTCCTTTATGTTCTCATAACTTCTTCTTGAAGGTCAAGAGCCCCGGGGGTCTTATTGGTTGCCTTGGCCTAACCGTTGGTTTGCGGGTGTCTTAGCAATGATTAATTTACCTTGATTCCAAGCTTTACACACTGCACCCAGTACTGTGTGCAGTTGAACTATCTTCCGTTGTCTGATATAAAGCCTTGGGGCATGCCAAATTGGGAGACTATCAACTTCCACAGCAACTTCGAGACGGCTCGGGAGATTATGCTAGTGGGGGCCTCTACTTCGACCCACTTTTCAAAATAGCCGACTGCCATGACTATGAACTGGGTCCCTTCGTTGGCCACTGGGAATGGGCCGAGTAAGTTTAGGCCCCACTAGGCGAAAGGTTAAAGGGTAATGATTGATGTTAGCTCCTCTGGTGGACAGTGCATTTTTTGTGAAGTCTTTTACATCCTTGAGGAAATGGGACTAGTGGTGGCTTGGATTCCCCTTGTAGAGCCTTTCCTCCCAAGTGGCTCCTACATACTCATTCGTGAATCTCCACTAGCATGTACTATGCCTCATCTAGGGAAAGATATCTAAGGAGTGGCTCAGAGAAACCTGTCTTCTACAAAACATGTTCCTACACGATGAACTGGACGCCTTATTCCTAACCTTACATGTTTCTTCTAGGTCATTTGATAGTTTTCCCTCCCATAGAAACTTTTTGATGCCTGCCGCCCACTCGGGGGATGTTAGGGTAGTGACAGACACCTCTCCCACAGGGGAAGTGATGGAAGGGGTGTCTACTATTCTGACCATGGTATAATTTATGAAGGGGAGCTTTTTATGTTCAAATGTGTCCTACGCCAACTGGTCTAGCTTCTGGTATTATCCTCTTGGGACTTGCTAGATGTGCAGATTATAGAAGTGGTGGCATTCATTATAGACGATTTGGGTCTAGATTCTGACACTCTGAGCTACTAGCCTGGCCAGATAAGCCATCTATGTAAACCTGCCAGTGCTTTACGTAGGATGTAATTGGGACCTCTGGGAAGCTAGTGAACTCTGCAGCGATGTCCACCAGCATCTACCCTTTGATTGCATTGTGGGGCAAGTACTCTACATCGACCTTGCTGAGCTTGATGGCTTACTTAGTGAGCCAACCCTAGTTGTCCAGTTTTTACAAGACTTTCTTGAGGTGGTTAGTCAGCACCTTCATTGGTTGCGCCTGAAAGTATGACCTCAATCTTCTCTCGACAATGACTGGGGTGACTACCAACATTTTAGTCTGCGGGTACCTAGTTTTGACCCCCCGAAAAGCCCGACTCGTGTAGAAAACAGGTCGTTGCCCATCTTCTATTTCTCGAACTAGTATTGTCAAGACAGTGTGTGGGGACACGACTAAGTACACAATCAAGTCCTCACCTAGTTTTATTTGACTTAACAGCAGGGGATCGCTCATGTATTTCTTAGGTCGTGAAAGTTTCTTCATAGGGTTCATCCCATTCTTAGCAACGGGGGATCGCTCATGACACCAATCAGTTGACCGAGTGATGAAGCGATTCAGGGCTACCACTCGACAGGCCAGCCTCTCGACCTAATAAAGCTTGTGGGAGGAGAGCATCTCCAATATTGCTTCCACCTTTCCGGGTTCACTTTAATTGCTCTCTCAAAGACCATGAACCCCATGAACTTTTTTCGACTCTACACCAAACGTGCTCTTCGATGGGTTGAGTTTTGTCTAGTACTGTCGAAGAACAGAGAAGGCTTAGGAAGATCTGCCAAATGCTACTCGGGCTTCTTACTCTTCACTACCTATACATGTATGCTTCCATGTTCCAGTCGATTTGTTGTGGATTGACCAATCGCTAGTAAGTGGCACTAGCATTCTTTAAGCTAAGTGGAATGGCTGTGTTGCAATCGATTCCTCGATCCATAACGAATGCCTTTTTTCTTTGTTGTCTGGGTTTATTCTAATCTGGTTATACCCCAAGTAGGCAATGAAGCTAAAAAGTGGACGTCCAACTATTGAATCCACAATTAGATCGATGCACAGTAATGGAAGTTGTCTTACAGGCAAGCTTTATTTAAGTCGGTGAAGTCGACGGACATCAGCCAATTTTCATTGGCCTTCTTCACCAAGACCACAATAGAGAGCCTTTCCGGTTAGTGAGCTTCTCGGGTGAACCCCTCTACCAGGAGATTGTCCACTTCCTCGACTATCATCGTGCATTTTTGGCATTGAAGCTATTTTATTTTTACTTTATTTTTTGAGCCTTCAGGTCAACACAGGGTTAGTGTTTGATGATAGAGCTATTTATTCTGAGCATCTTCGCGTGGCTCCAAGCAAACATGTCTCGATGCTCGATGAGAAGACATTTTAAAGCTTGTCCCCAGCTCTGGGTCCAATTTGGTTCGATCTAGACTGTTCACTCCTATCTTTGTCGGTCAATTGAAACTAGCTCCAAAGGCTCGTTTGGTTCATCGCGGACCTCCTTATCCCACTTAGTCAAGGTTGGAGGAGAAGGCGGCCTGGGTATTTCTCTGGCTTTTCCATCTATCGTGACAACCTTGACCTCCTGCCTTAACTTTCAAGCATAGCACTCCTGAGCTAGGACCTGCTCGCTGCGAACCTCCCTTAGTCTCAAATCAGTGGGAAACTTTATTTTGAGGTAGTAAGTAGAAGTTACCACCTTCAAGTTGTTCAGGGTGGGATGCCCAAACATTGCATTGTACGAGCAGGGGGCTTTGACCACCAAGAAATCAACTATGATCGCAACGCTTCTATTGGCCTTCCTGGCCAGGGTGGATAAGGTGACGGCCACCACCAGTTGAACAATGTCTCTTGTGAAACCTTGGTATCGGGGCGGGCATAACCAGACTAGGTTGATCCCCATTCTAACGAAGGCTTCCCAGAATAAAATGTCTGCAGAGCTGCCATTGTCAACCAGTATTCTTCGAGTGGTAAAGTTCACAATTTCCATCGTTACTACCAATGTATTGTCGTATGGGTAGAGGATGCCTTCTCTGTCTTTCTCGCCAGAGGTTATTGTGTGCCCCAAGGGGGCCACTACGCCTCGGCTGAAGCTCTACCAGTGGAGAATACCTCCTCATAGTGTGCTCTCTAGACATATGCTAACCAAGCTGACAAAGTGGTTCCTCCTCTTGCGTATCCCTCGGCAATCGTAAAAATCTCCCTAATTGGCTGGTCTACCATTGGGGGGCTCCTCCGAGTTTCTCTCCTAGTACAACTCCCTCCCAAGCTTGCACCTTGCCGGAGGCCTAGATGCCCCCTTTCATGTCGGACTTCTCAATCCTCTAACCGGCTCCTCTAGCCTCGTTGGTCTTTTTCCCTCCTTCTTCTCAAGGCATAGCAATTTTCGATGCTAAGTCGGTCAATCATGTGGTACTCAAAGTACGAGTGGCTTTCTTTGCTTTTGCCCAACTCCCTTTGTGGGCTCTGTTCACAATGTCCATGTACTACCAAACTTGCATGGGATAGGGCTTCCCCCTTTTTCTTGACTTCTGGTGCTCCTCTTTTTCCTTCCTTCACGATCTTGACTTCCTCTTTGTCCAACCACCTTTTGATCCACTTGCTCCATTTTAACCCGTTGTGGAGCCGTTGGGCCTCAAAGGTGTCTTTAGTGTTGATGAATTTGTCCTCTTGATCCATAAACCCCCTTAGTGCAGTGGGAGTCTTACATGCTATTTTAGCCATGAACAGGTTTGTAGGCCAGATTCTACCCAGGAGGGCTACGAAGGTGATCTTCCCATCTTGGTCGTCTATGGTCATGCATTATCAATTGAACCAAGAGAGAAACGTCTTTAGACTTTCACCATCTTGCTGTTTAGCTATTAGGAGGTAAGCAATTAGGTGTCTCCTCTTCCGGCAGGGGCATGAACTACGTCATGAAAGGCGAGCTAGCTCGTCGAAGCCATCTATGGTCCTGGGCAACACCAACCTAAATCAGGCTCGGGCAGCTCCTTTCAATGTCAATAGAAAGGCTCGACAAGCGATCTCTCTTGGGAAGCCTTGCTTCATGTGGATCTTAAATGTCTCTAGGTATTCTAGCGAGTCCTTGAACCTCTCGTACACCTCCATGTGGGGGACCTTGAATTTGGGCTAGAGGCGCACCGCCATAACCCTCACATTGTATGGTAGGTCAATGCTGATGAGCAGCTAGTCCACGACAAATGGTAGGTCAAATGCTGATGAGCAGCTTGTCACTAAGCTCATGGAGCTCGAGGTATATATTATGTCTCTTCTCCCCTGTCATGGCGTTAGCAGGGAAACGTTGCGAGTCCACCTGCTCATTGCCGCTAGGTTCTTCTTCTCCCACTTGCTGCAAGTTGGTCCACCTAAGCCTTACGTTGTCCTCGCGGAGCACTCTTGTATGGCAGTTCAATCTCGCCTCCATTGCTCCATTCTTGTTCTCTCCTCTCTCCATGTAGCTTGGGATCGTGTTGCTGCTGACATGCGAACTATTGCTTCTATGGAAAATATCCCACAGATGGTGTTATTGTTGATGTAGTGTTTCGTAGGCCAAGCAATATCACAACAGCCAAACACCTAAGACTTGTAATGGGGAAGAAGAAAGGGCTTTAGTAACCACTGTGGTTCCTCTAATGCCAAAGTCAGTACAAAGTGTTGGAATGACCAGAAAAGTTAAATGAGTCAGGTTGAAGATTTATCGCATTTTCACCCTATGTGGGATGTTGTATTTATACCTGATTTGGACAGTTGTCAAGGGAGATCAAGGGGTGTCAAGTCATGCTCGGATTTGGCCTCCCACCATCCTCTGCTCTATTAGCGTCAAGCTGTGATCATGTCTTCTCGCACTACCTTAGGTTGGGGTTGGGGCCTAAGGTATTGATAAGTATAATTTTTACATTATTTTTATTACTCTTTTACTTATTAAAATTGTTATTTTTTTATTTCTTTTGATTTTATTTGATTTGATTTTTATTTTATTTATCTGATTGTGTTGAAGGAATGAGAAGAAAATAAAAGAAAAAATTAAGAAGTTCCATTTGATTTTCTATGCTCCATTTGAGTTTTAGCCGCATGTTGCCTCGCTTCAGATCAAAAATTCACTCGGCCTCAACATAAATAAGAGCAGCACTTGACTTTGTTTGGACTTGGACCTGCCTTTCAGCATTTGTGGGCCGCACAAGATCATCCGAACTTCACATGCAAAGCCCCATTTTACTTAACTCCAGACCGCACATATATTTCAATCGACTGGTCTCATCTTCACATCGGTCGACTTCCACTTCACTTGGGCTTAGATTTTCACGTGATTCTATTCAGCCGCTCAGTGGCATCTTGTTCACATCTAACATGGGCCGAGGAATCTCAGAACGCATGAGGGCACTTGACTACCATTGGGCCGCACGATAATTTGGACCTCCTCAGGAACACGGGTCCCAAAATCCACAGTATGACAATTGGGACATGGCACGAAATTCACTGTTTTTCAGTTTTCTTAAAAAGAAGGTTTGGAAAACTGAGGCGAGATCTCAATGTATCAACCAACTCTAGTAAAGAATACAAATTTTATTATTTTTCTTTTTAATTTTATTATCAACTAAATTTATTTTTTAAAGTTTTGATGTAGTCTAGTATTATAATGCAGTTTATATTTTAAATTATTTTATTTTTAATATTTTCATAATTGAGTATTTAGTTCTTGTTCTTAATGTTTACACTTTTCTAGTGAATTATTGTTTGATCAATTGAATTACAATGAGATCGATAGGTGATTTATAATTTTAGTCTTAGAATTAATCACCATTAGTTGAACGAAAGTAAAAATATTTTATCACAACTAGTATGATTTTTTAGAAATATTTAAAGAACAAAATGAATCACCAATTAATTAAATTCATATGTAGATATAGAGTTGTTAGTTGAATATATTTTTAATATTATCCGAAAGTAAGTATTGAATGGTTAAGAGATTTTTGATCATCAACATGAGATTTTTGAAATTTATTAATTTGAAAGAATAAATTGTGTGGAATTTGTTAGGTGAATTCAAATGCTCTAAATCTATTCTTATTATATTTTTACACTCTTAAATTTTAAAATCTATTATTTTTTGTTTATAGATATATTTTTGTTAAGTATTTTAATTAATTTAGATAATAGAATCATTCTATTTGTTTTCAATTTTTCAAATAGTAATTAATTTAATAAATTTCAATACTAAGTTGCATAATTAGTTCCTATAAACTCGACATCTATTTTCTATAAAAAAATTTACTACTTATTATGATTCTGTGAACCTGCAGATATTTTTATACGAACAAATTTTTGGCGTCGTTGCCGGTGATCGAACTTGGGTGTATCCATCATAAATACTTATATTCACATCAAAAGATTAGTAACAACTTGAAGTAAAAAAAAAAAGAACTTTAAAAAAATGATGAAGAGAGGTATTTAGAAGTGAAAGTGTTCTATTTACTTAAATTCTATCTTTTCTTGGTAACTCTTACCATAGCCATATATTACAGGCTTAATAAAAACCTATTGATCATTGGTAATATTTTGTTCCACATTAATAAAGAGTGATTTTATTTTCTTGGAGGAAACATGGTAGGCGCCAACATCATGCCATCTCATTTATGGCAATGGAGTCACACGGCTACTTTCTTGAATTCAAAGACAAGAAATTAATAACATATAGCCCCACATGTTATTAATAAATAAAATTCCAAAAAGGGAACAATACAAGGGAAGTGGCGCCACTCCAAATTGCAAGCAAATCCATTAGCATAATTAAGGGACCCACCACTTTCAAACAACTAAGATACAATTTACATGCATTCTTCATCATGAGTCAATTCTCTTCTCATCACATGGCCCACCAAGCTACAAGTTGATCACAGAAGATTCAGACATACAATACAACAACAAGTTGAATTTGTTGACCAATAATTACATGGAATCCAACTAGCACACGGCAACACTTGGAAAAATATTTTAGGCGATCAAGACATCCAAAGCATGATCACTTCATTCACAAGTTGATGGAGGATCACACATGGCAACTAATGGCATGCAAGCTTCCTCTAGCCGAAATATTGGACTAAATCTTCACTCAAATTTTGGCTACTCATGCAACTTTTGGATCAATCTCAGAGCTGAAATGTTTGACTACAATTTGCCACATGCATAGTTGGAACTCAAGAGATATACGGCAACTTGGTTTTGTGATGATTTTGGGCTTAACAACTTCCATAAGAAAATCTATAAATGGATGGGGATGAGACGTGAAGGAAGAGTGTGCTTGGAGGCTTGAAGAACCATTTTGAGAGCTTGAGAAAAGAAAAGGAAAATTAAAGAAGAGAGAATCCATGGCCAGCTCTATCATAGTTTCCTTTGGAGAATTTTTGTTACATATTTTTAATGTATAACTAAATTCATTAGTAGAGCTAGGGATGAATTTATATATATAATGGTATTTGTAATTGTTTTTTATTCATATATGTGAGTTTTAAATATTAAACTCTTTTGTTTAGTCGTTCGAAATTTATTATAAATATTTTCGTTATCAAATAATTTTAGAATTTATTTCATTTATAGATTCAGCCATGCTTTTTCTATTGAATGGAATAATCCTTTAATTATGTTTAGTTCAATTGGTTATCTATATTAATTTAATTCTCTGCTGTAATATTACTCTACAAGTATATTGTCGACGTTGAATTTCCTTAATATCGATAACAATTCTCGTTCTTATATTACGACGAATGATCTTTCGAAAGATTACATTTGAATTATATCTGGTTATTAATGTTTTATCTTCTGATTGAAAATTTGGATATAGAATTTTCAATTGAGTTATTAATGAATCGAAAATAATTAAAATACCGATTATATAAAAGGATTCTCATTACTCTACTTTTCGTCTCATTTTTATACTTTTCAAATTACTCATTTAGTTTTAATTTACTTCATACTTCAAAAATCAATTTTCATACTCTTCTAAATCTTTTTGTTAATTTCGTTACTATTTTTCAATTTCTCAATCCATCTCCTTGTGGAATTGACACCCCAAAACTATACTGCAAATTATCGCGTTATTTTTTGGGCGTTACCACTATACTCCTTTGTTTTTTTGTCCTTCTTCTCGTAAGCATGTATCTCGATTCTCCTCTTAAAGTTGCTTCACTTTAGACTTCTTAAAAAGCCCTCATATAATCTTTGTAATTACATAAATGCCCTTTTTAGCACTTGCTGAACCCTCTGCTTTTTTTCAATCCTAAAGGCGTATACATCACTATTATTTTTTGAGAGATACATCACTCTAATTTTAAGTGGGCTTTGGATCATAGACCCATTTGGCCAAGTACTTTCTTGTGCTAGGTTTATTTTGATTGGGCTTGTGTTTTAAAATGTGTTGGGCTGATTCTATTATTTTATAAACTTGTGTTCTCTCAATTAGGCCTTGAGCCTTCTTATTTTTTTAAAAGGGTTTTAACGTATTTTTAAAATATGTTTTTAGTCTATTATTAAGTTATTTCTATTTATGACTTTAAGTAATTTGAAATGTCACGACACAATTTTCTAAAAATTTAGTAACGATTAGTGTCTCATATAGATTACGAACTACAACGTGGAAAGGAAGAAGTAGCGTCAAGAGGTAAGTAACATGATCATACCCTTACACGCATGTAAGGTAAACGACATGTTCTTATAAAAATATTATGTACGTATGCCTATCCTTAAAAGCCCATTTTTTATGTATCCAAGTCATGATAAAATTATGAAAATTGCATGATTTACGTAAAAGTTAATGCACTAACATATTTATGGTATATCACGTTTTTATACATTAAAACTATTTATGAAAAGTCATAATTTTATGTGAGAATTATACATAAAATTATTTATAAAAGATCGTGAATTCATATGAAGAAGCATCCATCAAGACATTATGAAAGAATGCGATTTCTTTTAAAATCTATGATATGACAAGTATGCAAATATGATATGAATGAAATACATAACGGTCTATGTATGATATTAAGATGGTACCTATGTTATGAGCATATTGTATTGTCAGGTTATACATATTGGTGGTGCCCAGTATGTCTTTTTTATGTATGAATTCTACAAACCGCGACTACGGACATAATCCAAATCTTTTTAGATTCACTAATCCTAACTCACGAGAATCAACAGTGGGTAATAGCTTATAATATGATAAAAAAGAAGCTCATGTTCATGATTATATTATTTACGTATGTATTTATGAAAAGTTTATGTTCATGTTATTTACGTATATATCTATAAGAATGCATAAAGCTAATGATTATCAGTATGGTGTGTTGTTTATTAAGTATTTGACTCTTTTTTTTTGTTTTGTATGTTTCTATATTTTATTTTAAAAAAACATCACAGGTGATGAGGTTTATAAGGATGTACTGCAGGATAAGTTTTGACTCAGAGATGCGACCTAGAGGCCTAGACAATTTATGATAGGTGTAGTTTTACAATTTTGAATAAATAAAATATTTTTGATTAGCACATGAGATTTTAATGTGTCACATAAATGCTTTTGCTAACCCTCTTTAAATATTTAGTAATGGTTATTTCATTTATTTATATTTGGCGCATTATTTGTAAAGAAAGATTTTAGTAGCACACTAGCTTCTCGAAAATTTTTAAATTATTATATTGGGGAGCGAGATATTACAAATAGTAACTAACAAGTGCCCCACGAATTATAACAATTAGATATTTGAAAGCGACATTAGATTCCTCCTAGTTTAAAGCTACTTCAACAACTTAGTGGCTTGACCTTCCATCTAAGCATGTTAATGAGGTAAATATTTCTTCCCTTGAACAACAAATTGCGAGTCTAACTTCTCTTGTTTGTCAAATAGCTATAGGTAATATGCAAACGGCAAAGGCTTAGTGGGATTTGTTTGATAGTAAGGCATTCAACTGATATGTGCCCAACTATTTAAGAGAAACCTATTGAGCAAGTGAATGCAGCAGGTGGTTTTCCTGGACAACTGCAAAGGAAGTATGATCCCTATTCGAGCACATATAACCCAGGATGGAGAGATCACTCCAATCTCAGCTATGAGAATTCACAAGTAAATCAGCGCATGACTCAAAACCACCCAAGTTGCTAGCAATATAAGCAACTATAATCCCCTAGACAACAACCGGACCAAACTTCTAATTCTGGTATGTTTTTAGAAGATATTGTTAAGTCTTTTGCTACTAATACTTTACAATTTCAACAGGAGATGAGGGGCCAGTATTCAAAGTTTGTACAATCAAATGGGTCAGATGGCGACTGCAATTAGTCATCTAGAGGTGCAAAGTTTGGAGAAATTTCCATCTCAAACAGTAGTAAATCCAAAAGAAAATGCAAATGCAATCATTTTGAAAAGTGATAAAGATGATGAGATTCCAGTGAAGGCAGCACTTGCATCATTGAAGCAAGAAAATGAAAAAAAAAAAGTCATTGTAGACAGGAACATTCCCAATGACGATGACATACCTAAGTGTAAGTTCCACCTCTTTCTAATTATAAACCAATAGCTTCTTTTTCTCAGGCTTTAGCAAAATCTAGAAAAGATGAGCAAAATAAAGATTTATATGAGATTTTTCATAAATGTGAGCTAAATATTTCACTTTTAGATGTTATTAAACAAGTATCTCATTATACTAAATTCCTGAAAGAACTGTATATGATTAAGAGGTAACAGAAACATAAAGGATGTAAGAGTAAGGGAGAGTGTTTCTACAGTTATTTAAATAAAACTCCCTACAAAGTATAAAGATCCAGATATGTTTACTATCTCTTGTACGATACGTAACACTAGATTTAAAAAGCCCATGATAGATTTAGGAACTTCTATCAATGTTATGCCATATTCTATATATGTTTCTTTGAAACTTGAACATTTAAATAAAATTGGTGTTGTGATTCAATTGGCTAATAGATCCAATGCCTATCCTAAGGGTGTAGTTGAGGATGTTCTTGGGCAAATTAATGATTTGTTTTTTTCCTGCTGATTTCTATGTGCTTGATATGGAAATTGGCGATCAAACTGCTCCTATTTTGTTAGGAAGACCATTCTTAAAGATATCCAAGACCAAAATAGATTTTATAGTGGCACACTTACCATAGAATTTAATGGTAAAATTGTTAAGTTTAATTTTTATGATGTCATGAAATATCCTGGTAATGATAGTCCTGTTTATTCTATTAATGTGATTGATTCTTTAGCACATGAAGTTTTTGAACTTGATGAAAAAGATGGATTGGAAGTTGCCATTAGTAAGTATCATGAGGCCTTTACCATCGTAAGCATCGTGAGGAGTTAGCCATGAGTATTGATTTGCAGGAAACTGCTGTAGCATTAAATAATTTTCCAAAGTTATAGCAATCAGGTAACGTTCCTTATATTGTGTTACCAATTTCTAATGAGAGGCCTTTACCATCTGTTTTATAGGTCCCCATTCCAGATTTGAAGCCTCTCTCCCTAGTTACCTCAAGTAAGTATTCCTTGGAGATAGAGGAACGTTACCAGTAATCATCTTTAGTAAACTTAGTGCACTACAAGAAGAAAAACTTGTGTAGGTCCTTAAGGAGTATAAGATGGCTATTGGTTAGACAATTGTAGATATTAAAGGATTTATTATCATGTCTACATGCATGCATCATATCTTATTTGAAGAGGGAGCAAAACCTTCCCATCAACCGCAAAGAAGATTGAACCCGCCAATGATGGATGTAGTGAGGGAACCCTCAAATTTGTTGAAGTTGGAGTAATTTATTCTATTTCGGATAGCAATTGGGTTAGCAGTTCAAGTGGTTCCTAAAAAAATTAGAATAACTGTTGTAAAAAATCAGAATGATGAGTTAGTTTCTACTCGTATTCAAAATAGGTGGTGGGTTTGTATAGCTATAGAAAGTTAAATGTTGTAACCCGCAAGGACCACTTCCCTTTACCTTTTATTGATCAAATGCTTGAAAGGTTAGCTGTTCATTCTTAATATTGTTTCCTTGATAGTTATTCAGGTTATTTTCATATTGCAATTGCTCTGGAGGATCAAGAAAAGACTACTTTACATGCCCATTCGAAATTTTTGCATATCATCGCATACCCTTTAGCCTTTGCAATGCCCCAGCCACTTTCCAAAGGTGTATGGTTATCATATTTTTAGATTATATTGAGCATATCATAGAAGTCTTTATGAATGATTTCACAGTTTATGAAGACTCATTTCATAATTGTTTGCATAACCTTACACTTGTTCTTCAAAGATGCATAGGAACTAACATTGTGTTAAATTTCGAAAAATGTCATTTTATGGTTGAACAAGGTAGTTTTGGGTCATGTTGTTTCATCTAGAGGAATTGAGGTAGATAAAGCCAATGTTGATATTATTCCATCTTTACTTTATCCCACTAGTGTGCGAAAAGTTCATTCTTTTCTAGGACATACAGGTTTTTACCGAAAATCCATCAAGGACTTCTCCAAAATAGCATTACCCCTATGCAAGTTGCTACAAAAGGATGTGGCTTTTGAGTTCGATGAGACGTGTAAAAAGCTGTTTGATAAGCTAAATGAACTGTTGACTTCTACCCCAGTTATTTAGCCCCTTAACTGGAACGTTCCTTTCAAGATAATATACAACGCAAGTGATTACGCAATAGACTCTGTTTTGGATTAAAGAATTGGAAAAGCATCTCACACCATTTATTATGCTTCAAGGACTTTGAATGATGCCTAGAGAAATTACTCTACTACTGAAAAATAACTTTTGGCTATTTTTTTTCCTTAAGAAAAGTTTCGATCTTATTTGCTTGGTACTAAAATCATTGTTTATTTTGATCATGCAACTCTTCATTATTTGATGACGAAGAAAGAGGCAAAACCAAATGAATAAGATGGATACTTCTCTTGAGTAAATTTGATTTGGAGATCAAAGACAAAAGAAGGATAGAAAATCTTATCACAGATCATTTGAGTCATTTAATTCATGTAGAGGATGAACTCCATCTGCAGGAAACGTTTCCTGATGAACAATTGTTCTCCATGAGTGTAACATTACCTTAGTATGTAAATATTGTAAATTATTTGGTTACTAATATTTTACCTTCTGGTTTGTTTAAGGCTCTACGAAATAAGATCAAAAGTGATGTCAAATACTATGTATGGGATGACTCATACTTATGGAAGCATTGTGCAGATCAAGTGATAAGAATGTGTGTTCCTAAAAATGAAATTATTTCTATTCTCACCTTTTGTCATTCTTATGCTTGTGGAGGTCACTTTGGAGCTAAGAGGACGTCGAGAAAAGTGCTAAAATGTGGTTTCTAATGGCCATCTTTATTCTATGATTCATATTCTTTTTGTAAGTCATGCGATCATTGTCAAAAGACAGGTAATATATACCAAAGGAATAAAATGCCACAAACCCCATACTATTTTGCGAAATTTTTTATGTTTTGGGCATCGATTTCATGGGATCATTCCCTGTCACTTTCGGTTATGTTTATATTTTGTTTGTTATTGATTATGTCTCAAAATGGGTTGAAGCTAAAGCTACCAGGACTAATGAAATATGTAATCAAGGCACTCACTTTTGCAATCGAACTATGGATACTTGGCTGGGAAAGTATCATACGCAAATTAGTCGACAAGCATATAGGACTGCATATAAGACGTCCATTGGTATGTCACCTTATCGGTTGGTGTTTGGGAAACCATGCCACCTTTCAGTTGAGTTAGAACACAAGACTTATTGGGCTATCAAGAGTTTCAACATGAAGATAGATAAAAGTGGAGAATACAAAAAGTTGTAACTACTAGAGTTAGAGGAAATTAGCAATAATGCCTATGAACTTGCAAGGATTTACAAGGAAAAGATGAAAGCTTTTTATGACAACATGATCTCTAGGAAGGACTTTAAAGTTGGTCAAAAAGTCCTACACCATTCATGGCTTCGTTTGTTCCTGGATAAATTGTGTTCTCTTTGGATTGAACTTTTTGTTATTACTAATGTTTTTCCCCATGATACGGTTGAAATTCAAAGTTTAGCAATTTCCAAAGTGTTCAAGGTGAATGGCCATAGACTTAAGACTTTCTATAAAGGTTTTCCAGTAGAGAATGTGGCAAAATTGGACACTGAAGATCCAATTTATACTGATTGAAGAAAAAAGACTTGAGTTGAGCTAACGACAATAAACAAAGGCGCTACTTGGGAGGCAACCAAAGAAGAGTTTGCTTTCTTGGGATATAGGTTGTCTTTTAATCTGTCTTTTTTTTTATAAAAAAAAAAAGAGTTTTGTTTTTTGTTTTTGTGGTTTTCAACGATTTTTTGTTGTGTATGTCATGAGCATGATTCAATTAAGCTTGAAGAATTCATAACATGATTGAATAAGTAATCTTCCAACTTAGAATTAATTAGTTTAATTATTTTCCTTGAGAATGGTAGTGACTAAATTTGGTAGACGAAAGTTGGTGAGACTTTGAACCTTTAGACTGACACATCCATATCAATCTCACTATTTTCTTTCATGTGAGATATTCTTTCATGGATTTATTTATCTAGAACTTGTTTTAATTCTCTTCGAGGTCATATTGACACATGCATGCATGAACATGAATAAGGCCCTCTTTGTTATAAGTTACATAAGCCAAATAGCCTACCTTGTAATTAATTTTTCCCTTTGTTGAACCCCTTTGAGCTTTATTGTTTTTTTTTCTTGGTTTATTGTGAACCCATGTTACAAGCAATAAAGGTAGTGGAGCATTGTTCATCATTATGATATGTATGGGTGTGCAAGAAATAAATGTGGGAGTGTCTAGATTTGTGGTATGGCTATGACTAGTGAAATGGAACATGTTCTTATTCTCAATTCATGAGTTCCATTGTTGATATAATTTTGGTGAGAAAAGAAATGAAAAGAAAAGAATAAAGGAAGTGATGGGAAATTGCTTTTGGTATTACAAACTATACATGTTCATCATTCTTTCTAAAACTCCAATAAAGGGGCCTATTTATACATGATAAATAATAGATGGAAGCTATTGTGAAGCATCAATCCCTGCTGCAAAAGAAAAGTGTTCCTTTTGAACAATCTCTTTTTCAATACATGAGTTTTACATGGTTTAAATGCTTTCAAGCCAAATTAAAGAATATGCTGTATGAAATAATTGTTTTTATATGTCTTATATATTCGAGCTTGAGTTGATTCATTTTTGCACCACTAGTTTCGATGGATTTTGAGCTACACTCCCATATATTTCTCACCTTAATCCTAAACCTCATTACGACCCTGGAAAAGACCTTATGATTCGTGTTATGCATGTGATATCAATGGTGGAGAATGAGAAGATATGCAAATCCATGGTAGATCATTTCCATTTAAATGAATTTGAGTGAAACACATACCCTTCAAACACATAAGAGTCGAGTGTTTATTTTTGGGCGTTACAACCTTGGTGTTCTTAGGAAAGTGAATTTAAGTTTTGCCCGAGAATGAGCAAAAGTTTAGTATGGGGAAAATTGATGATAATGCAAAATGACATATTTTTCTCCATTAGTTTCTAGTCTTTTATACTTATTTGGTACCTAAATGTACTCATTATTCTTTTATTTTGATTTAGAATGCAAATAGAGGCGTTAAATGCAAAAAAACTAATTCTGCGATTTTGGATAGTTTCGACATCACTTCGTAATCTAAGTATAACTCTCTCATCCAAGAAAAATCCCTACAACTTTCATGTTTTCAGTTTTGAGAGATACTGGTTAAATCAAGGTTGAAATTGGGTTTGAAATTGCTGCAGCTACACTATTGATGTTCTGGAACATTCCTTAGCATGCAATTCTAATACACGGATCTGATGCGAATTATCTACGGAAGTCTTCAGATCTGGTGCACGAAAGCTCCAGTTGAAAACACTACTTTCCTGGTTATATTATGACTTTCTTTTATTTTTAATATTTTCCTGATTAGTCAGATTTGGATACTGTTATTTTAGGATAATATTTAGAATATTTTTAGGAGATTTTGTAGGCTTCTAATACGGGGGCATGAACGTGTAAAAACGGGGGGGGGGGGGGGGGGATCATCAGACTCAAGCATCTCTCTCCCCTCTTCTCTAACTTCTCCTTTGAGTTTTCATCATGGCCCTGCATGGTTAAACTTTCGTAATTGGTCAAAGAAAATGGAAGCCTCAGAATCATTTAAACTATGAAATCTAATTTGTTTTTAGTGTTCAATTTATTCTTTGAGTATCAGATGTTCTTTTGTACCTATTTTCACGATTGTCTCGTTTAATTACTATGAGGCCTCCTAGTTTATTATTCGTTGCAATCTACTACTATGTTAGTTATCAAATCTATAATTGTTTGATCCCTCTAATTTGTGAAGCAACTAAGATTTAATGATTTGCTACATTAGAAATTATTAGATCTTAGGAAAAACGCTCGACGAAATTAAATACAACCACTTGTGCTTGGGTTGTTTAACTTCATCGATCTCTCTAATTCTTAAGACTGCTACTAGATTAAATATGTGGTGCTTGTCTTGGGTTGTTTAGTAGTAAAGGTTAATTAGATCGCTTGTTTTCTAATTAACTGCGACTATGGAGAGATAGGAAAATAATTCCAACAGTGAATATTTAAAGTATAAATTAATATATAGTTGCATCGATGATCAGTTGTAAAATTTCGATAGTGGATGTTGACTTAAACTAAGATTTGTTCTTTTGATTGATTTCGATACTCTAATTTAAATTATTTTTTAGTTGTTCTTCTTAAAATTATTTTTTAGTTATACTCAAACCCCCCATCTTTGTTCACGTAGTATAAAACTAAGTTAAATACTCTTTGTGGGAACGAGTTTTACTTGCACCACTCTATATATTTTTAAGAGTATAGGTTCTATTTTTAGTTGTCTGCGATAGCACATCAATGGTTCATGAGTAACTTCAGTTAAATTATGACATGAGCTTTTATTTGCAAGCTAGCTAATTAACCTACCTCAAATTTCTAGAGTTACATTATATATTTGATACTAACATGTAGAAATAATCAACTTAATAGTCACCTTTGCATATTTGTATTCTTCAGCAAAAGAAAAGTGGTATGGCAGTGACCTCCTTCAATAACAGAGCAAGTGAAAATTGATATGCCATTGCCACCATTCTAGAGCATTATTTTATATTGATGTATGGTCAATTTGTGGATTTTAGTTTGTATGCTTCCATATTACTCCCAATTAGCTTAATGTTTCTGGTTAGGAAACCGTCTATATATGTTCCACTAATACATTGACTACTTGGGTTAATGAACAATTAATCACATGTTCATAACAAAATTGAATTTGTTAGCTGCTCATTGCCTTATTTATCTTTGAAAACAATAGAATTTGAACCACGATGCGGGTGTTTGGCATGGAGTATAAGTCTGACAACATAGTATAGTTGTAGTTTTGAAGTTTTCATTGCAATTCTTTAGAGGCTTCACATTACAATTCTAGTTTTGAAGTTTAATGCATGTTCTGGATTCTAGAACCTTTGAAGTTTAATGCTCAGCTAGAAATTTACCATCTAAATCAAGATTTTGATTTTGGAATTTGGCAATATGCCACAAATGCTGACTCCCAAGTTTTCATGGAGTATACCCTGTAATTTCTCCTTGTGAGGCTGCTAAGATGGATGCTTGCATGCACATTTTTACTCAAACAGAATGAGGAATACCTAATCTAAAGCGTAGAGTTGATACTTTGTGTCATGAGTCGGTTTGCCTACAACTTAGCATAAAGGATAACTTTATGACAATAATAATGAGCATAACGAGGGAATCAAAAGATAAAATCTTGAAACTGTGTGCCAAACACCCACATCGTGGTTCAATGTGGTGCCGGCTAATATCTGCAATTAGCCATTTGTTCTCTATGTATAGTTTTATTTATTTATTAACGTTTTATAATATTTTGGCAGGAAATATTTACTCTCAAGAATTAAAAGATTAGTGAAAACTTTTATGTTAGGGGTGATGGCATTGTAAGTTCTAGTTTGGTTTATATGTTCTCCGTATATAGTTTAGGGAGTTAGTTAGATACTTATGTAAACCTTTATTGTTTCCAGTGAGCTTTCTATTTTTCTGAAGAGTTTTTAGAAATTTGTTTAAATAAAATGGATTTGATGTTGAAGAGCTTGGTTTTCTTTGCAAACAAGTTGAGAATCGCTCGAGGGAGTTAGTGATGAATCGGTTAGTGATTGTATCTTTAATTTTTCATAGTAGTTTGCAGAGTTGTGGTTTTTTCTTTGTTGTCAAACTTTGTTTTGCTTTTTGATAAAATAATATATTTCACATCAACCTGCCATATCTACTCATAAGTATGATATCTCAATTCCTGAATAACATTTCCCATAGCATAGATTTGATGTTTAAAATGATATTTTGCACGTTTTGGTTTCCTCCAATTCCTGCTCTGTATTGTCATAAAACTAGATAACTGCCCCCAAACTCCTACACGTTTATTCCAACACTACATATTTTTTTCCATGGCCTTATCCATTTTCTACATAAAAAATTTTGATGGCAACTTGCCATGATTTCTTTTACATTTTCATTGTTGAGGAATTTGCTGCTTCTATGTGTTAATTTGCTATGTTTGGTAACTTTTATGATCTGGAGTGTTTTTTTCCTAATATTTTTTTTTTTTTGTTCATATATAGCAAAAGAAGTAGTTTGCAATGAGCGATCTACGACAAATCATTAAGCAACTCCATTATCGCATATTGGAAAGAAAATCATTCTAAAATAATAAGGCCATTTTGTCTCTTTTTTAAGCTTTCTTTTTATGCTAAGTGAGCCAAGTTTGGAATACGGATTTTTATTGAAAATGGATTGTTTATCCTCAATCAAAGCTATTTTCTCTGTTTGTTCTTTTTTACTATAAACTATCCCCAATGTCAGTTAGCCAAGAACCATGGCATGTGGAATACGGTATGTGGCATGTGGAGAAAAACTTTCTAGAAGGATAGTTAGTCAAGAATCATGGAAGAACCAAGTGTAAAATCCGATTGGTTTAGAACTAACCAAATCAATCAATTACTCCTTTGTTGCTAACCAATAGCCAACCAAGTCTTGGGAAAATTCTTCCATAACATTCCAAGTGTACCAGTGAGGGACTAAACAAGTGGTAAATGGGATAAACCCCTAGAGCTGGCCGTGTGACCCTTGGGAGGCCAAAGGGCCGGATTTGCATCCCTTGGAGACTACTCATAATATTATTTTGCTTTTATCTCCATGTGTTGGAATCTTTTGAGCCCTTGATCATGATGAGCTTGTAGGTGGATTAAAATTGACCATTAGATGAGTGAGATGGTATCAAATAAACCTAAAGATTAGAGTGATCATGAGGGCTAAGTGAGGGGTAGACACCTCACCATACTCAGCTAAGGGTATTGCCGAATACCCCATGAGTTTTCACCCTTAAGCCAAGCCTCCTATGCCTATATATGTGTATGTAAGTCTCTCCTCTATTCCCTTCAGAGAGAATACTTGACCATAGTGGAAGAAGAGCAAGAAAGACTCACTTAAACACACTCACTTCACCAAAACATCAAAAGAGAGCAACTTAGGGGCCTTGGAGGAGAAGTTGCACAAAACCTACTTCAATCATCCAACCAAGCTTAGGACAAAATTTGTAAGTGCACTATTTAACTTAATCTTGGCATAGAACAAGTGATATGGTGATTAGATCATGTTTGTTACTTCTTTGGACTTAAACTTTGTTTATGTGTTGAATTGAAATTTATTATGTTTTGGATTAGTTTTTGTTATGGAAAAATGCTAAGAAAAATTGTATGAACTTAGGAATATATTCTATTTTGATATATGAAAGAATTTATGTAAAAATACAAAGTTTTGATTTGACAAAAAAATAAGAATCTCATCTTAGTGAACTTCGGCTTTAATAGGGTTTATGGTGAATTTTTATTCTAAATTTCTATCTACTTGATTTTTAATCATTTGGATGATATTTTAATAATTATGATGAGTTTTGGGACACTAGTTTACTTGGGAAAAAAATTCAAGAATTAGCATCCAAGAAATTTGTGAAGAATTTACTATGAGAGTAAAGTGATTGAGGTTTAAATTCATTTTTGAAGTTGGGAGAAAACTAAGTATTTAGAAGTGAAGAGTTTGGCTTAATTTGAAATAAAAGAAAATAAGTTTTGAATCCTCATAAGGTTTAGCCAGCCTTGAATCTTTAATATTTTATTATGTGATTTAATTATTTAAACATAAATTGTTATGTTTTGACATTATGAGATGATGTGACATAAATATAAATGCACATGATGTATGTTATTGTGATATATTTCTACATGTCATAAGGTTCATAAAGACATGAAATATATATGTTAAAAGTCTAAGGTTGTGGTCATGTTGCATTTTGTCACATGCGTATTGTCATAAGCCGTGACGTTAGCTTTAAAGAAAATATGCTAAGAAAACCTTGTACGAATAATATAAGACTAAAGTCACAGCATGATGGGGACGATGATACGTAACGCTCGTATAACTAACGTGCCAACGGGGATGGCGATACGTAACATCTGTCATAAAATAAGAGTCGTGTCATGACGGAGACAGTGATACGTAACGCTCGGATGACTGACATGACTAGAGGGGATAACGATACGTAACACCCGCTATGTTAAGTATGTTTCGTGCCATAACGGGAACGCTAATACATAACGCCCGAAAGACTAACACGAGACTCGCCATGATGGGGACGACGATATGTAACGCCCGGACTATGACGCCCTTAATTTACATTCATAATTCAAAGTAAATTGAAGTGTTAGGATAAGTAACACTAGACTACTCACTCTCGTACTCATCGAAATTTAATGCATGCACCTAGACTCATTAGAACATGCAATGCAAATTACAGCAGAAAATTTATGACTAAAAGTTTTCTACTAATCACATGGTAAAATAAAATCATAATATCCATATCATTCATTCTTATAATAATATTGTATCCTTACATGCATAACCCAATTAGTGTTCTTAGCTAATATACAAACTTCTCAAATATACAAACTTCTCAAAACTTCAACTTAAGATTGCCTAGGCTCCTTTTTCACTTTGCAAAACTTTTTCTCTGTGCCAATACTGGTCCTTATTATTATCAACTGGTTAAAAACTTATAAATAGAGAGAGAGTACTCCGAGTGCCCTTCAGGATTCCTCCAAGTCTCTCAAGTAATTAGGGTCTTGCCCAAGCTCGATATTGATACCTTGTAGTGAAGTTTAGATTTTAAAAAAAAAACATACAAGAATAAGATTTCCTTATAAATCTCAGTAAGTACACACATAAATTAATAAAAGTATAGACATAATAAAATAATCACATACAAGTCAGACAACCAGAGTGTGCATTTATAGCATGCTTCATGTGACTCATGCATGACTTAGACTTATCACTTATGTAGACTTACACTGATGTCCGTTATGCCTAAACAAACTTATATCTTGCATGAACTTTTCATTCTTATCTTAAAGTTCTTGTTCTTATAAGTCTTCACTTATATCTACTATTATTACCCGTGGTTGGGCTATACCACTATTATTACCTATGGTCGGGCTATGCCACTATTTTAACCCGTAGTCGAGCTATGCCACTATTATTACTTGTGGTCGAGCCATATCCAGTATCGTTACCCTTGGTTGGGCCGTATCCAGTATTATTACCCCGGGTTGGGCTGTATCCAGTATTATTACCCCTTCTTGGGTCATATTTAGTATTGTTACCCTTGGTTGGGCCGTATCTATATTCTCGTCAATCGTCCGGGCGTTACGTATCGCTGTCCCCGTAGTGACGAGCCTTATCATATCCGTCATACGGGTGTTACGTATTGCCGTCCCCGTTATGACAAAACTGATTCTTAAATCTTTTCTCTTATAGGATTTTCTTATCTTATTTCTTAAATGCTCTTCATAACCCATGACAACACTTACATGACGACATGTGACATAAAATTTTCTTAAAAAATAGACGTCGTAACTTATGACGACACATATATATGATGGAATGCAATATACACATAACTTGAGCTTATTACATGCACGTATGTACTTACATCACATAAATTTATAACGTCAAAACTTAACGAATAATGCTTAAATAATAAAATATAATATTAAAATATTATCACAACCAAAGCTGGCTGAATATCATGGAGAACTAAATCGTATTTATTTAGCTTATTCAACTCAAGGCAAATTTCACATATTTAACATATCAAATTTTTTAGTCAACTTATGACTCTTGGAAATATTTTCTTAGTATTTCTTCTATAAATTTTACATACTAAAATATTTTTCTTAGTATTTCTTCTATAAATTCTTAGCAAAATGACTCTTGGAAACTTTTCAAGTAAATTAGAGTTTCTAAACTTACCATAATTATTAAAATATTATCAAATAATTAAAATCAAATCACTAAGAATTTAGCATAGAAGAAAATCACCAATGAAGTTCATGCCTATCATGATAAACTCTATTCTGCCACTTAAATCCCAATTTCTCCCTCTATTGAGTCCTTATCTCTTAAAACATAAAACATAAAAGTTGTAGATCATTATCTTATCTTTTCATAGCCTCTTGAATCATTCAATTCTGACATCAAATTAATAATTTATGTCCAATTTACTAAAAGATATCGAATCTACCAATAATACCCCTATTAAGCACGAAATTTCCTAGAGTTGGTTTATCATATTTTTTTTCAAATCAAGAACTCATATTTTTACATAATCCTCTTAATATAACATCATAGAATATATTTTTAAGGTCTCATAATTTTCCTAGTATTTTTCCATAGCAAAAACCATTTCAAAATTTCATATGTTTCAACTTAACCCATAAACAAATAAACTTAAATAAATATCAAACATAATCCAATCACCAAACCACTTATTTTATGCCAAAAATAAGTTAATATATGCACTTAAAAATTCTCATAAACTTGGTTTGATGCTTGGGGTAGATTTTGTGCAAATTCCCCTCTTATACTCTTAACTAGCTCTCTTTTGGTGTTTTGGTGGAGTGAGTGTGTTTGAGTGGGTTTTTCTTGTTTCTTTTTCACTATGGCCAAAAGTTATCTCCAAAGGGAAGAGAAAGAGACTTACATGCATATATAGGCATAGGAAGCATGACTTAAGGGTGAAAACTCAAGGGGTATTCAGCAATACCCTTAGCTGAGTATGCTGAGGTGTCTACCCCTCACTTTAGCCCTCATGATTACTCTAATCTTTAGGTTTATTTGATAATATCTCATCTCATGGTCAATTTTAATCCACCTACAAGCTCATCTTGATCAATGGCTCAAAGAAAGCCAACTCATTGGGGTAAAAACAAAATAGCATGATAGTATCTTCCAATGGAGTGTATCTAGACATTTGGCCTCCCTTAGAGATCAGCTACGTTCCAGTCCAAATAAGTCCTTGATACAATTCTATTCTTAAGGTTCTATAGGATTTTGAATCACTTCATTACAAGATTTTAAGATCAGATATGAGAGATATGATTATATCACTGAAACACGTCAAGTTCACTCGAGAACACCCAATCCGAGTTCTCAAATGTTTTCCTTTGTTTTCTTGCCCACCTAGGCTTCTAGATCAATTCTTATCAACTTGCCACATATTCCCACATATATCAAGACCTCAGAAAGCTTGGTAGCCAATCACAATTTTCATCACATGGCTGAATACAAGACAACTCATCTAAGTCGGTTACTTGTTGACTCCTATTCATTTTTGTCCACTTCATACTAGATTTAGTCCTTGATCCACTCCTTATATTCAAAAATAAAAAACCTAAAAGTTCTATATATCCTTCTTAAGGTTCTATAAGAATTAGAATTACCTCATTTGGATCTCGTATGAAGGAGTTATGATCATTTCACGAAAACCCGATAGACCAGTCTGAGAGCTCATTCCGAGCACACCAAGTGTTTGATCTTTGGTTCTATTACTTCCTCCTGAATTTCAAAAATTTATCTCTTTATAGGTCCAAATTGAATTTCTCTAGTTGATATTTTATCACAATCCCCAAAGATCAATCCAAAATTTGTCTTAGAATGTACAATTTCACATTTTTATAGCTCACAATTATCATCTAAGTCTCCAAATCTATTTCCATGGAAAAATATATTTTCAATAAATTATTTTAAAATATTCCTCAAGTAAATTTTTTATCAAAAAAATTGGGCTATTACACGGACGACTGATGAGTTATATGTATGGGTTAAGCTGACGCGTCATGCTAAGAAAACTCGGCAGAGACGACGATATGTAACACCCATCGAGGTTATATAATAAGTAAGACCTGGAAAAGTATAAGTTGATATAGGAAGTAAAAATGTGAGTCATGCATGTGTCTCATTATGCATTTCATAAGTTACATGTTGTGATAATTGTTATATATGTTAATATTCTATCTTGTCTATGTTTCATTAAGTTAGTTGTATACTTATTGGGTTTTTCAAGGAAATCTCACTCTTGTGTTTTATCATATTTTTGGACATATGAATTATTATTGCAGGGATTGTCGATGGAAAATGAGAAGGGCCCTATGTTTCTAGAGGCCCAGAAGAGCCTTCAAAGGCCCTCTGACTTATCACTTTTTGACTATTTTGATTCTCCCATTTATGATATTTATGATCATCCGATGAGGGTTTGGAGACATGGTACGTTTGCATTTTTAGAGGAGCAGCGACATATTGGGGGTTGCCTGACATTAGGTTTAGACGACTCATTGTCCATATGCGAGGTCTACACGACACCGTATGGACAATACCTTCGTCGGAATTTTTGTATTAGTTTGGATATGTTTCATAATGGGAGAGAGTTTCTGGAAGTTAAGAAGGAGTCGAGATGGTTCTAAAGTTGTATTTGGATAAATTATGTATATATATGACAAAGAAAACTAACTGGATTATGAATATTAGTACAATGTTATGTTATGAATGGGATGATGTGGATATTATGGTTATATTTCACCATGTGATCATTAGTTTACTCTGTGAAGGTTTTTATTTGACCTTCTACCGCTGCTAATTTCATTACACTCGATAGTAAGTTTAGGAACAAGCATTAAACTTTCGATATGTATAGGGGTAAGTAGCTTAAGTATTACTTACTCTAACTCTTCAATTTACGTTAAAAACCCCAAGCATAAATTGAGGACGTCACATTAGTTAAGTGAATTTGAGTGGCTGAGGCATGCAAAGAGCTGCCTCATAAGTAATAAGTTGCCTATCTCATTCCTTATTGTTATTTTATAATGCATAACATCCCCCACAACCTTTGCTAGAGATTCTAGCAAGGGAGCTTGAGTAACTGCTTGTTTCCCGTAACGCCCCGATTTTATTTTTATTTTTTAAAACTATGCATACACCTAAACTTACTAATTAAGTACAATGCAGAACACAACGGAAAAGGGTAAATCTTCAATACATGCAAAGAGATCTAACTCTTGCATAAATAGATTACATGACATATTAAAACTATATCCTTCATAATTTTTCATTTATCATAACATATCGAATCCAGAACTTACATAACTCAGTTAGTTTTCTTCTAAAAAAATATCTCTTCTTGCCTTCTGAGACCCTTACTATTCCATTTGATCAAGTACATGAAATCATTCTCTTAGGAGAGGAGTATTCTGTAGGACCCTCGGTGCTCCTCAGAATATCTTGTAATGTCTGAGTCTCATGACAATATATTTACTCCTGCGACACCATCTATCATTCCATTGATGGAATGATAGATAAAATATAAAAGAGTGAAATTTTCAAGAAATCTCAGTAAGTACATAGTCAACGAAATATGGCTTAGATGACATAAGAATTTATCATACATGTCAATGCTCAGTGACATATATCTTATAAAAATGCTTTATGAGATTCATGCATGACTTAAACTTATATTCTTCATGAACTTATTCTATCATACTTAAACTCTGATTTCTTTTCTTTCGTAACATTATATATCTTACTTGTTTCGTATCATCGACAGGCATCCTCATCGAATATTTCTTATTTCATATCATCGACAGGTTTAGGTCACTGCCGGTTTTCATATCCTCGACAGGCTTAGGTCCCTACCGATTTTCACATCCTCGACAGGCTTAGGTCCCTGCCAGTTTTCATATCCTCGACAGGCTTAGGTCCCTGCCGTTTTTCAAATACTCGACAGATTTAAGTTCCTATCAGTTTTCACATACTCGACAAATTTAGGTTCCTGTCAGTTTTCAAATACTCGACAGGCTTAGGTCCCTGCCGGTTTTCACATACTCGACAGGCTTAGGTCCTTGTCGGCACGTCAATCATACAGGCGTATTGCTGGTACCTCCCATGACGTGAATGACTTATTAATCTTTCCACTTATTACATTTTTTTAACGTATTTTCTTAAAATATACTTCATGACACATATATGGGACGTAATGAAACATACGCATAAACTTAGACTTATGACATGCATATTTTATATCCATATGAGCCTTATAAAATGTGAGAACATTTCAAAATAGCATATGTCACATGCACATACATTTACGTTACATCAATTCATAAAATCAATGTCTACTAAGACAAACTCGGTTCTGTAATATGTATCATACCAATTATACCATTAAATAACATATATAATTTTTCTTTATTAAAGCATCAAACTTTATCCAAGTAAAAGTCTTGAATTTAAACAAACAGGGTATCTAGCTCGAGCAAGGTATCGAGCGAGATTCAAGCAAGGTCTTAGGTTAGAACTTGCTCGAGCAGTACATCGAGCGGGTGTCGAGCGATGTTTTGGGTTGAACTTCGCTTGAGCCAAACATCTAGCGAGAGTCAAGCGAGCGTTTATATTTGTTCTTCACTCAATCCTTCGATCGAGCGATGGTTGAGCGAAATTACAGAGTATGGGGTTTTTAATCTAAAACATGCAATCTTTTCACATAAACCTTATTTTTACTTATTAAAACATAAATCTATGTTCTTATAATTTTCTTAGTATTTTACCATAACAAAATCTCATCCAAAACACAATGGATTTTAATTACATCATATAAGCAAGGTTTAAGTTTCAACTAACAACAAAAATGGTTTCATCATCAATTCACTTATTCTATGCCAAGATTAGGTTAAATTGTATTCTTACAAGTTTCTCCAAAACTTGAATAGATGATAGAACCAAGCTCTTGCAAGAATTCCTTAAGATCACACAATTAGCTCACTTAAGTGATGTTTGAATGTTCAATAATTTAGAGAGGCTTCTTCTTTGGTTTTCTCTCCAAGTGGACGTGTGTTATACTTTCCAAATAGGGTTATAAGATTTACCAACACATATATATAGGAAGGTGGTCGACCCTTTAGAGGAAAAGGAGAAGAAGAGGTAGATAAAGGCTACCGGTTGCCTCTTGCTTGGGGGATGAGGTGTCATGCCTCCTAAAATCAAATGATTAAATCTAAGCATAGAAAATCTAGATTTAGTTGCAAATATCCTCATCCAATGGCTGATATTAAGTTATTTTAGTCAGTCAAAATTGATCAATGGTTGAAGAGATATCAGATGACCTAAGGCATGAGGTGGCACTCATCTAACCATGCATGAACCAAGCCATTCCAGCCTTTCTTGGTCTCCCACGTCTCCCAGCCTCTTTCTTATCCATTTGGTTACTTGATAAGCCTCCCAAGACTTCATTTGACATATTCTAAAAGGCCACTTCTTGGTTTAGTTGGGATAGATTTTAGTTTGTAACTCACTTAGTTAGACTTGGGCATATTCAGACAGATTTCTTCCTTTCATGTTACTTCATGTCTTTGGGTCAACTAAAGCTTCTAAATTACTTCTTATCCTCATGTCATATACTCCTACACCTGTCAAGACCTTATAAAATTGATAGTCAATCACAATTTTCTTCACATGGTCGAATATAGGACAATTCATCTAAATCGGTTATCAATTGGACTCTACTCAGGGACGTCCACTTTATACAAGATTTCGTCCTTGATCTGTTCTTTATCTTCAAAAACACAAAATATAAAAGTTCTAAATATATGTCTTAAGGTTATATAGGAACTAGAATCACTTAATTATGAGCTCAGATGACCAAAATATGATGTTTCTACTAAAAGTCGACAAATAAGCTCGAGAATACCAATCCGGGCACACCAAGTGTTTGGTAGATATTCCTTCTTGTTTCACATGAAATTCCCTAGATAAAATCTCCTCATTTTCCACATATATACACACTTTTCCAGATCTTATGCTAATTGAAAAAATAATCCAAAGACTTAATCTTATTCAAAGTCTTTAGTCAACTTCAAAGTCAATGGTTATCTATCTCCAACTCAAATCTATCACTTCAATCTTGATTTTGTATTTTATTAAGTTCATATCTCTTAAAAGTCAAAACATAAAAATTGTAGATATTCCTATTAGCTTTATATAGCCTCTTGAATCACTCAAATACAATATCAAATAAGCAAGTTATGGCCATTTTATTAAAAGACATCAAATCTCTCCCTATATTTTGCTCGAGTCAGACATCAAGCGAGAGTCGAGCGAGATCTCGGGTTAGGCATTTTTTCCACATAAAACAAGCAACCATTGTACCCAATCCTACTCCTAACCTTCTAACATACAATTATAAGTATTTTCTTTATTATCCTTATTCCTTATTTGATCAACCTTCAATGATCATCCCACATATGAAAATTAAACGGATATTTAAAAATTCGGGTTATGACATCTTGATAATTTTTCACGTTTATTTGGTACCGCAAGAAGGATATTTACAAATTGAAGAGCGTGCTATCTTTTAAGCTGAAGCAGGTATGGGGAAGTATTAATGCGTATGAGCCTCTAGTTATTTTCATCATTGCATCTTTATCTTTGCTTCCCTAGATGACCTTTACCTTTTTCTCTATGTGTGATTTATAATGAAGGTCTTGTTGGAGTATCCTGAGTCAAAAATGACAAGTGAGTATTGTTTGATATTGTAAAAAGGTTTCTTAAGCTTGTAAAAAGGTTGAATCGAGGTCTCTTCCTAATTATGTTTGGTTATTCAAGTATATATCTTTGTTAGGAAGCTAATCAGGCCTCTTATTCTGCTGGCCCAATTAATCGTTTGATATTGCTCACCTTGCAATATTGTTTGCTATATCGATATGAGATGTCCATGATTGCTGTTGTAGTTGTTATTTTTAGGTTTAGTGAATAATTGCTTCTGTTCTAAAAAAAGTTCTTAGTTCCATTCCAAATCATCAAGTTTTGTTTAGTTTTTTCATAACATTATTTAAGTTTGTATTTGATTCTTGAGTGTGACGCCTTCAAATTTTTCTTAAAAGAACACGAGAATCGAGGCATCAGGATAATGACAACATGGGTCGTGCACCCCCAACGTCAAGTGCTAAGTGTGTGAACACGTGACATGCACAACTAAAGGCAATGGATAATTGAAATCAATATCTAAGTACCAGAATTTTTAGAATTTTTTTACAAACCAGTTTAACATAAATTCTCCAACAGGAGATTTAATACAGTCATCTGAAATATAAATAACAAAAATACATATTTATAAAAATACTCAACGACGGAGCAGCCTTCTCAGGCTCAGCTTCCTCAACTTCTGCATCTAAAAACTACGACATCAAAAATGGCATTGTAAGTAAGTACAACCCAAACAAACCACAAGATATAAAACATATTCAAGCAACAATAATACGCATGAACATGACACCATATGCATGAAGTTTAAAATCATATTCCTCAAAATAAATAAAATAACAACAAACACCAAAATCTCATTTTAGCCCAAGATAAAACTCTAATAAAAACATCCATCATTTTCCCAGAAAATGATATACGTAAATCCATTAAAACTACAACCGTTTTTTCAAAAAATGGTCCACGTAAAACCAATAATCAAAACCCACAGTTTCCCAAAAAATGGCCTCAACAACCCATTTTATTAGTCGTATGCACCATGATCTCCCCTAGGGATCATCCTCACACCCTGGGTTTACAAAAAATAATAGCTATAAATTTACTTCAATGTAATTGTGCGTCATTCCTTCTAAACAAACTTCAAAGGCTTCACAACCCTTTTGAAATATTAGAAAAAAATCTGATTAAATTACAAGACGTATTTCAAACATATAAATTCTAAATTTATTTTTGATTAATGACTTAAGCAAACCTCTATCAGTTCTCCAAGTTAGTGCGTAGGTGCCGCAAGTTCAGCATGTTTCTCAGGTGTACTGATGAGTGCACAAAAATGCACTCTAAATACTCTATTTAAATACTAAAAGAAATGAGAAAATAATAGATATAACTCATGTTATTAAAATTAATGGTCATTTATCTTGAGATAGATATAAGCATGATTTAATATATTGGTGAGAATATAAAATACCATATTTTCCTCTCTTAATGTTTAATACTTTATTCTTATTTGATGCCTAAATATACTCATTATTCTTATATTTTGATTTAGGACACAAATAGAGACATTAGGAGCAAATGAAGATAATTGCAGAATTTTAGACAGTTCTGACATCTTTTCGTAATATGGGCATAACCCTCTCATCCAATCTCTGATTGAGCAGATTCAAGATGATATAGAACTGCACGAGAAATATCTATAACTTTTATGTTTTATGTTTGAAGAGATATCCATTCAATCTAAGACAAAATCGACCATCAAGTGGACGCACCTGTACTTGACGTTCCTAGATATTTTTCAGCCACTTGCATCAAATCTAAATGTCATCATAATATTTTCCAGCAAGCACTCCTACACCAACTTGGAAATTTAATGATCAATTCATATGTAAGATGAAGTGCACTCAAGTTTCTTCAAGACAAATTATTTGACCACAAGATATTAAGTCATACAAGACAACTAATGGATAGAGAAGCAAAATTGAAACACTCAACCTACAAGTAAAATCCAGCTCATGCATAGTGGGAAAACAAATGATCAAAATGACAACTTACAAATCACTTGGATTCAAGAATGGCACATGGCAAAACAAGTTGAAATTGTGATGATTTTGTCATGACAACTTGCATGAAGGATGCTTATAAATAAAAGGGAGGGGTGCGTGTTCTAAGACCATGCTTAGTGTGCTTGGATGCCTTGGAAGATACATTGTTTTTGAGAGCTTGAGAAAAGAAAAGAAAAACCAAAGAAGAGAGAAGAAAATAATGGTTGGCTCTTCCATATTATCCCTTAAAGAATATTTGTTGCATATTTTCAATATGTGTAACTAATTTTCTAGTAGAGCTAGGGATGAATTTGTATATATGATGGTATTTGTAATTGTTTTTGATTCATATATGTGTTCTTCAAATATTAAACTCTTTTGTTTAGTCATTCGAAATTTATTATAAATGTTTTCGTCACCAAATAATCTTAGAATTTATTTCATTTATAGATTCAGTCATGCTTTTTCTATTGAATGCAATAATCCTTTGATTATGTTTGGTTAAATTGGTTATCTATTTTAATTTATTTCTCTGCTGCAATATTGCTCTACGAGTATATTGTCGACGTTGAATTTCTTTAATATCGATAACAATTCCTGTTCTTATATTATGACGAATGATTTTTCGAAAAATTACATTTGATTTAAATCTGGTTATTAATGTTTTATTTTCCAATTGAAAATTTGGACATAGAATTTTCAATTGAGTTATTAATGAATCGAAAATAATTAAAATACCAATTATATACAAAGGATTCCCGATGCTCTACTTTTCGTCTCATTTTTATACTGTTCAAATTACTCATTTAGTTTTAATTTACGTCACTCTAAAATTTACTTTTCACACTCATCTAGATCTTTTTGTTAATTTCGTTACTGTTCTTCAATTTTTCAATCCATCTCCCTGTAGAATCGACACCCCAAAGCTATACTGCAAATGACCGCGTTATTCTTTGGGCGTAATCAAATTTTGGCGCTTTTGCCAGGGAGACGGTAGAAGAATTTGTAGTTTTTTTTTAGTAGTTTGTAAAAAAAAAAAAAAAAAAGAGCGGTAGCTTCGTTCATTTTCTTTTTAGCTTTCTGCATCTTTATTTTATTTTACTTTTCTTTTCGTAATTATTTTTTTTCAGTATTACGCTTTTCTTTACTTTGCATGCGCAGGTACAGAGACGCTTTTGGACGGTTTGCTAGTAGTCCCGTGCTAGAATCAGATTCAGAATCTAATTTTTCTAATCGCTTGTTTGATAATTCTTCCAATTCTGACGCGATGAGTGAACACGTGGACCAACCTATTAAAACCCTCCAAGATTATCTTCATCTCGCACGAACAGCCACACCATCCTGTATTATGTTCTCACCTAATGTTCGTCATGTAGATTTTAAAACAGGAATGATACAATTACTTCCGACTTTCCATGGTCTAGAAAATGAAAACCCCTATGTTCATATTAGCGAATTTGGGGAAGTAGTTGCAACATTTCACAGTCAAAATACTACTGATGAAACGGTAAGGCTAAAGTTCTTTCCTTTTTCTTTGAAAGATAAAGCTAAGAGTTGGTTGTACTCACTAAGACCACGGTCTATTGGAACATAGAGTGAGATGACTCAAGTGTTTTTCAATAAATCCTTTACCCAACATAAGACCAATGTTTTAAAAAGACAAATATCTACCTTTGCACAAAAGGATAGTGAGGCTTTGTACCAATCTTGGGAAAGATTTAAAGAATTACTAAGTATATATCCCCACCATGGATATGAGAATTGGCGCTTAGTGAGTTATTTCTATGAAGAGCTTACGCCCAGGGAACGTCAATTCGTGGAAATGATGTGCAATGGGAAATTTTTACAGAAAAATCCCGATGAGGCCATAGAGTACCTCAATGAGCTCGCTGAAAAAGCTCATACTTGGACTGGACCTAGTGCTACTGATAGCACAAATAGGTCACGACCTACAGGAAACTTGAGTGGTGGTATTTACCATCTAAGGGAGGAGGATAACCTTAAGGCTAAGGTTAAAATGCTCACCAGAGAATTAGAGTTATTGAAAACCAAAAACTCAAAACCAACACACATGGCTAATCATGCAGAATCTTTTGAGCCATGTGTTGTCTGTGGTGGGATAGATCATCATTCCCAAGAGTGTCCTACACATACTAACATGAATGGTATGTATGAGGAACAAAGTAATGCTCTGGGTATGTACAAAAAGCCCTTCACACCTTACTCTGAAACCTACAACCCAGGATGGCGTAATCATCCCAACTTCAGCTGGAAGTCTGAAAACCAGCAGTCTGCACAACCCTCTAGATCATATCTTGCACCATACCATGCACCTCAATCTTCTAGAAATTCTTTAGAAGATACTTTGCATACTTTTATTGAAATACAGAATAAGACTAATCAGAAATTTGAATCTTTGATTATGCAGGTTGTCGAAGAAAATAAAGAAATCAAGAGCCAGGTGTCTAAAATAATGAATTCATTAACTATGAATGAGAAAGGTAAGTTTCCTTCCCAAACTCAATCTGTACCTCATGGTCAACATATGGCACAAGGAGACCTGAAGGACATAAACGCCATTGTGACACGAAGTGGTAAGTCTCTATGTGATCCAATAATAGACAAAAAAAGGATGTAGAGAAAGATCAAGATAGCAGCAGTCCTGAGCTTCCCAAAAAACTTGAGGTAACAAAACCCGAGGAACCTGCGGTAACAAAAAATCCTGGTAAGGTACCTTTTCCTCAAGCATTAAAGTCAAGCAAACAAAATCTAGATCATAACAATGATATTTTGGAAAATCTTAGACAGGTAAAAATTAATCTTCCTCTTTTACATGTAATTAAACAAGTTCCTACTTACGCAAAAATTCTCAAAGATTTGTGTACAGTTAAGAGGAAGCATTATGTGAAGAAGACTGCATTCTTGACAGAGCAAGTTAGTGCTCTAATTGAACAGCGGATTCCCCCTAAGTACAAGGATCCTAGATGTCCAACCATCACATGCAACATTGGCAATCATGAGCTTGGACAAGCCTTGCTAGATTTAGGGGCTAGTGTAAATTTGATGCCATATTCTATTTATTTGCAATTAGGATTGGGAGAAATCAAACCAACTTCTATGGTATTGCAATTAGCTGATCGTTCAGTTAGAGCACCACGGGGTGTGGTAGAGGATGTTTTAATTCAAGTTGACAAATTTTACTATCCTGTTGATTTCTTAATTCTAGACACTAGTTCTGCTATAGAAACCACCTCTAAAATTTCATTAATTTTAGGTAGACCTTTTCTTGCTACTTCTAATGCTATAATCAATTGCAGAAATGGATTGATGAAACTCTCTTTTGGCAATATGACTCTTGAGGTAAATATTTTTCATATTGTAAAACAGCCAGAAGAGGATGTCGAGTGTCATCAGACATACATGATTGACTCACTTATAGAAAGGGATGTTCTTACAACTCATGAATCAGATCCCCTTGAATACTTTATTATTAATTCTAAATTTAATCCTATAAGTGATTCTTCTGATGTAGTTGACATTTGTGCTATTTTTGACAGAACACATGATTATAGCACACAGGTAAGGCAACCAAAGTTTGAGAAGTTGCCTGAAAAAAGAGAAAGATAGATTCCTTCAAATAGGGAAGCCCCTAAAGTTGAATTAAAATCCCTACCTAAGGGTTTAAAGCATGTTTTCCTTGGTCTAGGTGAGACTTTTCCTGTTATTATTTCATCTGAATTATTTGAGTCCCAAGGTGAGAAATTAATTCGGATTTTATGCAAGTATAAATCAACCCTAGGATGGAGTATTGCTGATATAAAAGGCATTAGTCCCCTAATTTGTACTCATAAAATAAATTTAGAGGAAGGAACTAATCCTCGAAGAGACCCCCAGCATAGACTTAATCCCATAATGAAAGAAGTTGTGAAAAATGAAGTATTGAAACTATTAGATGCAGGAATGATATATCCTATTGCTGATAGTAAATGGGTAAGTCCTACGCAAGTTGTTCTTAAAAAGCTAGGAGTAACTGTGATAAAAAATGACCTTGGAGAGTTAGTCCCTACAAAACTGGTGACTGGTTGGCGGATATGCATTGATTACAGAAAATTAAATACTGCCACACGAAAAGACCATTTTCCGCTTCCTTTTATTGATTAAATTCTTGAGTGGGTGGCTAGTCATCATTTTTATTGCTTTTTGGATGGTTATTCTGGTTATTATCAAATTGAAATTGCATTAGAAGATCAGGATAAAACCACTTTTACTTGTCCTTTCGGTACTTATGCTTTCTGCAGAATGCCATTTGGACTGTGTAATGCTCCAGCTACTTTTCAACGTTGCATGATGAGTATTTTTAGTGATATGATTGAAAAGTGCATGGAAGTTTTTATGGATGACTTGACTGTTTTTGGATCTTCTTTTGATGCATGTTTAATGAGTTTAGAAAGAGTACTGACTTGTTGTGAAGAAAAAGAATTGGTTTTAAATTGGGAAAAATGTCACTTTATGGTACCTTCAGGTATTGTTTTAGGGCATATTATTTCTTCCAAAGGAATGGAGGTTGATCAATTAAAAGTTGAATTAATCTCTAAATTGCCTACACCTAGAACAGTCAAGGATATAAGATCATTTCTTGGTCATACGGGTTTTTATAGGAGATTCATACAGAATTTTTCTATCATATCTAGACCACTATGTAACCTCCTAGCTAAGGATGCCCCATTTGAATGGACACAAGTCTGTCAAGAGGCTTTCAAAACATTAATTGGCAAGCTTACTTCAGCACCTATAATGCAACCACTTGATTGGAATTTACCTTTTGAAATTATGTGTGATGCTAGTGATTTTGCTGTAGGTGCTGTTCTTGGACAATGAAGAGAAGGGAAACCTTTTGTCATTTACTATGCTAGTAAACTCTAAATAGTGCACAAATGAATTACTCCACCACTGAAAAAGAGTTGTTAGCTGTAGTATTTGCTTTGGATAAATTTCGCACTTATTTGATTGATTCTCCTATCATTATCTTAACAGATCATGCAGCCCTTAAGTACCTTTTTACAAAGAAGGATGCTAAGGCACGATTAATACGATGGATTTTGCTTTTGCAGGAATTTGACATCACCATCAAAGACAAGAAAGGAGTGGAGAACGTAGTGGCAGACCATCTCTCTAGACTCACATTCGAGGACACTTCTAACCACATACCAATCAAAGATGATTTTCCCGATGAGTATTTACTTTCTATTACTTCTCTACCATGGTTTGCTCATATTGTGAACTATTTAGCTGCAGGTGAAATACCAAAGGATCTTAGCACCCAAGACAAAAGGAAATTCATGATTGAGGTACGAAAATTCTACTGGGATGACCCTTACCTTTTCAAATACTGCCCAGATCAAATTTTAAGGCGTTGCATCCCTGATGAAGAGATTGCAAGCGTTTTCGAATTTTGTCATTCCCAAGCTTGTGGTGGCCACTTTTCAATGAAGAAAACCGCTGCAAAAATCCTGTAGTGTGGATTTTATTGGCCCACCTTGTTTAAAGATACAAATATCTATTGTCGCTCATGCGAAAGATGTCAAAAGTTAGGAGCTATGACCCGTCGTAATATGATGCCCTTAAACCCAATTTTGGTAATTGAAATTTTTGACTGTTGGGGCATTGATTTTATGGGACCATTTCCTCCTTCTTTTGGATATTTATATATTATTGTGGCAGTAGATTATGTGTCAAAATGGGTAGAGGCAGCACCTTGTAGGACCAATGATAACAGAACGGTAATTAAGTTTCTCAAAGAAAATGTATTATCTCGATTTGGTACCCCACGTGCTATCATTAGTGACCGAGGTACGCATTTTTGCAACCGTTCTTTTGAAGCTTTAATGAAAAGATATGGGGTGATACATAAGCTTTCTACTGCATATCACCCTCAGACAAGTGGACAGGTTGAACTTGGAAATAGGAAAATTAAACAAATTTTAGAAAAAACGGTCAACCCGGATCGGAAAGATTGGTCTTTCAGACTAATCGATGCGCTTTGGGCTTACCGTACAACTTTCAAAACTCCCTTAGGCATGTCACCTTATAGACTTGTTTTTGGAAAACCTTGTCACTTGCCCATGGAGCTCGAGCATCGAGCATATTGGGCCATTAAACATTTCACTTTTGACTTGGAAAAAGCAGGAAAACTTAGACAATTCCAATTGACGGAATTAGAAGAATTGAGAAATGATGCTTATGAAAACTCTAAGATCTATAAGGCTAAAATGAAAGTATTTCATGATAAAAATATTTTGAGAAGTACATTTAAGCCTAATGATCGAGTATTTTTATATGATTCAAAACTCCATAAGCATCCAGGAAAACTTCGATCTAGGTGGACCGACCATTTTATAGTAAAAAACGTTTTCACAAATGGGGCGGTAGAAATAGAAAATCCAAAAGATGGATGTATCTTCAAAGTAAATGGTCAGCGCCTCAAAATCTTAATTGATAAACAAATTCCGGAAGTGGAAGACATTCCACTTATGGACCCAGTATATCAATCTTGACCATCTCCAGGTATGTTTTTCTTTTATTTTATTTTCGTTCATTTTATTTTTGTTTATTGTTTACTTTATTTTGTTATAGGTTAATTTTATTTTGACAAATACCATCTTTGATGCCAAGGAAGCCATCCACATCCCACATCAGGTGTATTCTACCCTGTTTAGTTATTCAATTCTGATTCTTAAACATTGAGGACAATGTTTCATTTAAGTTGGGGGGTGGGAATACAAATTTGTTATTTGTTATTTAAACTCTGTGGCATATTTCAATCAATATATAAAAAATTGCCAAATTTTTTTCACACAGGCATCTTTTCACACATGATACTCATGCTCATTCATAATCATCTTGGTGAATTCAACAAACCCATCTTAAATCATTTTGCTAAAGCATCCACAGAATCATTTATGCGCTTCTCCAAACTTTGTGGTAATATGGTGATTTGATACATGTTACTAAAGAATTATTTTGCTCAAGTATTCATGTGAATTTTGTGAAAATTGAGAGCTTACAAATATAGAAATTGTGATAAGTATCCATTGATCTGTTGAATTTGACACTTCTTTTGAGAATATCATTACATGGTTTGTGGTAAGATGGTGGATATACTTGGGATATGACGAAAGTCAACTTAGGATTAACGTTTGAGCCTTTCAAGCTGAGCCTTTTCATTATAGATCCCTAACAGCCAATTTTGAGCCGATATACACATATGGCCTTTTCTTTTCATATCTACATCATCCATACCTCTTCACATTGGAGTATAGCTTATACACTATATTTTCCTACCATTTTACTTCCAAGTGTGTACTAGGTGTGAAATTATCATTAAAAAAAAAACATGACAAAAATGGCATGGTGCTAGATGTGTCCATCAAATTATTCATGAAAGAGTTTATCAAATTGCGAAGACACCAGTAGCAAAAGAAGATGAAAAAGTGTACTTAGTCAAAAATCTAAAAAATTGGAAAGTACATCAAAAGGAAAGTATAGTCTACTGAAAAATTTAATAGATTCCCTTTTGTGTATACTTGGAAGTTTTTTGAAACATCTTCACCTTTTCTTCTTATGAACCCCAACCCTAAACCACATTACAACCCTTTTTGTTGATTTTTCCGATCCTAAGTATGCTTGTGGAAAGAATGGTGGAAATCTCATTTGTTAGTATTCCTATCATAAGATCAATGTTTACTTGTTACTTATATATAATTGGCTAAATTTCTATGAGATTAAATGTACACCTTTGTCAACTCCATAGAGAGAACCCATACATGAAACACTTCTATACCCGTGAGTTATGGAGTTGAACCATTTTGCTTAAGATATTCTAATGTTGCATATGTCGAAACCTCTGATTTGATAAAAATAGTTTGGAGCACATACACACTCTGTGGATTGCTATATTTAAATTACTTGTGAAAGGGTTATTGAATTTCTAAGATTGTTTTGATATGTAAATTTGAAAAATGTGTCTTGATAGCCCCTATGTGTGATTTTCTTTGGTCTTTCTCGTCATTTTGCATAAAAATTGCTAGGGATTAGCAATGAGTAAGTTGGGGGGTGTGATGAGTGCACAAAAATGCACTCTAAATACTCTATTTAAATACTAAAAGAAATGAGAAAATAATGGATATAACTCATGTTATTAAAATTAATGGTCATTTATCTTGAGATAGATATAAGCATGATTTAATATATTGATGAGAATATAAAATGTCATATTTTCCTCTCTTAATATTTAATACTTTATTCTTATTTGATGTCTAAATATATTCATTATTCATATATTTTGATTTAGGAAACAAATAGAGACATTAGGAGCAAATGAAGATAATTGCGAAATTTTAGACAGTTCTGACATCTTTTCGTAATATGAGCATAACTCTCTCATCCAATCTTCGATTGAGCTAATTCAAGATGATATAGAACCGAAAGAGAAATATCTATAACTTTTATGTTTTATTTTTGAAGAGATATCCACTCAATCTAAGATAAAATCAACCATCAAGTGAACACATCTGCACTTGACGTTCCTAGATATTTTTCAGCCACTTGCATCAAATCCAAATGTCATCATAATATTTTCTAGCAAGCACTCGTACACCAACTTGAAAATTCAATGATCAATTCATATGCAAGATGAAGTGCACTCAAGTTTCTTCAAGACAAATTATTTGACCACAAGATATTAAGTCATACAAGACAACTAATGGATAGAGAAGCAAAATTGAAACACTCAACCTACAAGCAAAATCCAGCTCATGCGTAGTGGGAAAACAAATGATCAAAATGACAACTCACAAATCACTTGGATTCAAGAATGGCACATGGCAAAACAAATTGAAATTGTAATGATTTTGTCATGACAACTTGCATGAAGGATGCTTATAAATAGAAGGGAGGGGGGTGTGTTCTAAGACTATGCTTAGTGTGCTTGGATGCCTTGGAAGATACATTTTTTTTGAGAGCTTGAGAAAAAAAAAAAGAAAAACCAAAGAAGAGAGAAGAAAATAATGGTTGGCTCTTCCATATTATCCCTTGAAGAATTTTTGTTGCATATTTTCAATATGTGTAACTAATTTTCTAGTAGAGTTAGGGATGAATTTGTATATATGATGGTATTTGTAATTTTTTTTTATTCATATATGTGTTCTTCAAATATTAAACTCTTTTGTTTAGTCATTCGAAATTTATTATAAATATTTTCGTCACCAAATAATCTTAGAATTTATTTCATTTATAGATTCAGTCATGCTTTTTCTATTGAATGCAATAATCCTTTGATTATGTTTGGTTCAATTGGTTATCTATTTTAATTTAATTCTCTGCTGCAATATTGCTCTACGAGTATATTGTCGACGTTGAATTTCTTTAATATCGATAACAATTCCTGTTCTTATATTGTAACGAATGATTTTTCGAAATATTACATTTGATTTAAATCTGGTTATTAATGTTTTATTTTCTAATTGAAAATTTGGACATAGAATTTTCAATTGAGTTATTAATGAATTGAAAATAATTAAAATACCAATTATATAGAAAGGATTCTCGATGCTCTACTTTTCGTCTCATTTTTATACTGTTCAAATTACTCATTTAGTTTAAATTTACGTCACACTCTAAAATTTAATTTTCACACTCATCTAGATCTTTTTGTTAATTTCGTTACTGTTCTTCAATTTCTCAATCCATCTCCCTGTGGAATCGACACCCCAAAGCTGTACTGCAAACGACCGCGTTATTTTTTGGGCGTAATCATGTACCCATAATATTCCTACATAAATATTGAACAATAAAAATACAACATCACTTTGATAATAATAAATAAATAAATAAATAATTAAAAACCTACAAGTTAGTTCATTGTACCACAGGCGGCACAAGTTGTAAAGGTGTCTTAGGTGTACCCCAAATGTTCCTACCTAAATATTGAACAATAAAAACACAATTTTAACTTTGATAATAATAAGAAAACAAATAAATTAAAAAAATTAAAAATCTACAAGGTAGTTTGCTGGACCACAGACGGCGCAGGTTGTAAAAGTATCTCAGGTGTACCTCCAATGTTTCTAAAAATATTGAACAATAAAAACACATGTTTAACTTTGATAATAATTAAAAAAAATTAAAAACCTACAAGTTACTTCGCTAGACCGCAAGCGGTGCAGGTTGTAAAGGTGTCTTAGGTGTATCCACAATATTCCTATATAAATACTGAACAATAAAAACACATTTTTAACTTTGATAATAATAAAAAAAAAATTAAAAACCTAAAAGTTAGTGCGCTGGACCTCAAGTGCCGTAGTACTAATACCCCCAATGTTCTTACATAAACATGTAGCAAACACAATAAAAAAACACAATAACACTTTGATCATAAAATAAAAATAAAAATAAAAATTCAAACGTACAATACCTCAGTAAAGGACAGTGGTTCCTAGTATATCCTTCATTTTTGCAAATGCCACAACGCCTTTTCTTGGTTGGTTGCCTCTCTTTTGTGTATTGTGGTCTTTCCGACTTTGTGCGTCCTTTTATGGGTACTCTTGGATGATCATGCACTATTTGAGTCAAATTCGACTGAACTTGACTTCTTAGCTACTCACTTTTAGGGTTAACTCAACTCTTTGTAAACATTAGGCATATGCATCCATTTCAAACAACTCTTTAGGAACATTCTGTAATGCACGTGTGAAATGCTTGTGTTTTCCTTCTGATTGTGCTGCAAGTTCGACAATGTAATACAGTTGTATCATTGACTTGCTTTTTCTAATAGATACCTCATCTTATACATCTCTCGCTAGCCAATCGGGAGATAATATCTCGAGAATGGATCCACTCTTAGCGTTAATAGTCCATCTCTTTAAAATATATTGTTGTGACAATCTATTTAACCTCAATTTTTTGCCTAAAATACACAAGATATGCCTACAGAGAATTCCCATAAACTCTCACATATGGCATGTACATGTAGCATCATCGCCATCTAATGTCACAAGGTAAGGAGGTTTCTTTCTGTTGTTAGTTGTCACTCCATAAGTCTTGGCCTCACCATTCATCAACAGCTTTGTTGTATGGTACTGTAGACTACTGAACAGCTCATCTAGAAATTTTTTGACAAACTTGTATAAATGGATGCTGCCTCCTTTTCAATTTTAAAATGTGTTTTCATAATTGGCCATGTTGAATCCATCTGAACATCCTTAAGTTTGTCTTTAAAGTAACGTGCATCTATGGATTTTTTTGAATTGATGCACAAAGTCGCTGATCATAATGCTTGGCCAAACATAATCTTTGAAAATTTTATTACTGATTTCACTCCTCTGAGTTATTGACATGCTAGCACAGAATGTAATACGAAAGAAGGCAGGCATCCACTTATCACATCGTTCATAAAGGTTTTGCAGTCAAGTATTTTCCCAAAGCTCATATTTCGCCATAACGCCCATTCTTGCTCGAACTCATCTGTAGCAAGTGTTTTATGGATGCAATGATTAAACTCATTTGTAAAGTGTGGAAATTTGTTGTATATGTGAGCCAAGTGTTTAGAAATTTTTGTAAAATGTGCCACAAGCATAGCCTATGAGTTGTATTCAGAAGTACCCCTACAATTGCCTTCCCCATTGCCTTGTCATCATCCGTAATTATTGTTGAGGTTCTCAACGGCCATATATATGATTCTATCATTTCATTAACTAATAAAGCACACCCAAACAAAATCGTCTAATGATGATGATTAACTCTAGAAAATGACACAAATGGCATCTTATAGACATTGGTCAGGTAAGTAGTATCGAATGTAACAATATCCCAAAAATACTGGAACACAGCTCTTACACGTGCATCAGCCCAAAAATAATTACCCATAGATTCATCATTACCAACTTGCATGGAAAACAAAAAACCAGGCTCATTGCGTTGTCGCTCTTGAAAGTAATTATATAACCTTTGTGCATCCTCCTCTTTTTCAAATACATTTCTTTGTTCGCTTCCCATAAAATTTTTTACATCCTTACCAATACAACCGACACCAAAGGTACCACCTGCATCTTTTTTCAATATCGACATTATTTTCCTTGTCGATACACCAGATTCATTCAAAATCAAAATCAAGTTTCTTTGAGCTTTAGTAGCTCCCTTACGTCCATGGAGGAGGCTAGTACTTCTCGTGCTGAATAATACATGGTTGTGTCCAACAAAAATTTGTTGAATGTCCACTTTTCACTTTTTTTTTATTCCCATAATTGCTTTACTTCTGATCTTTGTCTCATCAAATTTTGGAATTACTCAATTTTCAGCATTTACTCTTACCCGTCGATGGCCTTCTCTTGAGCAAATATAGTCGTTTGCACAAAGAGTTTTATTTTCTTTCGACTTTTGGATATGATTAGTCCGGATTGAAAATCTTGTTCGCCTTGAATATGCCTTGTAGAATACTTGGGCGTTTTTTACCACCTCAAATTCCATACTAGTAAATGGCTTAGGCAAACCGCTACTGATTGAGGGAATCACATTCACTCCATCGTCGAAAGGTACCTCATCACTGACATCAACCTCATCATTGATATTCACATCATCATCGACAGTCATGCCACATTGAATGTCACTTTCAGCTTGGTCTTCATCACTATCAAGATTATAAACTAGTACCTGCCATAATAAACAAAACATGTTAACTAGTAATTTATATGACATTATTGAGTAATAAATAATGTTGTCCATATAAAAAAAATAAAAAGTATCCCAACATCCCTCCCAACAGAAATTAGAAGAGAATATAAAAAATAACAAACAACACTACTGGTTAATAGGAAGCAAACAGTAGGTTAGTGACAAATTGTCAAAAGATTAATAAGTTTTATAAGCAAACAGTACTATTTACGAACTTGAATGGGGAAATAAGTGACAACAAGCTGGTTAATACCTACCCTATACTTTTTAGAGAACAAATTAGTAAGAGTTTTTAAAAAAATAGAAGGTTGCAATTTAAATGATCAGTAATTAATCAGGTTTCTCATGAAAGGAAACAAATTTTAGAAGCAGGCAAGCATGTGATGTTGGGATAGTCAAACATTAGTTGCAAAAGATGGGACCATGTCAAACCAGTCTTCAGTGTTTTCTTGCCTCTTATCCTGTTCTAAAATGGTTGTTGTGGGTTGCCAATGTTTTTCAATTCTTTTGGGTTTTTGCGGGTATAATGGCATTAAGGACTGGTTCTGGTGTTTGGAATAGTATCTTTTTATGTACATATAAGGTGGCCTTTCCAAGGATAAGGTGCAATGATGGCACTCTTTTACATCCATTACTGGTTCTACCAAACTAACCTATATTATTCTTTCACATCTATTTGTTGATTTTTTTTCTCAATTAACCCATAAATTTTTTTATATTTAGTCATTTTTGCACACCATTTTTCCACCTCACAAATGTGATTGGCTACGTCAATTTTTTATATATAAAATAATTGCATTGGCCACTCACATTGATGAAATGAGCAAAGAGTATGCAACAAATGAATGCATATAACATAACTCTTATCTCATAGGCTACATCCATGATTGGAGAAGTGATGACTCATATAATTGTTTCAGGACTTGAGTACTCAGTTGATTTGATTTCCTCCAAGGAAAGTTGTGTTTTATATAGACTTAATGATTTGTGTAATACCGAGCTGCTAGATCAGCAGAAAAAAAAAGACTTGACCAGCTAATGTTAAATCTGTTTAGGTAGGACCATGTCAAACCAGTCTTCAATGTTTTCTTTTTTTTGTTCTAATTTAATTATTTCTTTCACTAGGTTAGTGAAAATTTGTCAAAATTTAAATAAGAAAAATTCCCTTTTAATTGCTTATAATACCACTCTTGCAAAGAATTATATTATAAAAGAGTATGATAAAACACCAATTACACCAAAACCCAATATAAAGAAACCTATTGAAACATTCTATCAAACACCTATCATTTCAAAGAAGAAAAATACCTGAGGGACATCGGGAACACTGGAATCGTCCCTGAACGAACGTTCCTTGGTGGCTAGGATGCTCGATGACAGGCCAGTGGTAGTGTACGATGAACCCGTGAGGTTAAGTGAGGTCTAGGAAGGAGTGGGATGCGATTAAATGTGGGTGGAATTTCGTATCCCCTTATAGCAGCAGCAACAACAGATCCAAGCAAGGTTAAAACAAGGCATTCGACTGTAAAGAAGGGCATTATCGTTACCTATGGAAGCTTTTACACAACAACTAGGTTGACAAACTCTTCTTCTAGTGGGAAGATTTTAAGAATACATTGCTAATTTGTATATGTGCTTCTAAGAGACAATTAAAACAAGTAGTTTTATTTGAGTTACTCTTTGTTGAATGAAAACATGAGCTGGGGATAAGTTGCAAACAACATAAATAACCAAAATAAAGTGTCAAGTTGGTGATAAAAATAGGTTCATCATGCTCACACCTTTGTTCAGTACAAGGGCATTGTTATTCATCACAACGGAGTGGTCATAGCAGGATCAATTTATTCTTGATGCTATTATGAGCATTGCATACAGAAAAAGGTTATTGATTCTTGAATTGTCTATACAAGAAACAAAAAAAGTCTTTCCATCTGATAAATTTCCAAATTTTCAAGATGAAAGTAACTGTATGTACACAAAGTGTAGTAGTAATAAAGAGACCTAGGTAGCAGAGCTACCATCAATCACACTTTTAGAGGAAGCTTCAGCAGAGCCCAATATAGCAGGCCTCCTTGACCAGTATTGTTGAAACCTCTGTCTTCCATATTCAATGTAAGCGAAGTCGATTTCATTCACATGTTCCTGAAGAAGATACTAGATGATGAAACAAAATGCGGTTGCAAAAACAAATGCATGTAAATTTTTCCCTAGTATATTCCCATAACTAGTACGAAATACCATAAAAATCAACAATTGACCCAAATGGTTATTAATTTTCCAGTGCAAGGCAATTTTTGGAGGGTCCTCATGGCAGTTGGCAAGTTATATGGAGGCTAGAATGCCAATTACGTAAAACTAGGAAAAAAAAAGCAACCAAAACTTTAAAGAACAATAGAAATGTAGAAGTCGTTCTTAAAATGATATCTATAGGGAAAATAATATTTAAATAATAATCTGCACATATATTCAGTGGTAGATATTCAAGTGGTAGAACAACCACCCATTCAGTAGCAATAAAAACAGTACCGATATTATTCCCCATAAGTCCCAAAATAGATGGCTCACTAGAGTATACTTTTCAACATCTTGAAGCAACTTCTCCACTTCATCGTCCAGAGAGTTCTAATGATGAAAGCTAACATGGGAAGCTAAGAACAGTACCGATATTATTCCCCATAAACCCTAAAAAAGATGGCTCACTAGATTATACTTCTCAACATCTTGAAGCAACTGCTTCACTTCATCGTCCAGAGAGTAAATGCACAAAAACAAACTTGATGGGTAATAATTTCAAGATTATATGAAATTCAAGCAATTGAGCCTAGTAGCAATATTCCCGCCACTATGAAGAATATAATCGAAGATCACAACCACATCTACAAATGCAAGAAACTAGAATGTCCAAAATCATATGGTAGTAATGGTGAATCTTATTGCTTCTTGTGCTCATCATTCTCCAATATGTGATCATTTTAAAGAGTGTGTATGGTGAAACTTAGTGCATAGATGTTAGGGCATAATACAGAATGATCATAGTACCACAACCATTTCCCAATATTTCAGAATTCCTATGTAGCTATAAAAGGATCTGAGTTTGCCACCACATAATTAGCAACCCTGCAATATGATCATGTTCCCCAAATACTTAGAATACAGAAAAAGAAAAAGAAACATGAAAAAAAGAAGACAAAAAATTGAACATATTCTTTGCAGCATCTAGAAGCAGGTTGAAGGCTTTGAACATCCCATTTGTATGTATTAGAAGTTGTGATATAATGTTGGCGCCCCAGTTTGCGCTTGAGATCATACGCAAACCGTGACGTCGGAGATGAGCATCACAAGGAAGTTCACCCCTCGTCTTATCGTGTACTATGATTTTTCTTTTTTTAAAATAGATGATAAAGGTTTTCGCAGCGGAAAAGGTCAAACCTTTCTAAGCGTACATCATATGGCTTAACAAAATAATATCCCAAAATATTGCATTTAACATAAACGTAAAGATCATCCATAAGTGTTCATTCTTCCAAAAGAACGGAAGACCAAAATATATGCAATAAATACAAAAGCTGCATAGAAGATCCCCTGCCATCTCTTCCTAAACCATGGGTTCCTTATTAATCTCCTTGAAATTTGGGCCATAACAAAGATGATCCAAATCCAAGGTAGGTCTCACCTCACACTTCATCTCGAAGGATGACTCATACAGGCGACCCATGTAGAGGGAATCGTCCATGCCAAGAACTAAACAACACCCACTAGGGCGTATGTTTCCCAAAACGTAAGTAGCTAAGGGTAGTGACTCTGCCGCCCATCGGCTCAAGTAGTCGAGAGTTACTAGCTCAGAGGTGACGGACTTAGTCTAGCCCGTGGGGGTTTGAGACGCCGCCCCTCGGACTATATTCTTTAGAGTCGTCATTCGTCATTACCTGCAACTACTTCTATCGTCCCAAAAGACAATAGTGGAGAGATAAAAATGGGTGAGATTTCGAGGGACATCTCAGTAAGTACATTTCAAGCATACAATTAAATGAATAGCAAACAATCGGCTATACTTTATGCATTATGAGACTCATGACTTTACTTTATGCACATGCTCATGCTCATGCCGTTTCCTTTTCAATTCATTTTTCTTTTCTTATTCTCTTCATATGCTTGCTTGTAACCTCAGAAAGCAAAACGTTAGGGCTTCTTTTCAAAATTCATCTTTTCGTAAGTGCTTTTCATTTTTCTTATCTTAGGCACCACTTATTATATCATATATGGCCCAAAAGCCCATCTTTTTGTCATGACCTTTGTTAGACATCTCACGGTTCCCCTACGCACCGTGTGTTCCTACTAGTTACCATAGCACCCGAAGACCGTATCAAACCTAAGTAGCTATGTTTCGCGCCCTTTCGCACTCTTCATCACTCGGCGATTGATCACTCACCGAGCGACTACAAACTTTTCTGTAGTAGGAAGGCGAAAGCCAACACCGTCTTGTATGCACCCACTAGCTTTAGGTACGACCACGCTCCGGACACCTTTTGGAGCCATACATGGTTTGCCAATGGTTCTTTGTCGACCTAGGAGTTTTCACTCAACTTTAGATACTCCTGAGTGAACAGGGAGTTTCACTGGGGCACTACTCCATCCCAGTCTTTGGGATTCTTATAAAACTTTAATTAATTTCTTTTCTTCTAAAATATGTTTAAAACATGATTTTCGTCCTGTAGACATGAGACATGAGACTCATATCACCGAAGATGTGAAATGTGAGACGAACATAACGCGTTTTCTACGTCAAGCTCTTCCACAATTTTTGCAACCCATGATTCCACTTCTTTCCTACCCAAAAACACTTAAGGGGCCTCTTACACACCTAGTCGGCTCCTTCCCACTAGGGTTGGGCCGAGACCCTCCCTTAGTGATTCGTAGCTTTTTCTTCTCCTATTCTTCTCCAAGCACTCCAATTTAACTTCAACCACTTAAATATATTTTTCTAACCCTGAAAACATAGCTTGGCTGAAACCCTATGTCTTTTAAGTCATTATTTTATTAACCTTTTTTTTTCTTCCAAGATAACTCACCCAATGATTTAGGTGAAAACCACCAATCATGCTAGTGTGATCTTTTAGTTCTTATTCTTATAATTTCTCCAAATATTTAAGTATTTAATCATGACATAACACAATAATCGAATTAATAATTCAATCCAAAACCCTTCAGTCCAAAATACATACATTCACAAACCCAACATTTTCATCTCCAAGTCAAAATCTAACAAGTATATTTTCATCTTCACTCATCATGTTGATCACACCATATTCTTCCTTTATATCAAATATTCAAGTTCACAACATGAAATAATCTTTACTCTTACTAAGATATTTAAACTTAGACATGAATTTTTACCACCCAATAAACAACACTAGAGGCATCATCCAATATCATACTAGTTAACCTAAAATTATGCATGCATTTCCTTCATTTCACCTCATGTTGAGTAAACTAACTAAAACCAAATATCATTTTAGATCCTCAACTTAAAAAATATCATAACTTAAGCATGAATTTCTACTTAACTAAGCATGGCAATTTTTCTCTCTAAAGGGTTTCATTTTAACATACATACACAAATATTCAAACAATACAATCAAATTCATTCAAAAGTATACTAAAATTGCTAAGGGTAAGATAAGAATATACTTTACCTTTTCAAGAGCAACTCCTCTTCAAGAATATTTATTCTAGCTCTTTCCTACTTAGGATAATTTGATGTTTAGAGGTTAGAAAAAAGTGAAACAAAAGAAAATTGAGAGAGAGATGGAGTTGATCGAGAGGTAAAGAGAAAAAGAGAGCTTGTGAGCATGGGTGGAGTCGCCAGCTCCCTCCAGTCCCTATGGCGTGAGCGGTGTCGCCCACCACCGTGGGCGATAGTGGGGGCTAGGTGAGACCGAATTTTTCTTAAAAATTCATCTTCATTTTATTGTTTTATTGTGTTTTTTATTATATTTTCTTCATTTTATTATTTTATTGTATTTTTTAAGTTTTATTTTTTTATTGTATTTTTTATTTTATTTTTTAATATTTTTTATTGTGTTTTTATACAAATTTTAAGAGATTAGGGAGTGGGCTGCAAAACGCCAACCGCACCTCAGCGTCACCTTTTTTTTTCTTTTAGTTCAAATTTATGTAGAATATATATATTCAGTACAAATAAATTTAAAGAGCATCCACTATTGGCAGCAGCCAAATAATACTCATGACAGCACCCAAATAAAACTCATGACATGGCCTAAGCAAATTTACCAATTTCTCCCTCCCCACCCTTGCACGTTCCCCCATTTCACCTAGAATAAATCTAAAGAGCATCCACTATTGGCAGCAGCCAAATAACACTCATGATGTGGCTTAAGCAAATTTATCAATTTCTCCCACCCCACCCTTGCACGTTCCCTCTCTCATTTCGCCTAATTTGGGTTTCGAAGCACCCCCAAGCCCCTCGTCCATCCTCTCCCCCAAACCCCACCCCTCGTCTCGTCCATACTCTCCCCCACCCCAACCCCCGCGTCGCCCATCCTCCCCACTTGGAAAACACATCCTCTCCTCACCCCCCATGTTGTGCATCCTCTTCACTTGGAAAACACATATGCTTTGTACGAAAGTCGGTGAGGATGATCGCGTGCATCATCGTCATCGGCCACCAGGTACTTGTGTCTCCTAATAAATCTCATTCTTTCTACTCTTTTGTTTTTTATTTTATTTTTTGTTGCTTTTTACCCAACAACCCACTGTTCAAACAGAGCTTTACGGAGGCCGACGATGCCCTCAAGCTCGACCACATCGTCCACTACTCAGTCAATGTCATCGACAAGCGATGGAAACTGTACTCTTAACGATCTCCAATCCAATTCCATTATCCATCCCATATAGCTCCTAGGTACTCCTAGGATTTGAATTTCTTAGCCAAAGCACGTTTTATTATACAAATATTCATACCAGTATCGATTTGAATCATTTTTTTCCTAATGTTTTAGTGAATAATCTGAAAACATCTGGGCCGACATTACTGGGTCTGCTTTATCTGACTGAAAATTACAAAGTGTAAGATAAATCAATTGATATCTTTGTTGTTGCAAATAGATGATATTGGTTAAATACAATTGGTATTGGCATGTCTGTTGAAGTTCTTGTCTAGAGAAGATTGCAAATATAATATTATATAAATCAGTTCTTGCAATTTCCATGTGATTAAGCATCTCTTGAATAGAAATGAACATGCTTTAATGGTCTTTGTCTAGGAGATAATACATATCTGGACATGTTTATGTTATAATTACATGTAAACATTATCCTTTATGGTTCATGTTATTACACATTTGTGTACATTTATCAACCGATGGTTTCCTGCTGCATCATACACTTCCTTCATAGTGTAGTGGTTGCCACTTCTCTAATTGCTTATAGAAACTTGGCGCTTCTACATCTGACTACCGTAGTCTTCATCAGCGGCATACACTGAATAAAAAACCTTCTATCTTTCCTGAGTTTATGTCTCTTTTTGGAATATGGTTATAGTTTTTCAAGAGGTTCCATGTTGCATATGTCGATGTTTCAACCTGTTTCATGTGCCAGGGAAAAATATAATATCCAGAGCTTTTGCAGAAAGGGTCAGCACCATAGTCAAATCATATGGGTTGAGTTCACCTGGGCTGGGTGAATAACTACTGCCAATCTAGAAGCTAAACCTTTATGAATCTTGTTGAATATGTATGCCCCCCCTTTTTTGGTTGCACTGCTTTTGTTTCAGGTAAGCTCCATGTACATCAGAGATTGTAATGCCTCCATCCAACAGAACTGCAATTCAAGTGATCTTGTAATTTCCTTGTTACTTGGAACTTTTATAATATTTGGCTTCATCTGTTTTCGCAGAATGTTAATAAAAAGAGAGGGAGTTTTTAGTCTTGCCTTGCGGACCAGAACTATACCACGTGTTACAGCAATACGCCAACTACCATTTTACAAACCAAAACCACATAAAACGCAGAAAAGATTAGGATTGAACAACCAAACTAACAGTGAAATACTGAACATTCATTACCTGCTCAGAGAGAATATAGAGAGAGCATTCACTTTGTCACTAAAATTAACAACAAAATGTTCAACAAACGGATGGAACTTTCAACAATGTCAAAAAGTAGACGCTGTTTTGAAGTAATAAATCTCTCACAAAACAGAGTGAAAGGAAAGGCTGATGATAGTAAAAAACAAAAAACAAAAATATATATATATATACAGTACAAGAGGGCATCCTACTAGAGTGCCAAGGGATGTTCACATCCTCTTCCTCGGCAATGAGCATCTTGTTAGAGTTAAAAGCAATTTGAGGTTCGTTTGTAGAGTAGAAGTCCCCCGTCTCCTTCGAAACCATTTATTCACTTGCATGATCTATTGTGGCATCAATTGCACCATCTCAGATAGCCTTTGATACAGTACTCTCAGCACCAGCAACAGGGTTTCCAGAATCCAATGTCAACTTCTTTGCAACACCAGTCCGTATGACATTGTGCTGCAGCCAAACAATCAAATTATGGGTCCGATCTAAATTGAAAGTACTTGAGAACTTCTCAGCAACATTTCTGAAAATTTCCAGATCACCAATTCGTCTGTATACTCCAACTGAATTGTTCTAATCTTTCCTAGGTAAAAGAGGTAATAGCAGAACTGGAAAAGAAATTTGGTCAATGTCAGAATCGGCAGCTTATATAAGTGGAAAGCTGCCGATTCTGACATTGACCAATATATAACGTAATAGATATTTAATGGCATATAACATTCAGACCAAAAAGACTAAAGAGAAATTAGAGAGGCAGAGAAACATGTTAAAGATTGAAAAAGTAGGTGGCATAGAAAATTACTAAACACATGTTACACATTCCAATAGTTGTCGGCCAATCTCACGGATTAGATCAATGGGAAATGAGCGATAATTGTTTTTCTAGCACTCCAAAACCTGTCCAAAAGTACCTTCACCCATTTTGTTGTGGATCTTGTCTGCAAACATCACATAAAAATTATTAGAAACTTAAAGTAGATAAATCTAGAAATTGATTTAATAAAATCCCAATACAAACAACAACCAATAGTCCCCTACTTTCCTGCATGCCTAGTTATATGTAGATCATAACCATATCCAATTGTCAAAAGAATTTAGAGTGTAACATAACTATGGACTATAAACCTAAACCCTCTTAGAAAATTGCAATAACAAAAATCAGTAAATAAAAATAAACGAAAAGGATCTGTCAGTATTTTCAAATTCATGATAAACAATAAGCATAAATGTCTCTAATGATGGTGAAGTGTTAACTGCCTTAGACTATGGAACCAGTTATAATAACATATAGAACCAGTTATAATAATCATGCATCAGGTCACCCCTCACTACATATATATGGTATTTGCAAAAATCACACTTGTGTCAGCACCGAAGAATCTCCCTCTATGCCATGATCTAACAACAGATGCCATAAATGACTTTATTTATATGGAATACCACAGAAAGATTTCTTTTTTTTTATGAATTATTCATTCAATTAATTTCAAATAAGTCGTATCTTGTTCAAACTGATAAATAGAGCTGAAGTTATAGTTAAAACCGCTAGTAGAAAACCGAAATAACTAGTTATGGTAGGCATAAAAAGGCTAAATGAAATATGTTTTTCTGCATGAGACTTTATTGGGATCTAATTATTACTTTTATACACCTAATCTTCAATGCACATGCCATATTCTACAAAATATCAGTGAGAAAAAATAAAATAAAAAACAAAACGATAAAAATTTTGGGGTTTTCTTCAAAATGCAAAGCTTGTGGATAGAGAAAAAAATTGAGATAACTGTATGAAAAAATTCTCCTAAAATGGAAAGCTAAGGATGTATCTTTCGAAAGCAAAATATCCATACTTGGCTAAAGCAAGATTGAGAAATATAAAAGGAAACTTTACCTTTTTATGATCTCCAGAGGCACACTTTCAATATCATGTTTGTTAGTTTGTTTTTACTCCTTGAATCCCACATGGGAAAGAAGTGGGAGAGGAGGCAGCCCCAAGGCTTATAAAATAAGGATTGGGCTCCTTGGTTTAATTACACCAGTCAGAAACTTATCTAGTAACTTTTGACTTTAGTAAAATTCCTCTATTGTCTTTTTTGTATGTAAAAATAAGAGAGGTGAAAGTTAGAGTTTTACTAGTGGGAAAAGTCTTTGTGGGTGTCGTTGGGGTGAGGAGAAAAATTGTGTGATTGTAACAATTTTTCATATAGTGTATTTTCTTCTCAGGGTCTGGTGGTTTTTCTCCTGTTTTGGAGTTTTCCACGTAAATTCTTGTGTTGTGTTTATTTCTTTATTTTTTCTTGTTATTCTGTCAAAAGTAGATCCTGGTGGGGGGGAATTTGGAAGCCCAGATTCCCAACAGTGGTATCAGAGCAGCTAGGTTCTTTTTGCAGGGTGGAGTTTTGGTGTGGTAGTTTGAATACGTATGATCTAAGGAGGTTCTGTCTAGGAGATTGGAAATTTTACGTGTGTCCGTTGTGACCCTCCAATCTTTCCTGGGAACCTTGAAGTTCTGTCTAGGAAAGATCAGTCTTTCCTGGGAACTTACTTAGTGGGCACTATTCATTTCTACGGTAAAATTCATCGAAATTATGTCAGGAGATAGAGCTTCAAATCCTATCAGATTTGATGTGGAGAAATTTGATGGGAGAATCAATTTTGGTTTGTGGCAAGTGCAAGTCAAGGATATCTTGATTCAATCAGGATTACACAATGCGTTGAAAGGTAGACCAGTCCCTGAAGTCAGTAGTGGTCCAAGCACTACTGGTGAAACAAAGAGCAGATTTGGAATGAGCGATGAAGATTGGGAGGATTTGGATTTGAGAGTGGCAAGTGCAATTCGTCTGTGCCTAGCCAAGAATGTTCTTGCAAATGTGCATGGAATATTCACGGCAAAGGAACTCTAGAAAAAGCTCGAAGAGTTGTATCAGACGAAGGGTGTCTCGAATCGAGTGTACCTGAAGGAGCAGTTTCATACACTGCGGATGAGTAGAGGTACGGCTATTTCAGATCATTTAAGTGTTCTCAATGGCATTGTCTCTGAGCTGGAATCTATTGGAGTTAAAATTGATGATGAGGATCAAGCCTTAAGGCTGATCTGGTCTCTTCCATCTTCCTATGAGCATATAAAGCCTATTTTGATACATGAGAATGAGAAAATAATTTTTTCAGAGGTTACCAGTAAACTTTTTTCTGAGGAAAGAAGGCTAAGTAATGGAATTAATGGTTCACTTGAGAACTTAGCAATGGTGACAGCTAGGGATTGGAAGAGAAAGAACTCCATGAAGAAGAAAGTAATCTGCTGGGTGTGTGGACAACCTGGGCACGTCAGAAGAAATTGTCCAAGAGGTGGAGCAGGTTAGGCAAGAGGCTCCAAATCAGTAAATGGAGATACTGATAATGAAACTAATATCGTGTCTCTCTTTACAGAAGATGATGTCTGTTAAAAGGAGACATATACATCCTCATGGCATGTCGCTAATCCCAAAGTTGCCATAATAAAGGTTGTGTTAATGTTAGTTGTTCCATAAATTTGCACACAAGCATTGATTTGGCATTGATGCAGAGTGTGTGGTGGAAATTCATATCGATCGTTGATGAACTTCCAAGAAAGCCAAACGTGGAAGTTGCACCATAATTTTTCAGCAAGATTATTTTTTGACATGGGCCGAAGTGAAATGCTTGGAATTGGTTTATTCTGAGTGAGTATGTTTTTATGGTAGAGCATGATAGCGAAAGCTATGAATCTTCATTGCGGTGGGCTGTAGCTATGGGACCAGTCAAAGTCGCAAGGTGGAGATTGTTAGTTTGTTTTTGCTCCTTGAATCCCACATGGGAAAGGAGTGGAAGAGGAGGCAGCCCCAAGGATTATAAAATAAGGCTTGGGCTCCTTGGTTTAATTACACCAGTCAGAAACTTATCTAGTAACTTTTGACTTTAATAAAATTCCTCTATTGTCTTTTTTTATGTAAAAAGAATAGAGGTGAAAATTAGAGTTTTACTAGTGGAAAAAGTTTTTGTGGGTGTCGTTGGGGTGAGGAGAAAAATTGTGTGATTGTAACAATTTTTCATATAGTGTATTTTCTTCTCTAGATCTGGTGGTTTTTCTCCTGTTTTGGAGTTTTTTACGTAAATTCTTGTGTTGTGTTTATTTCTTTATTTTTTCTTGTTATTCTGTCAAAAGTAGATCCTGGTGGGGGAGAATTTGAAAGCCCAGATTCCCAACAATGTTCAAGGGGAACCCCAAATTTTGAGTGATATACTTGCTTAATATGCTGTATCTGGGATGGGGTACAAGAACTCAGAATAGATTACTTGAGTGGCAGCTTCTGGGTTCTTTGTCTCTACACTTAATGTCTGCCAGACTATTAGTACATCACGTTCCGTCGGATCGTGCATCCAAAGCAGAACTGGAGAGAACGAGAGAAATCAGATACGGGATGTTAGGACATGGAAACGAAATGGAGAGAAAGAGAAAAATACAGTCCTTCTTTGAAATAGACCACTGTCGGTGGCCACAAACGGGAGAGGGAACTGCTGAATGTTGAGAATTTTGGGCTCTCAAATTCTTCCCATCAAGATCTACTTTTGACAGAATATCAAGAAAAATAGAAAAAAAAAACACAACACAAAAATTTACGTGAAAAATTCTCAAATCAAGAAAAAAACTACTAGACCCAGAGAAGAAAATTCACTATGAAAAAAATTGTATGATTGTTGTGAAAAATTGTTATAATCACACAATTTTTCTCATCACCCCAACGACATCCACAAAAACTTCTTCCACTAATAAAATTCTGACTTTCACCTATCTTCCTTTTACATACAAAAAGGATAACAGACGAATTTTACTAAAGTCAAAAGTTACTAGATAAGTTTCTGACTGGTGTAATTAAACCAAGGAGGCTAAACCCCCTTAAATAGGCCTATGGCCTTACTCCACTCCCACTTTCTTTGGATGTGAGAGTAAGGAGCAAAACCCAACAATCTCCACCTTGCGACTTTGACTGGTCCCATAGCTACAGTCCACCGCAATGAAGATTCATAGCTTTCACTATCATGCTTTACCATAAAAACATACTCACTCAGAATAACCCAATTTCAAGCATTTCACTTCGGCCCATGTCAAAAAATAATCTTGCTGAAAAATTATGGTGCAACTTCCACGTTTGGCTTTCTTGGAAGTTCATCAACGATTGATATGAATTTCCACCACACACTCTGCATCAATGCCAAATCAATGCTTGTGTGCAAATTTATGGAACAACTAACATTAACACAACCTTTATTATGGCAACTTTGGGATTAGCAACATGCCATAAGGATATACATGTCTCTTTTTAACAAACACCATCTTATGTAAAGAGAGATATAATATTAGTTTCAATATCAGTATCTCCATTTACTGACTTGGAGCTTCTTGCCGAACTTGCTCTACCTCTTGGACAATTTCTTCTGATGTACTCAGGTTGTCCACACATCCAGCAGACTACTTTCTTCTCCATGGAGTTCTTTCTCTTCCAATCACCAGCTGTCACCATTACTAAGTTCTCAGGTAAACTATTACTTCCACCACTTAGCCTTCTTTCTTCAGAAAACAGTTTACTGGTAACCTTTGAAAAAATTATTTTCTCCTTCCCATGTATCAAAATAGGCTTCATATGCTCATAGGAAGATGGAAGAGACCAGATTAGCCTCAAGGCTTGATCCTCATAATCAATTTTAACTCCAATAGATTCCAGCTCAGAGACAATGTCATTAAGAAGATTTAAATGATCTGAAATAGTCGTACATTCACTCATCTGCAGTGTATGAAACTGCTCCTCAGGTACACTCGATTCGAGACACCCTTCGTCTGATATAACTCTTCGACCTTTTCCCAGAGTCCCTTTGCCGTGAATATTCCATGCACATTTGCAAGAACATTCTTGGCCAGGCATAGATGAGTTGCACTTACCGCTTTCAAATCCAAATCCTCCTAATCTTCATCGCCCATTTCAGATCTATTCTTTATTTCACCAGTAGTGCTTGGACCGCTACTGACTTCAGGGACTGGTCTACCTTTCAACGCCTTGTGTAATCCTGATTGAATCAAGATAGCATTGACTTGACTTGCCACAAGCCAAAATTGATTCTCCCATCAAATTTATCCACATCAAATCTGATAGGATTTGAAGTTCTACCTCCTAACATAACTTCGATGAATTTTACCGTAGAAATGAATAGTACCCACTAAGTAAGTTTACAGGAAAAACTGATCTTTCCTAAACAGAACTTCAAGGTTCCCAAGAAAGATTGGAGGGTCACAACGGACACACTTAAAATTTCCAATCTCCTAGACGAAACCTCCTTAGACCGTACGTATCCATACTACCACACCAAAACTCCACCCTACCAAAAGAACCTAGTGGCTCTGATACCACTTGTTGGGAATCCTAGGCCTCCCAAATTTCCCCCACCAAGATCTACTTTTGATAGAATATCAAGAAAAATAGAGAAATAAACACAACACAAGAATTTACGTGGAAAACTCTCAAACCAGGAGAAAAACCACTAGACCCAGAGAAGAAAATTCACTATGTGAAAAATTGTTACAATCACATAATTTTTCTCTTCACCCCAACGGCACTAATAAAAACTTCTCCCACTGATAAAACTCTAACTTTCACCTCTCTTCCTTTTACATACAAAAAGGATAACAGATGAATTTTACTAAAGTTAAAAGTTACTAGATAAGTTTCTAACTGGTGTAATTAAACCAAGGAGGCTAAGCCCCTTTAAATAGGCCTATGGCCTTGCTCCACTCCCACTTTCTTTCCTTATGGGACTAAGGAGCAAAACCCAACACCGAAGAGATCGAACCCATAGAACTGCAAATTTTGAATGGGGAGATGAAATCTAGGGAACTACAATTTTCGAATGGGGAGATGAAACCCAGGAAACTGTAGATTTTGAATGGGAGAGGAAGGAGGGCGACACGGGTTTCTTGTCGAGGAAGGAGGGCGGTCTTCGTGGGGAGTGGCGGCACTGGCAGACAGAGGAGGGTTGCTCCGTGGCACTAAATAGAGAGACGGCACGGCGTTGTCAAGTGGCGCTGGGTAGATGAACATGATGCAGGGAGGTAGAAGGGTTTTTGCGGGACAAATTTCGAATGGATCCTCTGAAAAATTCAAATTGACTATCACAAGGAAGGGCAGCCACGTCATGAGTGTACTGAGTATACTGTTACACTAATTGTCCTGAAAAATAACTCAAATATAATATTAATGTAATGAATTGCGTAAGTGGAGGGATGGCAGCCGCCCCATATCCCACCACTAAAATTATGTGAATGACCCGACCCCACTACTATTATTTTATATTCTGCATAGTGACTTGCATAGTAACTTGCAAAGTAATTTCAAAATCTATAAATATGGATTTCAGTTGTAATGAAATTCATAAGAAAATATAGAGAGAGAAAAAAAGTTTCGGTTCTTAAGAGTTTCAGAGAGAGTTTTTTATTTCTCTTTTGCAATAGTAATTTCTTTAATATATTATTTGCAGTCTTTAATATATTTTAAAGCTAATGGCCTTATTCCTCTGTAAGTTTTTCAATATATTATTTGCAGTCTTTAATATATTTTATTGATGATTATCTGTGTGAATTTATAAATATATTTTCTAAGATACACATATTTATTTCATTATTTATATGTGTAGAAAATAGCAAATCTTACAAAATTGGAATTTGTTACTCTTGACATATCTGGAAAATAATAATTTATTTCATTATTTATATGTGCAGGGACGCAGGACCGTGCCAAAATAATAATTTTCCTTCGTCACCATTTTCATGAAGAATTGAAAACTGAATATCTTACAGTAAAATATCCCTATATTTTGTGGAACAGTTTAAGGGAGAAGTATGAACACCAGAAGACTGTCATCCTCCCAAGAGCTCGTTTTCAACGGTTGCACCTAAGGTTGCAAGATTATAAAAGTGTTAGTGAGTATAATTCCGCACTTTTTAAAATATGCTCAGTATTAAAATTATACGGTGAGAAAATCACCGATGATGATATGTTAGAGAAGACTTATACTACATTTCATGCATCGAATGTGCTCCTGCAGCAACAATATCGAAAGAGAAAGTTCAAGAAATATTCTGAACTTATATCATGTCTTCTAGTAACTGAGCAGAACAATGAAATCTTATTAGAAAACTACTAGTTACGCCTTACTGGCTCAATATCATTCCTTGAAGTGAATGGTAATAGGTTTGCATCATTCCCAAAAGTGAATAGTACATCCTTTAGAAGAAATCGGGGATATGGACATGGTAGGAAAAATTATAAAAATGTTGGTCCCAGAAGTGACAACATTAAAAGGGATAATAATATAACGTATCACCAGAAATCGGTAAAAATCTCTAGAATAATTCTTCAAAGAAAAGTGAAGAGGTGTGCCATAGATGTGAAATGACTGGACATTGGTCACATACCTATCGTAAGGCCAGGCACTTAGCTAATTTATATCAAACTTCTATTAAAGGAAAGAATAAAGTGCATGAAACAAATTGAGTAGAACCATCAGATGATTTATTAGATTTAGTAGATATAAACGTTACTCATCTTAATGTTTCTGATTTCTTTAATCATCCTGAAGGTAGTATTGAACACTTAATTGGAAATGGAAGTGTTCCACTCAACTAATGTATTTTCTTTCTATTTGTAATAAAATTTTTGTATATCTTGCAGAATCATGGATCACATTGATGAGTTTTTTATCTCTGAGTTGAATGATAAAGATATATGTCTGGCTGACAGTGTTACAACTCACACAATTCTCAAAGAAAAAAAATATTTTCAAAATTTAACACTAAGTAAAGCTTATGTCCATACCATATCAGGTTCATCAGATTTAATTGAGGGCTCCGGAAGAACTTATATTGTGTTGCCTAATGACACTAAATTTTGTATTGATGATGCTCTATTCTCTTCACAATCTAGAAGAAATTTATTGAGTTTCAAATATATACGTCGTAATGACTATCATATTGAAACGACCACTGAAGGCAGTAAAGAGCATCTTCTTATTACTAAAATAATATCGGGCCAAAAGCTCGTATTAGAAAAACTGTCTGCTCTATATTCTGGATTGTATTACACAAAGATGAGAACAATTGAATCATATGTGGCAATGTATCAGAAGTGCATTGACCCCAAAGTATTTATGACTTGGCATGATCGCCTTGGACATCCAGGATCTATAATGATGAGATGAATTATTGAAAATTCGCATGGGCATCCCTTAAAGAATCAAAAGATATTTCTACCCAATGAATCTCCGTGCTCTGCATGTTCTCAAGGTAAGTTGATTATCAGACCATTTCTCTCAAAAGTCATTGTTGAATCTCTATCCTTTTTACAAAGGATTCACGAAGATATATGTGGGCCTATTCATCCATCAAGTGGACCATTTAGATACTTTATGGTTTTGATTGATGTATCTAGTCGATGGTCACATGTTTGTCTGCTTTCCACTAGAAATGTTGCATTTGCTAGACTTATTGCTCAGATAATTAAATTGCGAGCACAATTTCTTGAGTATCCAATTAAGACCATTCGATTGGATAATGTAGGTGAATTTTCATCTCAAACTTTTGATGATTATTGCATGTCAATAAGAATAGATGTTGAACATCCTGTTGCCCATACATACACACAAAACGGTTTAGCTGAGTTTTTGATCAAAAGGCTTCTACTAATCGCTAGACATTTACTTATGAAATCAAGACTACCTGTATCTGCTTAGGGACATGCTATACTTCATGCAGCATCTCTAATTCACATTAGACCATCTGCATATCATAAATATTCTCCATTACAGCTTGCATTTGGTCAACAACCAAATATTTCTCATCTTCGTACTTTTGGATGTGCTATATATGTTCCAATTGCGCCTCCACGATGAACAAAAATGGGCCCCCAACGTAGACTTAAGATATATGTTGGTTTTGATTCTCCATCTATTATTAGATACCTTAACCCCCTTACAGGAGATATGTTTAAAGTACGTTTTGAGGATTGTCATTTTGACGAATCCAATTTTCCATTAATGGGTAAAGAAAAGTCGGTGCCTGAACCACGATAAGATATTACTTAGGATAATAAGACCCTATCTCATTTTGATCCTCCTACAAATGAATGTAAACGAGAAGTTCAGAGGATTAATCATTTGCAAAATGTTGCAAATCAATTACTGGATGTATTTACTGACACTTAAAGTATAGTAAAATCTTATATTTCTGCTGTTAATGCTCCAGTAAGGATTGAAGTCCCTGAAGGACAAATTGTCAAAGCAGCAATAGGAAAATCTAAAACACGCCTAAAGCGTGAAAGACCTATTGGTGCAAAAGATAAAATTTCCAGAAGAAAAGAATACAAAATGAATTTGGTACTCTTGAATAACACGTACCTACAATACAGACTACAAATATAATTGGTACTCCTAAAGAGCTCAAATCTTCTATTTCAAAACCTCCTGAAGAGGAAACTCCTGAAGAGTATAAATCTCCTGAAAATGGACCTCCTGAAGAGGTGTGTCATGAAATGTTTTCCCCTGAAGAGGAACAGGTACCTGAAAATAATGAGATCTCAATACATTTCATGAAAACTAGAGAAATTCTGGATAGAAATAAAACTGTTGTCGACAACATATTTTTATATAAAATGGCCCTTGTTATTACTAGAAGTAATGAAGAAAATGAGTCAAAAATCGTCGAAAAATGTCGACGTAGAAATGATTGGCCAAAATGGAAAGCAGCTATTGAAGCTGAATTAAATTCAATAGCAAAGCGAGAAGTATTTGGACCTGTTGTCCAAACACCAAAGGTTGTAATGCATGTTGGATATAAGTGGGTATTTGTACGAAAACGTAATGAGAAAAATGAAATTGTGCGCTACAAAGCACGGCTTGTCGCACAAAGTTTCCTGCAGAAACCCGGGATTGATTATGAAGAAACATATTCTCCCGTTATGGATGCAATCACATTTAGATTTTTGATTATTCTGGTTGTCACAAAAAGATTAGAAATGCGGTTAATGGATGTGATCACTTCATATTTATATGGATCCTTAGACCATAACATATATATAAAAATCCCTGAAAGATATAAGATGCCTGAAGCATCTACAAGTACATCTAGAAATATGTACTCAATCAGATTACAAAGATCTTTATATGGATTGAAGCAATCCAGGCGCATGTGGTATAATCGCTTAAGCGAATATCTATTGAAAGAAGGATTTGAGAATAATCTTATATGCCCATGTGTTTTTATTAAGAAATCAGAATCCAGATTTGTCATTATTGCGATTTATGTTGATGATTTAAATATTATGGGAACTCCTGAAGAGATTTCAAAAACCGCTATATATTTAAAGAATGAATTTGAAATGAAAGATCTTGGCAAAACAAAATTTTGTCTCGACCTGCAGCTCGAGCATTTGCCAAATGGAATTTTTATTCATCAGTCTATGTATACTAAGAAAGTCCTAAAACATTTTTATATGGACAAATCTTATCTCCTGAGTACTCTAATAATTGTTCGAACACTTGATGTAAAGAATGATCCATTCCGTCCTTGTGATGATGATGAAGAAATTCTTGGTCCTCAAATACCATATCCCAGTGCAATTGGAGTTTTGATGTATCTTGCAAATTGCACTCGACCAGATATTACATTCTCAGTTAATCTGCTTGTAAGATATAGTTCTGCACCAACTCAAAGACATTGGAATGGTATTAAACATGTCCTTCGTTACCTTCATGATACGGTTGATATGAGATTATTTTATCAATGTGGTTCAAGTCCAGAATTGATCGAGTATGCAGATGCAGGTTATCTTTCAGACCCACACAGAGGTAGATCTCAAACTGGATATTTATTTACTTATGGAGATACTGTCATATCATGAAGATCTGTTAAGACACTATCTGCTACTTCTTCAAATCACTCAGAGATCATTGCTATTCATGAAGCAAGTCGAGAGTGTATTTGGCTGAGATTAGTTATTCAGCATATCCAAGAAAAGTGTGGACTTTCCATGATCAATAATAGCCTAGCAATCTTATATGAAGATAATACTGCTTGTATCACTCAAATCAGAGGAGAGGATATATCAAAGGTAACAGAACCAAATATATTTCACCTAAATTCTTTTATACTCATGAACTTCAAGAGAAATGTGAAATTGATGTCAAGTAGATACGATCTAGTGACAATCTAGCAGATTTATTCACAACGGCGTTATCAACTTCCACATTTAAGAAGATTGTGCATAACATTGGAATGCGAAGACTCAAAGACCTTTTGTCATGCACTTTTCAAGGAGAGTAAATGTGCCGATTGTACTCTTTTTCCTTCGGTGAGGTTTTGTCCCACTAGGTTTTCATCTGCAAGGTTTTAATGAGACAATCTTAAAGCACTTGTGGATACATAAGAAGAATGTACTCTTTTTCCTTCGTCATTAGTTTTTCTTCCCACTGGTTTTTTCCTTGACAAGGTTTTAACGAGGCAGATTCTTTATGGGTAGTCATTCAATGGGGAGTGTAATGAATTGCGTAAGTGGAGGGACGGCAGCTGCCCCCTGTCCCACCACTAAAATTATGTGAATGACCCCACCACTATTATTTTTAAATTCTGTATAGTGACTTGCATAGTGACTTGTATAGTAATTTCAAAACCTATAAGAAAATATAGAGAGAGAAAGAAAGTTTCAGTTCTTAAGAGTTTTTGAGAGAGTTTCTTATTTCTCTTTTGTAATAGTAATTTCTTTCTTTAGTTTTATAATAATTCACATATTTTAATAAATTTAAATTTTTAAAGACAATTAATAATTTAACAAATACAATAACAAATTATCACAAATATCGAAGCACTCGCTTTAAATTTTTTCAGACAAAAGCCTGGCATATAACATATCATTTTAGCACTCCCTTTACTTTTACATTCTCCTCCCAACGGATTAAAAAAAGAAGGAAAATAAACAAGAGATAATGGAAAAGGACGTTCCAACGAGGGTGCAACTTGGTTGTCAATTTTCTGGGAGGGGCCATGAAACAAAAATACACGCAAATTACAATGCAGGAAAAATGTCATATCAATTCTTCTTTTTGCTACTTCAAAGATAATGTAATAAAAAAAATGGATGCTCTTGATGATTCAAGCGGGCCTAAATTGTCAAACCTAACTTTTTTGCCCAAAGTTAAAAGTTTAAATTACTAAAGACCTTTTTAGAGCATATCAAACTTTTTTTTTCCTTGTACTTCACAATATTTCTCTCTTCCAGCTACATTTTTTCCCTTATTTTACTTAATGCTTTAAATTTGATGTTTACAAAGTTAATACTCATCATTTCTAAATTGATGAAGTAGCAAGGATTATTTTGGTGTTTTTGCCTAAACAATAAGGTCTAAATTAATAGATAAATCCATGAAATACACCCTATTACCTTCGTTAAGCATTTAAAGGCAATCAAACAATATAAATATCATAATATTCATTTGAAGTCTTTATTTCTTTTCCATTATAGATATTATATAGAACCCCTTACTCGAACTCTAGGTTAAGCCAAACTTGCCCGGTTCAATAAATAAATGTATAAAGATTCTAATAATATATATATATATATATATTGAAGAAAGAGCCCAACTAATATGGTCTTGGATTGAAGGATTGATTAAAGTTTTGGAATTAATTTGAATATTTAAGTTATTTGGAATATAAACACTCGAGTGAATATTCCCATTATCGACTAGTTCAGGTTTTGATTGAGAATAACCCTTTCCTTTTGTAAGGATATTATTATTCTTTAATGCCTAATTCTTTTGTTGCTCGTAATGACAAACCTCACTTTTGGGCTCAAACTTCTCTCACTAGGCCTTGTGGATGACAGTCCGCATATGAGTTGTCCTTCAATTCCAAGTCCCCCTAATTTGAAGTAGATGACAAAGGAATATAAGATCACGTTTTCAGTTCAAATACAAAGGTACTTGTTGGACAGTAGCAACATAAGACTTTTCAGTCAGTAACATTGTAAATAACAAGCAAACTACAATGAACTTACTCTACCAAGTAAACATGGGTTGTACATAGAACCACTAGCTCTCATCCTCTTCTATATGATCTCCACAACAGCAGCCTTCTTAGACCATCTTTAATGGATTAATCAAAGGTTAAATTCATCCCACATTCAACTATTAGACCCCAAAATATCATCACAATGAATTAGCTAAAGTCCAAATATTTGAACTTTAACTATAGTAAACACCAAAAACATTTCCAAATTTGTTGTCTACTGTAAGCTACATCAAATCTATGCTTTATCAATTATTTATCTTTTTTTTTTCCATATCTACTATTAGGGATGTAAATGGTCCAATCCGATCCAGGAAAAATATGGATCAGTTTCATTCGGTCCAAAAGCTTTCTAACTCTGGACCAGATTAAACTCCTATTCGATCCATACTGGTCCAGTCCAATTTGGTCCAAAGGCGGTCGAGTCCGGTCCAGGGCACCTGATATGATTTAATGGATTAAATTTAATCCAAAATTTTGCAGTGATGAAAAATAATTTTTATCCCAATTTACGTATTTATTACAAATTTAAGCCAAATAATATTAAAAAAAACTTACTCTTAAAACAATTGGCAAAAAAAAAAATAATCTAAATAAAAAAATAAAAAAACTATAAATTATAATTTTTATACTACAACTAGTCAACTAATATAAATTATTATATATTAATATTATAAGAGTATATATTATATATCAATATATTATACTACCACTCTTAATCTATATTAATATTAATATTATAATTTATATACTATTATTTATATATACATAAAAATAAAAAAGTCATTTGGTCCGGTCCAGGGGGAAAATACCATGGATCGGGACTGGATTAAACATGTTTGGTCCATGTAAAAAATGGACCGGACTGAACCAAATTCCATGCGATCCGGTCTAGTCCTCCAGTTCGGTTCGATTTTCTTACCCCTATCTATTATCTTAGGAATGATGTATAATGTGGAGCTCCAAAATGCAAAGTCTGTGATTCCTTGGCTGCCTACTTGTACTACAAGATATAAGGGCTTTTGCCGCACTTGAAAAGCACCACAAACAGTCCCTAAAGCGCCACAATTAGACATTTGCGATGTTTTTTTTTTTTTTTTACGTTGACACATGTTTTTGCGACTCTTGCGTTGATGCGTCATTTTCTCAAAAATGTCACTTTTTTTGCGGCGCTACATAAACTGCCGCAAATAGTTGAATAATCGCCACAAATGCCATCTCAAATGGGCTTGCAAAAGATCATGAAAAAACATTAGCGGCGCTTGGAACGCGCCGCAAACAGTCAATTTACCACAAATACATATGCCTGCTTCCCGACAAATTAGTTTATATGATGATATTAAAAATTGCCGACTCTTTTTTTTTTTGCGGCGACTAGGAATCGCCGCAAATAGTCTGCTACAATATTTTTAAAAAAAATAACTAGAGATCCCGTATGGCTTTCATAGCCCAAAAGACTAAAATATACAAAAATTTGAAGCAATACAGTATTAAGGATAGAAATCAAAGTGTTTCTACTATAGGAGTTTCAACAAAACTCAAGTATAGCTCCAATAACACAAAATTTAAAGGGAAAAGAATAAAACAAATTGCTCATCCAAAATCCCACATAAAAACACAGGGCATTTGTTTACGCGAGGGATACACATGCTAATAAATACGCACACATATCAAACAAATAAATTCTATCCTTACTTTGTCACCCTTGATTTTCATATCATTCATCTCCTTAGGCAACCAATCAACACGGATCAATGTCCCTTGCAAAAATAGTACAAGTACAACTTAAGTTTCCTTATTTCTTATTGATTTCTAAGAAGCAAGCCAAACTTAAAATACTACTTAAAAAAAAATTATCCAAGTTTAAGTAACTTACCATGAGTGCTAGCAACTCCCTGCACGTGACCAAAACAACATAAGAACTTGGGGACTTAGTGATGGACAAATAGAGAACCGAGAAAATACGAAGAAAGGTTAGCTAGGCAAGCTATAATTCCACACATTGGCTCATAAAGATGGGCATTTAATTTATAATGCAAATAATTCCACACAAGTAATAATCAACAAATTCTCTATAAAAAGCTGGTACAAAAAACTTCTCAAAATATTAGTTTACTTGGCTAAAAAAATCTAGTGGTTCTTAGCATTTATACTAGTTGCGAGCGGGAACTCTCAGCATTTATGCTAGTTGCGTCTGTCCTCCTATTTGACATTCCCTGCATAATTTATTCAGTGCTTGTAAATATATTGCTTGAATATAATCAATCATAGAGTAATACAAGCTAATTTTTTAAATATAACCCATCATATCGAATTCGAACGGCTGAAAATGAGGAAATCACATGGAGATTAGTCCTGCAGATTAGATGGAATAAACTATAAATTTATGAACTGTTAGCTTAAAAACATTATATTTAAGTAAAAATAAAATTTTCAATATTAATCTAGCTATTGGCTGGCCTTATGCGTTACCTCAACATAAGGAAAGAGTTTGGATACAAGGCATGCACTTCATGTGAGCCTTGCCTTATTTATTATCTTTTATATAGCTTGCCAAAGAATTTAAGGATTCAGAAAAGAACATATCAATATTATTTTAAATTTCCATCTGATTAATTAGAAGCCAATTATTACTATAGCCTATAGAAAAAATGCAACCAGCTTTTATTTTAAAATTCTTTTCAAATTTACCTATAAAAATAAAGAATTAATGATACAAAGTAAGTGCATTGTGACCACATATATATCTCAAATATCCTTCTAAGATAAGAGAAACCTGTGATTTTCGTTGGCTGCTTATCATCTCTTGATGCTCTCTTACTTTTATTTCATACATGTAGCAAATTCAAGGATGATCATAAAATGTAGCAAGATAATTTAAACGAAGAAGATAAACAAAATAAAAGAAGGGGTGGGGGGGGGGGGGGAGGAGGAGGAGGAGGAGGGGCACAGGAGGCCAACTAGAGGGGATATAGCAACTACTTGCTTATATATATAGAATTCCCCAACATAACCCATGTTAGCAGTCCCCCTAAGAATGACATAACCAACTACCTGTTACAATTAATGTAACATATGAGCTAACAACTAGAGGGGATATAACAACACACTCCAGATTTATAACCAACATACAAGAATTTTTTACATTACATTTACCCTATCACATGATATATAGCCCTCCATCCAACACTAAATAATAATATAGACTTATCATAATATACACATGCTAACATTATTTTCCTGAGTACCATGCATTTGTTAACATCCCAAATATATTACCAAGTAAAAATAAGTAGCAAGTACCACATTATAAGTCTGTATCTGCGTGTTGCATCATCCAGTGCTCTTCACAGGTAAACCAATTTTACCAGGCCCCTCAAATCCCCACATACGCATAATATTAAATAACATAATGATCCTAGTCAAATGATGTTAGTTTAACACGCCAGGATAGGGTCCAATATGTTGTAGTGCATATGTGCACCAATATATCATACACTAGTTCTTGTAAGGGTGGGTTAGATCTCCAACATTATAAGCAAATTTTCTACAAATCGATCATCTTTCAAATAGCAACTAGTTCCACCAACCTTCTATTATCCAGCAATGTAGCCCATGAAGAAATCATCCAACTATAACAAAGACTCAAGCTTATCACTCATCATGCCAAGTAATTACACGAGGTTTGTACATGAGTCACCTAGCTTTTTCACCCTAGGACAACGATGCATTACTTACATAGAAAATAGTAATCCTACTTAATTAAGACTATAGCTGACACTAAAATTTGTTCATTGTTTCTAGACTAGCATGCCATATTTATGCCAAGTTTTGTGGACATGGATGAGATGGAAAAGTGTCCAATATTGGACGGGGTAAATGAAATTACCAATTTCTAAATGTTTGAGTAGTGCTTTGCAGGAAAATCAGTACTCCCTTATGTTGTGGATGCTTGCCATGTCCAATGTCACCAACTATGATCCAAATACCTCTTCACATCTTCTGCCACAACCTTGTGAATTGTGTCCTTATGGTGACCACTCCCAACTGAATCCAAGTTATTTTCCTAGATTGTGTACACTATTCCAATTAAAATGTTGCAATTAATAAGTCAACATGAAATTAAAAAGGTCTTGAAAGTTGAAATTGTGAGCCATATACTTACATGGGCAGTGTATAACACTTAACGCGATATTGACAAAGTCATAGCATCCCACAAAATGCTATGACTTCAACCTGATATTGAGTGCACATTAGACCTGTCACTTACAATAACAACAATCCAATATGCATCATGATCCAGGTCTAAGCTGTCACAAAAATCCCTAGCGTCCCCTCCCACCCCCATTGGTAGAAAACCCTGTTGGCTACACAAAATCCAGGATTCCAAAATATCTATTTAATCACTTACTTTTATAAGTAACAAGAAATATTTAGCCATACCTCTGCAACTATATAAGCTTCCATAAGATTATTCAGAGTCTTTTGATCTCTGTTCTCAAAAGAAGGTAAAATATCTAAGTTCTAAAAAGTAATTGTAAGAAACCTAAGAAAAAACAATAATTCATAGGTAAACATGATACCAGGGTAAAAGGTGCCCAACAAAGCCAAGGACTGCTACTTTACTATCTAACCACAAATATAGACATAGATAAACATAACAAAACTTAGTATCAGTTAAGGTAAAGTCCAAGGTTTATTTTAAGTCCGTAGAAAATAACATATAGAATCAGACTTTAGTGCTTAAATTAAAATGGATTGCCTGTCATCTCTGCTTATGAGGTCCAACTCAAATTTGGCGCTAGCAAGGGATTCATATAGAGGCCCCAAAGAAAAAAACATATGAGCTGAACTATATGTTATTTAAATTACCATTGCATAATAAATTTGGCACTAGCAAGGGATTCATATGAGAGAATAAAGTAAAATTACCATTGCAAAAAAACTAAGAATACGGCAAACTGCTGCACCAAAAAGCAAATAATGGTATGCTAATACTATAGATATTAGCAAATACATGAAAAAGCAAGAGATACAACCTACAAGTTCATCAAACAAAACTTTTAACTCCCAAATAATAGAGCAACAACATTATCTAGCCCTAACATTTACATTTAATAATATCCAACCAGAAAGCAAATAATAAAGTGAGAATTCCATAATAAATCAAGATATTTATTTAATAGTGTAGAATCAAGTAGTTTAGATTAAGCAAAATATACCTCCAGTTGCAAATGGATGTCCTATTATTATTCCACCAAGAGGAGTTCCACATGAAAAGGAACCTAAAATAGAAAATGCATTAAGAGAAAAAAAAGCATTTCAAGATAAATAGATAATAAGGATTTTTATCGAGTAGTCCCAACTTGCAAGCTTAATTTGTCGAATAAGTTAAAAAGAGGATGATATACTAAAGTTAACTTGACAATTTATTATTAAGAATATTGTCAAATTTACAGTATACCTGCAAAAGAATATAATAGTTCTCAACCACTCTATATATAATTCTTGTATACCTGGCTTCGTCTATTTACTTGATTTAATAAAATATTATTCTACTTAAAAACATAAAGAAAGCAGGAAATAGAAACAAAAAGAACCTAAAATAGATAATGAAAATTATTTATTTGCTATTGTAAATTAATTCATGACAAAAATGTTACAGACATGTTATAAACAAAGGAAAATTAAGAGTAAATTGGACTAGGCACTTTGAGGGGCCACGAATCAGGAAGGTAGCATACAAACTAGATCTCCCTCAAGAGTCAAAATCTACCCCATATTTCATGTATCTTGCCTCAAGAAGACAATAGGAGAGCATATGAGGCCATTTACCCTAAGAGTTAGGATTTTGTAACAAAACAGGGAGTAAAGAAATACCTCGTTGTAGTGGAGAAAGGTGAAAAACATAAAGACCAAGATTTCTTCTTTTACACTAGTCTTATGTTTGTTTGCTGCGAAATGTAGTAAGGAAAAAAACATAGATGTTACTTAATAAGAGAAAATGGGAGAAATAGAAAGAGAAAAGAGAAAGAACATAGGAGTGAGGAAGAGAGATTACCGTTTTGGAGATGGACGACGTCAACATGGACGATCGATGGAGAGATTTGCTGCTGGGTTGGAGAAGAGAAAGAGGGAGATTAAGGATGGGGGAACTATCACACGGGGAGGGGGGGTTAATCGCGATGTGTTTTAATGATTTGTTGCAGCGTACATTTGAAATGTGCCGTAATAAACTTATGTTAGCGTTAAATAATCGCAATAAGATAATATTTATCGTGGCACTAACTATCGCCGCAATAACATTTAAATGTGCCGTAATAGATAGTTGACAAAAGTCAAGCGTGAAAAGGGACGTATATGCGCCATTATTGCACAACGAAATACAAAGTGCCATGCGAAGCTACCTTTTGCAGCACTTTTAATTACAACACACAAAAACGCCACAACAACCCCCATTCCTTGTAGTGAATTGAGTCCATCTGCTTCCAACATTCTCACTTCCTATGGAGTTTTATTTGTTCTCTTTAACCACAAAGTCTTTTGTTCGAGTTATTTTCTATTAAATTGATGATGTTTGTGCTTATTAGTATAAAATGACAATTGAAAAATATAATTTCTTAACCCATAATTTAATTATAATATGTTTACTAGTTAAATATAATAGGTAGAATGGTAAAATATGATAAAATAAAATAAATTAGTAATTAAATAAATTAAATATTTTTTAATTATTAATTACTCATTACTATATAATGAATAAATAAATAATCTAATATAGAGATTTGATGTGAATAACCAAAGTCAAATTCATCTTATATTATTTTATTGTTAGATAATAAGGAAAAAGATATTCCAATGTAAGGAATTATACGAATGGAATACCCAAAAGTCAATTCATTCACCTTCATCAAAAGTGTCCTTTCAGCGTTGGATAATCCATTGAGGATACTCTAGCAATCTTGTTCTAATTCATTTGCTTCTCTTCAAGGCCAAATAGCTCAAAAACAAAACTAGTTATGATAAAAGCCAATAATGGGTATTTGTGTCAAACAAAACAAAAAACTTGAAGACTTAGGGTATTTTTAAGTAGTGAAAAGTTTTGTGAATAATAGTAAAAAAGTAAATGAAAAAGTAATAATTGTTGTAAACAACTAACATAAGTCGGTGCTATAAACCGACTATCACAATCAGTGGATGACCATCAATTTTAAGCCAAACTTGACCCATCTTTATCAACTGACCTCCAAGTCTATATCTACGGGTTTTGTGGGTTATTTCAAATGTATGAAAAAAAGAATTTAACAGTTGAATAACAATGCCTTAAGTATTTCTCTAGCAATTACTTTCAGTTGTATAATACGTTATCAACACGAGGTTTTGCCGATTTTGAAGTTAGTAGTCTTCTACTTCAACTAAGTCTTTCAATATATTATTTACAGTTCTCGAGATGAATATGAAAAGTTATATTTTTAATTATTACTTGATAACACTTTATGTTTATTCTCATGATTTTGTAAATATATTTCTTAGATACTTATATTTATTTTCATGATTCATATATGTAAAAAAATGTCAAATCTTACAAAATTAAAATTTGTTATTGACATTTCTGGAAAAAGTTATTTATTTTGGATTCTTGATGAGATCCATCTGGATGTGATAAACCTAGGAAATACAATCAAATAAGGAAATCACGCATCCCTCTAGGACCGTACTGTGTATCTCAATGTTAGTATCCTAGATCTGGAATCATAGTAGAAGGAAGAAAAAGTGATTTGGGACTTTGGAATTGAAGTGTTCGATGTTGTCTAAGTGGAGAGTAAGGGAACTCTAAACGGCATCGTCCAAAAATAAGGCAGCAGAGCATGATGAAGGGTGGTCCGGGCCATTTCAACATTATGTCTAGGCTTATTTTAGTTAGTATTTGTGGACTCATAACATGGGCTTGTTACTATGTTATGGGTTTAGTTGCTTTATATATGCTAAACCTGAATGTACTGGCCTTTTCTGGAGGAAGGATTCTCTCAAAGTAATCCAGCATAGCTATTTTCCATCATTCTATCGTCTTCTTCATTGTGTGCTATAGTTTATACCTTTACTGTGTTAATCTGGTATTGCATAAACAAGGGTCTTAACAAGTGGTATCATATTGAGCACCAATCCTTACTTCCATTCATTTCAGCCGACCCATCTTCCATCACCACAGTTTCAGACCACCACCAACACCATTCTGTTCCACACAACTAGAAATAGCCTACCATTACATTTTAACCATATTCCTAGAAATAGCCTACAATTACAATTTCACTATATTCTCATATATTCCTTACCATGACCCTATTATAGATTGACCAGATCTTTCCATGGCTGACACCACCAGATCCTAGCATATGGCTCAACAACTTATTGCATTGGAGGAGGGCCACCTTGCAACCCAGAACTGCCTATCATCCATTGATGAAAGGTTTGAGCAGATCACTGAGGTGATGCGCACCATGGTTGCTCATCAAGGCACATATAAGTTGAACATACAACAATTGTGGCAACTTACACAACTACCTTTGAGATCCATGCCAATTAAGTGCGAGGCCTATCCAACGCTCATAAGTTGAGCCTCTTCATAGGTGGCCTAAAAGAGGAGATCCGCCTACCTTTATGCATGTTTAATCCCCATAATTTGACTGCTGCATATGGGGTAGCTCAGCTCCAAGAGGAGTACCAAACCACCCAAAAGAAGTCCCAGAAATCTTTACCCGAGAGGGCTCCCTTTTACTCTGGCAGCTCGTCAAACTCCGCTGTCCAGTTTAGGGAAATTGCAGACCAAGGCCACAAAGGTACCCCACCACTTCAAAATGTGTCTTCCACCTCTATGGACGAGAAACAAAGAAAAAATATCACACTTACCCATTCCTTTTATGTTTTGACTCTTGGTGGTTGTGATGTGATTCTTGGGGCGGATTGGTTGGCCACCCTTGGGCCAGTTATGTTGGATTTCCATGCGATGTCCATGCGATTTTCATACCATGGAAGAGAGGTTACATTGATAGGTTTACATTGCAAAGCCTTACTCTGAAAACGTTGGGAAAAGAAATGTTAACATCAATGCAACAGGGTAGGGGTCTGTTTTTACAAATGTTGGATGCTAAAACAGAAGGACAAGCCTCAGATGGTGGGGGGGGAGATGTTTAACAATTACTTCAAAGAATTTAAGTAGTTTTTGAGGTGTCACGAAGGCTACCACTCTCTAGACCTCAAGACCATCGGATTCCTTTAAAAGAAGGAACTCAACCAATTACTACCAGGCCTTACCATTATTCCCATTTCCAAAAATCTAGAATTGAAAATATTGTGGCTGAATTACAAGATTCCAGGGTGATAAGACCTAGTACAAGTCCCTCTCATCTCCAGTACTCTTGGTTCGTAAGGTGGATAGGAGTTGGCGAATGTGCGTTGACTATAGGGCCCTCAACCAAGAAACCATAAAGGACAAGTTTTCTATACCAGTTATTGATGAGTTGCTTGATGAATTATATGGGTCGTTCATATTCTCTAAGTTGGATTTGAGGTCTGAATATCACCAAATCAATGTGGTACCCGAGGATGTGGAGAAAACGGTTTTTCGTACCCACGAGGGACACTATGAATTCCTTGTGATGCCATTTGAGTTTACCAATGCCTGTTAACCTTTCAAGGCTTAATAAATGAGATTTTCAGGCCATATTTGAAAAGGCTTGTACTTGTATTTTTTGACGATATATTAGTATATAGCTACAGCTGGTCAAACCATTTGGAGCACTTAGGTACTGTGTTGGAGGTTCTAAAGGCTAACCAATTGTATGCAAAGCTTTCTAAGTGCCATTTTAAGGGTCCAAAATGTGGAGTATTTGGGGCATATTATCAATGAGAAAGGCGTTATGGCTACTCCAAAGATGGTTGATGCCATGTTATATTGGCCCACACCAGCAAATGTTAAGTCCTTGCAAAAATTCTTGGGCTTGACAGGTTATTATCGCAAATTCATTAAGGGTTATAGCACTATTGCAGCACCCTTGACTGACTTACCTATTTAAAAAAACATGCTTTCATTTAGAATGAGGCTGTCATAAAGGCATTTAATAAGTTCAAGTTGGCTGTGACACAACCCCCAGTCCTATGGCTACCAGATTTTTCACAATTCTTCACAATAGAATGCAACGCGAGTGGTAGGGGAATGGGGACAATTTTAATGCAAGCAGGGCAGCCCCTTGCTTATATGATCAAGGCCTTGAAGGGAAATGAGCTTCTTCTCTCCACATACGAGAAAGAGCTCTTTGCTTTAGTGATGATAGTAAAGAAATGGAGACCTAATCTCCTTGGGCAATCTTTTATGATCAAGACAGACCAGCAAGCTTTGAAGATCCTATTAGAGTAAAGAATTGGAACCGTAACACAATAAATATGGGTGGGCAAGTTAATAGGATATGACTTTGTGATTGCCTATAAACAAGGGAAAGAGAACGTCATAGCGAATGCCCTGTCCTGGAAGGAAGATGAGGAGGAGATTGTTGAGAGCTCCTTGTCTATGTTAACTTTTCCAACACCCAAATGGGTAGAGGAACTGAAGGCCAATTATGATGAGTCAAGTGAGTTAAAGGGGATTCTTCATCAGTTGAAGGTCGGGACAACCACTCTGGGATACAGGCTATAGCAAGGGCTCTAATTGAAGAAGGGCAAATTGGTAATTATGTCGGAATCATCATTTAAAGGCAAGGTTTTACAATACATACATAATAACCTGTTAAGGAGGCATTCGAGTTATCTTAAAACCTATCAAAGAGCTAAAAGGGACTTCTATTGGCATGACATGAAAAGAGATATAAAGAAAGTACGACAAGAGTGTGGAGTTTGTCAAGCAATGAAGTATGAGACATCTCCACCAACGGGGTTGTTACAACTACTTCTCGTGCCGGAACAGGCTTGGACTGAGGACTGATATTTCTATGGATTTCATATAAAAGGTTACCCAAGTCTAGTGCATAGTGTGATCCTAGTGGTGGTAGACAGGTTCACCAAATTTGTTCATTTCATACCAATGTCCCATCCCCTATATAGCCACTGGAGTGGCCAACTTGTTCGTTACCCATGTGTTCAAGCTACTTGGCATGCCTAGTACGATTGTGACAGATTGGGATCTGATACTTTGAGCCCCTTCTGGCATACTTTCTTTTCTCTACAAGGCTCAACCTTGAACCTTAGCTCAACCTACTACCCACAATAGGATGGACAGACAGAGGCCCTAAATAAATGTCTGGAGAGTTACCTACGTTGTTATGTGAGAACCAAATCCCAAAGGTGGTCTTAGTGGTTACCTTTCGCTGAGTGGTGGTACAATACCACTTTGTGACAAAGATGACTCCTTTCCAAGCTCTATATGGGTATCCTCCACCCACACTGTTATCCTCTGTACCCGAGAGCTCAGTTAACCAAACAGTGGATCAAACCATACGAGACAGGGAGCAGATATTGAAAATTCTGAAGATGAATTTAGAGGGTGTAAGGAATTGGATGAAAATACTAGCCGACAAACACAAAACTGAGAGATCATTTGAGAAAGGGTAGTGGGTATACCTAAGGTTGCAGTCGTATTGCCAGAAGTCCATTGCTCACCACTGGAACATGAAGTTGTCTCCTAGGTACTTTGGGCCATTTCAGATAGAAAGGAAGGTTGGATCTGTAGCATACCGTTTGAAGTTACCCGAATCCGCACGGATCCATCCCACTTTCCACGTTTCGTGCCTTAAGAGGAAGTGGGAAGCGCTATTCAGCCCTTAGTTACCTTGCCGCCGGTTGATAATCAAAGAGAAATCTTGCCGGAACTAGAATCAGTGAAGGATCGCCATATGAAGAAAGAAAGGAATCGAGCTATAACTAAGGTGCTTGTCAAATGAAGGGGTTTGGGTGAAGAAGAGAACACTTGGGAGCGACTATGGAAGCTATAGCAACTTTACCCACACCTTGTGGGTAAGGTGCTGTGAAGAAATGGGGGATTGTTAGAACCCTAGATATGGAATCACGGCAAAAGGAAGAAGAAGTGATATGGGGCTTTGGAACTGAAGTGTTCGATGTTGCCTAAGTGGAGAGTTGGGGAACTCTAAACAGCATTGTCCAAGAATAAGGCAGCATGGCATGATGAAGGGTGGTTCGGGCCATTTCAACATTATGTCTCGGCTTATTTTAGTTAGCGTTTGTGGGCTCATAACATGGGCTTGTTTCTATGTTATTGGTTTAGTTTCTTTATATATGCTGAACCTGAATGTTCTGAATTTTTCTGGGGGAAGCACTCCCTCGAAGTAATCTAGCGTAGCTATTTTCCATTATTCTATCGTCTTCTTCATTATGTGCTAGGGTTTATACCTTTATTGAGTTAATTTGGTATTGGATAAACATGGGTCTAAACATTCACGGTGAAAAATTTCCTACTTTGTGAAATAGTTTAAGGGAGAGATATGAATACCAGGAGATTTTATTCCCTCTTAAAAGCTCATTATATTGATTGCACCTGAAGTTTCAAAATTTTAAGAGTGTTAGTGAGTATAATTCTGCACTCTTTAAAATAAGTTTAGTATTGAAATTATACGATGAGAAAGTCACTGATGGTATGTTAGAGAATATATACTATTTTTCACATCTCAAATGTACTCCTGCAGCAGCAGTATCGAAAGCGAAAGTTCAAAATATATTTTGAACATATAACTTATCTTCTAGTAGCTGGGCAAAATAATACCAGTTACATCCTACTGGTTCCATATCATTCTCTAAAGTGAATGACACTAGATTTACACCATTTCTAGAAGCGAATGGTGCATCTTTTCAAAGGAACTGAAGGCGTTAATGTGATAAGAAAAATTATAGAAGTGTAGGTCTAGAAGCGACAACAATAAAAGGAAATAATAATAAAAATACACTGCATCATTTAAAGTGATCCAACTCAAAAAAGGTTAAGGCACTCAGAATAATTTTTCATAGAAAAATAAACATATATATTATAGATGTGGTATGACTGGATATTGATCACATACTTGTCGTACGGCCAAGCACTTTATTCATGTATACCAAGTTTTTATATATTTTGCGATTTTTTTTAAGTTATATAAGTTTTATATATTTTGTAGAATTATGGATTATACTAATGAACTTTTTATTTTTGATATGAATGATAGAGATGTATGTCTTGATGAACGTGCTACAACTCACACATTTATTAAGGTAAGAAATCTTTTCACAATCTAAATTAAGCAAAACCTATGTTCATACCATATCGGGTTCATTGAATCTAATTGAGGGCTCTAGAAGAGCTTATATTATGTTGCCTGATGACACCAAATTTTGTATTGATTATGCTCTATTTTTTTCACAATTTAGAAGATATTTATTAAGTTTTAAAAATATATATTGTAATGATTATTATATTGAAACCACCAATAAAGGCAGTAAAAAGCATTTTCTCATTACTAAAATAATTTCGAATCAGAAGCCCGTATTAAGAAAATTGTTTGCTCTCTCTTTTGGATTGTATTATACATAGATGATAACAATTAAATCATATGTAGTAATGCACCAGAAGTGCATTAACCCCCCAAAATATTTATGATTTAGTATAATCGTCTTGGATATCCAGGATAAATAATGATGAGACGAATCATTGATAATTCGTATGGGCATCCCCTAATGAATTAAAAGATTATTTTACGCAATAAATATTTGTGTCTGCTTGTTTTCAAGATAAATTGAATATCGAAAAATCTCCCTCAAATGTTGTTGTTAAATCTCCATCATTTTTACAAAGAGTTCACGGGGATATATGTGAGTTTATTCATCCATCAAGTGATCATTTAAATGCTTTATGGTTTTAATTGAGGCATCCAGTAGATAGTCACATGTTTGTTTACTTTCTACTAAAAATGTTGCATTTGCTAGACTTCTTACCCAAATAATTAAATTATGAGTACAATTCCCTGACTATTCAATTAAAATCATTCTATTCGATAATGCATGCGAATTTTTATCTCAAGTTTTTTGATAATTATTACATGTCAATAGGAATAGATGTTGAACATCTTGTTACCCATACACGATCTCAAAATGGTTTAACTGAATCATCGATCAAAATATTTCAGCTAATCGCTAGATCTTTATTTATGAAATCAAAACTATATGTTTCTATCTAGGAACATGCTATACTTCATGTAGTATCATTGATTCGGATTAGACCATCTGCATATCATAAATATTTTCTATTACAACTTGCATTTGGTTAACAACTAAATATTTTTTATCTTCATACTTTTGAATGTGCTATATATGTTCCGATTGTACCTCCACAACGTACAAAGATGGGTCATCAACATAGACTTGGGATATATGTTGGTTTTGATTTTCCATCTATTATTAGATACTTTGAGTCTCTTACAGTGGACATGTTTAAAGTATGCTTTGAGGATTGTCATTTTGACAAATCCATATTTTCACTATTGGATAACGAAAATTCTATGCCTGAAGCACGATAAGAAATTACTTGAAAAATAAAATTTTATCTCAATTTGATCCTCCTATAAATAAATATAAACTAGAAGTTTAGAGGATTTTCCATTTGTAAAGTGTAATGAATCAATTACCGGATATATTTACTAACACTAAAAGTGTGGTAAAATTACTTATTCTTATTGTTAATGCTCTAGTAAGGATTGCAGTCCCTGAAGAATAAGTTGTCAAGACAGCAATAAATAAGTCTAAGACAAGCCTGAAGTGTGGATAATCTATTGGTACAAAAGACAAAATTTCTCAAAAGAAAAATATACAAAATAAATTTAGTGTTTCTAAAGAAACCATACCCACAACACAAGTAACCAACACAGTTGATTCTCCTGAAGAAGTGAAATCTTCTATTCCAAAATCACCTGAAAAATGGCCTTCTGAAAATCAAAAAAATAACGATATCTTAATACATTTCATGAGTACTGGAGAAATTCAGGATAAAAATAATACTGTTGTCAACAACATATTTCATATAAAATGGCCTAGACATTACCATAAGTGATAAAAAAAAGTGAGCCAAAATCAACGAAAAATGTCAACGTAGAAATGATTGGTTAAAATGAAAATCAACTATTGAAACTGAATTAAACTCGCCAGAAATCGAGAGGTATTTGGACCTGCTGTCCAAATACCAAATGGGTTTAGTGAGTATATTATTGGTTAATTAATTTAGTGGGTCTAGTTTTGTTATTAATTTATTATTTTGTATCTTAATTGTTATTTTTCACCTCGAAAATCAAAAATTCAAAAATATGAATCTAGTTCATGACCAATACCATTTTTTAAAAATAATTTTATCATTTTTTACGAGTTTAATTTAAGTAAATTTTCTTGAGGAGATGATTTAAAAATTTTATTTCTAATTATTACACGACATATATTCTTACACTTGGGATAGTCTTTGTGCAATTTATTTTTGCTTGAGTCAGGTATCTAGGTGTAAGGAATATTTTACCAAAGGGAATAGAGAGAGAGAGAGTGACATCATGTGGTAGTGGAGAGAGAAAATAAGGTGCATTAAATATTAGGTTTTAACCCATGGTGCCATCGATTAGGGTGTTACACAAGGCATTGGCATTTTGTCTTATTCTCTTGTACTATTTTCTAGGCATCTAGTGGCTAGGCCAGGCATTCTCAAATGCGCTGTAATATGGCATACGATGGTGATTGCATGTTAAAGTGGTGGCTAAAATAAAATAAATAACTAGTAAGAAATTAAAGGGTGTTATAAAACATACAAGGGTAAAATTGGTATACTTAAAATTTTTAGGATTTCGACTAAAGTTTTTAAAATTTAACCTTAGAAAATTTCATGAATAATTCAAGGGGCCAACTGGCCAAGGACATAAATGCCCTTCAAAAAATATCATAAAAATTTTGAACCAAGGGCAATTTGGTCTATCTCACACAAAAATAACCATGGATGCCAATCAACACGATTTTAGAATTTGACTTGTCACCACTCAAAATGACATGTGTCAAGGTTTAATAAAAATTCAAGTATAGTCAAGGAACAATAGAAGTGAATAATCTCAAACAAGAAAATCTTGAATCAAAGCTTGAGTAATAAATGAGAATAAAATCAAATTTGCTTGCTTGGTGAATATCAGTGTTTCTTAAGTGTGTGAGGTAGTCTTCTAAATGTTAGGATTAATCTAAGAGTTAACCTAATAGGATAAATAGGAAAGGTATTACAATATGCCTTTGAAGAGTTTTTACATTTTTTGATATGTGTTGTTATGAGATGATGATGCTTTGTTATTTAAAAGAATGTTCTTAATTTTTACACTTTTTGTAGATGAATTATTATTGTAATATACTTTTGTGAAAAAGGTTTTCCTTTTTTATTCTACTCTCCCACCAACTGGATGCTACGTGCAAGGTACATACGTAGATTGCACGTACCACCCTTACTACTTATATATCTTTTTATTAAAATAAGTAGTTATCTAACAGTCACTTAATGAATTTTCTTATTTTTGTTAAATTTATTTATTTTTTCGTTAAATTTAATTCCATCAATCCGTCCATTTAAATTATAAAATGACGTAATTCTTGAAATTTAGCTCCTCATTTAAACTCTTAAGTCAAACACTTTAAATTCAAATTTAGCCAAATTTAAAACTCTTATTCTCCCAAGAATCATTTTCTAGAACTCTCCTTCAACTTGAATTCTTTAAATTCTCTCTTAGTTATAGTTTAAATGGATTTCTAGATTGAAACCAACACTTAATTTCAAATTCAATTCAATCTCTTTATGATCGACGACCCTTACCCCATTATCTATAAAACTCATCTAAGACTCAAATTTTATATAACATTGCAAATTATAAATTACTAATATTTTATTAGTAAACCTACTTCACATAACAAATTATAATATAACATTATTTTATATATATTAAAATTTATACTATATATAAATGATTTTAAATCTTTATTCATTTTTTATTTAAAAAAATTAAAAATTTAAATTTAAATCTGTTTACCAACTACATTTATCAATATAATTATTTGATTAAAATATTATTTATTTCTCAATTTAAATTTATTATGAAACATTAAATTTAAATAATAATATTTTATAAATAAAATTATAATAAATATTAGATAGTCATATTTCATCACTTCACATCAGTTTATGATTTATTTTTATATAATTTTTTTATTGTTAAGATGTTTTTCTCTTATTATCCATCAAATATTTGTTAGGATTTATATTTTTTTCTTCTATGTATTATATTATTGATCAAAATTTATTTCTTTATATAATTTATAGCATTTCTTAAAAATAATTGTTTTACTAAATTAGAAAAATATACTTTGCATGTTGTTCCTCTCTAATATATATATATATATATGTGTGTGTGTGTGTGTATGACCACTTCCAGAATTTTCTTGCTGCTAGAGTTTTGAAATTTGAAAAATGAGAAATGTGTAGTTACAGACATATTATGAAATGATTAGGGCAGGTTTGTTTTTCAAAAGTCTTTTGACTCATCTCAGTTTATCTGATTTTATCATTGAAATTTTTTCAAATTTTTAAATAAAATATAATAATTAATTTAGATTTTAAAATGATAATAATAAAAAATAATAGTCTAATAATATTTTATTTAAATTTTAACTTTCATCGTAACTTATTTTATTAGATTTAACTCATATAATTAACATTTTTTATTAATTAATATGTTATTTAATATATGTGTGATTATAAACTTCTTTTTATTGTAAAATTTTAAATCACATTAATTTATAAATTTATAATTTTACAAAAATTAGGTCAAGATTTTCTTAAGTTTAGACATGGTCTCAAATAATTTAAAACAAAAATGATTGTGATGAGTGTGAGAGTGAGTGTGATGAGTGTGGATGCTCTCTAGCATTACTTAATTTAAAAATAAACACAGTAGGTGTGTTCCATCACTTTCACTTCCCCAACTTCCACGTTATTTATTACTTATTTAATCAAAGTATTTATACGGACAATAGTAATTACTATAGAGTTCATCTTTAAAACAATGGGGCTGATATTGGATGTTTAACAGCCTCGAATTAAAGGCTGCCATGTCATCAGCTCGATACAAATTAGCATAATACTATAACACCAGATTAAGATTTCATTCTCATTTTCTCCCTCTGCCTCCCAACGATCGTTTGCAGCTCTTTTCCATTTCTCAAACCAGCTATCGGTGCCACACCAATTTCCTCTCTACCCAACATTAGAACTTCAACCCATTTTTGCTACTTAAGATTTTTGTTTTTTTTCCTGAAAGGGTATACCTTAAGATTTTAAGATTTGAAGGCTTCTAAGAGCACTAGGATTAAATTTATTAATTTTTTTTTAAAATTTGATGAAAATCAAAAATTTGATAGAAATACAATACTTAAAATAATTATATATTAGACTCATTAAAAAAACTTTCGTCATATTTGATAAAAAATAAAGAAAAGAAAGTTGAGAGAATAAAATACAAGTACTTTTAATTTGATTTTTGAATAGTAATATTTCATCTTTTCCTCATTAAAAGTAATGCAATTACTTTGAAAGATTACTATTTAAAAGCCAAATTAAATGTACTTGTATTTTATTTTCCCAACTTTCTTTTCTTCATTTTTTATCAAATATAACGAAAGTTTTTAATGAGTTCAATATAAGATTATTTTAGGTATTGCATTTTCATTAAATTTGTACTTTTCATCAAATTTTGAAAAAAAAATTTAATGAGTCTAATGCTAATACTCTAAGAGCACTCCCAATAGAGCAGCTAAATACTTACTTTTTATAAAATTTAACTCAAATTTAATTAAAAGGTCAAAAATCATACTCCAATGGAATAGTTGAAATGAATTTTTTTTAAAGGATGAATAGTGTTTGCATTACATGTAGCACAATACTATTCATCTTTCAAATATTATTTTATTGTATTTAACTTTCTGTAGCAGATTTGAGAAAACACGTCGTCGTCAACACCATCCGACTTTGACCCACCGCCATCCACCAACAAGTACACCGCCGGCATCACGGGCATCAGACGACACTAGCGACCAACCCCCGGTAGTCCCAACTCCGACCAACCTCCGGTCTTCTTCCACGCGCAGATCAAAGTCCGAAACGGGTTTTAAACTATTTGAAACTCATTTGACCCACCTCTGGCCACCATTAGCTACACCGCCGGTGTCAACGAACTCGCCTCTAGCCGGTGACCAAGTCCTGAAAGTTTCATCTCTGACAAGGGTGCCGTCGTCTCCCATGTGCCGATGGACATAAGCAACTGTATATTTGAACAGACAGGCTTTGTTTTTTAATTTGTAAAGTAAATCTATTTACAATAAAATATTAATATTTTAAAAAATATAGAGAAAAAATAAAGATATTAATGAATGGTAAAATGTAAAAATAAATAGTTAAAAAAAATGAATTTTTGACTCTTTAAAATAGAAGAAAATTAGCTACTCCATTAAGAGTGCTCTAAATAAGAATAGTAGCAACTCCATATATATAAATTAAAGTTGTAAATCCATAACACCGCCAATGGCAAGTGGAGTTGCAACTGGGTACCATAACTAGTTCAAGCCATATGTATAGCAGTACTAGTGTGTGCGAGATTGAGAAAGAGAGTAGAAGCGAAATGCTCCAGATCGACCATGGAGTGCTGCCAATGGGATTTATAAAAGAAGAGTTTGAAGGGAGTATGTTTTTGTTGAATGTTTAGAACTGGATTTCATTTGATTTAAAGTTCATCAAATTTTCCAAGATCTTATGCATATACTAAAATAACTCATGCGTGTATCTTGGCGATTTTACTAGGAAAGCTCCCAAGAATCTAGTGAGTGCAAAGCAACTGGAGAGCTTGGTTTCGACAGATTGTGGGTATCGTGTGAGGAGATTACTTGGTTGCGAGAAGGAGTGTCACGAGTAAAGCCAATACGAGGGTTTGCCATCGGTTGAGAGAGGGGGGGAAGAAGTGTCAGTGTCAGTTGAGAGGGGGGAAGGATTTGGTGGGGGTGCTTTTTGTCTATGTGCGGTGTAGTGGCGATAAAGTGAAACCCACATGCGGCATTTTTTTTTTATTAGAGGGCTATTATTTATTTATTGTTTAAAAACTTCAAAACTTCATTGCATCAAACATTACTAAGGCATACAGCCATTACTTCATTATGACTAGGGTTGTTCAAGAATTTAGATTTTCGATTTCTGTTCGACTTTTTCTCTGATTCTAACTCCGATCGAAGTCGAAAGTTAGAAATCGCAGTCAGAGTCATAACAATTCCAACTCCAAAATCGGAGTTCGGAATCGAAACCGGAGCTCTCGTGAGCTTCGCTTCCGACTCCGAATTCCGACTTTAGAAAAATAGAAAAAAAAATGCAATGTGTTTTTTTTAGCTTAGTCTAAATGACACCATTCCAATTAAATTAGTTAAAACTCGAAGGAACCTTCGACTTCCCTCTTCCTCTCTTTTCTTCTTTCTTCTTTCTTCTTCTTCTTTCTCTATTCTACTTCCCAGTTCTCCACTTCTCTTCACTTCGACTGCTTCAACTTTCAACCTTATTTCTTCAGTCTGCTGCAAGCTCTCGCACCGTCATTGGTTGCCTCACAAGTCATGCCACCGTCCCCACCAACCTATTGCCGAGGGCCCGAATTGGTAATTAAAATTTTAGGGTTAACTTTTAAATTTAGGGATTTTAATTACAACTAATTAAAAGTGTTATTTTACTTTGATTATTTAATTTGCTTGACTTGTGTGTGCTTTTGTATTGAGGAAAACTCGAAATGATAGCCAAGATTTTGTGTTTTATATACTTGGACAGTATGTGCAACATGTTTGTGGAAATGTTACTGACAAAAAACAAATTAGACTTTTCAATGTTTCTTCTCCAAATTCGAGTTTGAGTAAGGAATATTATACTGATGTTAGTGTTACAAGTAAATTATAGTAATATATATATATATAATATTCTGAACGGTTGTTAGGAGTAAATAGTAAACTAGACTTTGCAAATATTTTTTGTTCCTTCTTTTTTACCACAATCAGACATTAGAGCAGACACAGTGAAACTCAACTTAGATGGCTGCTCCTTGGGTAAACTCAACTTAGAAAGAGTGAAACTCAACTTTGCAAATATATATATATATATATATATATATCATGTAATTAATTAAAATTGTTCACAAAAGTACAAATTTTAGATTAATTAACAAATTCAATAGCTGATTGATAATGCTAGGTCAATATAAATGCAGAATGCTTGAGGGAATGCCTGCGACAATGCAAGCATGCTCACAAGATGTACCATAAGAATAAGATCAACAAAAAGGACTGAAAGTATTTTAAAAAACCAATGAATATCGATAATGTTATATCAACATAATAAAATAAAAGTAGGATGAGGATAGCTAAACAATCTCGGAGGGTGGGCAGACAATATAAAAAATAAATAAAATATCATATTTTTCATTTTAATTTGATCAAAACGGAGAAAGAAAATATGAGCTTCTTACAAATCAGAAAAAGCATAAAAAAAACTACATGATGTACATTGTACACTTCCACTTTTCATTTGAAGGCCTGGTTGTGTTTTGTAAGAATATGGAGCCATATATATAATATTATATATACATACATATATATACATATATATACATATATATATATACATACATATATATATATAATACACACACCAGCTGCAGGAAGAGTGAAACTCAACTTAGATGGCTGCTCCTTGGGTAACCCAGGGGATAGTGGAGGTGGAGGGGGATGGAAATGGTAAACTTGTCTTTCTTTCTCAAAGTTTAATGTCGTAGGTACTAATACCATGGCAGAAGTTAAAGCAATCTTGGATGGCTTAGGTTATGTGTTTATGGCAATTTAGTGGAGGTTGTGATAAAATCTAGTTCGAAAGCAAAAAGCTTCCAAATCAGACCCATAGGGTATAAATGTGGTTTGCAATAGGAGTAAACATAGTTTAAAAGGAAAAAGCTTTCAGACACCAGCATTTAGAGGAGGTCAACATAGTTGCATATTTTTTTAGCTAAATTAGGGACACAAGGAAAGACCTCGCAGCTGGTTTGCAATAGGAGTAATTAGCTTTATGAATTGGAACCACTTTCTGAATGATCGTGTATGGTTATGGCAAGGAGACATTGGAGCAGACATTAGGAGTAATTAACTTTATGTATTAACTTGCCGAGAAACTTATAGAGTTTCTTGGTAAGTTTTTTCAATTTATATAAAAAGCAACCAGTTTTAACAAGTCTTTAATTTTTTAATTCGTGGGTGTAGTCCATACTAATTAAAACTTGAATAATATATCGCTTTTAATATTATATTTATTATTGTATATTTCTTTTATCTTTATCTACTCTATTAGGCATGATGTATGGTTAACAAGTATTCAATTAAATTTTGTTTATTATATTTTTTCCAACAATTAATGATCTTTACTAATATTTTTTTTCCCAACAATTTTTAATTAGTCCATACTAATTAGAAATTGAATAATATATCGCTTTTAATATTATATTTATTATTGTGTATTTCTTTTATCTTTATCTACTCTATTAGGCATGATGTATGGTTAACAAGTATTCAATTAAATTTTGTTTATTATATTTTTTTCCAACAATTAATGATCTTTACTAATATTTTTTCTTCTATTTTATTTGAATTTCAGGCTTCAACACAGATGGATCCCTCACCTAATGGGACTCCGACTCCACATGAAATTCTAGATGCCACAACTCCGTCTCCAGCGGCAGCACCGAGTCAGAGTCAGATCAGCTACCCACCATCAGAGCACAAATCTCGTGTGCAAGCAGTCAATTTCCACTTCCAGACGACATAAAATTGGAAGATCCCGACTAGTTTAATGAGGAGGAAGAGATGGGTATTGGGGACGATCTGGTTCAAGATACGAATGTACCACTACCACCTTCAATTGCGAGGCCACCATGTTGTTGATCAAATAAAAAAAGATTGTGGACATGGGAACATTTCACCAAGGTTGAGGGTGGGGATCCCCAGCAACTGCGTGCTGAGTGCCACCATTGTGGAACTCGAGTTGGATGTCATTCAAAGTGGCAAAACATTATTTGTTTTTCATCACATCTGAACAGTTTCTAGAGGTTCTAAATAGCGAAGGGGTTGGCGTCAAGAGGTTAAAGTTAGAGTAATCTCACTTTACTTAAAATATCACATATGTGTGCTACTTCTTGTCGTCATTTAATCTCATTTGATTTCTACTCAAAACTAGTGTTGATAATAAGCTATTAAACGCAGCCGCTGGTCAGACTTAGACTAATCTTAATTACAAGACTTCTACGGCCAATGATGGTACACAAACGAGGAACCTAGTCATCCCTCAATATAGTGAAATGACGTGCCATGATGCGCTTGTAAAGATGATTATCAAGGATGAGATGTCGTTTACCAAAATTGACGAGAGAGGGTTCTGGAAGTTTCTGAAACTACTTGAGCTAAGATTTCCACTGTCATCACGGTATATAATGATGTGCAATTGTATAAAGAGACATCTGAAGGAGAAAACAAATATGAATAAGATGTTACTCACCACTGGCCAGAGACTATTATTTACGATCGACATATAGACGTCCATACAGAATCTTTCGTACATGTGCAACACACTACAATGACAACGAGTGAAATTTGAAAAAGTGGATTATTGGGTTCAAAGAAATAGTTGATTATAAAGATGCATCGAATGGGGCAAAGATGGATGATTGTCTGATGGATTGGGGCATTCAAAAAATGTTATGCATTATAATTGACAATGCCGATGCCAATGAAATCACTATTGAATAGTTTATATGGAATATGAGGGTGAGAGAAGATGTGATCCACAACTACCAATATATTCACGTTCGATGCACTGCTCACATAATCAACCTTATTGTTGGTGAGCCTTTTGATTTTTGATTTTGTATTTTATATATAAATATCTTTATGATTAAAGTCTTCAAAAATTAGGATATTTTTTATATTGTTATGATAATTGAGTATTTGTCAATGATCAAGTAGGTGAGGGGTTGAAAGATGTGCATGATTCCATCACCACAGTCCACAACATTGTGCGGTACGTGAGGGCTTCCCTCCAAAGGCTGCAGAAGTTCAAAGCAATAGCAGCACAGCTTGGAGTTGAGTATTCACAGATGCTATGCTTAAATGTTTCGAGTCGATAGAACTCTACATATCTGATGTTGGATATGACACAGAAGTACTAAAAGGCATTCAAGGGGATGGAGGTTGAGAACGGGGGTCTTAGGTATGCCCTCATTGAGCCTGCAAGAAGGGAGCTCGGTCCGCCGGATATCATGGATTGGCAACATGTTTGGCAATTTGTCATATTTTTGCAAATCTTCTATGATATCACTATGCAGGTATCTGGATGCACATATACTATTACAAACATGTGGTTCAACGAGGTCTCGATGTTATACCACCACTTGAAAGAAGGTTGTGATGACCCAAGCAGACGAAATATGATAAATATTGAGAGCAAATAGAGAAAATAAATAGGTTACTATTCATTATGCCAATCCTTGACTCACGATTGAAGTTGGCGGTGATAGAATAGTGTATAAATGAGGTCCTCAAGGCACTGAAGATTGTAACATTTATTACAGCGCTTAAGGCAGATCTGGATGACTTATACACCCATTACAACACCACTAGCCAGACTTCATCCTCAGCAACCGCAAGTACCTTGCACTCGAGTTCGAGCTCAAGACCTCATTTAGATGTTCATAGCCGTCAAGGCAGTGCACCCAATCGAGCCTGAGACTTCAATGTTATGATGTCATTTCATGAACGCTCGACGAGAAATTTGCTGCAGTGTACGAATGAGATTGAGTGGTATTTAATAGTAGAGGTCGAGAAACTTATTGATAAATTTCAGATATTAATTTGTTGAATGGCTAATTCCATCAAATACCTGATCCTTTCCTGTATTGCTCGAGATGTGTTAGCCGTTCCTATCACTATGATTACATCTGAGTCAGCGTTTAGTACTCGAGGTCGAGTATTGGATGCTTATTGGAGTTCATTGTCACTGTCAACTATGGAGGCCCTCATTTGCATACAATTAGATCAGTGATATGCCTTTTGAATTAGAGATCATTGACATTGATGCTGAAAACTATAGGCTTGAGTCAGGTAAAATTAAATTACTTTGTTTACTTTTTTTATGATTAAATTTTATATAATTATATAATTATTTTAATAATTATTTTATGATTTTATAAATCCATTTAACTTAAACTATCTATGATTTCACAGATATAATTATCAATCCTAGCATAGTTGCCAATGTTTGATGAAGTAATTACTAGTTAATATGGAAACCCCTAACTCGTTTAATCTTTATTGGTGATAAATGGTAATCAAATACTACCTTTGGTATGTTTAGTTTTCAGTATCAATTTTGATTCATTTTAATTTTTATTGATAATAATACTTTTTTAATTTTATCTTAATTTCAGGTTTATCAACCAATGACCAACCACTCTGCTACAACGGATTTTTTTATTCTAGTTAATGGTTTAATTAATATATTACAACTTCCTTCTTATTCAGTCTGGACTATTTTTTGTATCAGCAGTATTTTGGAGTCTGGACTATTGTAATTTGTATTATTTGTATAAGATTAATTTATATGTAAAACTTGAAAGTTGGAGGAATTGGACTAAACATAGACTCAATTGGGCCCATTTAGAATTGAAATGGGCCTAATTGGGCCCATTATGGTTTCAGAGTTCTGATTGGAAGTCAGAGTTCCGATCTTTGATCGGAGTTCAGAACTTTGAACTTTGATCAGAGATGAACCCCGACTCTAGTTCGGAATCAGAGTCGAAAGTCGTTTTCAACTCCAACGGGAGTTGGAGTCGGAGCACAACCCTAATTATGACCTATAGTCATTACATCACATTGGCCTACAATTATTACATTTGCTTGGCCTACAACCATTGCATTAGACCTAGAACCATTTCTATGGCATTCAATCATGACTTGAGCTATTATACATGGGTTGATGAGATCAATCTCGATAATTTCACAAGCCTGATGAGCTAACTGGTGAGCCACATGATTTGTTGTTTATTTTGTTTTATTGCCTTCACAACCTAAATTGAGTCTCCTTCAAATACTACATTCTACAAACTAAGCAATTTACATAGGTTTCCAACTGATACTAGATCTCTAGCTTCAGCCATGGCAGATTGTGAACAAAACTATAAATGTTGTATACATGAAGCTATTAAATCACCTTCATAGTTCTAACTATCACCCTAACTCCAATTTTGTTGCCTCTTTCTCTCACTACTTGAATTGATCTTAATCTAATTTGCACCAGGAGGTTCCCAATGAGTAGAGCACAAATTATTAACACAAGATCTCGAATTGAGTTGTTTGCTATGCATCTATTGAAAGTCTTGATATGCCTATGTAATGCTATTAATCATAATTGAAGGGGGAAGAAAGAAATCGTCAAACAACATTTTGTTCCTTCTTGTCCACAAAGATCTGGCTATTTTTGCAAACAAGCATATCTTAGTTGTATCTATTCTTTGAAGCATCTACATAAAAATAGCTCCAAAATCTTCTTATATGATTGCAACCTTTTGAAATGTTTTACTTCCTAACATCCATACATCCTGTGCAAATGGATAGGTCCAAAGGCTATGGCCAAAAGTTTCTTTAGCTTGTTGACAAATTGGATATAAAGGACCACTTACAACTTTCCTCTTGTATAAATTTTGTTTGGTAGGTAGAGCATCATAACTAGGGGTGTCAAAACGTATCGGTCGTGTTCGTGTTATATCAGGACATGTACATTACATCTAAATGGTCAACACAAACATGATCCGTTAAGAATTTTGTGTGAAAAATTTCAATCCTAACACGACCCGTTAAGATAACGGGATGACATGACACGACTTATAAACACGACACGACACAACATAACATGACATGACATGTTCCAACCCGTAAACCCATTAGTGACCTGTTTCAGTTTAGCCTAATTGATTTTATACAAATATTAAAACTTAAATAATAGCTTCTAAAACATAAAAAAAAAAACTAATTGCAAATTACAATTTTAAAATTACAATCCAAAACCCGTTAATGACCCTTTAAGCAGCCGTGTCTTAATGGATTTACCCTTTTTAATCCAAAATCCGTTAAGATCAAATCATAACCCGCTTTTATCGTACCATGTTTGTTTTGGGTTAATGGGTCATATCATAGATTGTCACCCTTAATCATGACTTGCACGCCATATAAACACTTTGATCGGATTTGTAGTTTGCATTTGCCATATTTGCTTCCATATTTGTCTATGCTCTCCCTTTGATGAAGTTTCCCCTTTTTTCTGATCTTGCCTCTACTTGCATAGGTGATAGGTACTCTTGACTAAGAAGCTGCCATTAGTTGTATGCTTCCATACTATTTTATTGCTAAAAAAAATCAGTAAGGATATTTTTAAGAAAACAATGTTAAAGGTTTGAAAAGCATGTGCTGGAACAAAGATTATTGAGGTGGGAGAAAACCTTGATGTGTTTGAACTCCAAACTGAGGCAGATTTGCAAAAGATTTGGGGAGGAAAACCTTGGTTGTTTGATACAAATTTGGTTTGCCTTAAAAGATTTAATGGTGTTACTCTACCTATTGAATTGACTTTCAATCATACTACTTTGTGGGTTTAGCTACACAATTTATCTCTTGGATGCATGACCAAAGGAATTAGAATGAGAATTGAATCCATTATAGGTAGAGTTATTGAGGTGGAGGCTGACTGTAATGACCCAATATTTTCAATATTTGAATTTTCTGTCACGAATGACCATATTAAATTCCTTGGAATTATTTTAATTATTTCTTGAAACTTTTTAGAATATATTTACTATTTATCTTCGGACCTTATCTTGTATTAAGTGTTGAATATTTTAGCCCAAAGGGGTAGAAATGATTTTATCTTTGAGAACAAATGGAATAAGCACAAAAGGTTATATAAGCAAACTTGGAATTTCTTAGTGATAGGTGTGTAACTAAATTTATTCTTAATTTTATCTTTTTCCTCATGTAAGATTTCATCTTTGTGGAGTGGAGATACTTGGCAAGTGAAGGAGTGAGGAGTGAGCAAATCTTGGAATTTTCTTAACAAGTTTCAGCTATGAGGAATTAAGAGACAATCCAATTGGTTAAATGACTTAAAAATGGACACTTGGCTCAAGATAAACCACCCTAGAACTAAGGGTTTGGTGACAATAAAATTTTTCATTTTTCAAAAAGTGGCCAACGACTTTGAAGGGGGGATAGCCAAATGTTTTCTTTCTTCACTACTTACTTGTTTCAAGTTGGATTAGGAAGAAGTGACCTTACCACATAGGCATGATTTCTTTAAGCACTGGGATGACATTTGTCAAGATAGGAAAGCTTGGTTTGAAAATCCAAAGAGATTATGCATGGGAATTAGAGTTAGGTAAGTTGGTCAAAAGAAAGTTAAGTGGCACAAGCAAGGAATATTCTCTTGAAAATGTTTGGGATATTGGATGAATTTTAGTGGGAAAACCAACTTCTACGTATTATTTTAGGTTGTCTATATAAAGATTAATTTCTTAAGAGATAAGGAAACAAATGACACGTGGTGATAGGGTGCACATAGAGGTGTTAAGTGCAAACAAAGATAATTGAGTATTTCTCGATAGTTTTGATGTCTCTCGATAATTTGTGCATAACTCTCTTATCTAATCTCCAATTGAGATTATTCAAGATGCTTTAGAACACCAAGAGAAGTATCTATAACTTTTATGCTTTGAGTTTTACGAGATATTAGCTAGATCAAGGACGAAATTGGACTTGAAGTTGGCGCACCTGAAATTGATCCAAATGGTGGTTTTGGATTTGACATGTACCTAGTCTTTTGTCTTCTTCTCTTGCAAGAACACAGATTTTGAGAGATGATGACATGTGAAAGTAGGGAGAAAAGGGTGTAGCCGAAACCTACTTTTGCCCCATCTTGAATGTGTGCACAAAAAGAAAAAGAAGAAGAAATGATACATACCTACTTTTGTCTTCTTCCTCCACGTGTCCACTTTGGTATAAGACAAATTCTAAGTCATTTCAATTGCCAACTAAGCCTAAAAGGAAGGAGGATGATTACCCTATGATCTAAGGGACACTTGGATCGGCTAATGTGGTCTTATGAATTTTCTAAGATTTTCTTCCACCCATTTTGGGGTATAAGTAATCAACCAACATGTAGGTTCCCTCCACTTTTCAATCCAAAACTCTCTGCCAAATTCTCTTCCTCACCACTCCATCTCTTTTCTTCTTTCCCTCCACCTTCCAAACATCACTCTTTAGCTCATTTGTGTGATTGTTCCTTAAGAAGTTAGTGAAGGTCTTTGCTTCCACAAGGTTTCTTAAGAGAGCTCTTGGAAAGTGTAAGTTCCTTTAATTAAACTTAATGTTCTTTGTATAGATATATTATTGGTTATTCTATTTAATTATTTGGCACCCTTAATTAATGGATAAGTTTTGTTTCTCTATGTTTGGTTAAGATGATATCTTGGGTTTTAACTTAAGATATGTTTGATGGAATTTGATAATTATGTGAAGAATAAACAATACTATTATGCCTTGGTGATTTCGGTTAGGGTTAGATTTAACCATATATCATTTGGGCTGCTGGAAATATCATCTTTGAGAGTTGACATAATTTGGCTATAGTGGTTTTGAAAGCAAATAAATAAATATTTTAGATGAGCAACTTATGAGTATAGTTATGATGGTAATTTGAATTCATGAGTGATTAAGAGTTAAATAGAGTTAAATACTAATTTAAGATTTAATTTTAGTGTGGGAATTGACAAATGAGTGGTGAAGCTAAAGAACCCTTAGAGTTCGGTCAAACTTCTTAGTGGTTGAATGATTGATTTAATTATTTTCTAAAAAATAGATGAATTGATAAAGAAAAAGACTAGAAGAAAAGTTAAGTTTTGAGAACCATTGAGTGTTTCTATAACAACCCAACCCTCAAGAGGGTAGAATCATAAGTACGTGGCATTTCTTTTTCCTAAAACAGTTTTAGAAAACAAGATTGATTTCGTTCGTTTTAAAAATCCTTCAGTTCATACCCAGGGTGCCAGACTCCATATTCTGAAATAAGAAACATATCTATAACAAAAGGGGTTTACAATATAAACATTTGATTTATTAAAATAAAAGACCCATCTTTTATACTTAGACTACCGTGCTTTTCTCTCAAACTGTCTGCTTCCTTCTGCGTATTCCTATGCGGGGGAAGAAAACACAGAGAGAAAACACAGTAAGTATTACTTCATACTATTTTTAATATATAACAAGATAGATTTTGCAATCATACAACCAACACACAAATATACGTACATAAGTATAAAACAATACATGTATTCATTTTTCATAACTATAATCTTATTAAGTCTTTCCTTCCCACGTGTCATGTTATGCTACATTCATTACATAGAGGGTCTGAAGATCTACTTTATTCTAAATAGATTTTTTAAACTATTAACACAAGGGATTAACAAACAAGCAAGCATCTAACTACCAAGCAAGCACAACAATAGTCACTACCACTAAATTATTATCAGACAAGCAAGTTACTAACCAACAAATAAGGACAATAACCAACAGTTATAAGTCATCACAAACAACTAGTAAACAATCATTAATCCAATGCATACATATTATACATGCATACATATCCTACATAACATGACATTTATTCCTATTCATTCACTTCCTTTAGACTGTTGCACACTGTTACCCTCGCGTGCTAGGGTTGGCAGATCTTCCTTTGGATCTTGGGTCTTCTTTTAGAACCTTGGGTCTTGCTTTGTACCAATTTCGCCATTTCATACATCATAGCATAATATCAATTCATACAAATCATGCATCATTTTATAATTATAGCAATGCATATATTTCATCATACATCCTATCCTAGCATCAATTCATGGCATTATTCTATAAAATCAATAGACAGAAATATCAAGTTTCATTCTATAATTTTTAGAGAATATATACAATAATTACTACGTATAGGCATCCAATCACAAGCATATACTTAAGTATTTGAGGTTCAATAAAAGGGGCTACCAAGAATAACCATACATATGTATATTAGCATTTTCAATCCTATTATCTTTCTTTACTAGTCCGATAATACTAAGGTTTATGAACATAATACTTACCTGGTCTCCATGCTATTTTCATGTCATGCAGTCTAGTCACAAACGCATCATATAATAATCAGCCTACAAGCATACACACAAATAACATTAATATATATCTAACACAAACTATTAACTGGGAAAAACCTACACTTCAATAGGATACTCTCCTGCTATTCCCACATCCTTAAGGTCTTTAATATGCTAAGGCCATCGAAGACTCACTGTGGACACTAGAACACCTTTTGAAATCCTCATATCCTCAAAGTCCTAACTCACTATGGTATGACCATCGGAGACTCACTGCAGACACTAGGACACATTCCGATATCCTCATGTCCTTGAAGTCCTAACTCACTGCGTTGAGACCATCGGGGACTCACTGCAAACACTAGAACACCTCTCGATATCTCCATGTCCTCGAAATCCTTACTTGGGATAGAGTACCCGTTTCATATAGTAATCTTGTCTGGTACACGTGTCAATAGATACACATGCACCATACCTACACGTCACTTAAGATCAATATAGAGTACGTTGATCACTCACCGACACAACAGGCACCATATATCGATAACAGTCTTCTCCATAACGGTTGGTAGGACTAATCTTACTTCCTGGCCCTTTATGAGTTCATCCCGACACTTAACACAATAAGATTCATCTCTAATGTACCTCCATCGCGTCATGTAGTTCGAGACTACTATCGACCTATCTCATCATCCACCAATTCACATGGCATTGTGCCACGTTAGACTTACATCAACTCCCGGCTCGACATGAGTACGACTCCTTACGTACCTTGGTTACACTCCCAATACTTTATTACTACTCGACTCTGTCGCTTCGCACGTATTTTGAGACATGACATGGTTATACAGTGACAGCCGTCACTAGGGCTACTAATCACGTCACTACTCTGGGATACTATTCCATAATTCCTGACGAGTGCACAAAAATGCATTTTAAATGCTCTATTTAAATGCTAAAAGAAATGAGAAAATAATGGATATAACTCATGTTATTAAAATTAATGGTCATTTATTTTGAAATAAATATAAGCATGATTTAATATATTGATGAGAATATAAAATGTCATATTTTTTTTCTCTTAATGTTTAATAATTTATTCTTATTTGACGCCTAAATATACTCATTATTCTTATATTTTGATTAAGGACACAAATAGAGGCATTAAGAGCAAATGAAGATAATTGTGAAATTTTAGACAGTTTTGACTTCTTTTTGTAATATGAGCATAACTCTCTCATACAATCTCCGATTGAGCTGATTCAAGATGATATAAACTCAGAGAGAAATATCTATAACTTTTATGTTATATGTTTTAAGAGATATCCTCTCAATCCAATACAAAATCGATCATCAAGTAGACGCACCTGCACTTGACGTTCCTGAATATTCTTCAGCCACTTGCATCAAATCCAAATGTCTTCACAATATTTTCTAGCAAGCACTCCAACAACAACTTGGAAATTCAATGATCAACTCGCATGCAAGATGAAGTGGACTCAAGTTTCTTCACGACAAATATTTGACCACAAGATATAAATCATACAAGACAGCTAATGGACAAAAAAACAAAATTGAATACTCAACTTACAAGCAAAATTCAGCTCATGCATAGTGGGAAAACAAATGATCAAAATGACAACTCACAAATCACCTGGATTCAAGAATGGCACATGGCAAAACAAGTTGAAATTGTGATAGTTTTATCGTGACAACTTGCATGAAGGATGCTTATAAATAGAAGGAAGGGGTGTGTGTTCTATGACCATACTTTGTGTGAGGGGAGGCCTTGGAAGAGCTATTTAGAGAGTTTGAGAAAAGAAAAGAAAAACCAAAGAGGAGAGAAAACAATGGCCGGTTCTTCCATATTTTTCCTCAAAGATTTTTCATTACATATTTTCAGTATGTGTAACTAAATTTTCTAGTAGAGATAGGGATGAATTTATATATATAATGGTATTTGTAATTATTTTTTATTCATATATGTGTTCTTCAATTATTAAAACTCTTTTGTTTAGTCATTCGAAATTTATTATAAATATTTTCGTCATCAAATAATCTTAGAATTTATTTCATTTGTAGATTCAGTCATACTTTTTCTATTGAATGGAATAATCCTTTGATTCTGTTTGATTCAGTTGATTATCTATATTAATTTAATTCTTTGCTGCAATATTATTCTACGAGTATGTTGTCGACGTTGAATTTCCTTAATATCGATAACAATTCTCGTTCTTATATTGTGACGAATGATCTTTCAAAAGATTACATTTAATTTAAATCTGGTTATTAATGTTTTATCTTCTGATTGAAAATTTGGAAATAGAATTTTCAATTGAGTTATTAATAAATCGAAAATAATTAAAATACTAATTATGTACAAAGGATTCCCAATGCTCTACTTTTCGTCTCATTTTTATACTTTTCGAATTACTCATTAAGTTTTAATTTACGTCACACTCTAAAATTTACTTTTCAAACTTTTCTAAATCTTTTTGTTAATTTCGTTACTATTTTTCAATTTTTCAATCCATCTCCCTGTGGAATCGACACCCCCAAGCTATTTTACAAATGACCGCGTTATTCTTTGGGCGTAACCAAATTTTGTAGTTTTTTTTAGCAGTTCGTAAAAAAAAAAAAAGGTTATTTCGTTCATTTTCTTTTTAGCTTTCTGCATCTTTAGTTTATTTTATTTTTTCTTTTCGTAATATTTTTTTTCAGTATTACATTTTTCTTTACTTTGTATGTGCAGGTACATAGACCTTTTTGGACAATTTACTAGTAGACCCGTGCTAGAATCAGATTCATAATCTAATTTTTCTAATCGCTTGTTTGATAATTCTTCCAATTCTAACACGATGAGTGAACACGCGGACCAACATATTAGAACCCTCCAAGATTATCTTTATCCCGCACGAACAGCCACACCATCCTATATTATACTCTCACCTAACACCCGTAATGTAGATTTTAAAATAGGAATAATACTATTACTTCCGACTTTCCCTCATTTAGAAAAAAAAAACTCCTATATTCATATTAAAGAATTTGAGGAAGTAGTTGCAACATTCCATAGTCAAAATACCATTGACGACACGGTAAGGCTAAAGTTATTTCCTTTTTCTTTGAAAAATAAAGTTAAGAGTTGGTTGTACTCACTAAGACCGCGGTGTATTAGAACATGGAGTGAGATGACTCAAGTGTTTTTCAATAAATACTTTCCCCAACATAAGATCAACGCTTTAAAAAGACAAATCTCCACATTTGCACAAAAGGATAGTGAGACTTTATGTCAGTCTTGGGAAAGATTTTAAGAATTGTTGAGTATGTGTCCTCACCATGGATATTGAAAATTGACACTTAGTGAGTTATTTCTATAAAGGGTTTATGCTCAGAGAACGTCAATTCGTGAAAATGATGTGCAATGGAGAATTTTTATAGAAAAATCCTGATGAGGCCATAGAGTACCTCAATGAGCTTGCTGAAAAAGCTCATACTTGGACTGCACCTAGTGTTACTAATAGCACAAACAGGTCATGGCTTACAGGAAACCCGAGTGGTGGTATTTACCATCTAAGGGAAGAGGATAACCCTAAGGCTAAGGTTGAAATGCTCACTAGAGAATTAGAGTTATTGAAAATCAAAAACTCAAATCCAACACACATAGCTAATCATGCAGAATCTTTTCGGCCATGTGTTGTCTATGGTGGGATAAATCATCATGCCCAAGAGTATCCTACACATATTAACATGAATGGTATGTATGAGAAACAAAGTAATGCTCTGGGTATGTACAAAAAACCCTTCACACCTTACTCTGAAACTTACAATCCAGGATGGTATAATCATCCCAACTTCAGCTGGAAGTCTGATAACCAGCAGCCTGCACAACTTTCTAGATCATATCCTGCACTATACCATGCACCTCAATCTTCTAGAAATTCTTTAGAAGATACTTTGCATACTTTTATTGAAATACAAGGTAAGACTAATCAGAAATCTGAATATTTGATTACGCAGGTTGTCGAAGAAAATAAGAAAATAAAAAGCGAGGTGTCTAAAATAATGAATTCTTTGACTATAAATGAGAATGGTAAGTTCTTTCTCAAGCTCAGTCTGTACCTCATGGTCAACATATGGCACAAGGAGATCTGAAGGACGTAAATGCCATTGTGAAACGAAGTGGTAAGTCTCTATGTGATCCAATAATAGACAAATCAAAAGATGAAGAGAAAGATCAAGATAGCAGCAGTCTTAAGCTACCCAAAGAACTTGAGGTAACAAAATCTGAGGTGACAAAAAATCCTGTTAAGATACCTTTTCCTCAAGCATTAAAGTCAAGCAAACAAACTCTAGATCATAACAATGATATTTTGGAAAATCTTAGACAGGTAAAAATTAATCTTCCTCTTTTGCATGTAATTAAACAAGTTCTTACTTACGCAAAAATTCTCAAATATTTGTGTACAGTTAAGAGGAATATCATGTGAAGAAGACAGCATTCTTGACAGAGCAAGTTAGTGCTCTAATTGAACAGTGGATTCCCTTTAAGTACAAGGATCCTGGATGTCCAACCATCACATGTAACAATGGCAATCATGAGCTTAGAGAGGCCTTGCTAGATTTAGGGGCTAGTGTAAATTTGATACCATATTCTATTTATTTGCAATTGGGATTGGGAGAAATCAAACCAACTTCTATGGTATTGTAATTGGCTGATCGTTTAGTCAGAGTACCACGAGGTGTGGTAGAGAATGTTTTAATTCAAGTTGACAAAATTTATTATCCTGTTGATTTATTAATTCTGGACACTAGTTCTACTGTAGAAACTACATCTAAAATTCCATTAATTTTAGGTAGACCTTTTCTTGCTACTTCTAATGCGCTTATCAATTGCAGAAATAGATTGATGAAACTCTCTTTTAACAAGATGACTCTTGAGGTAAATATTTTTCATATTACAAAATAATCAGAAGAGGATATCGAGTGTCATCAGACATACATGATTGACTCACTCATAGAAAAGGAGGTTCTTACAACTCATGATTCAAATTCCCTTGAATACTTTATTGTTAATTCAAAATTTAATCCTATAAGTGATTCATCTGATATAGTTGACATTTGTACTATTTTTGACAAAACTCATGATTATAGCACACAGGCATGGCAACCAAAGTTTGAGAAGTTGCTTGAAAAAAAAAAAAGGAAGCCAGATTCCTTCAAGTAAGGAAGCTCATAAAGTTGAATTAAAATCCCTACCTAAGGGTTTAAAACATGTTTTCCTTGGTCTAGGTGATACTTTTCCTGTTATTATTTCATCTAAATTATTTGAATTCCAATGTGAGAAATTAATTCAGATTTTATGCAAGTATAAATCAGCCCTAGGATGGAGTATTGCTAATATAAAAGGCATTAGTCCCCTGATCTGTACTCATAAAATAAATTTAGAGGAAGGAACTAATCCTCGAAGAGACCCCCAGCGTAGACTTAATCCCACTATGAAAGAAGTTGTGAAAAATAAAGTATTGAAACTATTAGATGCAGGAATGATATATCCTATTGCTGATAGTATATGGGTAAGTCCTACGCAGATTATTCCTAAAAAGTCAAGTATAACTGTGATAAAAAATGACCTTGGAGAGTTAGTCACTACAAAATTGGTGGCTGGTTGGCAGATGTGCATTGATTACAGAAAATTAAATGCTGTCACACGAAAAGACCATTTTTCGATTCCTTTTATTAATCAAATTCTTGAGCAGGTGGCTGTCATCCTTTTTATTGCTTTTTGGATGGTTATTCTGGTTATTATCAAATTGAAATTGCATTAGAAGACCAAGATAAAACCACTTTTACTTGTCTTTTCGGTACTTATGCTTTTTGCAGAATGCCATTTGGACTATGTAATGCTCTAACTACTTTTCAATGTTGCATGATGAGTATATTTAGTGATATGGTTGAAAAGTGCATGGAAGTTTTTATGGATGACTTAACTGTTTTTGGATCTTCTTTTGATGCATGCTTAATGAGTTTAAGAGTACTGACTCGTTGTGAAGAAAAATAATTGGTTTTAAATTGGAAAAAATATCACTTTATGGTACCTTCAGGTATTGTTTTAGGGCATATTATTTCTTCCAAAGGAATGGAGGTTGATCAATCAAAAGTTGAATTAATCTCTAAATTGCCTACATCTAGGACAATTAAAGATATAAGATCATTCTTGGTCATGCTGGTTTTTATAGGAGATTCATACAGAATTTTTTCGCCATATCTAGGCCACTATGTAACCTCCTAACTAAAGATACCCCATTTGAATGGACATAAGCCTGTCAAGAGGCTTTCAAAACATTAATTGGCAAGCTTACTTCAGCACCAATAATGCAACCACCTGATTGGAATTTACCTTTTGAAATTATGTGTGATGCTAGTGATTTTGTTGTAGGTGCTGTTCTTGGACAACAAAAAGAAGGGAAACCTTTTGTCATTTACTATGCTAGTGAAACTCTGAATAGTGCTCAAATGAATTACTCCACCACTGAAAAAGAGTTGCTAGCTGTAGTATTTGCTTTGGATAAATTCCGCGCTTATTTGATTGGTTCTCCTATTATTATCTTTACAGATCATGCAGCCTTGAAGTACCTTCTTACAAAGAAGGCTGCTAAGACACAATTAATACGATGGATTTTGTTTTCGCAGGAATTTGACGCATCATCAAGGACAAGAAAGGAGTGGAGAACGTAGTAGCAGACCATCTCTCTAGACTAACATTTGAGGACACTTCTGACCACATGCCAATCAGAGATGATTTTCCCGATGAGCATTTACTTTCTATTAATTCTCTACCATGGTTTGTTTATATTGTGAACAATTTAGGTACAGGTGAAATATCAATGGATTTTAGCGCCCAAGACAAAAGGAAATTTATGATTGAGGTACGAAAATTCTACTGGGATGACCCTTACCTTTTCAAATACTACCCTGATCAAATTTTAAGGCGTTGCATCCCTGATGAAGAGATTGCAAGTATTTTGGAATTTTGTCATTCCCAAGCTTGTGGTAGCCACTTTTCAATGAAGAAAACTGCTGCAAAAATCCTGCAGTGTGGATTTTATTGGCCCACCTTGTTTAAATATACAAATATCTATTGTTGCTCTTGCGAAAGATATCAAAAGTTAGGAGTTATGACCCGTCGTAATATGATACCCTTAAACCCAATTTTGGTAATTGAAATTTTTGACTGTTAGGGTATTGATTTTATGGGACAATTTCCTCCTTCTTTTGGATATTTATATATTATTGTGGTAGTAAATTATGTGTAAAAATTAGGGGTGTCAAAACGTGTTAACGGGTCGTGTTCGTGTCGTGTCAGAACGTGTGCATAATACTTAAAGGGTCAACACGAACACGACCCGTTAAGGATTTCGTGTCAAAAACTTCAACCCTAATACGACCCGTTAAGATAACGGGTTGACACGACACAACCCGTTAAGACCCGTTAAGACCTTTGACACTATATGACACGATATGACACGACACGATACAACACGATTTGACCCGTTTCAACCCGCAAACCCGTTAGTGACTCGTTTGAGTTTAACTTAATTGATTTTATATAAATATTAAAACTTAAATAATAGTTATAAACCATAAAAAATTAATTATAAATTACAATTTTAAAATTACAATTCAATAAGTAGTACACTATAAAATATGATAAATACACAAATATGATCTACATATTATAAAATATTAAAATTATAATCCAAACATATTAAATAATAATGGGTTAACTTGTTAATGACTTTTTAATAAGTATTTAAATGGGATAATAAAGTGTCTAAAAGTATAAAACTAATTTTAAATTAGGATTTTTTGAAATTTAGCTCAAGGGTATAAAAGTAAATTGAAATTTATTATCGTGTCTTAACGGGTCTTAACGGGTCATAACGGGTTTGACCCGTTATGACCCGTTATCAAATCGTGTCTTAACGGGTTGACACGAATTGACCCGAAACCCGTTAAGGCTAAACACTAACCCGCTTTTATCGTGTCGTGTTCGTTTCGTGTTATCGTGTCGTGTCACAAATTGCCACCCCTAGTAAAAATGGGTAGAGGCAGCACCTTGCAGGACCAATGATAACAGGACGGTAATTAAGTTTCTCAAAGAAAATGTATTATCTCGATTTGGTACACCACGTACTATTGTTAGTGACCGAGGTATACATTTTTGCAACCGTTCTTTTGAAGCTTTCATGAGAAAATATGGGGTGATATATAAAATTTCTACTGCATACCATCCTCAGACAAGTGGACAAGTTGAACTTGCAAATAGGGAAATTAAATAAATTTTAGAAAAAATGGTCAACCCGGATCGGAAAGATTGGTCTTTGAAACTAATCGATGCACTTTGGGCTTACCGTACAGCTTTCAAAACTCCCTTAGGCATGTCACCTTATAGACTTGTTTTTGGAAAACCTTGTCACTTGCCTGTTGAGTTCGAGCATCGAGCATATTGGGCCATTAAACATTTTAATTTTGACTTGGAAAAAGTAGGAAAACTTAGAAAATTTCAATTGACGAAATTAGAAGAATTGAGAAATGATGCTTATGAAAACTCTAAGATCTGTAAGGCTAAAATGAAAGTATTTCATGATAAAACAATTTTGCAAAAAACATTTAAAACTAATGATCGAGTATTTTTATATGATTCGAGACTCTATAAGCATCCAGGAAAACTTCAATCTAGATGGACCGGTCTTTTTATAGTAAATAATGTTTTCAAAAATTGGGTGGTAGAAATAGAAAATCCAAAAAATTGATGTATCTTCAAAATAAATGATCAATGTCTCAAAATCTTAATTGATAGATAAATTCCGGAAGTGGAAGACATTCTAATTATGGACCCAGTATATCAATCTTGACCATCTACAAGTATGTTTTTCTTTCATTTTTTTTTTCATTCCTTTTCTTTTTGTTGATTTTTTACTTTATTTTGTTATAGGTTAATTTTATTTTGACAAATACCATCTTTGATGCCAAGCAAGCCACCCACATCCCACATCAGGTGTATTCTACTCTGTTTAGTTATTCAATCTGATTCTTAAACATTGAGGACAATATTTCATTTAAGTTGGGCGGTGGGAATATAAATCTGTTATTCAAAGTCTGTGGCATATTTCAATCAAAATATAAAAAAATTGTCATTTTTTTTAAATTTACATCACACGGGCATCTTTTCACACATGATACTCATAACCATCTTGGTGAATTCAACAAACCCATCTTAAATCATTTTACTAAGGCATCCACATAACCATTTATGCACTTATCCAAATTTTATGGTAATATGGTGATTTGACACATGTAACTAGAGAATTATTTTGCTTAAGTATTCATGTGAATTTTGGAGAGAATTGAGAACTTACAAATACAGAAATTGTGATAAGTATCTATTGATATGTTGAATTGGACACTTCTTTTAAGAATATCATTACATGGTTTGTGGTAAGATAATGGATATACTTGGGATATGACGAAAGTCAACTTAGGATTAACGTTTGAGCCTTTCAAGCTAACCATTTTCATCATAGACCCTAGCAGCCAATTTTGAGCCAATATACACATATGGCCTTTTCTTTTCATATCTACATCATCCATACCTCTCCACACTAGAGTATAGCTTATGCACTAATTTCTCCTATCATTTTACTTCCAAGTGTGTACTAGGTGTGAAATTATCATTTCAATAAAAAAAGAAAAAAAAGAAAACCATGACAAAAATGGCATAGTGCTAGATTTGTCCATCAAATTATTCATGAAAGAGTTCATCAAATTGCGAAGAAACCAGTGGCAAAAGAAGATGGAGAAGTATTATTAGTGAAAAATCTGAAAAGTCGAAAAGTACATCAAAAGGAAAGTATAGTCTACTAAGAAATTTAACAGATTCCCTTTTATGTATACTTGAAAATTTTTGAATATCCTTCACCCTTTCCTTCTTATGAGCCCCAAAACCTAACCCACATTACAATTCTTTGTGTTGATTATTCCAAACCTAAGTATGCTTGTGGAAAGAATGGCAGAATTCTCAATTGTTAGTAGTCTATCATAAGATAAATGTTTACTTATTGCTTATACATAATTGCCTAATTTCCCATCAGAGTATGTGTATACTTTTGTCAACTCCATAGAGAGAACCCTTACATGAAACACTTCTATACCTGTGAGTTATGGAGTTGAACATTTTGCTTAAGATATTCTAATATTCCATGTGTCGAAACTTCTGATTTGATAAAAATAGTTTGGAACACATACATACTCTGTGGATTGCTATATTTGAATTACTTGTGAAAGGGTTATTGAATTTATAAGATTATTTTGATATGTAAATTTGAAAAATGTGTCTTGATGGCCCCTATGTGTGATTTTCTTTGGTCTTTCTCATCATTTTGCATGAAAATTGTTAGGGACTAGCAATGAGTAAGTTAGGGGGTGTGATGAGTGCACAAAAATGTACTCTAACTACTCTATTTAAATGCTAAAAGAAATGAGAAAAGAATGGATATAACTCATGTTATTAAAATTAATGGTCATTTATCTTGAGATAGATATAAGCATGATTTAATATATTGATGAGAATATAAAATGCCATATTTTTCTCACTTAATGTTTAATATTTTATTCTTATTTGATGCCTAAATATACTCATTATTCTTATATTTTGATTTAGGACACAAATAGAGGCATTAGGAGCAAATGAAGATAATTACGAAATTTTAGACAGTTTTGATGTCTTTTCATAATATGGGCATAACTCTCTCATAAAATCTCCGATTTAGCTAATTCAAGATGATATAGAACTCTAAGAGAAATATTTATAACTTTTATGTTTTATGTTTTAAGAGATATCCACTCAATCCAAGACAAAATCGACCATCAAGTGGACGCACCTGTACTTGACGTTCCTGAATATTCTTCAACCACTTGCATCAAATCTGAATGTCATCACAATATTTTCTAGCAAGCACTCCTACACCAACTTGAAAATTCAGTGATCAACTCACATGCAAGATGAAGTGCACTCAAATTTCTTCAAGACAAAATATTTGACCACAAGATATAAAGTCATACAAGGCAACTAATGGATAAATAAACAAAATTGAATACTCAACCTACAGATAAAATTCAGCTCATGCATAGTGAGAAAATAAATTATCAAAATGAAAACTCACAAATCACTTAGATTCAAGAATGGCATTGGCAAAACAAGTTGAAATTGTGATTATTTTTTTATGATAATTTATATGAAGGATGCTTATAAATAGAAGGGAGGGGTGTATGTTTTATGACCATGCTTAGTGTGAGGGGAGGCCTTGAAAGAGCTATTTGGAGAGTTTCAGAAAAGAAAAGAAAAATCAAAGAAGAGAGAAAACAATGGCCGACTCTTTCATATTTTTCCTCAAAGAATTTTCGTTACATATTTTCAATATGTGTAACTAAATTCTCTATTAGAGTTAGGGATGAATTTATATATATGATGGTATTTGTAATTGTTTTTTATTCATATATGTGTTCTTCAATTATTAAAACTCTTTTGTTTAGTCATTCGAAATTTATGATAAATATTTTCATCACCAAATAATTTTAGAATTTATTTCATTTATAGATCCAGTCATGCTTTTTCTATTGAATGGAATAATCATTTGATTATGTTTGGTTCAATTGGTTATCTATATTAATTTAATTATCTGCTGCAATATTACTCTACGAGTATGTTGTCGACGTTGAATTTCCTTAATATCGATAACAATTCTCGTTCTTATATTGCGACGAATGATCTTTCAAAAGATTAAATTAAATTTAAATTTGGTTATTAATATTTTATCTTCCGATTGAAAATTTGGACATAAAATTTTCAATTGAGTTATTAATAAATCGAAAATAATTAAAATACTGATTATATACAAATGATTCCTAATGCTCTACTTTTCGTCTCATTTTTATACTTTTCAAATTACTCATTTAGTTTTAATTTACGTCACACTCTAAAATTTACTTTTCGCACTCTTCTAAATCTTTTTGTTAATTTGGTTACTATTTTTCAATTTCTCTATCCATCTCCCTGTGAAATTGACACCTAAAGCTATACTACAAACGACCACTTATTCTTTGGGAGTAATCAATTCCCGACACTACATGCACCTTACATATCCTAGTTGTGCAACTACCATCTTTGTGACACGCCTTACGATGTGTCATGACTACAGCATGTGGAGTACCTTCCACGCTTTTGTTGCGCGCTCTATTTTGCACAAACACCCCCACGTCGAGTATACTCAAGGTATACTCTCTTCAAAGTACTCTCCGTTGCAACTCTTACGATGCACGTTACACGGTGCATCACTTTACCACCATGGAATACACTCTACGTGTATTCCCTTCAAACACTTGCCACAACACTATACTTGCACACAAAGCACCCATGTACTACACAGCACAGTTCACAAACCTACTTTACAATACAGTTCCCAACACTTTAAAACACAGCCAACCAACTTCACACAACTACCAAGCGGACTTCACAATAACCAACATCACAGTTCATAAACAAACTAACTAAACATAAAATACAAGAGAAAGAGGGTTATACCATAGCGGGATAAACCCGTACGTTGCTTGCTACTTGGCACAACTAGTGGCATTAGAAGCCACTAACTTTAGCATTAACCGCTCATGTCAAGGTTATTATCGTGACCTCAGAACGGAAATGTCTCGGGGTTTGAGTTTAGAGTTTTGGTTACTAAATCTAAGTCGTGAGAGGGTGGCCATTATGGTGGGGAGTTCATTGGTGGCGGCGGAAGGGTCGTACGTTGTGGTGTTAGCTGCATAGATGACATCAATCACGTAACATGATGGCTTTGGCTAGGGTGCTCGGTTTGACACCGAAAGCTAGGAGGATACTCATTGGAGGAAGGAAAATCTTATGGTGGTGGTGGTGGTGAGGCAGTGCAACCACTAGAAGGTGGCGGATCTAGCTCAAAATATGTGGAAACCCATTTTTAAATTTTTGCTTGTACGTGGGAGGTGAAGGCTCAGTTGGACAAGTGGAGCTAGGGGGTAGTTGGCTGAGGTGGGAGAACGTTTTGGTGGTGGAGGTGAGGTTCACGGTGGTTGGATGGCAGCACGATGAAGAAAGACCCATTTAGAGACCCAATTCAGGTTTGTGGAGAAATATGGGAGTTGATGGTCGCCAAAGGTAGCTAGAGGGTCACCGGTGAGTGGGAAGCACGATAAGGGTGGTCGGAGGCGAAGGTGGCCAATGGTGGTGCCAAAAAAAGGGAGGAAAGTCATGAGAAGCCATTTGAGGTTTGAGGCTCATGCACCGCCTAGGGGCTGCCATGAAGTGCACTGCCGATATGGTTGTGCTCACGAGCGACTAGCGGTCCAAAGGTGACCGACAGTGAGGGGCAACGGCCAACGATGGCGCTGGGCTAGGCTGGAAACCAAACAGCCACAAGGAGGCTATGTGCGGAGAGAGAGGTTAGAGATGAGAGAGAAAAATAAAAAGGAGAAAGGAAGAAAGTGAGGGGTTTGGGCCTCTTCGGGCTATTTATAGGCCTGCGCTTCAGGGTCTTCAAACTGACAAACGATGCATTTAAAATACTAATCTGAAAATACGTAAAATCAATTTAACTTAAAACACTCAGAATAATTAAATAGAATATTATTTTAACTTACCTTAGTTCATAACATAACAATCCTCATCATTAATTAAAATAATGAAACTTTCTAATTACTTAAAAGGAATGAAGCCATATATTTAAATCAGAGATACAAAGCATATTTAAAATCCCACAATACTTTAAATGACTAAAACCAGGGAATAAAAGAATCTTGTACAATCATAATATTTTGTAGCGCTCCAAAATATTATACTTGTATTTTCTTATAAATATGGCTCGGGTCCAATAACACTGGAAATACCTTATATAATATTTTTAGGACATTTAAATATTCAATAGCATTAAAACACTGGGCATATTTTAAAATCAACGTTATCTTTTTAAAAACACGCCATCAGGGTCGAGCATGTGCTTCCAGACCTGACACGTGCATCGAGGCTCGTCTCAATCGAATGAAAAAGGAACGAGTTGTCACATCATCTCCGCGGCATTCGCTAAGTATTAGGAAAAAAAAGGAACGCGTGTTACAGTTTCGGCCTTAACCTTTTTAGGTTATGTTTATCTAAATTATTCTTTTGGTTATTAGATAAATATGGATTTCTTGAAAATGATTAGATTAAGAAATGTACAAATTAGGGTTTAGAACCCTCACATGTGTTTCAACTATGTCTTGGTGGAATAGAGATGCTTGGGTTGTTACCCTTATTGGGTGAAATAAACCTGACGTTCTCAAAATATGACTAAGTTTGCATGATGTGATATGATCAAGATACGTTTCGAAAATGCATGTCTCATATGTTTCATGAATTACATGTTTTCTATGAAAGTCAAATGTCACATGCATGCTCATTGAAGTTATAAATTCTATGTCCTTTGGATCATCATGTTTTTCAAAAGAAAATAAGATAAGAAATGTTTCATAAGAACCCCAAGGGTTGGGACATGGTATTATCCCAATGGAACTCCTCTGGCCACTCTAGAATGCTTAAGAATGGAGTGGTAACTCTTGGATCAACGAAGAACAGTCGACGGGTCACAAATAATTCCTTTTTAAAGGTTCGCGAAGCATGGTTGTACCTAACGTTGGTGGTTGCTAAGGATAGCAAAGGAATAACGACCTTCTGTAATGATTATGATTATAATTATGACGTATTCACCTCAGTGTGATGCGGTAACCAGTAGGGAACACACGATGAATAGGGGAGCCATGATGTATCCAATATGACAAGTATGACAATAAATGATAACCTAAAGAAAGATATGAATAAGAAAAATGACACGTAAAGTTATGAATAATAAAAAAAAAAGACAAATAGTTTCTGAAAAGTTTCAAGTTCATGATGAGTTTTGAATACGTGTCAACGAGGATCAAAACAACATAAAAGTCTCTTTTTATGAAAGGCAAGAAAGTCTTTAATGAAGAAGCATGATGTATAATTCATGCTCAAGTCAGGCATAAATAATGCATAAATGACATGCATAAATCATGTCTCACATTTCATGGTCATGGTATATGCGCTTGTATATCCGTATATGCTAACGATGCTTATATTATAAGTTTTCTGAGTACTTATTGAGATTTCTTGAAATTTCACTTTTTAATTTTATCTGTCATTCCTTATGGAATGATAAGCATGATTGCAAGAGTAGAAAGCTCAACATAAGATCCTGACGTCACAGAAAGTTTTGAGGTGTCTTAAAGGTCCTTCAAAACGCTCCTCTTATGATGAGATGAACCATTCTCTATTAAGTGAAATTAAGAAGGAATTCTGCAAATGAAAAGAATAAAAAAAAAGAGAGAAAAGAGTAGTTATATTTTGTATATGGGGAAATCCAACAATGATATGTAATTTGTAAAGTTAAGAGTTTATAAATTTGCTTACCATGGATATTCGTAAAGATTTAGATTTCGTTGCTAATTTTAATAAAACAATACTTTATTCCGTTATAGTATTTTTTGCATACTATTAGTAAGTTGCAGACATATATTTCTTTTGTGAATGAAGGGGTATGTAAGCTTGTGTTATGTATTTCGACGCTTCAATTTGCATTAAATCCCAAGTATAGATTAGGGACGTCACACTATTTATGATGGAAATTGTTAGGGAAAATGGATTAGTCTGAAGGTTGAAGTTGGAATTGATGAAGCCATTGGTAAGAGGGAAAGTTATGAAACTGCTTGGCCAAAAAGGCCTTGTTCAATTCAAATATGAAAGGCTTCCTAGAATTTGTTTTATATGTGGGTCTATTAAGCATGATGTGCAAGGATCTGTTGGGAAGAATAAACAACAAGAAAATGTAAAAAAATCTCATATGCAATAGTATGGATCATGGCTGAGGGCTACAAGCTCTGCTATTAGTTCAAGCTATAGGTGCACCTCAGGTTAATTAAGTCCATCTATACCAAGTACGGGAAGCTTGAAAAGTTGGAAAATAGATTAAAAGCAAAACCAATCCGTCAAAGTTGATGCTGGTAGCTAGGTAGGGAGATGCTAATACAAATTCTAATAGGAGAGGACACAAAAGAAAGCACGGTATGAAACCTGGAAACTATTGAATTACCTATGACTAATAGGGAAGCAAAATTAAAAGAAAGAGTAATGGACAACTCAAAGGACCTACTAAACAAGTCAAATATGCAATCTACTTTAGCTATGGTGATGATAACTCAGCCTGACAAGCTAGGTAATACTAAGGTTCATGAGGAATATATGTGAATCACATAAAATTCCTGAGTTATGTGCAAACAAATGGAAGAGAAGGGCTAGGGGCAGAACCAAGAATGATTTGATGTTGTCTTCTCATTATGCTATAAGGAAGAGAAAGATTGAAGAAGTATGTCTGCTACAGAAAATCAGCAAGATGCTAAGGGCAAGAAATGGGTCTTAGCATCTGATTTTTAAATATTGGCAAAGGCTGCTATTTAGTCTTGTCGAGAGAAATGAGACTTCTAAGTTGTAACTGTCAAGGACTTGGCAATCCTCGGATAATTAGAGACCTTAGTCTTTTGGTTAAGGTCCACAAGTCTAACATTTTGTTTCTCATAGAATCTAAAATGCATAAGAAAAACTTAGAAGCCTAAAAATGAAGTTAGGTTTTAAATGTTTATTTTTAGTTGAAGGTGTTGGAAGAGGTGAAGGCGTGATCTTGTTATGGACAGAAGATGTTCAGCTAAGAATAAGCACCTACACACATTGAAAAATAAACGTATGGGTGGTTCAAACAGAATCAGAGTGGATGATAACTTGCTTTTATTGCAATCTTGATACATAAAAGAGACAAGAAGGATGGGGGTATTTTGAGGCATCTTAATCTTCTCAAACCTGAAAGATGGGTATGTATAGGAGATTTTAATGAAAATTTACACCATAGTAAGAAGTATGGAAGGGCTAGAAGGGATGAAAAATAGATGGATGCTTTCAGAAATGTAATATAGCAATGGCAGTTGAAGGACTTAGGTTTTATCTGAGCTAAACACTTGCTCCAACTATAAATAAGATCATTCCTTCACCAAAGAAAGACTTGACAGAACCACATCAAATTTTGAGTGGTGTGAAGCTTATGGTGGGTGAGAGATACAAGTTTTGGCAACATGTTTTAAGATAGAGTTTTTTTTAATAAGGTTTCTTCTCCTAACCAACAAATTAAGTTCTATAATTTTCAACCATTTCACCCACGCATGTTGCCAATCCTTCTGGCACGACTCACATGACTCTAGTCCCACCCCCATGCATGTTTCCCTTTCATTCTTCATCTCTAGGGTTTCCTTTTCCTATATATATATATATATATTATATTATATATATATAATCATAGATTCATCTCATGCACATAGAACCCCTTTTGTTGCTCTTCACGCGGCAACCCATTTCAATTAGCCCCGAAGGAATAAAACTTTACGCTCTAGTAGACACATCCAACCATCGCTGATGTCGCGTCAGCCCTCACTACAACATATTTGTCTTTTTGTAGCAACAAAATATTGTAGCAAAAAGCTCCTTTTCTGTCACAAAAATATTTTTGTGGCAAAAATCTTTGGTTGTTGGGTTTGTGGATAAAGAACTACAATTATGCGTTTTTGCCGCAAAATAACATTTTCGTCACAAAAACTTACTTTTTGCAACAAAAGTTTTTCGTAGCAAAAATCAGTTTTTTTGTCACAAAAAATGCTTCTCTAGTGTTATAAAACATTATTTGCCACAAAGAATTGATGTCGCAAATAATTATTTGTTATGAACAAGATTGTCAAAATAAGTGATTTTTTTTTTCAAAAAAATATCTCTGACAAATTTCAGTTGCCGAAAAAAGTCGTAATTTCATAGCAAATAAGCTCTTAACCTTGGTTAAGTATTGTGTTAAGACTATTTGCGGCAGGTCGAGTCACTGCAAATAGGTTATATTTGCAGGAAACGACTATTTGCGGTGACTTGAACTTGACGCAAATAACATTTTATATATATAAAAAAAAAGTTACTAGTGAACTAGTTTCATTGGTTTCATTAGTATTTTGTTAAAATATATTATAATAAGCTCTCATTTTCTATTAGCTACAAAATGCTTAAAATAATGATAAATTTTTTCATGACTACCAAAATACTTACAATCTGCCAATTGTAACCACATGTAAGGAATGGAATATTAAAGTATAAACAATGGTAGATGACACCAGTATTAGAAGCAACAAACTAACAAAGACAATAACTGATAAAACTAGGTCATGGTGTACAGAGCTATATATAAAATATTTATAAAAGGAATATTATAAGTTTATCATTTTTCTTGAAAAATAAATATAGCTAGGTCATGGTGTGCTTAAAAATCAGTAGTACCATGATAGAAAGAAATGAGATATTAATGCCAATTGAACTCATACATATACTTTTATATATATATATGTTCTTATAAACTTGTACTATTACATGTATCAAATTGATATTAACAATTTCATAAGGCAACATGCACTATTACATGTATCACAAGAATAAGGATTTTAAGAAGGCACCTTTCAACTTGACAGCAGAGGAAAAAATTGTGGCTTTGTACAATCACTCATCCTCAAATGCAAAGAAAGAAAAAAGAAAAAAATATAAACCCAATAGGCAACAAGGAAGCAAGAATGCCACTACCAAATTACAGTAGCATACTATAAAATATAGTCAACTATTGAGAGTAATCCAGGAAAACATACAAGAATCCAATCTTGACCAACTTTCAGCTTCTATGAGTGATAAACACTGATATGAGTGATAAATAGTTTTCACTCTTTCACATACTTGATTTATTAGAATTTCAAGAACTTATTTTTGGAAGCACTGCACATTCACGTAGAGGTCACTACCAATACCTGTCAATTGAGCATAACAAATCATAAATCAAGAAAACAAAAAATTTGCAAAGGTCCCTAGAGGTCTGAATTGCAATACTAAAACATTTGATATGAAAAAAGTAATCCAGACAAATGTTTTTTTAATATAAATTAATAAATGGACCATAATTACAAGAGACTTAGTCTCAATGAAATGTCTTTTCATCTTAGAAGTTCATTACTACCATTTTATATGGAACCAATATTGTAGGCAACTATTTTTAATTTAGTTTGACATAAAGTCACTTTTTGAGATGTAATATCACCATTAATCTAGCTTCAGACTTAATGGCACATACAATATAAGCAATGCCATGCAGCAAAAGCATTGACAAAATAAAATTAATTAAAAACTGGTTGACATCTAAAAATCAATTGCCATATTTTCAAAGTGTTTCCCTCCCTTATAATGATAGGGTCTTGGTCTATGGTTCTTTTAAAAACTAAGACCATGGGGAGGGAAACAACATCCATTATAGATCAATATTGCTGAAACACATGTATTGATCCATTTGCACTTGCTCTCCTACAACTCTTTTATAATCCATCTTGAGGTTGTACTAATGAAGCATTCTGAGCTGTATATGCCGAATGGCAAGGTGTTTTCCTACGTGGTCAATTTTAAACCTTGAGAATGTTGACCATGTAATAGACGAAGTAAATGATAACAAAACATTTACTTACCCCTTCATCATAACCTCCAACCTAAGCTGCCGATGGAAGTCTTTGAGAACAAAAACTCATTTAGAATTTAAAAACCAAGTTCATTCACAGCCACAATATCAAGAGTATATAAGGTTTAATTTCTTGTCAACCCAACAAAGTAAAATGTGAGAAACTTCTTGCATATGTTCCTTACTACTGAAATTCCATACGGAAATTTTTTTCCTACTTTATTGAACAATTTCCAATCTACCTATAATGTATAATTGATGTGGGCTGAACTGCTATACAATAAACAAAAATGTATTTCACAACTCAATAAGATCACAATACATTAAAAAACTCACATATTATCAACATCATAGTATGAAATCATGAAAAACAAGAACATAAGAAAACAGAGCATAGATTTTGAGTTATAGTTATAAGATAACTTAATGACAAAAGTACTTTGGCATGTACAAATATCTTGTAATAATAAACTTAGAAATTATTTACTGACGCCATTTGATGTGATGCTTTATATTATAAAACACATTTTTATTATAAAATAGATGAGCATTAAGTCATGCCATTTTATATATTCACTTTTATAAAATCTCTGTTGAGGACTAAGAATCGATCTCTTAATAGCATTTCTTCATCTTCAATGGTTCTATCCATTGTTAAACCTGTTATAAATTAAAATTACTCTTGTCTAACGTACTCATGATATAAATAAATAATCAAATAATATGATCAATATAAGACATGAATATTATTTTCACACTAACCAGTACCTAACTAAAAGATTGTAATTTAATGGAAGTGTGCCTTTTTTTTTATTGTCTGCTTTTCTTTTTGAAAGTGAGAACTCATTATTCAACCTTTTTACATACATGTACACAGCTAAAATATTATTCTTATGAGATAGCGTGCATATATATGATATATTCATTTCAGAGGTAAGATATTCAATAACCAACTGATCCATTAGTACTTAATCTAGTTGTCTTTTTCCTTTGCACTCACTGCATCTAGAAGTATTAGTAGTTTAAGTACTTATTCCTGTCAATATAATAGTTTGTGAACCTTGTTCCTATTCATGTCAATATAATAGTTTACTTATTAAATTAAAAAAAACAAAAAACAAAATCAGTGTGAACCTTGTTGATTAAAACTTGCTAAGAAATTATTGATTCTAAAACCAATATATATGATCAAAAACTAATACGAAACAAGAAGAGTTTGAATGTGAAAAAGTGAGATTTAGCAATCCAAAGGGCTCTAGAGGTTGATATTGATGCATATTGGGTAGACTCATTGCAAATCTCTTTACTAGGTGTGTATTGTTGCATTTGATGGGATAATTTCGAGAAGTAATATTATTAACTTCTCATAAAATACTCTTTGAGCTCTAGTATTATTGGAAGATCTATCAAAAGCCATATGTTTAAAAAGTCGATGCTAAGATGTACTGGATGATTAATGGAATGAACTGAATTTGTTTATTTAACAAAAAAAACCTTAAATACAAAAGATAAAGGCTTACAGAGAGTCAAATGATCAAAAATGCAAATGCATATTATGTTGGGAAAGGATAAATCGGCAATCAAAAACCTAGTCTTATCTCCCATCACATATCACACCAAAAACTAAGACAAACATGGGAAGATAACAAAACAAGGTCAGCAATAGAGAAAATGTTGCAGATTTATACATGACCGTATCAATTTTTCATACTCCCCTGGTTGATCACAGCACAACCAACCGTAACTAATGATTTTTGGGATGTTTCAAAAAATCCCCAATGATCTGAGTACTGAGGGGCAACAGCTAGGGATAGCTTGATCTCGTGAAAATGCTGAAAATCCATAAACCCTAAGCCATAAAGTGAGCACAAACCCACACCCTAGGCTCCTGATGTAAAATCGTTGTTGCTAGTTCGAGAGATGATTATGGCAACGATGTTACTCAATCTTTGAGAGGAGGGCTAGAAATTTCTCTCATGTGGGTTTTTGGCAAAAATGAAGGAATATTAGGGAGACTAACCCTTGGGAGATGGGTCTGTGTGTGGGGGAGAGTGAAGGAGTTTGGGGTTAAGTGTGGGTATGGGGAGGTGCAAGGAGGCTGGGAGAGGTCGTTGGTGGGGGGCTAGGCTGGCGTACTGTAGCGGTAAGAGTCGCACAGTGGTGGGGAGTTCATGGAGAAACCCATTATGGTGGGCCTCAATTGGGTTATGATAAAGCTAATTTTTATGATGATATTGTGGTGATAGGATTTAAATGAGTGGAGGTACATAATAATTTTTAGGCCCAATTTGTTTAAAAGGATGAAATCAAAAACTCAAAATACATCTTAAATTCATCATTATATTTTTTCAAATTTTCATACAAAATATAATAAAAAATTCAACTTTTTCAAATTCCAAAATATATTTTTTTAAATTACAAAACAAAACTAATATTAAAAAAAAATATATTACAACAATATATTATTCTTTTTTTAACACTCATCTCATCTCATCTCATTTCTAAAAATAAATCTGGCCTTAGATTTTTTGAAAATATAGGCTAAGTTAGAAGTTCATGCATGATTTATGTGAAATGTTATGCATTAAAATATTTATGAAATATCACGATTTTATGAATTTAAAAAGTTTATGAAAAGTCATGATTTTATGTGAGTATTATAAAAAAAAAATATTTATGAAAAGTCATGAATTTATGTGAGAAGTCATGCATCATGACATGTTATGAAAAAATATGATTTCTTTTGAAATTTATGATATGACAAATATGCAAGTACGATATGAATGATACAATATATGTAACGAGATATGATATAATATGAAAATGTTATCTATATTATGGACATAATGGATGGCCTGATCGTGCATGTTGATATTGTACCTAGTATGTCTTTTTTATATAGGATTTCACAACTTGCAACCATAGACGAAATTGAAATCTACTTAGATCCATTAACATTAACTCACGAGCTTTAATAGTGGGTAACGACATAAAATATGTCGACGCCCCAGCTTGCGCTTAGGTTCGTACGTAAATTGCGACGCCGGGGACAAGCGTCTCAAGGAAGTCATCCCTCATCATTACATATGAAAGCATTATTTAGTATCTCTTTTTTTTTTCATATTATCTCGTAGCGAAAAAAGGTCAAGCCAAAAATTTCGACAAGACGTTTACGCTTGTCGTACATCACATGGTTAACAAAATATGACCCAAATTAAACATTTTATATACATATTCATCAAAAGTCAAGGTTACCAGTCATAACAGTTTATACAAAAGCACTTCCCAAAACAGCGGGAAGAATTCCTCAAAATATACTGGCAATACAAAATAAATACATCAGCGATCCCCTCCTTTTCCGTCAAACACACTAATAGGCAGGTTCTTCCTTTATCTTCTTAAAGTCAGGACCGTAACGAAAACTGTCCAAACTTAAACCTGGGCCTAAATCACACATCATTCTAGAGGATGAGGTAAACAGGCGTCCCATATGGAGAAGCCCGTCCACTCCTAAAACCAGACAACACCCCGTAGGGCGCAAGTCGTCAAAAAAGTAGGTCGCCATAGGAAGCGACTCTGCTGCCCACTGACCCAACAGGTCTAGGGTCACTGGCCCAGCCGAATCTGTATTAGTCGGGCCCTTGAGGGTCCGAACCATCTTCTCGAGAGTCGTAATCTGTGGATCCATCCTTTCCTGCAATAACTTCTATCATTCCCAATGGAGCGATAGTAGAGATAATAAAAAGGGGGTGAGATTTTGGGAGAAATCTCAGCAAGTATACTAGCACTTTAACCAGAGCATTTCAAACATACAGATAAGTGAACCAAACAATCATAGCTAATGCATATGCAAATGGATGACTGAACTCATGCACATACTCATGTAACTTTCATACAGACTTGCTTCTTTCAGACTTCTTTTCATATCTGTGCTTTTCGAATCATTTCTTTAAAACATTTCACATCTTTTATTCTTTCTTAGGTGCCACTTATCATATATAAATCTTTTCTTATGGTTTGAAAGCCCATCTTGTCATGACTTATCACGTAGCATATATGAGACACAACACGGTTCCCCTAAGCACCGCGTGTTCCCTACTAGTTACCGCATCACCTTAAGGTGAGTGCGTCACGTAGCTTATAGTACGGTAGGTCCTTACACCTTACCCGTCTTTGGCACTCACCAGTGTTAGATGCGATCGCGCTCCGGACACCTTCTGGAGCCATACACGGTCCGCCGACTGTTCTTCGTCGACCTAGGGGCTTCCACTCGACTTTACACACTCTTGAGTGGACAGAGAGTTCCACTGGGGCACTACCCCGTCCCAGCCTTTGGGGTTCTTTCAAAAACTTAATTTTCCTTTTCTTTTTCTTAAAAACATATTGGACTTTAAAAACATGCTTTTCATGATTTATGCATGTGACATGTAACACTTATTTATTTTCATGCAAAATACGAGGCGAGCTCGAGTGCATTCACAGTTCATTTTCTTTTTCATCGGGACAAACTTTACAATTTCCTACTTAGTTATCATGCTCTAACACCCAAATTTAGGCCTAGGATGGAAGTAGGATACTCGGCCCATCTCCAAACCATCAAGGCCGAAAACCTCCTAGGGCATTTCCTAAGGCTTTTCTTCCTCATTTCACTCTAAATATCCTCCAAGAATTAAAGGTGTCAAATTAAAACATATACCACCTTTAAGAAAGGGGGTAACCGAAACCCTATTATCCACTAAGTAAACATTTTACATCCAAACTTATTTCATTCCAACTTATTTCATTCACCTTTTAACTTGGAGAAATTTCCTTCTATTAATCCATTCAAAGTTTCCTTTTCAACAAGTGTCTTCTATAAGCTTAAACTAAATAATTCCACAAACAAGTAATATGATTTAATCCTCTAGTCTTAACCTTAAACATCATAAGATTCCAATTAAACACTACTAATCATCATATACAAGTGATTACTTCTTTCCATATGCATGTATACACCATTACAATTCATATTAGTCATATATTTTCTTCCCATATCCATTTTTCATTCCCTCAAGACAATATCCTCCTTAAATAAATTAGTCATACTACTAATTTCCTTAAATAACTTTTATCTTAGCAACACCAAATTTATAAGCTTAATACTAAAATCCATCATGCATCAACTTCATCATTTCATATGATACTCATGCTTTCTATTTCTTTTTACTACTAATACTTGATCCAACATCTTTACTCATATTCTAGTCTTATTTTAACATAGAGATTTACACATGAATATTCATAGCAAAGACAAGCATTAACACAAATCAATTTAATCCAAACATGGCAATACAATAATTAATCCAACAAGCATGATCACCTAACTATATACAAGAAATGTTAAAGAAAAGGTTATACTTACAATATTCCTATTAGATTTTGATTAAAATATGAAAATACACACATAGAACCTCTTATTAAACTAATTATAAGTATAAATATTTAAAAGAAACCTTATTTCCTTTTAGCTAAAACAATAGTGCTATGTGTGTGTGTGTTCTTCCTAAGCTTGCATGAGTCTAGGCACTAACCTTCTCCAAGGTAATATCCACTTCAAAACTCTTGATCTTAACTCCACTAATTTAGGATTCTTCAAATTGTGTGGTGAAAGAAGAAGAAACAATGGTGGAGGTAATTGGATGGTTTTGGCCGAGAGGTAAGGAGAGAGTGAGGTAGGAATATGTTTGCTTGTATCCAAATGAAACAAGCTAAGGAAAATGGGCATGCGGTCATACGGCCAAGCCTTTCCTCTAGGGTCTTTGGTAAACTTTTTACCATTCTTAGATATGGCCAATGATGGTTTGAAAGATTGACAATACTAGGTCATTCCAAGATCAAATCTTGACCATGCCTTGGAAGATTTGGTTTTCTTTCTCCCTCACTTACTATGGCCAGCGCCTCTCTTGAGTGCTTAGTCCTCATTTTCTTGCTTTTCACTCAATCATCTTCCCTCCATCATCTCATGTATCCATCCAAGTGATTTCAAGACCATGCTTTTTGGGAATTGAGCAATGCATGATCCGGCCAAGCCCTTGCTTCCACCGAAACCTCTATTTGCTTCATCTCCATGCTTTTGTCATTTCCATCACCTACACCCACACCATACCTTTTTTTTCACATTACCATACTTTCTTACACATTGTACCTCATTCACTTTCACACTCCTCCCTTGTCTCATCAACTTTTTGGTGGCCATACTCCATGGAATCCTCCAAGTGGCTCACGGATTGCATCCCCACCGAAACCCCTTGCTCCTTCCTTCCATCCTTCTCTTCATGCCACTTGTCACATTCCTATACACTATGATTTCTATTGGAAAGTCAAAGAATGGTGCATTGTACTTCCAAGATTCCATGATAGGAAAATCCCTCCATAAGATTCCACACTCAATCCTACATGGCACATGGCTACCTACTAGTCAATTTTTGCTAACTAGAAATTTCCTACAAGTCTTGGATGACTTTCTAGGGTTTCTCTTCAAGTGACATGTGTCTCTACTATGGGCTTGATGGGTCATGAGTTCACTCTATGGGCTTATGGGCTCACCACTACTCTTTTAGCCCATTCACTTAATCCATATCTCCAAAACTTTACACCCAAGCCCATCTCTTTAGAGCTTGTTTTTACAAATTACCACCAATCTTTTATATTAGCATTTAATTAAATAATTAAATTAGGATGAAGATTTTGAGGCTATTACATAATAAGAGAAAGATAAGCTAATATTCATGTTCATGTCATGTATGTATATATTTATGAGTAAGCATGTTTTCATCAAAAGTCAATGTTTAATATGTTTAAAATATAATATATTGCTTATTGAATATCCAACTCATTTTGTGAATTTTTTTTTAAACAATCTCAAGTGATTATATTTATGAGGATGAGACTGCATGACATGATTTAACTTAGGGAGGTGAGACATGGGCCTAGACAATTTACGTACGTATAGTTTATGATTCTCATTAAATGAATTATTTTTTATAAGCACATAAGATTTTAATATTTTAAATAAATATTTTCTGCTGACTCTCTCTTAGATTTTAAGTATTTATTAAAAATCGTTTTATTTATTTATGAAAAATTTCGTATCTAGCACGCTATTAGTAAGAAAAGTTTTAGTAATATACTGACTCACTGAAATATTTTTAAAATGATAATATTGGAGAGCGGGGTGTTATAAATTTAGAGTTTTACAAGAAGAAAAAGATGGTCAACTGAAAGAGAGTATGTGAAATGAAAACAAAGGATAAAAGAGAATTGGCTACATAAAGAGGATAGAAACACCAGATTCTATTACCTAAGGGATGGAAACACCAGACTCTATCACCTATGTGCAACTCAGAAAAAGAAGAGGAACAATATATCTAAGATTATTGATTATAATGGAAGGATCGGAGCGGTTCGATGTAATATATATTTTATATTATTGTTTTAATATCATATATAATATTTGTTATATTAAATATAATTTGTATATATAATAAATATAATAACATAAATTATAATTATATATAAGATAATGTTATTATAATTTATTTAACATAAAAGTTTAATTTTAAACATGAAAATTTAATCAATCATATATATATATACTAATAACATTTTATCATAAGAACTACTTAAATTGAGAAAGAAACTTAATATAGAAGTTTTTTTTATTGAAAATTTAAAAGAAAAAACAACAGATTTTTTATTGCATATTTTTTTTATACAACCTATTTTTTTAGTAAAACAAGTTTTTGTATTAGACTATAGCTTTTTCAATAAAATAGATATTTTTGAAAAAATAGATTTTATGTTTAGAAATTTGCATTTTATTGAAATTTGCATTTTTCAATAACTGGACTAGAACTGGTAAAATTGGTTTTGGGGGTAACTAATGCGTAATTGATTTTAAAAAGATTAAAACTGATGATGCCAATTTGGTTCTAAATTTTGTCTAAAACCGAATTGAACTAGATTAGTTACACCCCTAATGGTGAGGGATGAAGTTAGTGAGGCAATTCTTACTTTTCTAAACTCTGATTAGCATATGGAAGATATTAATTTCACATATTTAGTGTTGATTCCAAAATGTAGTAATCCAGTGAACATTATTGACTACAGACCTATTATTCTATATAATGTTATATACAAGATCATCACTAAATTGATGGCCAATAGGCTTAAACAGATCCCCCCCTCCATAAGTTTTTAGAATCAATGTGTCTTTACTTGTAGAAGTATCTGACAATATATTGGACCTATGAAATTTTGTATACCATAAGAAGTAAGATGTAGGGACAAAAGTGGCATTGAAATTGGATATGAGCACAACTTATGATATGATTGAGTGTAAATTTTTGAAAGAGGCTATGCTAAAGATGGGTTTTGATGTTAAGTACACTTATTTGGTTTTGAGGTGTATCACTTCCTCTTTTTTTTTTTTTTTTTTTTTTTAGTTTTTACTAAATGGAGACTCTTAAGAAAGTTTTAAACCCTAGAGGACTTAGACAAAGGTGTCCTTTGTCTCCTTTTTTTGTTTATCATATCTGCTGAGGTGCTAGTAGAATAGCTAACGAAAGTAGAAGAAAAAGGCAGGATCTCAGGGGTTTTAATTGCTAGGGGTCAGATTAAGATAAGTCACTTATTTTTTGGTTGATGACAGTTTGTTATTGTAAGAGTGGGTCAATTTAAATAAGATCCTTCACTGCTATGGGCAAGCTTTTGGACAAAGACTCAATAGGAAAAAATCTGCCTTATATTTCAGCAACAACACAAAGCAAGAAACAAAGAATTATATACTGTAGGTTATTAGTTTGAGAGCCTCGTCAAACATCAAGAAATATTTGGGGTTGCCATATGTTATAGGAAGGTCTAAATCCATACCTTTTTAAGGAATAGTTGAGAAGGTGAGTAAGAAAATTGAGAATTGCAAAGTTAAATTTTTCTTACAAGCTGGTAAGGATATTCTAATCAAGGTGTTATTCAAGCCATCCTATATATAGTATAAGTGTGTTTCGGTAATGGAAAAGTTTTAAAATACTCTTTTTGCCAATTAGTCAATAAAGTGACCTATGGATATGGGGCACGAACGCTCTCCCATTGTTTCAATTGAACTCATTTATGTCTAATTTCTAGTGAGACATTCAAGATAAATGCTGCAAAGATTCATTAAAAAAAAATGAAAATTTTTAAGTAAAAGTAAAGCGGTGCGGAGCTTGGTTTCAAAGATTTAGTGATCTTCAATTTTACTTTACTGGCCCAACAAGTCTGAAAAATTCGCACTAGCCCTACAACTTTAGTAGCTAGAATTCTCAAGGCTGTCTACTTCCCACATAGCTCTATCCTGCAGACAAATATTGGGTTCAGACTTACACGAAAGCTTACCTGCTCAGCTATCAACACAATTAAGGAGGGTATGACTTGGAGAGTTGGCAATGAAGAAGTGGTCAAGATATGGCAAGTCAAGTGGATTCTAAGCAATGAATCTAGCACCATTCTGTCTCCTGTAGAGGTTTTACCCGTAATGGAGAGGTATTATCTGGGGATAGTTCATTACTATATAGTTTTTCTCATTACTATATGGTTCATTTTATATATCTTTTCCTCGCACAATTGAATTCATCAAAATTTCAGATAGTGAAAATAATAATTAAAAAACAATTGAGAAACATTCTTCTTTTTATTGAAATGAATTTTAAAAAATTGATTGAGAAGTATTTATAGCTGCAAAAAATTTCAGAAAAATAAATTTAAAAATTAAAGTTATTTCATGTAATATATTAAATTTATTTTATAATAATATAATTTTAAAATAATAAAATAAATGTATAAATATGGCTGCATCAAACGAACTATTTTTAAACTTGATTTTATCAAATTCGATTTGGCATTCAAAATTTTGCGTCTGTGATAGACTGTCGGAACTTATGTCTCATTTATTTTTAGAAATAAAATAAAAGTTAAAAAAAATATAATATTATTATAAATTTTTTTTAATATTAATTTTGTTTTAAAATTTTAAAAACTAGTTTTAAAATTTAAAAAAAAAATTCTTATTATATTTTATACAAAAATTTTAAAAAATATAATAATAAATTTAAAATAATTTAAAAATTTTTATCTTATCTTCTAAAACAAATAAGCTATTCTATCTATTACCCTTCATTCGTTTTTAACCTTTTTAAAGTAATCGAAAATAGGAAAGGTGGATTTGTTTAATAAATTGAGTTTTATTATTTATAACTCGTTTCCTATTTTTAATTTATTTTAATTATTTATTTTAAATTTTAGTTTATCTCAATTATACAATTACATATTTTATTATTATTTATCCCCCATCTCAAAATTTAAACCACTCCTTAAAACGTCATGAAAACCTCTGAGGCTCTGGAGATTCCGCTTTAAATGCACCTAATCCTACCCTTTCTCCGTAACATTTAGGCCCCGCTTGGATTCGGAGATGAGATGAGTTGAGATGAGTTTAGTTTATTTTTTAATATTATTATTATTTTGGGATTTGAAAAAGGTGTGTTGGAATTTGAAAAAGGTGTATTGGGATTTGAAAAATGTATATAGAAATTTGTGTTTTGTATAAAAAATTATAAAAATATAATGATGAAATAGAAGTGAGTTGAGATGAGCTCAACTCACTTCCCAATACAAGCGGGGCCGTAATCTTTTCACATTCTCCCATCTCTCTCTCCATCTGCATTCGTCTGTGTCTCAAGTTATTGATGGCATTTTCAATGGCGACAAATATTGGAATGATGGACAGCGGGTACTTTGTGGGGAGGAGTGAGATATTGGCGTGGATTAATGACAGGCTTCAGGTCAATCTCTCTCGTATTGAAGAGGTACACGATTCCCGTTCATTTGTTCGTTCATCCCCATTTCTTGACTTGTGAGGCGGAATATTTTTCCCATGGATTTCTTTGGACACTAATAGTCAACATTTTCCCGTTCTTGATTTTGGGTTTTCTTTCAGTGGTGCAATCTATAAGGAAAAAAGAAACTTTTTATGTTATAATCTCGAAAGTTATACTTCTCGAATTTCGGTGTTATTCTGGCTTACTAATTAGTTTTTTTTTTTTTTTTTGTTGATAACAACAACTTCATTGAAACATAAAAAGAGTTTACATCCTGGCTTCGTGCCATAGAATTTGGGAAATAAACTCGGGAAATGAATCCCACCAAACTGTTAAAATCTCTACATTCCATGCATACTTAGCCATGCCATCAGCTGCCAAGTTGCATCCTCTGCTCACATGTTGGAAATGCTCCATTTGTAACTGTTTACAAAGATCTTGAATGGAATAACTAAGTTTCCCATATGGTGACCTAGACTCCCCCTCTGATAGTAGAGCGTTGATACTTAAAAGTGAGTCGGATTCAATTATTAGCTGTTGGATTCCCATAGGAACACAGAGTTGAAGTGCTCTTAGTATGGCTAAAAGTTCCACTTCCATTGGATTTGAAAGCTCTGGTTCCTTGCTTGCAGCTGACATAAGAACCTTACCTTTATCATCTCTTAGAATTATTCCCACTTCTGACCTGTTCAACTCCTTAAACATGGCTCCATCGATATTGACCTTCAAGGTTCCTACTATTGTCGACTGCCAATTGAGGGTAGTTAAGACCTTCTGCTTTGCTGTCCCTTTTGGCCATATTTGTGATAACTCTTTGAATTGAGAGAGAGCATGATCAATGGCTTGTTGTGGATGCTGCTCTTGTGCTTCATACAAGAAGAGGTTTCTTCTATACCAAAAGGACCAAGCTACTAATAAAAATTTCTCCAGATCCCTGCAATTTTTGTTTGCTTTACTTGCATTGCTAGGTCCATAAAATCTTTTGTTTCTGAATGTAGAAATGGAAAGTCAAAGGCTTCCTTCCAATATGGTAAGATTGAAGGACAATAAAGCAGTGCGTGACTTACATCTTCCACACCCATATTGTATAATTTGCATTGATCATCTTGAAGTACCTTTCGGATCTCTAAATTCCTGAAAGTAGGCAAACCATTCTTACCTCTAGGCAAAAACCTTTACTCTATTTGGGATTGGAAGTTTCCACAAAAGTTTTCAAAATTTGTGTTGAGTACGGGCATTTGAACATTCTCCCTGGTGACTAGTATTTTTCAAAGTCAAAAAGAAGTTATATGCACTCTTCATTGTATAAGAGCTTGACTTTTCATAATGCCAAATGAGTTGATCCTCTCTGTTTGCAGGTCCAAGAGGTAGTTTTAACACTTCAGCAGCAATCTGAGGTGGTAAAATTGTATTGACTAAGTTTGAATTCCACCATTGTGAGGTAGTATCAATTAATTGGGCAACTGTCTGATAATTGTGTGTGCTCTGAGCAGCAGGATTTTTGAGAATTTTTTTGTGGGATGGCTACCATAAATCAAACCAGATGTTGATGGATTTACCATCACCCACACACCAGCTACAACCTTGTAGTAACAAACTTTTGGACTCCCATAGCCCTCTCCAAACATATGATGGTGCATGACCCAGCTTAGCTTGTGTAAAATCAGTGGTTGGGAAATATCTGGCTTTGTACAGTCTATATAAGAGGGTGGATTTCTCATTCATGATTCGCCAAGCTTGCTTTGCTAGAAGGGCCATATTGAAAGTGGGCAAGTCCTTGAAACCTAGCTCCAAGTCCTTGCAAAGTGATCATGGTAACTTGAAGCAGGTCATCGAATATGTGGGTATGGATAAGGCTACGACTTTTATCAATACTTTCTTGCCAACTTGTGATAGGAGTCTTTCTTTCCAACCTTTGAGTTTTTTTCCAAACTTTGGTTTTGATATCTATGAAAACTTTCTATTTGGACCTATCAATCACAGAGGGGAGACCAAGGAATTTTTCTGTGTTGCACCTGGTGAATGCCCCATGTGGCCATAAGATCTTGCTAAAGCTGAGTAGCCACATTGGCACTGAAATAAACTGCAGTCTTCTCCCTATTTATCCTTTGGCCTGATGCTGCGTCATAAACTTGGACAAGTTGATGGATATTAGAGTTTGTTTGTAATGTAGCCCTGCAAAATAATAAACTGTCATATGCAAACAGTAAGTTGTTTATTCGGCGGCTACCTCGACAGATTTTGATGCCCTGAATGTGTTTCTCTTGCTCAGCTTGATCTAATAATGCTACTAGGCCCTTGGTACACGAGAGGAAAAGATAAGGGGATAGGGGATCCCCTTGTCTTAAACCCCTTGAAGGATGAATTAAACCCCTAGGAACCCCATTAATCAGAACTGAGTATGATACTGAGTTGACACACAACATTATCAGGTTCCTCCATTTGGCCTCAAACCCCATTTTTGACATCACAAGTTGAAGGTAGTTCTACTTCACTCTATCATAAGTTTTACTCATGTCTAACTTCATTGACATGTATTCGTTCTTTCCCTTCCTTTTTTGCTTTAAATAGTGGACAAGTTCGTATGCTACCAGAGAGTCGCGTCTTTGTAGTTTGATGAGAAAAGGAAGAATGGGCTTTGTTTTCACTATGATGACAAATGGCACCTAGGTCACACATGTAAGAACCCTAAGGTTTACATGCTACAGGCACTAGATGATTATGGGGAAGGTTCTGAGAGGGACTTCACCGAGCAGAAACATGAGGAAAATTGTGCCACGTTTATACAGGATCTTGAAATTTCCCTCAACGCAATCTATGGTACAGCTAGCCTTAGTATAATGAGAATTAAAGTGAAGGTGTTGGATCAGGACATTGTTATTCTAATAAATTCAGGAAGTACTCACAACTTTCTGGATTCTTATATTTTAGAAAAGACCAAACATATTGATGTCATTGTGGCTAATGGGGAAGTTCTCTAGAGTGAAGGGTGTGCTCAAGTTGAACTGAAAATAAGGGTACTAAATTTTGCCCGACCTTTTATGTGCTATCTCTAGGAGGCTGTGAGGCTGTCCTGGGCATCCAATGGCTCAAGAGGTTGGGTCCTATCACTTGGGACTTTGTTAGAAAGACTATGGAGTTTAGTTGGGAAGCAAAGAGGGTTCTGCTAAGAGGGTTGCTGAACAGAAGCTTGTCCTTCACGGAAGAGCTTAAGTCAATGTTTGGATTAGTCTATAAGGGCAACGGGGTCTTTATGCAGCTGTTGGGTCCTGAAAAACAGCAAAGGGCGAAAGATTACACTCAAGAGATCATGAAGCTACTGATTGAATTTGGGCAGTTTTTTTTTTAACCCCAAGGTTTAGCTCCTATTAGGTCACATGACCACATGATTCCTTTGAAGAAAGGGACAACCCCTATTTCCACTAGACCTTAAAGGTACCCCCATTACCAGAAAAATGAGATGGAGAATATAGTTGCTGAACTATTCAAGTCAGGGGTAGTTAGACCCAGTACCAACCTTTTTTCCACCCTTATTTTGTTGGTCAAAAAGTCAAATAGAGGGTGGAGGCTTTATGTTGATTATAGAGCAATGAACCAAGAAATTATAAAGGACAGGTTCCCAATTCCTGGCATTGTTGAGCTCTTGGATGAGCTTGATGGGGCCAAGGTCTTTTCAAAACTGGACTTAAGGGCAGGGTACCATTAGATTAGAGTGGTTCCAGAGAATGTGGCTAAGACAACCTTTTGCACACACGAGGGGCATTATGAATTTTTAGTTATGCCTTTTGGACCCACTAATGCCCTTTCAACCTTCCAAGGTCTCATGAATACAATTTTTAAGGATTTTCTAAAGAGGTTTGTATTGGTTGTTTTTTGACAACATCTTAGTCTACAGTAAAAGTTGGCAGGAACATGGGGTCATCTCAGGCAAGCTCCAGACATTAGTTGATCACCAGCTTTTTGCTAAGAGGTCAAAATACTATTTTTCAAAGACTTAAGTCAGCTTTCTTGGGCATGTCATTGGTGAAGCCGGGGTGAAAGTAGATCAATCCATGATTGAGTCTATGTTAAGATGGCCAACACCTAAAAATTCCAAGTCACTAAGGGGATTTGTAGGACTAATTGGGTACTACATGAAATTTATTAAAGGGTATGGCCAGATTGCTACCTCCTAACTTGTTTACTGAAAAAGAATGCCTTCTAGTGGAGTGAGGAAGCTAATGCAGCATTTGATGAGCTTAAGAGGGTAGTTACTCTACCACATGTGCTAAGGTTACCAAATTTCTTCCTACTATTTACCATTAAGTGTGATGCTAATGGGGAGGAGTGGGGGCAGTGTTAATGCAAGGGGGGAACTTATAGCCTTTCTCAATAAGGCACTAAAGGGAAAATCTTTACTACTTTCTACCGATGAAAAACTGTTATTTTGTGATGCTCCCAAATTTTCCTTAAAATAAATACGGGAATCGAGGCGTCAGGATGCTGATAACACGGGTCAAGCACTCCCAACGTCAAGTACTAAGTGTGTGAACACGTGACATGCATAAATAAAAGTAGTGGATATTTGAGGTCAATAACTAAGTACCAGAATTTTCAGAGATATTTTACAAACCATTTTAACATAAATTCTTGAATAAGAGATTTAATATAGTCATCCAAAATACAATTTAATGAATACATATTTTTAAAAAGGAGAAAATAATTTCCCAAGATAACAATTTTATAATATGAATATTTCAACAGCGGAGTCGCCTCTTCAGGCTCAGCTTCCACAAAAATCTGCATCCAAAAGTTACGATGCCAGGAATGGCATTGCAGGTAAGTATAACCCAAACAAATAAAAAGACAAAAATACATTCATGCAACAACATTACGCATGAACAGGACACCATATGCATAAAGTTTAAAATCATCTTTTTCAAAATAAATACAATAATCACACATGCCAAAATCCCAATTTGGCCTAAATTAAAACTCAAACAAAATCATCCATCATTTTCCCAGAAAATGATGTCCGTAAATCCATTAAAACTACAATCATTTTTCCAAAAAATGGTCCACGTAAAACCAATAACTAAAATGCGCCACTTTCCTAGAAAATGGCCTAAACATCCATTTTATTAACCGTATGCACCATGATCTCCCCTAGGGACCATCCGCACACATTAACTTTTATCATCACACCGAAGGTAACGACCACACATGTGACTTCGAAAAGGGCGATGCCTAGCTAACCGCGCATCGCACGTACCATGACCAGGAATCCCCTAGCTCCCGCAAGCAGAGAAGCCACGGAGTTGCCACGAGAGCGTTACTATCTAATCTGACCTGTCATCGCCCGGCAACAACTTAAGGAACGTCACTCAGTATATTCCACTCCCGAGTGACCAGAGGAGCTCCACCGAGATAATGTCTCATCTCGGCTTGGGGTCGTGATACACACGCACCCAAAAACCATAAACATATGAAAATCCAGTTTTCATTTCCAACACACGAATATGCGCGTAAATATACAATGTGGATGACCATGCATCAAATAGCCAACAACTGATAATTTTTAATAATAACCAAACACAATATCTGTTGATACCAAAAATATATTTAAATTTTAAAGTTTGTTTGGAAAAATACTTACAACGGGTAAAAGCGTAAATCCTTGAGTAGACGTCATTCTGCAACGCTCGTAGCGGTCACTTGTACGTTAGGCTAAAGTGTTCGGTTTGACACCAAAATTTAAGAAAATACTTTTTAGAAGGTGGGGAATCTCATGGAGGTGGTAGTGTGGCGGCACAACCACCGAAAGGTGGCAGATCGAGCTCCAAAAGGGTGGAAACCCATTTTCAATTTTAGGGTCATATAGGGAAGGTGGGGCCACGTATGGGGAAGCTGAGTTAGGGGGTTGGTCGGCTAAGTAATGGGAGTCTTTTAGTGGCGGTGGTGAGGCCTACGGTAGCTGAACAGCGGCGCGGCGAAGATGGATCCATTTAAGGACCCATTTCGGGTGGAGGAGCAAGTGGCTAAGTTGGGTGGTTTTAGGCAGTGGGTTATGCTCACCGGAGTGAGGGGAGACTGCTGGTAGGTAGCCGGTGCAAAGAGGTGGCCGGTGGTGGCCAAAAAATGCAAGGGAACGCAAAATACCCATTTCGGGTTTGTGGCTGTGGAGGGGGGCGGTAGGATGGCCGGAGGTGATACCTCCGGTATTGGTGGACTTGTCGGCGGGTGGGAAGGCTGGCGGTGTGGACGGTGAAGGGTGGCGGTCGGCGGTGGGTGGCTAGGCTGGCCTAAGGCCCGACGGCCAAAACAGAGATGGGGGGAAGTCGCGCGGGGCAGGGGAAATGCAAGGGAAAGAAGAAGAAAAAAAAAAAGAAAAAGGAAAGTGTAATAGCCCAAATTTTTAGGATATAATATTTTTTTGAGAATTTATTTTAAGAAATTTGTTGGAAATGATATTTTATAGAAAAAGAATAGGAGATTTAGATGCATTCTAAGGTAAATGTTGGATGGATTTTTGAGAATTTTAGCAATGTATCAACTAGAGAAATTCAATTTAGACCTAGAAAGAGATAAATTTTGGAAATTTGAGGAAGAAATTTAAAGGGAAATGAAAGAACAAAACATCAAACACTTGGTGTGCCAAAATGGATTCTCAGACTGGACGGTCAAGTTTTGGTGTAATAATCATAAATTTTTCATATGAGATCCACATAAGGTAATTCCAATTCATATAGATCCATTAGAGAGAGATTTAAAACTTATATGTTTTGGATTTTTTAAGATAAAGAAATTATCAAGGACGAAATCTAGTGTGAAGTAGACTGACAGATATAGGAGTCAACTGGTAACCGACTTAAATGAGTTATCTTAGATTCAACCATGTGACGAAAATTGAGATTAGCTACCATACTTTTTGAAGTCTTGACATGTGTGGGAACATGTAGCAAGTTGATAAGAATTCATCTAGAAGTTTTGGTGGGTAAGAAAACAAAAAAAAAAAAAAACAAATGGAAAATTCGGATTGGATATTCTCGGGTAAGTTTTGACGTGTTTTAGTAAACTAATCATATCTCTCTCATATGATATTAGAATAATGTGATTCAAAATTTTGTAGAATCGTAAGAGAATTATCTTAAACTTTTATGTTTTAAGTTTTGGAAGAATCAAATTTTATCAATGACGTATTAGGACTGGAACGTGGCTAATCCCTTGGAGAGGCCATGTGGCCAGATGCACCCCTTAGAAGATTTCCTATGATGGTGTTTTGTCTTCACCCTCATGTGTTGGAACTCTTTGAGCCCTTGATTAAGATCATTTTATAGATGTATTAATCTCAACCATGAGATTAAAATATCAGCAAATCCCCATAGGATTAGGGGTGATCATGAAACTACAAGTAGGGGATACCTCACCTATGCAGCCAAATGGAGTTGCTGAAATACCCAAGCCATCTTCCCTTGTACCCCACTCTTACTATGCCTATAAATAGATGCATGAGCTTCTCTTCTTTCCCCATGAGATATATCAGTCAGCCATAGTGAGAAATACCCAAGAGAAATACACAAAAACCCACTCACATCACTTAAGTGCCAAAAGAGAGCTAAGTAAGGGCCTTGGAGAGAAGTGTAGTGCAAAACCAATCCAAGACTAATCATTTAGCTTAGAAAAAATTTGTAAGTGCATATATTAACTTAGTCTTGGCATAGAATAAATGGTTTAGGGATTGAATTATATTTGATATTTATTTGAGCTTAGTTTTTGTTTATGTGTTAAATTGAAGCCTATTGAATTTTAGAGTCGTTTTTTCTATGATAAAATGCTAGGAAAATTATGAGATCGTAGAAACATATTCTATGATGATATATTAAGAGGATTATGTGAAAATATAAGGTCTTGGCAAATTTAACATCTTATAGTAAAATGGTCAAAACTTGTTAGTGTGATATTGGAATTGAATGATTCAAGAGGTATGGAAAGCTATGACAGAGATCTACAACTTTTATGTTTTAAGTTTTACAAGATAAGAAATAAATGAAGGACAAAATCTGGATTTAGTTGGCAGAATGAGATTTAGGCAGAAATTTAGCTCGACCCTTGATCAACGTTTGGCTCGAGCAAAATACCCTATTATGTTTGATTTTGAGATTTTTATTAATTGAAGAGTTTATGATTCAAGTAAAGGAAAATAAGATTTTGAATTTATAAAGTGATTGGTCATCCATGATTTTATGATAATTTGTTATTCAAGTATTATTTATTATGTTATGACACTATGAGATGATGATAAGGTTAAGGATATGAGAAATAAAATAAGAAAAAATAAGGCATGGCCCTTCTATGGATAATAATAATGGTATGACCCAACCACGGGTAATAATAATGACATGGCTCTTACTCGAGTAATAATAGTGGCATGTTCCACGGATAATAATAGTGACATGGTCCTTCCACGGGTAATAATAGTAGTAAGGCCCGACCACGGGTAATAACAGTGGCATGGCCCAACCACGAGTAATAATAGTGGATTATGATAAAAAGATATAAAAATGATATGACTAAGAATGAAAAATCCATGCATGATATAAGTTTATATAAGTCCACATAAGAGATAAGTTTAATTCATACATGATTCACATGAAACATGTCATAAACATATACTCTAATTCTTATATGTGACTATTTCATGATGTCTGTGCTTTTATTAAGTTAAATGTGTACTCACTGAGACTTCCCTAAAAATCTCATTCTTATATGGTTCATTTTCTCTTAGAATATAATTTTCGCTGCAGGGTTGGATAACGGTCATGGACTAGACCTTAGTTACTTGAGAGACCTGGAGAAACCTTGAGAGTTCCCCAGAGTACTCTCTCTCCATAAAAGTTTATGACCAGTTGGTAGTAATAGGGACCAGCACGGGCATGAAGAAAGAGTTTTCCGAAGTGAAGAAAAAGCCTAGGCTGCTTTAAGATAAAAATTTTGATAAATTTTTATTTCGACTGAGAAAACTAACTGGGTTATGCATGTAATGATACAATAATATTTTAAGAATGGATGATATGAATACTAAGGTTTTGTATAACCATGTGATCTCTAGCATTTTTATTTTTACTTTTTCGTTACAATTTGCCTCAAATTTCGATAAGTACGGGGGTGAGTAACCAAATGTTACTTACTTTGGCACTTCAATTTGCGTTGAATTACGAGCGTAAGTTGGGGGCATTACAGAAAGAAGAAAAGAAAAAGAAAAGAAAAGAAGGAAAAAGAAATACAGTCCAACTAGAAAAAGAGCACACTAAAATAAATAAAACTTAACTAAAAAGGCTACAGTTCAATATCAATAAAATAAAATATTTAAAACTCAACAATAAACTAATTTAATTTAAAGAACAACTTAAATATAAAACACTAATTAATATTAAGAAACTACATCATATAAGATCACATAATAAAATAAAAGAATTTAATTCTAATTATTAAAATAATTACCTCACATTAAAATTAATAAGAAAATTAGCGTAACTCAACATTTAATTATAAAAACAACATAAAACTAATATTAACTAATCAATAGATCAAATAAATATCTCAAGCAAATAAAACACGACTAATAATATTATTAAAATAATCAACAATAAGAATAAAATAATATGTAAAAATATACGTAAATTTGGGATATCACATATTTGCTCTAATGACTATTTTCCAAAAGTTAAGACCTTACCTACTAGGGCAATCCTATGTGGTCAGAACTGATGAACAGGCCCTTAAATTTCTGTTGGAACAAAAAGTTGAGAATGTGGTACAGCAAAGGTGGGTGGCAAAACTGCTGGGCTACAATTTCACTATATAGTACAAAAGTGGAAGGGAAAACCTTAGTGGGTGATGCCTTCTCAATGAGGGAAGTGCTGATAGAGGAAGTGGAAGGGGAGTTAGCTGTGGTGACCTTTCCTACTCCCTAGTGGAAATAATTGAAAGGGAGTTACTCTACATCTCCTGAAGTCCTAGATCTGTGGAACAAGCTTAAGAGTCAATTGACAGTGCCTAAACGATTCAGTCTGAATAATGGGTTGATTTTAAAGAAAGGAAGACTACTAGTGATGCCTGAGAGTGCATTCAAGAACCAAGTGCTTCAGTTCATACATAGTGACCTTGAAGAAGGTTACTTGGGGTTTCTTAGAACCTATAAAAGAGCCAAGAGGGACTTTTACTGGGTTGGCATGAAAAGAGACATAAATTGGCTTGTAAGTGAATGTAGTGTGTGTTAGACTACTAAGCGTGAGAATGTATCTGTAATACCCAGACCCAAAGGCTGTTGAAGCCCCAGGTTTAGAGCCAATGGCGCCGTTTTCTTTTTATATAGCATCTTTCTTCCCCTGAGTTTTCTCTCACCCGACGTTTCCCCTTCATTTTAGTTTCTATATTGCACCGAGTTTTACTCTCCCAATTAGTCCCTTGATCCAAATGGTTTCTCTTCTTTAATTTTTTTGAATGTATCTCTTTCTCCTCACTTTGAAACTCACAGTTGACGCCTCTCACCTTCTCTCTCATTCTTCCTGCGATCTTGACTGAATCAGTAAGTCCCCACTGGTGTCATCTTCAAGCTGGGTGACGAGTACTCCTCTCATACCGTCCTTTTCTCCATGCCCAGCAAGCCACTATTGCACACTAGGAGCCTTTGTTTTCCCTTGCCAAAAATGGAGCATGCTTCAAATATTGCCTCCATGCAAGCCGCCCAGTCACTAGTCATCAGTGCACCATAGGCCAGTCGTGCACTCACAATGGAATCACCGAAAAACGGCACGTCTTCCCCACGGCAGAACCATTAGTTGCACACCACCACAACACCATCGGGGGCCAAAACCGAGAGCCATACTTTGCAATAGTCGAGTCCACGACGCCACCACTAGTAGCAACAAAAGATTCTGAAGAGCAAGCCTCCACAGATTAGTTGATGTCCGTCCGCAACTCCCCACATCGCATAATGTGTAAAACTTCCTCACATTGCACTACCTTGCACCACTGATCACAACCCAACCACAAGTTTCACGTAGACGCCACTGCACTTAGAGGTTGACATCATGGAAGCCTCAGTTTCCCCTACCAATGGTGGAACCACCGTGATCTCCCCCTTTCCGCTCGATTCACCATGTCGTGTTCTTAAGTCGCGCCGTACACCGTTGGTCTAGTCCATGCAGCCATCGCTTCCATCATCCCTGACCATCTCTCTCAGTGAGTATGGTGTCTCTATTCTATTTATTTTAGTTCTGGATGGTTGTAATCCCAGAAATCTACTCTTGCATTTTATGATCTTCCCTTAAAGTATCCCTGTTATTAGGTGGGTTTCTTTTTTGAGTCTTTGTATATATATATATATATATATATATACACACTTATTTTCTGAAGGATTTTTTTTAACATGAGATTTTATAAAGAAGATAAATGAGGATTTAAAATACACCATGTTAATCTTAACCCTTTGGCGTACCACACTTGAATGGCATATCAAGGAAATTCTTTTAAGTATATTATATTTACTTTCTATAGTAAATAATAAGAATTTTAATTCTATTTAATGAGTTCTCTGCTTGTTACGCTATTTGATTTTAATATATGTATTATTAAAAGTGTTTTATGAATTAATATTTCTTAAGAAATTTGTGATTTCTACTACATTATATATCAGTATTACCAAGTCTTTTTTTCTACTTAAAATGACTATGCTACACTTATGTTATTTAGTTTTACATTTTATAGCTAAGCCTTAATAGTAAATGAGTTAGAATCTAATACTTTAGTCAGAGATTAAGTGAATATTGAGAAATTGAATATTTGTAAATGTTTTGTTATGAAATGAGAATTTGAAAAAAATCAATCTCAATCAATCATTTGTATTACTCATTAAGCTTATATGAAATAAAGAAAAATGTTTATGTCATGCATTGTGTAGACATGAGTTTAGTTTTTGTCATATTGTTTCTGAAATGTGAAAAAACAGTGATATTGAGAATCTGAAAATTTGTGCATTGATTTTATAAAGATGCCCTGGCTCGATTTTATTTATGTAAGAATGATTCTGAAAATATTTAATTTGGAACTATGTGATATTTTGATAATTCTGAAAACCTTTGGCATAGTACAATGGTTTTGTATCTGACTCTCTCTCTACTCTGCTCTGTTTGGGTTGATACCAACTTTTCTGTCTCTGAGTGCACCTATTTTGAAAACAAAGTAGTTTTATATGATTTTTCTGTGTGCACCCTTGGGGTTCCAAGAATGAATAAGGGAAATGTTCACCTCTATCTCTGCTTGTTTTGGTCATCAGGATTAGCACAATCCTACCATGGGGATTAAACATGGTCTTTACTCTATAAGATGCTCTGTTTTCATATGATGATGATGCCCAATTTTGTTATGCTAAAATACTCTGTGTTTTAAATGATTTAAAAATTATTGCTCTGTTACGTTTGAGAATGTATTTGCTCTGCATATTAACTCTAAAGAATTTTTTTTGCTCAACATACTGTACTCACCTCTTATCTTCAAATATTTTTTAAATGGTTTGGATGATTCAGCTAAAATTTTAAGAGTAGAAAGCACGTATACGGCCACGTGATCATGATGAAATATGTACAAAGAGGGTACCTTGGTTATCTGAGAATTTTATTTGATAGTTCTATATTTACTTAGTCGGCATAGTACTTTGGAAGATTAATATTCATTTTGAGATTTTGTGGTGCTTAGTTAACTTTATTGGAGTAATTGTTTTAAAATGTTGAGTTATATGTGTCATTGAAGATTTTGGAGTCTATGAATATATGATTGAGACATGTTTTTAGTAATAAGTAGTAACTCTTCGATCCATTCGGGACCAGGGCATTACAGTATCCCCTACTGAGTTATTCAACCCCTTCCAATTCCCCAGAAGCCATGGGAGGATATTTCCCTAGATTTTGTTAAGGGGTTACCCATCTCACATGGGTATAGTATAACACTAGTTGTGATTGATCGATTTTTAAAATGTGGGCACTTTCTGGCTCTGGCCATCCCTACATAGCGCAAAAGGTAGGCCAATTGTTCTTTGATAAGATCTTTAGGCTACATGGACTACCAAAGTCCAACACTTCTAACAGAGACCCGATTTTCTTAAGTACCTTCTAGAAGTCAGTATTTGGGTTATAGGGAACAGTCTCAACTACAGCTTTGCTTATCACCTACAAATAGACAAGGAAACAGAGGTGCTTAACAAGTGCCTAGAGGGGTACTACACAGCTATGCAAGGGGCAAACCTAAATCCTGGTCCAAATGGCTATTTGCCGTGGAATGGAGTTACAATACTTCATTCCACACGACTCACAAGTTGTCTCCATTTGAGGTGTTGTATGGCAAGCCCCGCCCCCCACACGCAAAAAAAAAGGTCTTTATGTGCAAGGAACAACCCCTAACGATCTAGCAGACCAAGTTCTAAGGACAAGGGACCAGATCAGAACCGTAGTCAAAGAAAACCTAACCTAGGCCCAGAATTGAGTGAAGCATAATGAAGATAAGCATAGAACCAACAGACACTTTGAGGTAGGAGACTGGGTGTACTTATGCTTCCAACTACATAGACAGAATTCAGTGGCCATGCGCCGCCACCTCAAGCTCACACCATGGTTCTTTGGGCCCTTCCAAGTTCTCACCAAGGTTGGCTTCGTCGCCTACCATCTAGATCTACTAGCAACCTCCAAGATCCACCTTGTCTTCCATGTTTCCAGCCTTAAAAGGAAACTAGGAAGCCATGTGCAACCCATGCCTACCTTGCCTCTTGTGAGTGACCTCGGGGAGCTCTTTCTCGAGCTCGAGAGGGTGGTGGACCAGCGCCTCAAGAAAATGGGTCACAAGCCTGTCACAGAAGTTCTGATCAAATGGGTGGGGATTTTCGATGAAGAAAATAGCTGGAAACTCTAGAACAAAATGAGGACCTTGTATCCAAACCTTGTGGGCAAGGTTTTTTAAGAAAGGGTGATTACTATGAGATGAAGAAATCCTAGGATTGAAGTGTGGTATGCTAGGATTTCAAGAACACTTCAATCCTAGGATTTCAAGAGAAGAAGGCTTCAAAGGCAAAACTGAGGAGTTGTGGAACTCGAACTGAAGTGAACTAAATAAGTTATCTCTCAATGGCGTCATTTATACTAGGGCTACACAATAGCGTTTTGGAAAGGATGACACGAGTTCATAATTGTGAGATCCCGGACTTACGTGTATTTTTACACGTTATTTTATTCTCGGTATTAATTATTTTAATGTATTTTAAATAATATTATTAGTCATATTTTATTTGTTTAGATATTTATTTGAGTTACGTTGCTTTTCTTATTTATTTTAATGAGTTAATTATTTTAATGATTGGGAATTTAATTTCTCTATTTTATTATGTGAATTTATTTGATCTGCTTTCATTATATTAATTATTGTTTTATTTTTAATATTGTGCTTGGGTTTAATTTATTTATATTGTTTGGGCTTTAAATATTTTATTTTATTGATATTGAAATTATAGTATTTAAATTCTGCTTTTATTTAATTTATTATGTTTTTCTAGTTAGATCCATTTTTCCTTCTTTTTCCTTTTTCTCTTTTTTCTTTCTTTTTCTTTTTCTTTTCTTTTCTCCTTCCCTTGCCTTTTTCCCCTGACCCGCGCGCGACTTCTTCTCCCCCTCCCCCTGTTTGGCCATTCGGCCTTAGTCAGCCAGCCACCCCTACGCCGACCGCCGGCCCTCACCGCCCCCAACACTAGGACCGCCACCTACCGGCCAGCTTACCCCGGTGATCCCAGCCCCAGATCTCCTCCCACCTTCCCTCCATGGGCTGAAACTCGAATGGGCATTGTGATACCCATTCGTGTGTTTTCCGGCCACCACCGATCACCGCCGGCCACCATTTTTTTACCACCTCATCACCGGCCTCCTAGCTACCTAACCCACCACTGGTAGCCCCCCCAACTCCTCCCACACGATCAAGCCACGAAATGGGTATTGACACCCACAGGTTGAGCAACCCAGCCGCCGCCTACCACCACCGTGAGCTTCACCTCCACCACCAAAATGTTCCCCCACCTCAGCCAACCACTCCCCTAACTCAGCTCCTCAAACCGCGGCCCAACCTTTCCGGTATAATCTCAAACCCAAAAATGGGTTTTCACCCATTTTGACCTCGATCCGCCACCTTCCGGTGATTGTGCCACCACACCACCACCTCCATGAGATTCCCCACCCTTCAATGGGTACGTTCCTAAATTTTGATGTCAAACCGAGTATTTTAGCCTAACGTACATGTGACCGCTACAAACGCTGCAGATTGGCGTTTTTCAATGATTTACATTTTTACCGCTGTAAGTACTTTCCAAACGAGTTTTAAGATTTAAATATATTTTTGGTATCAACAGTTATTGTGTTTGATTATTGTTGCTATGTGTTGGTTGATGTTGGTATTTGTTGGTTGATTGGATTATTTAAATGTTGGATATTGTTGTATAGTTGTCTGCATTGTGTATTTACGCGCATGTTCATGGAAATATTTGGAAAGTGGATTTTTACATGATTTCGGATATTCATGTGTTGAGAATAGAAAATGGGATTTAAATTGTGTTTAATGGCTTTTAATGGTTTTGGGCTGAGTCATAACGGGGACGACGATACGTAACGACCGTTGTGATCAGCGTGTGTGTGTGTGGATGACATAATGGGGACGGCGATACGTAACGCCCATTATGGTCATTGGGTGTACATTTCATATCGGGAACGGCGATATGTAACGCCCGGTATGAAATGAGTGTGTGTAGATCGTAATGGGGACGGCGATACGTAACGCTCGGTATAATTAGTTTTGAGGATATTATTTTATGAAAAATGATGGGTGATTTTATTGGGATTTTATTGTGGATTAAATTAAGATTTTGAAGAGTGTGTTTATTTCATCAACTTTGAAGAAAATGATTTTAAGCCTCACACATATGGTAATTGTTCTTGGTTCTTGTTGTAGCATTAATGCATTTATTGTCTTAGGTTTGGTTGGATTGTACTTACCTGCGATACCATTTTGGCGTCGTAGTGTTTTAGATGCAGACTTTGGAGAGGCTGAGCCTGAGGAGACAGCTCCGCTATAGAGGTGTCACTACAACAAAGTTAGGCTCTCCCAGCAATTTAATTCGCTGGAATAGACTACCAAATTTGCTAAAATAAGCCAACGGTGAGGATTTTACAGTTGACGCATGTTGGACGTGAAAGAATTGTCTGAATTGCACAGAATCGTCTATTTCTAGTTTTCGTCATGTTAAAAATTATTTCAGCGCATTATATTCCTCACAATAACATGATGGTCTCGCCGGATATCGTATTTCCAAATACAATTAGTTATTGTCACCAATTTCATTTGCATCAAATTATTTCGTCACAGCATTGTATTTTATTTCGCTGTAAGTACGTCCTGGCTTCCTCAGCTAATTGCTAAATTATTGTAATTTGTATTTTATTGCATCGATGCTTCCATGCCATTAACATCCAAATTGTGTCCCCTGTTCCATCTATTTGTTTTTGCCGCATGTCGCATTTTTTTTAATTTTTTTTTCTTAGTGATATATGTATGAATGTAGTCCAACTAACTTACTCATTGTTGTGTTCACCATCAGGATTGATACATAAATTCACAACTTAATATATATGCATATATCGTTTTTGCGAAAATGCCTGCAATTAATATTGGAAAAATCTTAATTGAGAAGGGGAATACCAAACTTATACGATTTTTATAAATCTAAAGTCTTCATAGAAATCAGTTTTTACACATCAAACAATCAACCTGATGTATAATCACCAATTACATGAACTACAACCCCTGTTAATGCAATCGGGATAAATTCACCAAGGATGTGGAGATCATACCAGCTTGCAATTTTTAGACTAGAATACAGTTTGAATAATTAACACATCATTTGATTCATCTGACAACAGATAGGTTCATGCATGACATTTAATATGCATAAGTAACATCCATCTCAAAGTGTGCCCCTTTTTGCACACTTCATTTTGCCATTCAAAATGGTCATTCCAATCATCAGGGGTGTGAAACCAGCCAATATTCAAGAACAACAATAGTTGTATTGGACATTTTTTTACAAATTCTACAGGCATGCAACACCTGCCCAACAAAGTATCAACAATCTTCATCCCCACAACTGCCTGATGGCTGGTTTAAACAGCAAGACACTATATAATACACTAGTGCATTCAAGTTATTCACATCTAGAAAGAGAGAAGAGACTGATTTCTTACACGTTGTCCCCTAACCGATATAAGCACTTGCTATCCTAGAAGATTTGTTGAACTAGTCCATGCGAATCTACCATCTATATATTTCATAGCAGCACAGATGACAAAGTTTCCCAGCAGGATTTGACCATCTTCTAATGATATATATATATATATATTTATAAATATCATTACTGCCCAACTATTGCCTCAAATTAACTCCAACCACCTGCATTTCAATAGGCCTTTATAACATCAGTTAGGGACTACATGATCATCCAGTTAAAATTCATTACACATTATTGATGTTTAACCTGATCCTTAATGATATTTATAGTTTATATACATATATATCAACTCAACTAAAATCTGCTTTTTTGTTTTTGTTTTTGCCTAATCAGTGAACTAGTAAGTTCAAGGGGAAAGTGCATTTATATATATATATATATATATATATTGCACTTTTTGTTGTTTCCCAAGAATCTGAATGTTCATTTGTTAGAGAAGGTCTTACATCCATGTTGGCATACCATTATGTAAAAGTCTTCCTTAAATAGAAAGTCTTTTAAACCCGAATCATATTTTCTACATGGAGTTCAAACATATACAACCTTGAAAATTTAACAATGCTAATTGGAAAACACTTTAAAGAGAGGTTATATACTGTTGTACCTAATGTGCATCTATGCTGTGGACTTTTGTTCCTATTACTTTTCATAATTGTTGAAGACAGAAAGTGGATCCAGGGGCATGAAATAAATTCTACTTCCAACATATTCTAAGCTCGTTCTACTGAAGTTTTGTACAACCTTTAGAAGTATCAATTAAGCTTTCTTTTGCACTAAATGTAATTGTATAAGTTATGTTACTGCTACAGGAACTAAACCACCAAGGCAGTTCACACATACTAGTAGCATGGTTATCACATATCAAGGAGGCCTATTTTAGTCAACTCCAATGTAATTTTTTAAAGTAAGGCAAAATATGCATAGGAGTTTACACAATTATTTTTTAATGTTGTACACAGGCCAGTAAACTTCTCTAGCAAAACTTAAGACTTTAATCAACGTAAATGCACAAAAGTAGCCACATTAGTAATTAAATGATCAAACTAAATTTATTTCAGATAAATTGCACAGTCAGTCCCCAACACATTAAGTTTTAGGAAATTCAAGTACCTTGGCAACAACATATGACATGCGATATGGTCATGTAATTTCAGAAGGTCATTGAGCGCAAGGCAACCAAGTACATGTTGATATTCATAAGTTGTACCTGCATATCAAGAATCTTGTCATAAGTCGCATGTGTGCATTCTGTGAGTCGTCTTAACAGTAATTGTTGAGAGAATAATACTTACATAAACAAATGGTCCATGTTTTTTTTCTACTACAAATATTGCTCCAGATTTATAGCCCATGCTATTTCCCCCCTAATATTAAGTTAGAAAACCCAAAACATCAACTCTGTTCAAAACCCAAAGGAAGTATCAACACATCCTGCCTTTTCCCCAACCTTCCTATACCTACCCTATTGCCTTCCACAAAGCAGAATTTTCTCATCTAACCTCCCTAGTCAGATGAAATATGTAAATATGGAGCGGCATATATCCAAAAATACGTACATATATATATATATATATATCATATGGAGTCCCCCAGCCCCCTTCTCCATCATCCAAAAAGCAAAAATTATGCATTACACATCTAACCTCCCAAAAGGCACCCCTTGTAGAAGTCCACCAAGTTTGCTCCTTTAGTTCACTATTAAACATCTGAATGGCAATGGAACCAAGTGCAAATCAGCATGACAATATGTAATAATAGGGAAAAATAATAATTGGAAATTGTTGCTACTAATCTACAGTGGATGATTACGTGTATAGCCACATGTTAAGTTTTAAATTCCTCTGACCACGATGCTATTATTTTGATTTTGTATAGTAACCGAACATGGTCCAATGTGTATAAAACATCCGATATGCTAAATATTTCCAAATACCCCAAACCTTGCCTCAGCTTACAAGTTAATGTTGAACTTTGTCAAATATATCCCCAACTGTATATTAGTTCTTCCATCATTTATCTCCCCCCATTCCCCACCAGGCGTAATTAGAATATAACCTGTTCTGTATATTGTGGAATACAACATGAACAAATCTAGAACATAGAAAGCTAATTAACAATAACTCATACCAAATATAAACATTAATGAATACATTTAAGACATATGCATAATACTCCCAATCTGTAAGCTTTCTAAGGTAGCCAAGGCATTTTCTCTAATACTTTTACCAAAGCTGCATTACCCATCATCCCAGCATATCAAATTTTACAAGTTAACAAATTAGAATCTATACAGCATACCCAAACTCAATTAACAAAAAAGAACAAAAAGAATAAAAAGAATAAAAATTAGAATCTTTACAACGGGTTTGAGTTTGGCACCCATGTTGTTACATGTAAATTGTACACATTCAATTTATTCTATGAAGGAAATATACCAAAAAGATGCAGTTAGTATTATCATAGACAAGCTGCAAACCTTAGAGATATAACCCCATCTGCCAGTATTTTGTATCAAGTAATCTAGCATAACTTCTAATGCAGAACCAAGCCCGGGATGTCTAAAAACATGAACATTATCCCAATCTTTTCCCTTGACCACTAGGCTGCACTCTAACTAGTGTTATAAGTGAGGAATCTGAAATGCGAGAAAAAACATGTAAGCAACCCATTACTTCATCTTTTTTCAACCTCTATCATCTTCATGAGGTAAGAAAGAATTGAAAAGAGATATAAGAAAACGCCTAACAGGATTTCACCCTTAATGATAGAAATAGCAATCCAGTATGCAAAACTAGAGCCTATTGTGATTGTTATGATTAAATCTATTTCATCCATTATAACATCATGAACAAAATAGAGGTTTAATCGGTACTGCCATACGCTACAACAGTACTACCTTAATTTGTACAATTTTTTTGCTTAGTTTTCTGCTATTTGATCTGTTTCAGCTTCAATTGAAACACTTGCTTAGCATGTAAACACTGTAATTTACTAACCCTCTATTTCTTTCCAAAGTAGGAAAAAATGAACAAACAAAACTATGAATAACACATACTCTGTCATTTTGGTTTCTGAAATCTTAAAAAATTCAAGAAAAAAATAAATTTATCATCACTTTTATCGTTATCTCCTAAACATCAAGATGTGGCATCATCGAATGATTGACAAAAAGTAACACATATCAAGAAATAGGGGTGTGAAATCAAGGAAATGCTAAAGATTCGAAAAAGTTGTTGGATTTAGCATGGAAGAGAGAAATCCAAAGCTAAGTAGAGACAAACCAAGAAACAGAGTTTCGAAAATAAAATGTTAGTGGGAAATGTCATTGGTGTACCTTCTTTGCAGTGGGTTCCCCCAATCCTCCTTAACTTACATAGTGGTATGATGGCAGTGCACTTCTTCTTCCCCTCTCTGTCTCCTGAACGCTTTCTCTCGCGAATGCACGTAATATAGCTTGCCCAAAATCCCAAATCTGTTATTAATCGAATATGAAGGATGGATTAGCCATGTATGCAAAAAGAAGAAGCTCTAATGGGTGGATTTGGAGGTAAGTTTGGAAGCGAGAAGAAGAAATTGAAGAAGAAAAAAGGGGAGCTCGAGATTGTAACCCTAAGGAAAAAAAAGGGAAAATCAAAACTAATATAGTGTGTTTTGGTGCTTGGACTCAATATCGAAGGATATAATTGTCGTAACATGTATTAACTTAATTGCGGCGCTACATCACGTCGCTATATGGAGGAAAGTAGCTGCAAAAACTCAGTTTATAAAGCCTCCAACTATTTCTTGTAGGTTGTGGTTAAAAGTAAGCGGCGGAAACATGATCGTTGCGGTTAGAAGGTCATCCCAGCATTTTTCTTAGCAACTACATTTAATTAGTTGAAATAAGGATTATTTCTTGTAGTGTGTTATTATTATTAATTGATCTCTCGAGAAATTTATTTTTTCCCTTTTTATAAATATGTATTTGTTTAATTTAATTTTTGGATGACTGTATTAAATCTCCTGTTGGAGAATTTATATTAAATTGATTTGTAAATTATTTCAAAAAACATTTCTGGTACTTAGATAATAATTTATTACCCGCTGCGACCTTTATTTTATGTATGTCACGTGGGCACACACGTTTGACACTTGTCGTTGGGATATGTGACCCGTATTGTCATCATCTCGACGCGTTGATTCTCGTGTTATTTTAAGGGAAATTTAGGGACGTCACAATAATAGGACGTTTTATGTTTACTACTTTTTAATTAGTTGTCGTTTCATTTGTTTTATCATGTCATTTTGTACTCAGGTTGTTCCAAAACAATCTTATTTCTGTTATTTGCTTTCCAGTGGTAGGATGACACACATTAGGGAATATTCTCACTGTTTGTAGGTCCTTAAAGCATGAGTAGGGTTTTTGTGTAAAGGCATTCTGAAATTTTTTTGTAAAAGGAAACTCTATTGGAGGAAGGGTTGCCTCGAACTAGCCTAGCGTGACTACCCTAGACGCTTCATCCATTTCCATCTCTATTGTTACAGTTTTCTTACTTTCATACATTCATTACTTTTTCTTAAATTTGTTTAAGAAATTAAGAAGCACCATAGCACCAATGCTGAACTCCCCAGTTTACCATTAATACTTTTGTTAATGTGATCAAGCATTATGATCAACGAGTAGCAACTAAGAAAATCATACAATACCATGACTAATTAAGTTATAATTTGGTAGGATATGATTACACGCACAGATATAGATATATATGTATATTATATATATAGAGAGAGAAAGTATAATTATCGTGTAATAACCTTAAACTTATTATAAGAAAAATGTATATTTGCAACAATAATGATTATTTGTGATGAGAATAGATTTATTTTGTAAGGAAATAATCATTTTAGCAAGAAATAACTTTACAACAAATAAACAATTTTTTTATAGTGTTAATTTACCTTTATTTCAGATTAACCATAGATTTTTTTTTTAAAGAAAACCATTAGAAAAACTATACTATTATCACATAATTATAATAAAATGACAATGTTTAAGAAACCTAAAAATTATAGTTGTAACTTTTCAAGTGTCACTTACATATATATAAACCGTTGATCAGGTGGCAGAAGGCAATTAAGAAGGTTAATTATATTATATTTTAGAGTTGATGTAGGCACGTATAACTGTGTAACCAAGATAATGTTTTGTGTTTAATGACGTATATCTTTCCTAGAATATAATATAACAAAAAACAAATCATACCTAATTTAACATGTAAAAAAGCGTCAATATATGTGCATGTTTATCAACCTGAACATGCTAATTAAAGGCATATCATAGTTATAAAAGGTCAGGAGTACAAATGATAAGTTTCTGTCTTCAACATATAACTTATAAAGGTCCATACGAAATTATGATCCCGGAGAAAAGCAATAAATAAGTTGATTAATTAAGGAAATATAAAATAATTGTGAAAAATCGTAGAAATTCTCTGCTAGTAGACTCTAAAGAATTAAAGGACGAACTATTTGCAAATAATGAACAGAAAGACAAAAAGGACGTTAGATGAAAAGAGAAAAATCACTATTTTAATTTAATTTTTCTATTTAGTTATTTTTGCTCAAATTTAGTACTTAAATTCTATTAAACAATCTTGCACACTTTAAGACAAAACATATATAAGGATATTTTGAGAGAGATAACTAATTCAAACAAGATATATGAGAATACACGAAACGTGATAATTAAGCCGAAAAATCCTATCAGATTTCTAGCTAGTCATTCCCAATCAAATGCATAGGCATATTCTTGAGATCGTATTCATAATCTAGCTGATTTTCAACAGCACATTCTAATTAATAATATGGACGCATGAGAAAGGAACATTAGATTCTTGATCAACCAATTATGCCCCAAATTATGAATGGGTAGCACTATATATAAATGTCAACACCATTAATTGAAATTAATATCACTACAAGAAAATTGGTCTGTTGTGACATTTTTATAGCAGTTAGATAAACTATTTAAGACATAAAAATGTCACAAATGCCTATTTGATTGCTATAAAAATATCACAACAGTCTAATTTTCTTGTAGTGTGTAACTACGTAACAATTAATACATTTTAAAATGGATCCTTAAATTATTCTTTAATTGTACCTGATAAGCACTACACCCCGCACTACACCCCCGCCCCCAAAGTTCCTGCGCTGGTGATCGGTTGCAATATTGGGACATTGGGGATTGATCATATATAATTTAGCATTGCTTGTATATCAAGAATTAATGTTTACTCTTATCCAAAAAAGAAAGAAAAAAAGAATTAATGTTTACATTTTACGGCAAGTCTTTAGATCAAACCCTATAGTACTACTCCTTTTGACATATATCCCAACTTACACTTCACTTGTTTGGATTCATCATTCATGAATGCCATCTGGACTGGGGTTCGTAAAAGAATATCCAAATATTTATATTAATGTAGGCCAGATATGATTGCTCGTTCTAAATAAAGTATGAAACTAGTACTTTCCAACCAATATACTTACATAAATATATATATACACACACATTATATATACATAATATAAAAATGAACATGATTTATGGAAAATATATTTTCCATAAACAAGAATAAGAAGACTAGCTTTAAATGATCTAAACTCACCCGACATGGATCCTCTGTTCAAAGAACGTCGATTTTGCTAACTAAAAAGACTAAAACATGGCTAAAACCTCTTGAAGGGAGATAGCTATGGTAATACCTTGGGTTGGGCATATCTATAGATAAAAGAAAAGAGAAGATGGTGTAATAACTCGGGACTAGCATAGAATGGGAACGATCTTTTACCTCACTGAGACCCAATCATTAAATGTGTCCATCGAAAAGATGGCCCACCAAATGAACGATCTAGATTAAGGAGCTGGTGGGCCATGTTCCAGTAGGGTCATCAAACCCACCACTGATCCCTCTATGGTGCCAGCAACTGCATGCACCATAAAATAAAAAGAAAAGGGCATAAAAAAGACGATGGAGAATGATCCACCTGTTTGTCAGGGACAATGTACATTGGTTAGGGCAATGTCCAGCATCTGGGTCCCACCACCTGAGCCAACACCTGGAACTTATAAGGCCTGGACCCCACTGTTCTATTACCCACCATCTCTGATAAAACTTAATGATTGATGCAGTAAACCTTGAGATATTCATGGCAGAGATTTAGAATCAGATTGATGAATAACAGTGTAGATTAATTTGAATATTACTTCATTGCAGTAGGAACGCCTCACTCTTTCCGCCCTTTCACTGCACGATCGAACACTTGCCTAGTGATATATATATATATATATATATATTATGTATATGTATATGTATAAAAGATCAAGAAAACAATTGCCAGTTAGATAGGAGACTTACAGCCTGCAAAGAAGGTCATTTTCTCCAACATAAAAAGCATAAATTTACAAAGTAGTAACAGTTTTAGAAAAAAGGAAAAGACAGATTGCACAAACAATGATGATAAGATATTGAGTAGGGAAAATACCAAATGCGTCTTTTAGTAGAAATTAAAAACCAGCCAACACCGATCGATGTTAAAAATAGTCTTTCCCAAACCCTAAGAACGTTATATTAATCACACACAGAAAACAAAACAATATTTCAGAAATTATAAAACTCAAATATTTAAGATGAGAGCAATCAATCCTCACGTGTGTTACAAATCAAACTGCTGCACATATTGTAGCTGAAGATGATCATGATCTATGAATGGTGACTAGTTGTATCATGCCGATCATCGCCTCCACCGTGATGCGAGTGGGACCCGCTCGCCTGAGAATCCGAAACACTATTACCTGAAATCGGCCGATATGGATTAAACCCAGCAAGCATGTTCAATTGGCCTTCACTCATACTACTGCTGTTCCCACCACCACTAATTCCTGACCCCAGTTGCTGCCCAGGCATTAGGGCCATAGCTGGGGTAGGAAAATTCATGAAATGTAACCCACTAGACATGTTGCCCCTATACAAAGCAGCAGCACTATTATTAACCGAAGGAAACGTCCATATCGGGTCACCACTCATGACTTGGTTATTGGAGTTAGCAACCATCCAAAAGTTGGCCGGAATCTGACCATGGCTGGCCGGAATGGCCCCGGTGCTCGACTGCAACAAGTAGCTCCCCATTAAGTCCTGCTGTTCCGCTGGCCTTCTCTTCCTTCCTCCTATACTCTCCTCCGTCGTCTCCGACATATCCAACGATGACGTGGCGTCCCGCAGTTCTTGTTTCGCTTGCAGCATGGAGTTCATGCTGCTAGAGGACTGAAAATTGAGTAGATTGGACGTGCCGCTTTCGGATGACAACCCAATACCCGGAAACAAACTACTTGATCTCCTCTGTTGCTGCATCGAGAAATTTGGATTGAAGTAGGAGGATCTTAGTTGGGAGGGGACTGACATGCTTGAGCCGGAGCTCCTGAGTGATATATTGAGGGACGTGAAGTTTGCAGGAATTGTACCGGTTCCAGTGGCGGCGATCACGGCGGGCTCGGCCTGTTGGAGCAACCACTCGATGGTCTCTCCGTCGGACTTGTGTCCAAGCTCGCGTGTGAGCTGAAAAACCCTAGCTGCGCAGAGTGCAGGCATTCGGATACGGCGGCCGCGCCCATCGACCTTGGTGTGTCGGTCTTTGGTTGAAGCTCTCTTTGGAGGTGGCTTTTTGGAGCTGGGTTCTGCTGCAGTGCTGGGTTGGATGGCTATGGCGTTGGCGTTGGCGTCGGCGGCGGGGCAAATGGCAAGTGAAGGGTAGGTTGAGGTAGAGCATGGTTCGTCTTCCTTTTTCTCTAGCAATTGGAATGGAAAATTTGGGCGGTGGAAATCGTCACCTCCTTCCATGATCGCATGGAAATAGGTTCAGTGTAGTGCTTTTTTATGAGAGACTCTGAGCAATCTTTAATTTAATCTTTCGGTGGGTCTCTCTCAATAGCTCTCTAGCCATAAAACTGAGACTTTTTTTTTCTCCCTCTTTGTTGGATGGGATTTCTTTGAGAGCTATTGTGTTGTTGAGAGTGGCTTGCTCTCTAGAGAGAGGAGATAGGAAGGAGAACAAGCTTTAAGCAACAAAGATAATGAGTGGGAATTATATGGGTGGGCTTTAAAAAACAATTATTTTCTTTTTCATTTTTAGAAAAAGAAATTGCTTTGTTGTTTGGGTGTTGAGCTTTTCATTCCAGTTTAATTTCTTTTATTGAAATTGATATATTTTTCTTGGATGAAAAAATCTGGGGTTTTAAAATTTTCCTTTTTATCTGTGGTTGGACAGCCACTTTGGTTCAGACTCCACGTGAGGTGCTCTTTTTATCATTCAATCCATAAAGACACTGGTGGCCGAGGTGGGACCGATCCCAAGTCAAAAAATTGAGAGACTTGTACAGGAAAGACTATCAGTCGGTCCCATCTCATTCAAGTAATGATTTCGTTCTGCCTTTGGCCTTTGCCTTTTGTGCTGCACCTTTGTTGGGGGACTTTGGGATTCCGCCTCAAGTTGGCCTTTGCCTTAATTTGGGCCCTCTCATTGTTAAGAATTAGGGTTTTTCTAGATCACCATTTATTTCGGTTTTCGTCATGCGCTTGACCATGCATGGGTTGGCCGGGATGATGATCATCATCACTACGAATATTATATGAATTCCCGGCATCGATCAGCCTTCTTTTAACATTAATTAATTAGCTTGTAATATATGATAATAATAATAATATTATTATTATTATTATCATATGTAACGTCTCGTAAAAATCAGAGAGTTATATCCTATCATATACACTCACATTCAATACCATAATTCAATATTTCAACTTTCTAAATATTATATAGAGTTTGGTTTTATAAATCATTTCCTCCATATCATCAATACCAAAAATGCTAAGTCACCAGAATACAATAATATTTTTTTACTAAACCTTATTAATAACTATATAAATTCTCTATATTTAATCAATCATTCTTAAATCATCTCATCCAGTATTTCATAATCCGATCTTTGGTTAAAATATCCAAACTCATTTGAAAAATATTCAGTTGAGTATTCCTATTTGGGTGGACATGGTTTGGGTGAGGTTTTTTTTCCCTATTGCCTATAGTTAGGGCATCAGGTATGGGGGATGGATGAAGCACCATTGCCTGTCGGGATAGCGGCGACGCTACAGGAAGTGGGCATGTTCATTGGCTTGGCCAGGGTGTAGGTGGGTGAGGCCTCGAGTATCATCATCATATCAAAACAGAACATCTTACAGAGCAGAAACCATATTTAACCCCTGTAGTAGGGTTGTGCTAATCTTAGTTGCCAAACTAGGCAGAGACAGAGGTGAAACATTTTTTTAATTATTCTCGAAACTCTGAGTGTGCACACAAGAAAATCCACAATAAACTACTTTGTTTCCAAAATGAGTGCACTCAGAAATAGAGAAATTGGTACCAACCCAAATAGAGCAAAGATACAGCAGAGTAGAGATAGAGTCAGATACAGAATCAGTATACCATGCCAAAGGTTTTTAGAGTTATATCAAAATAACACATAGTTACAAAATATTTTTAGAATTATTCTTATATAAATAAAACAGAGTCAGAGCATCTTTATAAAATCAATGCACAATTTTTTAGAAAGTCAATATCGCTCATTCTTCACATTTCCAAAAACAATATGATAAAAACTAAGTTCGTGTCTATACAATGCATGACAAAAATATTTTTCTTTCTTTCATATAAACTTTATGAGTAATGCAAATAATTGACTTAGGTTGGTTTTTCTCAAATTCTTATTTTATAACAAAACATGCACAATTTTTCAGAAAATCAATCTCAAATTACATTTGGTATAAAATCAAGTATATGAATCCCGCTTACTTGAACTTCTTAACCTTTCAAGAATTTCCTCAACTATGCAGAACAAATATGAATCATCACCTATAAAAATAGTCATGTAATCCCCATAAATCTCAATTAATCACAACTTTCATAAAAAGAACTTGAGATATAAAATCCAATATATTTCTTTAACATCTAAATATTCTCAAAACTCTAAACATCAAATTCCCAAAATACCTTCAATTTATCAAAATCCTATAACACCCTAAAATATCATAAACTCCTAAATTCCTGATTTTCCTGAATATCCTTAATCATCAATCCAAACACCCGTCTATTTAAAGAAATCAAACTTTATATATTTTGTGAAAACAACTTTTACAATTAATATAATGTGAGGTGGGAAGACCATGTCTAATATATGAAACTTATTTGTAAATAAAATTTATATACTAGCAGAAAAATGAGACAAAGCCATATAAAATATTAAAAAAGACCCCCTCATTACAAAAGGGTATATACATATGTAATTTAAAACTTAAATGGTTCAATACCATATATGTAAAGACTTTTGGATACATTTTGGCTGCATCGCAAAAAGGAGGGTATTTTAGTAACAAAAAGGAACATAAATGCATGGCCTTATATGAGAAACACTAAAACACAAGGGCATATAAGTTTTAAACTCCAGATTCGTGACCAAGTGGTAAAGGGGTGCTCACTGAGGGGAAGAGAACTGTAATGGAAATGGGCAGATGAGGTGACTACGCCGTCAAGTTGGGCGGCTGGGCAACGAGAGATGTTGGTGACTTGGGGTTGGGTGAGGGGTAGGGGCTGGCGGCATGGGGTGGCTGAGTTGTTGCTCACGGTGGGGGATAAACTTCCCCTGTTTCGGGTGGTACAAAATAGAGCACTAGTTGCAGTGCTTATTGATTGCTGAGGAAAGCGGTGATCTACGGTGATGCAATAGCAGTGCTTGGTGCGAGATGGCAGTGGTGTGGGGAGAATGTTGAAATTGGGGTGGAGAATATGCAGCGGATGGTTTGCTTGGCTTTGGGGTAGCGTAGTCATTTATAAGGGATGGTTATGATTTTGCGGCAGTGGCAAAAGCTTATCAGTTTTTCATCATGGCTTCAGGAGGTGGTTTTCGTGGTGGCTCTTGATGCTTTGTTTTGAGGAGTGAAAATAGAGTGGTTTTCGGTTTTAGATAAAGAGTTAAGGCTTGTGGTGGTATCTAAATGTAGTGGGTTCATGGTGGCCGTCAACAGTGGAGTGAAGGCAACGCTGAAGAGTACGATGGCTTGGTCCTTTGGAAACTACCGTTTTGCAGAATGCTGAGGAGAGGGCCGTGAGGTTGATGGGGCTGTGGGCTAATCCTACAGTGGTTTTGGCGTGGAGGGGTTTTGGTAGTGGGATCTTTTCGCGGTTCATGTGCTCGTAGCTGCTTGTGGAAGGGCTTTGCATGAATTGCAAGGGAAAGTCATATATATAAATATAATATATATATATATATAAGAAAACCATCAATGAGGAAGAGTAACTACATTGATTTAAAAAAGAAAAAAGATCGTGACCATGAATCCTTGAAAGTTACGATTGTGAGACTTGGGACGGGTATTGGTGAGAGACGTGTGTGCATCTATATATATATATATATATATATATACATATATCAGATCAAGTGGTGCAAAGTTGAACCCCAAAAAAAAATGAGAGGGTGATTCTAAGTATTTAAATTTGTTGAGAGAGATTTTGTGGGAAATGAGAAAAGATAACTACTCGCTAATCTTGTAGAAGTTAAAATCATTAGAGAGAAAAATCAGGACGGGGTTGTTGAGGGATTGGTAACGTGCAAGATAGGAGAGACTGGGAGTACATGAGATAATGCCTAAATAAGTGCTAAATCTTTGTTAAAAGGAAGAACCGCGTATGCTTAGGGACGTTCATGGGTGGGTTAATTCTTGAAGGAAAAAGGGACTCGAGAGTTGTAACTTTAATCTATTCGAAAATGATAATAAACCCTTTCAAACTAAAATGGGAGCTGGATTTCTAAATAAAATAGGCCTCAACTTAAAACAATGATGATAATAATAATAATAATAACAATAATAATGATAATAATACTACTACTACTACTACTACTAATAATAATAATAATAAAATCAATTTGTCTAAAAAGAATTTCTCTATCCATAATATATATATTTTTAATAATCATCCAATTGAATGAAAAAAAAACAAAATTTACTAAAATATCAATTTTGCCCCGTGGTCAATTTTAAAAACAAATTTTTGAATATTAGAAACGGGTCTTTTACTAAAAAAAAAAATTAATTAAAGAAAATATTTTAGAAAGAAAGATGACGTTGGAGCCGGGTGTTACATCATATATTATTGTTATGTGAAAATCAGGTTTCCCTAGCTAGATGAATTGACCTATACTAGTAAGGCATACATGAATCCGATCAAATAGGCATTACAAGAAAAATAGATATTTGTGATATATTATTTATAACAAATAAGATTATTTATAATGAAAATAGATTCATTTTAATAAGAAATAATGATTTTAACTAGAAATAACTAATTATAAATAAACAGTTTCTTATAATGACGTAGATAAAATTATGCTTCATTTTTAAGCTAAAAGTATGGTTTATTCATTTGTAAACGGTTTCTTATAACGACAAGTACGATTGTTTGTTACTGTATGGTTTATATTATATATGAGTTAGAAGTATATAAACGCATGGCATTAAAGAGGTTTGCTTCATGAAAATAAGAAAAAAACCATTATGGTAATTGTCATGATATCCCTCGATATGTTGTTCCATACCAAATTGAGGGGCAAAATAACTGTAGGCCCGAATTATAACTGTAGGCCCGAATTACTGCATAGGGCATCCCTCCATTTTCCTACGTTTATAAGTCCGTCCTTCCCTTTCCACCCGTTCAGTGGTACCACCTATTGATCCAGACAAACAAAAGGCACTCCCCTAAAATTGTCTCCATCAAATATCATAACTTGTCAGATAATAATTTATAAAATTATCAGTCCTTCCCCGAACAAGACCAGTTTTATGAACTTCTATTGTCCATTAATTTAGTTTTTTTTTTTTTCAAAATGAATGAATATTACTTATAATAATATAACCCTGATCAGCAGTTTTTACCATTGGAAAGACTGAAAAGAAATATCCCAACAGATCATGATATATATATATATATATATATGGATGCATTAATATTGGTGATGTGCAGATGGAGAATGAGATGGAGGAAATATTAATGCACGGACGTTATCGTTTTGATCAATCGTCCAAATAGAAAAATAATTGAAGGACAAAATTATCAAAGAAAGTGAAGGTTCATTGCTTTTGAACCCTACATTGATGTTACTGTAGGTTGCAGTATAGTACTACATGATCAGGACCACCAAGTAAAAGATCGATTGATGACCAAAGCTGATCGTAGCTAATTCAAGCGCACATACTGATCTCATGATATATAATTTTTGTGGTCTACCATGGAATATAAAGATCATGACCTTAAATTATAATTAAATTAATTACTAGGGATCGATTTTTGTGTAAACTTAATTCCAAGGTTATTTTTTTTAATTATTTATTAGTTGCATGTCTGCAAATTGATTAGGTATAATGTAAATTTGATGTCTTGTATTAAATTATATCAATTTATAAATTTATCAGTAGACGTTGTTTTCTCGTAAAGTAAAGATTATTCTTGCGGAGGAGATATTGAAGAATTTTCAAACATTTGGCCGATTGGTGTGATGGGTACGAAGCTGATCGATCACGTATCAACAAGTAGTTCCAGCATGTCACCCTCATGTCCTGAACATTATGACGCTCTTGTGGCCCCTATTTACTGAGAAATATGGACCACAAATTCATCCATCGCGAATGCTGCCTTTTACGAGACCACACACAACTTGCATATGCATGCTACTTAATATGTATATAAGCCATTGAAGATCGTGACAGCTTACCCTCTTATTTGGCTAAAACCTGATCTCTAGCAACATCAAAACTTCCGATTTTTTACATAAACCTCTATATATATACATATATTATCCTGCAGCTAGCAGCTTATATATTATAGCATATATATATATATATATAATATGGATCAGGTTCGTACGTGGCCCCCCAAACCAGACCAGGTTCTTTTCATATAAATTAAAGATGATAATTATGCATGGTTATATTATATATCTGGGATTCTTTATGTAAAAAGCTAAAGTTTAATTGATCATACATGTTTATGATTGCCCCATTCAGTACTGATCATCCGTCTGGAACTACATATGGCATAAATTGGGTTTCCTTGTGGAAATAAGTGTTTTCTCACATATGGGGGTTAAGATGTGATCAATATTTAATTAATCTACATACTTTCTATTCAATGTAACGTTTGAATGTTCGAACTCTTAGTGACGGTACAAATATGTTACCAAAAGTCCCGTTCGAACGTACAAAATAAAGTTCAAACGTAACCCACCTGTCTGATATTCGAACAATATACTATTTCGTTCATTTCATAAACATTCGAACGTTAGTATTTTCAATTGAATGTTTATACATCTGAACGTAATGGTGACGTTTAGACGTTATGTTTGAGTAGCGTTCGAATATTAATTTGATAAACATTCAAACGTTTTGTTGAACATTTGGACGTTAGTTTACTAAACACACTACAAGATATAAGGCTATTTGCCAAGAGTACTTTTTGTAGCTAAAAGCATGCTATTAGCGGGAATTGAGTATTTGCCACAAAATTCATCCGTGGGATGCTCGTGGCATATGCTCCGCGGCAAATACTACTTATGGCCACGAGTAGGCATTTCCGTGGCAAGTAACTACTTATTGCCACCACTAGGTTCGTGGTTAAAAGACATATTGGTAGTGGCAAAAAAGTCTAGAAATGTATTACTTCTTGTGGGAAATGCTTAATTTTCACAAAGTGTTTTCATGACTATTAACTATTTGCCACATGAAGGTCTAGAAGGGAATCAATGTTTACTATCAATCGCATAGTTATAGTTTGCACCAATAATTTTTTTACCACCAAGTCCAATCTTGGGCATTACTTTATTCACACGAACATATTCCTCCCTAAAAGTATATGTATTCGTGGTTAATAATATGTTATTTACCACTGCTCCAACTTGAGACAAATGCTTTTTGTCCAGAATTTTGTACATTGGCTACAGAACTTTGGAGTACCATTTGATATTTGATAATAACAATTTACAATAACAATGGTTTCATCAATTTGACATCCACGTGTGTATATATATATACATATATATATATATGTGCAAGTAGTTTGTCATTCATCAAGTTACAGAATAAATGTACATAGACATTGTCCATTTAACATCAGCCTAAATCATTACTATTTTCCAAAAAGATAATTCTCCAAGCTCCCCCTCTGCATGTACTCATACACAAGTAGTACCTCTTTTGCTCCCAACAATATGACAGTAGCTTGGTCAGGTTGGGATGAGATAGTCTTTCTAAAAATATTACTTCTAACTGCATAATCAGATTGAAACATAAAAATAAAAAAAGATATTAGTAAGCAATACATTCAAAACTAATGCTGAAAAAGTACTTTTTTGCATCCAACTTAGTGCACCATGACTAAGTGAAGCATAAAAATAAAAAAAGATATTAGTAAGTAGTATATTTCAGTATATCAGTACTGTTTAAATAACTAGTTAGTGCACCATGACTATTTCTTCTTAATTAATGTTGTACAAAATAAGCAGCTAATAAGAAGCTACTTAGTCAATACCTAGCCCATATATAAGAAATCTTTATCTTCTACATGTGCTAAGTAGCTAATACAATAGCATTGTCATACCAGTAAAAGCTTTAAAAGTATCCCATGATAAAACTGCTATTTCACAACCCAAGCAGCGTATTACAGTGATTGGAGAGTTTACAAGCAAAAGCAGTACCAAACAAAATCGATACTACCTTAATAGAGCATTTTCTAACCTTCAATATTTCATAAGTAAACAAAGATCGACATTCAGCTTCAAATTGGATGACATTCAGCTTGCCTTACAAGAACACTCCCATGCAGTATTCAGCAAATAAGACAGCAAAATTATTCTCAATATTTGAATATATATTGCCAGCCAAGATACTTGAAAAAATAAAGCAGGTTTATGATCAATGCCAGCCAATATATATGTTTGCATCAAGTCAATCCTTCACAATTGGTGTCTCCTAATTGTGAAGTGTGAACCAAGGTAATTTTTTTTTCTCCTTGTTTACTTTATCTTAATGTGAAAAAAAAGTAGACTAGTACACCATGCATGAAAAATTTTAAGAAATTTATAACTTTATCTTAAAGTGACATGTTATTACAAAAAGAAAATGTATAAAACATGTATATAATTTGGACTTTATACCGAACATAACTCGTTCTTCTATTTGTTTCTCAAAATAATAATTAAAAAATCTCAAGATCAGATATAATTCCCATAGTACATTCACTTTTACACACTGCAGAAAATGTAAAGATTAATAAGATCATAGGAACTTAGCTAGGAAGGGTACGGTGCAAAAGGCAAGAAAAAGTAAGTTGAAAAATCTCTGTACTAAAGATCAATATATGCAAGTAGAACTACCATCTAGGGTTTGAAGGGAGGACTAATAACACTACATGCTGTGAAGGTGTAGAGTAGAAGAACCAAATATATTACTATAGCAATACAACCTGCGATTAGTGCTCTGGTGGCATGGTCGCAGAACATAGGAACTTCTCCACAAATAGGCAGCCAGCCGGCATGGCTGTTCCCTTTCTTGCCCACATGAGCTATTGCCAACTCTATCGAGAAACTCAAGGTCAGTAGCACCATTAATACCTAAACATACAGAAAGCAATTTATTTCTATTTATCATGATAAACCATGAAGAGCTATATTAAATTGGATTTCAATTTTTTTTCTTTTCTTGGACAAAAATTGTTGAACTCTTGAATCTACACATAAGTATTGTAAACAAAATGTTGAAAGGAACCATAAAACCTGGTCTCTTCTAGGCTAAACCTGCAAAAAAACACAGAAAAAATGTGTTACTCTGCTTCTATATCAGTGGGCAACGCAGAACAAAACTTACCAACATAAAAAAACTCCACATTTCCCAAAACCATACTGACTATAGAGATAGTATACATAAGGACATAGAGATAGTATACATAAGGACCCTGCAACCAATCCCTGGCTATTGCCATACAAATGAAAATCATTAGGCAAATGATTACAACTATCACTGCTAACCTCAATATAGACAGCTTTTGTCATTTCCAATATCAATTGGAATAAATACTTAGAAAGTACGTTTCGAAAGAAACTACAGTACAAAACCAAAGCTACAAAACAGAGAAAACTTGAGTAAGAAATCAAAGCTACAAGATAGAGCAAACTCGGGCAACTTGGAAATTCTTCCCCCTTCTCAATCCATCGTCAATATTGAATATTCAAAGCTACAAAATCAAATCATTAAAATCTCAAACCCTAACTAAATCAAAGCTGCAAAACCAGTCCTAGAAGGCTAGAAGAGCAACTTACAAAATCAATAAATAGAAAGCCTAACCTTTTGAGTGTGTGGACGAGTCAGCGAAGACGAAGAAGTTAGGAGCTTGGGAGAACCAAGAATGCCTTTGAGTGGGAACTGAGAAAACGAAGAAGAGAGCCTCGGAGAAGAGAGGTATGTCGACGAAGACGAAGAAGGGAGAAGAGAGGGTTGTCGGCGCGAGAGAGAGACGGAGAGAGAGAGAGTTATGGGATTTAGGGATTTAGGGGGCCGGGTGTATCGTTTTGATTAATTTTTAAAGGATTATTTGCGGCGCTTAAGAAGCGCCGCAAATACTCATAAAATTCGCCACAAAAGATCAAAATAAGAATTTTTTCACGTTTAAGATTAGAATTCGCCCCACACAAAATAAACATATTTTGCTGTGATTGAAATATAATCTCCCACACATTATATATAAAAATTTAATTATTATTATTTTTTTCTTTTGTCAAATATTTAATATATGAGTATGAGTAATAAATAAAAAAATCAATTAATTTAAGAAGAAAAAACTCAAAAAATAAAGATTTAAATTTTAAAAAAATATATTGAGTGTGATAAATTGAAAAGTTGTATAGGATGACTCTTAAGTTTATTTGTCGCAAAAAACAGTTGTCACAAATAGTGTTTTCCCAGGAAGTTCTTCCTAGCAAAATGAAATTTATTTGTCACGACATAAAATCGCTACAACAAATATTATTTTTCGTCACAAAACATTATTTTCCACAAGATTTTATTTGCGGGCATTGTATTGTGGCAAAAAGCTTATTTTTTTTCCCACAAACACTTTTCGTGCCATCAGCCTATTATTTGCCACGATTGTATATGGTGGAAAAAGAACTCGTGGCAAAAACCCATATTTCTTGTAGTGACATTCAAACATTCTGGTCGTCAATGGGAAAGTTTAATTGAATGTTGTGTGGTACATTTAGATGTAATTGGAACAAAATTTCGAATGTTTAATGTGTACATTTGAATGTACTAATTAGAAATGAAAATTTTTAATAAAATTAAAAAAATATAAATTATATCAAATTATACAATTTTTAACAACTTATAATGTTTTATAGCATATCAAAATTAGATACTAAAAATTACAAATAATAATAAAAATAATAAAATTTATTTCTTTTTTTTCTTTTGTCCACTATAATCTTGCTGCAGTGATATAATACGTTCTATCTAAACTGCCATCTAATATTTTTCAATTCATATCGAATACTGGAACTAAAATATGCCATGCCAACCAAGTAGCCGATACCCTCTATACGGCTATTTTGTTTCGCGTTAAATAGCGGCCTGGATTCCGGCGGAAATAGAAATATCGTCCGGAATGTATGGTCGATTGACGCGGTGGCAATTTTGTAATTTCTGTAAAAAGCAGGAATAATTTTGTCAAATGGGGCGAAATCAACTAGGGTAAAATCACAATGTCACATTGCAATCTGGATTCTGGCGGACAGACTTCCCATCTCAGGCTTCTCCTTAGCACCTCAGTTTTCGTCGCCGGCCGCACCTTAGTTTCCGTCGCCGGTCGCATCTCAATTTCCGTCGCCGTCGCAGGTATGATCTTGGAGTCTTGAATCATTCTACTTCCTTATCTCTCATTTAAGCTCTTTATTTCTCCATCAAAATGATTGGTGCTTGCGATTGATGCTACAGCCGCAGTTTATGAGTTAAATTTGTTGTTGAAAAGAAGACATTAATAGCATTAAGTATAATGAGGTATTTGTTATTTGTTAATCAGCAACTGGGTTTGTGGCTGAGTTTGAAATTAACCTTGTTTTGTTAAGTGATACCGAAAGCTAGCCTGCTCTGTTTCTGCATAATTTTACAGACCAACTTCGAGATATTATTTTATCTTAATTCACACAATGAATTATGTTGTGGGTTATGCAAGTAAATAACAAATATGCATTTTTTTTTATCTTTATTTTGAACGAAGAAGATCAGCTTGTTATGAGGCATTTTTCTTCTTGTTTTGAGGCATATATATATATATATATATTATCTGCATTACTGTCTATATATATCTCATTGATCTTGATCGATAAATACATATATGATCCAGATTATATTCATAAACCATATTATGATGTTTATAAACTGATCATGCTTGTGTGAGAGATATCCTATGTTATCATAAATTTTGGTAATTCTATAATTTGCTATTTATTATTTTGATAGATTTGTTTTCCAGTAATATTATATTTCTTGTTAATTATAGAAATGAGATCAATTAACTGAAAAAATGTTAGCTAAAACATTTGATAAATTTAGAAATTGCCATAGATCCTCTTGATTTCAACTTTGACCAATTCTAATGGTTGTTGTCCTTGATAATCTTTCAAAATTCTGATCCAAAATCTAAGGTCTAGAATGAAATTAGATGATGAAAACTTCTTAAATACGAAGAAAAAAAAACCCTTAGGCCTTAACTACCAAACGGTTTGGCTGTTTTTAGTAAGATGGTTGTGAATTCCAACTTCCAAGTATGTGCACAAAGAAGAGTACAATGACAAAATTAAAAGTTTGATTTGTTTTTATGACAACCTAGCTAGCACGTCTTCATAAAACTGTTTGTCTTGATGATGTGTATGTACTATATATATATAAATGCACATATATATGACTGAATTCGCAATGTAGAAAACTTCCAAATGACCATTTCTTTGGCAAAACTTTACTACAAATAGTAAAATGTTGTTATTCATCTTAATTTTTATTACTTTAATCATATGAAAAATATAATTAAAAAAATTAAAAATGGGATTCATCAAACCAGGAAGGGGGATTAAAAACAAGAGGGGTACGACTTTCGGTACGACTTCCGCCATCTCCCTCTGCACTTATTCTTGAATTGCAGTGTGCATTCTTTCCTCTTGATCTCTCTGTTGCTCCTGCATATACGTCTCTAGATCAGACTGTCACTCCAAAAGAGACTTTAACTCTTGCTATCTCGACCTCATATATACGTTTTCTCATCGTGCCACTTCTAAATATTTGGTGAGATTATTAATCTGTGAAGTCGAGGAGCTCATGGAGAAAGAACCAGCGAAATGTTTCAGTGAACGTCCCAATCCTCTGTTTATGGCAGACTTAGTCCCAAACACTTCCGTGAATATGTCTATATTACTAGAAGAGGATTTTGTAGAAGCTAAATGCATCTCTAATATTCTGTCCTACAACTAGAAAGAAAATGCACAATAAGTAACAAAATTAAAAGAAATATGTGCAAAAAAAAATCAAATATTGTATAATTTATTTAACAAAATTAACATTGCTTACATAATTTTTTGCAACGGTAGGGTCCATCCATTCACTACATTCATTAGTCTGAGCAGCATCATAGACATGAATGAGGGAGAAATTTTCAGAATCATAATGTTTCTAATAAAGATGCATTAGCAATTGAGAAATTTAATGTTAGTAATTAAATAAATATATATTAGAAAAATAAATAAATTTCTATTAGTTATTAATTATTATCTTATCAGCAAGATAGTAGAACGACCTTGAACCGACACGATGGTGGATAGTGAGAGCAGATCTATTATATGCATTTGTCGAACTTAAGTTTTACAAAATTAATTAATAATGTTACTGCTAATTTAGAACGGATATAAATACAAATAACTAATTAACTTAGAATACTTGATAATCAAGACTTGCGAAAAGATCACAATACTTCATCCAATCATCTAACTTTATATTTCGGAAAAACGTACTTTGCAGTATCTTCCAACATATCAAACTTCTTGAAGTGCTTATGACATTAGCCTTTGTAACATTGGAATAATGTAGCTATTAGTCCGTTCACAGTTCTCATATCCTTGCTACGAGTAAAATCAAGGTCAAACTCATTTTAAGAAGTGAATTAAGTAAGAAATACAATATAGTTATTGAGATGAAGAAAATATAGTTGTAAAGTTATCTCACCAGCAGATGACTCCAAATGTGATACTTAATCTCGTTAGGAACATCTCGCTATGATCGCATATAAAATGGAACATAAGTTCGAACTACTATACCAATATAAGAGGAGAGTACTGCCGCACTATCATCCACTCCTCTAGAGGAATTATCAGAAATGATAACCTTGATTTTTTCTTGACATCTACTTTTCTCTAGAATGATACCACGAGTAAAGCCACGACCGTGGCGAGAGGACGATGCATCAACTATCATATACAATAGCATGATATGAGCTATGTATGTTATTGAGTAGTAAAATATAATTAATTAATTACCAATGATATTTTTACTATTAGGTGTTGATTGGCTATTCGTCTCTTGCATGTGTATTTCTTCGGGAGCACATTCCTTAGGTGGGGTTTTTGAAACAGGTTCGAGACTTAGAAGACGTGGCGCATTTCTTCGTTGTTTTTTTTGTGGCATCCTTGAAAATGAATAAAAAAAAATAAAGGAAAGTAATTAAAACGTGATTTTTAATAATATAATATTCGAGTTTTAACTTATATGATCTTGTACTTTTATTCTTCTATTTCGATGAAATTTTAATTCTTATTTCAAAATTTTTCTTAGTAGCATCTTCATCTCATCTTGCATGCATTATTCTTCTTCTTCCTCGTCACTCACTTCAATTGGATGAAGGGAGTATCTCGAGTGCATTGAGGTCAACAAACAAGTTAATACTTTGATCTTCATCTTCTTGGTAAGCCTCTACAATCAGAATTTCATCTTCATCTCCGTTAGACTTATGATCCGCACTCGTTTCTACCTCATATATGTTCTTAGGAACAAATTTTTGCATAACTCACCAAGTTATCTCTCGACTATTGTGACATTCTGGATTTTTGTAAGGAACCTTACCTATGCTTGAAATGGATGGTTATTATTTATTTCTTTTGAGGCAATGGGAGTTTAGAAAAAAAAGAGAGAAATGTCTTGTACGAAAAATCTCTAAATTTGATTAAATTGGAGCCTATTAGTGCAAGCCTTTTTTATTTTAATTGAGGCATGGTAAGATTAGGCCCAGGAGTAGAGAGCAAGTTCATGAGGTTAGAACCCTTTCTAGAAAGCCCAATTGAGCAAGGGCATATTAGAAATTTTGGAGAGAGAAAAGTTTGACACTTGTCAAATTTTGTTGGAGGAAGAAGGAAAGATAGGAAAAGGCCTAAAAGACCCAAGATAGTCCTTGAAAGGGCTGGTCATGGTGCTAGGCGCCACTTGGAGTCCCTTTGGACATGTGTCAAGTCAAGACACAATGTCCTTTGCCTTCCCAAGAAAGCATCTTACATGGGGAAAATAAAAAGATGGAAAGTTGAAAGGATTTTGTGGGAAAAGAGACATGGGTAGGCATGTGAGAGAGAGGAAGAGTGTGGGAGTGGAAGAGATGCCTTGGAAATGACAAACAATCCTCACACTCTTCTTGCCAAATGTCAAGCTTAGAGGTTAGGACTAAAATGAATTACCAAAAAACCCTTCTTAGGTTTTGTCTTAGATTTGAGAGAGATTTTTGGATATGGAGAGAGAGAGGGAGCTGAATATTTTTGCCCCTTTACTTTCCAATGTAATTTTATTGTTTTGAGGAAAGAATAAAAAAAAATTCGTTACGTGTCACCCATGCATTGGAGGTTATTTTGAGAGGAAAAATGGTATATAAGGAAAGGGCCAAATTTGAGGGGGCTTTTTCCATTTCATTTTTGCCTCTTTACCTCCTAGAATTTTCAGCCAAGAAGAATCTCTTTAGGTGTTCTTACTTTCTTGCATTTTCTCACTAGCCAAACACTCCCATTTGCAACCATTTTGACTATTTTTGGACACGAATCTTTTAAGAACACGATCTACACAAGATAAGCATCACTTGTTGTATTTTTGAAACACCATGCGCAAAATAGAGAGTAGTTTTTTCTCTTAGTATTCTCGGCCTCAATGATTTCCTACACTTACACACACACTTACATTAACTTACTTTTGACGGAACCCTAGGTTTTCTTAAACTTTTAAATCAAGAAAAAAATGAGAGATTTAGTGAGCAAATTCGTGTTTTGAAATTTGAAGCAAAAACTAGGTTTTTTTTTTTTTTTCTCTTTGAGAGATTCAGCCCTAGGGTTTTTGGGAAGAGGGGTTTGTTTTCTTGGAAGCCAAACACCCTCTTATTCCTTTAAGTTTTGGATTTTAGGGTTTTCTTAGATAAGTCTTGATTTTTCCTTTGATCTATTTTCAGATTTCTTTATTTATATTTGTTGAAAATTTTTGTAGGTATGCTCTTAACCTATCTTGGATATTGTTTTAGATATATTATGTGAACCTTGTTTGTTACTTTATTCGTTATTTGTTTGCATACTTGATTGTTATATGCTCTTAATAATGTATTGAGATTTTATTCTATGATTTAATCTAAGAATACTTTGATGGATTATCATTGGTTATTTAATTATTTAAGGCTTTAGCCACCAATTTGCCTAAGTCACTAAGCCATATATATATAATTAAATAAAAGTAAAGTATGATAATTTTGGGGTCATCACATACTAATCTTTTGAATTTGCTGGATTTTCTTTTTATGTAGATTTAGTGTAAGGATATGAAATTTAAAATAAAAATCAGAATAGATCTAGAATTTGAATTCGAATTTAGATCTGAATAGATCTGAAATTTGAATTCAAATTTGAAATTATAGATCTGGAAATTGAATAAGGATTTGAGATCAGAATAGAAAACCCTAGAACACATGAAATTACAAATCTTGAATGAAGTATACGAATAGTCAATTCTTAGAATTACAGACCTGAATTCAAATACGAAATTAACAAAGTAAAGAAGGAATTTGAGGAAAAAAAACCCTAAAACTCGACTAAGACAAAACCTATAATTTAAAAGATAAATCAGACCTGATCTGAAAATTGAAAATCTCTTGAACTCACGAATAAATCGAAATCCAGCCAAGAATGCCAATAGACTCGTTGAAAACTTGTTTCAAGAACTTAAATTATGGAAAGAATGCTACAAAAGATTTGTCTTTAATAAGTTCTTAATTCATTCAAGAACAAATAGAGAAAACAAGAATTTTCTTTGAGAAAAATATTATTCACATTCATAATTGATAGAAATATGTGTTTTTATAGCCCCTAATGAAATCCTAGGGCCTAATAAAGCCTACCACACTCCTATGCTTTCAACAATCACAGAAACATAAAAATAAACCCACACGCCTATGCTTATTGAAATAAAGGTTTTTACTAAATTACTAAACTTTGTCGTCCGTCCTCTGTAGCTTGTATCACATGGATTAAAACTGGTTCTTCTTTCAAATCCATCTTGAATATGGGGGTCCTGCTCGAGGAATTTGCAAACTTAGCCCAAATGGATTATACCAATCCTTACATTGCTTCCTTGATCTTCTTAATTCTTGACTTTGTGATTGGTCCATCTAGAATTGGCAATGGATTTTTAAGACTCAACCCACCATGGTGCCGATCAAGTAGCTATATTTGTAATATTTGGTATAAGAAAAATAATTCATATAGAATTTCCAAGCCCTTCACAACCCCTTCTAAGAAAAAACGACTCACATGAAAACAAAAAATTCACAATTTTGAAAAGGAAATTATTGCACTGCATAAATTTACGAATTACAACGACAATTTTTTATGCAAAATTTCAATTTCCATACTACTATTTCACTTAAGTTATCGACATTAGAGATTGAAATCGAATTGATGCACTTCTTAAACATCATGACTAGAAATGTAAGTTTCTATAACCGTTATCACTAATACGGCTAAGGAAAATGTTAAATATACATGAAAAAAACTTGTCAATAATTGATAAAGGTGAAAATCATGAAATTTGAATTAAAAAAAAAAGAAACCCTAAGAAAATAAATCTTATAAGCATAAATACATGTAACACCACTCTACGAATTAGCACCAATCAGGTGATGCAACCGGTCCGAACCAGTCTCTAGCTAAATCGCCACTAGTTCTCACCTCGGAATATGATTTGGAAAAGAAGAATTGAACTCATAATCCCACACCTACTTTTATTTTAGATCTTTTTTTTTCCTTAATAAGTATGTAGTGTAGGAATGATCATTATGAATAGCATAACTCAATTAGTTTAATAGAAATAGAAAAAAATATGTGCATGTAGGCAGCTCGATATCAAAACTCTTGGAGAATTTATTGGGACATTTATTTTTTGACCTGGTATTCGGGGCATAATTATAAAGGACCCTGATCCATTCTAGGCTAGTGTTCTCACTTCTAGTTTCGACAAATCAGCATAGATCTCGTAGCAGTTACCATCAATAAAATGCTAATAAATAACCCTAACTTTGTGGATAATCCGGATTTGTAGAAACACCAGAACAGCTTTGCATCAAGTACTGTGATTTTACTCTAATTAAGTTATTAAAATTCATGTTATTAATGGATATAACAATACCACTAATAATGGATATAATTCATGTTATTAAAATTTATGGTCATTTATCTTGAAATTGATATAAGCATGATTTAATATATTGATGAGAATATAAAATGCCATATTTTTCTCTTTTAATGTTTAATATTTTATTCTTATTTGATACCTAAATATACTCATTATTCTTATATTTTGATTTAGGACACAAATAAAAGCATTAGGAACAAATGAAGATAATTATGAAATTTTAGACAATTTTCACGTCTTTTTATAATATGGGCATAACTCTCTCATCTAATCTCCAATTGAGTTGATTCAAAATGATATAGAACCCCACGAGAAATATATATAACTTTTATGTTTTATGTTTTAAGAGATATCCGCTCAATCTAAGACAAAATCGACCATCAAGTAGATGCACCTGCACTTGACGTTCCTGAATATTCTTCAGTCACTTGCATCAAATCCAAATGTCATCACAATATTTTCCAGCAAGCACTTCTACACCAACTTGGAAATTCAATGATCAACTCACATGCAAGATGAAGTGCACTCAAGTTTCTTCAAGATAAATTATTTGACCACTAGATATAAAGTCATACAAGGCAACTAATGGATAAAGAAACAAAATTGAACACTCAACCTACAAGCAAAATTCAGCACATGCATAGTGGGAAAATAATGATCAAAATGACAACTCACAAATCACTTGGATTCAAGAATGGCACATGGTAAAGTAAGTTGAAATTGTGATGATTTTGTCATGACAACTTGCATTAAGGATGCTTATAAATAAAAGGGAGAGGTGTGTGTTCTAAGACCATGCCTGGTGCTTGGATGCCTAGGAAGAGTTATTTTGAGAGCTTGAGAAAAGAAAAGAATTACCAAAAAAGAGAGAAAATAATGGCCGGCTCTTCCATATTTTTCCTTAGAGAATTTTCGTAACATATTTTCAATATGTGTAACTAAATTCTTTAGTAGAGCTAGGGATAAATTTATATATATGATGGTATTTTGTAATTGTTTTTTATTCATATATGTGTTCTTCAATTATTAAAACTCTTTTTGTTTAGTCATTCGAAATTTATTATAAATATTTTCGTCACCAAATAATCTTAAAATTTATTTCATTTATAGATTCATTCATGTTTTTTCTATTGAATGGAATAATCCTTTGATTATGTTTGGTTCAATTGGTTATCTATATTAATTTAATTCTCTGCTTCAATATTACTCTACGAGTATATTGTCGACGTTGAATTTCCCTAATATCGATAACAATTCTCGTTCTTATATTGCGACGAATGATTTCTTAAAAGATTACATTTAATTTAAATCTGGTTATTAATGTTTTATCTTCCGATTGAAAATTTGGACATAGAATTTTCAATTGAGTTATTAATGAATCGAAAATAATTAAAATACCGATTACATATAAAGGATTCCCGATGCTCTACTTTTCGTCTCATTTTTATACTTTTCAAATTACTCATTTAGTTTTAATTTACGTCATACTCTAAAATTTACTTTTCGTACTCATCTAAATTTTTTTGTTAATTTCATTATTGTTTTTCAATTTCTCAATCCATCTCCCTGTCGAATCAACACCTCAAAGCTATACTGCAAACGACCGCATTATTCTTTTAGCGTAATCAAATTTTGGCACTGTTACCGGGGAGACGGTAGAAAAATTTGTAGTTTTTTTAGTAGTTTGTAAAAAGAAAAAAGAGCGGTAACTTCATTCATTTTCTTTTTAGCTTTCTGCATCTTTATTTTATTTCACTTTCTTTTCGTAATTATTTTTTCAGTATTACGCTTTTCTTTAATTTGCATGCGCAGGTACATAGACGCTTTTGGACGGTTTGCTAGTAGACCCGTGCTAATATCAGATTCAAAATCTAATTTTTCTAATCGCTTGTTTGATAATTCTTCCAATTCTGACGCGATGAGTGAACACGCGGACCAACCTATTAGAACCCTCCAAGATTATCTTCATCCCGCACGAACAACCACACCATCTTGTATTATGTTTTCACCTAATAATCGTCATGTAGATTTCAAAATAGAAATGATACAATTAGTTCCGACTTTCTATGGTTTCGAAAATGAAAACCTCTATATTCATATTAGGGAAGTTGAGGAAGTAGTTGCAACATTTTACAGTCAAAATACCATTGACGACACGGTAAGGCTAAAGTTCTTTCTTTTCTCTTTGAAAGATAAAGCTAAGAGTTGGTTGTACTCACTAAGGTCGTGGTCTATTGGAACATGGAGTGAGATGATTCAAGTGTTTTTCAATAAATACATTTCCCAACATAAGACCAATGTTTTAGAAAGACAAATCTCTACCTTTGCACAAAAGGATAGTGAGACTTTATATCAGTCTTGGGAAAGATTTAAAGAATTATTGAATATGTGTCCTCATCATAGATATGAAAATTGGCGCTTAGTGAGTTATTTTTATGAAGGGCTGACGCCCAAAGAACGTCAATTCGTGGAAATAATGTGCAATGGAGAATTTTTATAGAAAAATCCTGATAAGGTCATAGAGTACCTCAATAAACTTGTTGAAAAAGTTCATATTTGGACTGGACCTAGTGTTACTGATAGTACAAACAGGTCACGGCCTATAGGAAACCCAGGTGGTGGTATTTACCATATAAGGGAAGAGGATAACTTTAAAGCTAAGATTGAAATGCTCACTAGAGAATTAGAGTTATTGAAAACTAAAAACTCAAAACCAACACACATAACTAATCGTGCAGAATCTTTTGGGCCATGTGTTGTCTGTGGTGGGATAGATCATCATGCCCAAGAGTGTCCTACACATACTAACATGAATGGTATGTATAAGGAACAAAGTAATGCTCTGGGTATATACAAAAAGCCCTTCACACCTTACTCTGAAACCTACAACCCAGGATGGCATAATCATCCCAACTTCAGCTGAAAGTCTGAAAACCAGCAACATGCACAACCCTCTAGATCATATCTGGCACCATACCATGCACCTCAATCTTCTAGAAATTCTTTAGAAAATACTTTGCATACTTTTATTGAAATACAGGGTAAAACTAATCAGAAATTTGAATATTTGATTATGCAGGTTCTCGAAGAAAATAAGGAAATAAAGAGACAAGTATCTAAAATAATGTGTTCTTTGATTGTGAATGAGAAAAGTAAGTTTTCTTCTCAAGTTTAGTCTGTATCTCATGGTCAACATATGGCACAAAGAGATCTAAAGGACGTAAACGCCATTGTGACTCGAAGTGGTAAGTCTCTACGTGATCCAATAATAGACAAAACAAAGGATGTAGAGAAAGATCAAGATAGCAACAGTCCTGAGCTTCTCAAAGAACTTGAGGTAACACAACCCGAGGAACCTGAGGTAACAAAAAAATCCTGTTAAGGTACCTTTTCTTCAAGCATTAAATTCAAGCAAACAAACTCTGGATCATAACAATGATATTTTGGAAAATCTTAGACAGGTAAAAATTAATCTTCCTCTTTTGCATGTAATTAAACAAGTTCCTACTTATGCAAAAATTCTCAAAGATTTGTGTACAGTTAAGAGGAAGCATCATGTGAAGAAGATAACATTCTTGACAGAGCAAGTTAGTGCGCTAATTGAACAACGGATTCCCCCTAAGTACAAGGATCTTGGATGTCCAACCATCACAAGCAATATTGGCAATCATGAGTTTGGACAGGCCTTGCTAGATTTAGGAGTTAGTATAAATTTGATGTCATATTCTATTTATTTGCAATTGAGATTGGGAGAAATCAAACCAATTTCTGTGGTATTATAATTGGCTGATCGTTCAGTCAGAGAACCATGGGGTGTGGTAGAGGATGTTTTAATTCAAGTTGACAAATTTTATTATCATGTTGATTTCTTAATTCTAGACACTAGTTCTGCTATAGAAACCGCCTCTAAAATTTCATTAATTGTAGGTAGACATTTTCTTGCTACTTCTAATGCACTTATCAATTGTAGAAATGGATTGATGAAACTCTCTTTTGGCAATATGACTCTTGAGGTAAATATTTTTTCATATTGCAAAATAGCCAGAAGAGGATGTCGAGTGTCATCAGGCATACATGATTGAGTCACTCATAAAAACGAAAGTTCTTACAACTCATGATTCAGATTCCCTTGAATACTTTATTGTTAATTCTGAATTTAATCATGTAAGTGATTCATCTGATGTAGTTGATATTTTTGCTGTTTTTCACAGAATTCATGATTATAGCACAAAGGTATGGCAACCAAAATTTGAGAAGTTGCCTGAAAAAAGAGAAAAACAGATTCCTTCAAGTAGGGAAGCCCCTAAAGTTGAATTAAAATCCCTACCTAAAGGTTTAAAGCATGTTTTCCTTGGTCCAGGTGATACTTTTCCTGTTATTATTTCATCTGAATTATCTGAGTCCCAATGTGAGAAATTAATTCAGATTTTATGCAAGTATAAATCAGCTCTAAGATGGAGTATTGCTGATATAAAAGGCATTAGTCCCCTAATCTGTACTCATAAAATAAATTTAGAGGAAGGAACTGATCCTTGAAGAGACCTCCAACGTAGATTTAATCCCACTATGAAAGAAGTTGTGAAAAATGAATTATTGAAACTATTAGATGCAAGAATGATATATCCTATTGCTGATAGTAAATGGGTAAGTCTTACGCAGGTTGTTCTTAAAAAGTCAGGTGTAACTGTGATAAAAAATGACCTTGGAGAGTTAGTCCTTATAAAACTGGTAATTGGTTGGCGAATGTGCATTGATTACAAAAAATTAAATGTTGCCACACGAAAAGACCATTTTTCGCTTCCTTTTATTGATCAAATTCTTGAGCATGTGGCTGGTCATCCTTTTTATTACTTTCTGGATGGTTATTCTGGTTATTATCAAATTAAAATTGCATTAGAAAACCAGGATAAAATCACTTTTACCTGTCCTTTCGATACTTATGCTTTCTGTAAAATGCCATTTGGACTGTGTAATTCTCTAGCTACTTTTTAACGTTGCATAATGAGTATTTTTAGTGATATGATTGAAAAGTGCATAGAAGTTTTTATGGATGACTTGACTGTTTTTGGATATTCTTTTGATGCATGCTTAATGAGTTTAGAAAGAGTACTAATTCGTTGTGAAGAAAAAGAATTGGTTTTAAGTTGGGAAAAATGTCACTTTATGGTACCTTCAAGTATTGTTTTAAGACATATTATTTCTTCCAAAAGAATGGAGGTTGATCAATCAAAAGTTGAATTAATTTCTAAATTGCCTACACCTAGGACAGTTAAAGATATAAGATCATTTTTTAGTCATGTGGGTTTTTATAGGAGAGTCATACAGAATTTTTCCACCATATCTAGACCACTATATAACCTCTTAACTAAGGATGTCCCATTTGAATGGACACAAACTTGTCAAGAGGCTTTCAAAACATTAATTGGCAAGCTTACTTTAGTACCCATAATGCAACTACCTGATTGGAATTTACCTTCTGAAATTATGTGTGATGCTAGTGATTTTGCTGTAGGTGCTGTTCTTGGACAACAAAGAGAAAGGAAACCTTTTGTCATTTACTATGCTAATAAAACTATGAATAGTGCTCAAATAAATTACTCCACCACTGAAAAAGAGTTGTTAGCTGTAGTATTTGCTTTAGATAAATTCTGCGCTTATTTGATTGATTCTCCTATTATTATCTTTACAAATCATACAGCCCTTAAGTATCTTCTTATAAAGAAGGATGTTAAGGCACGATTAATACGATGGATTTTGCTTTTGCAAAAATTTGACATCACCATCAAGGATAAGAAATGAGTGAAGAATGTAGTGGCAGACCATCTCTTTAGACTCACATTTGAGGACACTTTTGACCACATGCCAATCAATGATGATTTTTCCGATTAGCATTTACTTTCTATTACTTCTCTACCATGGTTTCCTCATATTGTGAACTATTTAGCTGCAGGTGAAATACCAAAGGATTTTAGCACCCAAGACAAAAGGAAATTCATGATTGAGGTACAAAAATTCTACTGGGATGGCCCTTACCTTTTCAAACACTGCCCTGATCAAATTTTAAGGCGTTGTATCCTTGTTGAAGAGATTCTAAGCGTTTTAGAATTTTGTCACTCCCAAACTTGTGGTGGCCACTTTTCAATGAAGAAAACTGTTGCAAAAATCTTACAGTGTGGATTTTATTCGCCCACCTTGTTTAAAGATACAAATATCTATTATCGCTCATGCGAAAGATGTCAAAAGTTAGGAGTTATGACCCGTCGTAATATGATGCCCTTAAATCCCATTTTGGTAATTGAAATTTTTGACTGTTGGGGCATTGATTTTATGGGACCATTTCCTCATTCTTTTGGATATTTATATATTATTGTGACAGTAGATTATGTGTCAAAATGGGTAGAGGCAACACCTTGTAGGACCAATGATAACAGGACGATAATTAAGTTTTTCAACAAAATGTATTATCTCGATTTGGTACCCCACGTGCTATCATTAGTGATCAAGGTACGCATTTTTGTAACCGTTCTTTTGAAACTTTAATGAAAAGATATGGAGTAATACATAAGTTTTCTACTGCATACTACCCTCAGACAAGTGGACAGGTTGAACTTGCGAATAGGAAAATTAAACAAATTTTAGAAAAAATGGTCAATCCGAATCGGAAAGATTAGTCTTTAAGACTAACTGATGCGCTTTGGGCTTACCGTACAGCTTTCAAAACTCCCTTAGACATGTCACCTTATAGACTTGTTTTTGGAAAACTTTGTCACTTGCCCATTGAGCTCGAGCATCGAGCATATTGGGCCATTAAACATTTTAATTTTGATTTGGAAAATGCAGGAAAACTTAGAAAATTCCAATTGACCGAATTAGAAGAATTGAGAAATGATACTTATGAAAACTCCAAGATCTATAAGGCTAAAACGAAAGCATTTCATGATAAAAATATTTTGAGAAAAACATTTAAGCCTAATGATCGAGTATTTTTATATGATCAAAGACTCCATAAGCATCCAGGAAAACTTCTATCTAGATGGACCGGCCTTTTATAGTAAAAAACATTTTCACAAATGGGGCGGTAGAAATAGAAAATCTAAAAGATGGATATATCTTCAAAGTAAATGGTCAGTGCCTCAAAATCTTTATTGATAAACAAATTTCGGAAGTGGAAGACATTCCACTTATGGACCCAGTATATCAATCTTGACCATCTCCAGGTATGTTTTTCTTTCATTTTTTTTTTGTTTATTGTTCACTTTATATTGTTATAGGTTAATTTTATTTTGACAAATACCATCTTTGATGCCAAGCAAGTCACCCACATCCCATATCAGGTGTATTCTACCTTATTTAGTTATTCAATTCTGATTCTTAAACATTGAAGACAATGTTTCGTTTAAGTTGAGGGGTAGGAATACAAATCTATTATTTAAACTTTGTGGCATATTTCAATCAAAATATAAAAAATTGTCAAATTTATTAAAAATTTACATCACACAGACATTTTTTCACACATGATACTTATGCTCATTCATAACCATCTTAGTGAATTCAACAAACCCATCTTAAATCAGTTTGCTAAAATATCCACAAAACCATTTATGCACGTATCCAAACTTTGTGATAGTATGGTGATTTGATACATGTAACTAGAGAATCATTTTGCTTAAGTATTCATGTGAATTTTGGTGAGAATTGAGAGTTTACAAATACAAAAATTGTAATAAATATCCATTGATCTGTTGAATTGGACACTTCTTTTGAGAATATCATTACATGGTTTGTGGTAAGATGGCTGATATACTTGGGATATGACGAAAGTCAACTTAGGATTAACGTTTGAATCTTTCAAGCTGACCATTTTTATTATAGACCCCTAGCAGCCAATTTTGAGCCAATATACACATATGGCCTTTTCTTTTCATTCCTACATCATCCATACCTCTCCACATTGGACTATAGCTTATATATTCCTACCATTTTACTTCTAAGTGTGTACTAGGTGTGAAATTATCATTTCAATAAAATAAAAAATAAAAATAAAAATAAATAATTAAATAAAAGATCATGAGAAAAATGGCAAGAAAACCATGAAAAAAATGGAATGGTGCTATATGTGTCCGTCAAATTATTCATGAAAGAGTTCATCAAATTGCGAAGACACCAGTGGCAAAAGAAGATGGAAAAGTATACCAAAATGAAAGTATAGTCTACTGAGAAATTTAACAGATTCCCTTTTATATACACTTGAAAATTTTTGAATATCCTTCACCATTTTCTTCTTATGAGCCCCAAAACCTAACCCACATTACAACCCATTGTGTTGATTATTTCGATCCTAAGTATACTTGTGGAAAGAATGGCAGAATTCTCAATTATTAGTATTCCAATAATAAGATAAATGTTTGCTTATTGCTTATACATAATTGCCTAATTTTCCATGAGAGTATGTGTACACTTTTGTCAACTCCATAGAGAGAACCCTTACATGAAACACTTCTATACCCGTGAGTTATGGAATTAAACCTTTTGCTTAAGATATTCTAATGTTGCATGTGTCGAAACCTCTGATTTGATAAAAATAGTTTGGAACACATACACACTCTGTGGATTGTTATATTTGAATTACTTGTGAAATGGTTATTGAATTTCTAAAATTGTTTTGATATGTAAATTTGAAAAATGTGTCTTGATGGCCCCTATTTATGATTTTCTTTGGTCTTTTTCATCATTTTCTATAAAAATTGCTAGGAACTAGCAATGAGTAAGTTGGGGGTGTGATGAGTGCACAAAAATGCACTCTAAATACTCTATTTAAATGCTAAAAGGCATGAGAAAATAATGGATATAACTCATGTTATTAAAATTAATGGTCATTTATCTTGAGATAGATATCAGCATGATTTAATATATTGATGAAAATATAAAATTTCATATTTTTCTCTTTTAATGTTTAATATTTTGTTCTTATTTGATGCCTAAATATACTCATTATTATTATATTTTGATTTTGGACACAAATAGAGACATTAGGAGTAAATGAAGGTAATTGCAGAATTTTAGACAATTTTGATATCTTTCGTAATATAAGCATACCTCTCTCATCTAATCTCCGATTGCATTGATTCAATATGATATAGAACTCCAAGAGAAATATCTATAACTTTTATGTTTTATGTTTTTAAGAGATATCCGCTCAGTCCAAAACAAAATCGACCATCAAGTGGACGCACCTACACTTAACGTTCGTAAATATTCTTCAGCCACTTGCATCAAATCCAAATGTTATCACAATATTTTTCAGCAAGCACTCCTACACCAACTTGAAAATTCAATAATCAACTCACATGCAAGATGAAGTGAACTCAAGTTTCTTCAAGAAAAATTATTTGACCACAAGATATAAAGTCACATAAGGGAACTAATGGATAAAGAAACAAAATTGAATACTCAACTTACAAGAAAAATTCAGTTCATGCATAGTGGGAAAACAAATTATCAAAATGATAACTCACAAATTACTTGGATTCAAGAATGGCACATGGAAAAGCAAGTTGAAATTATGGTGATTTTCTCATGATAATTTGTATGAAGGATGCTTATAAATAGAAGGAATTGGTGTGTATTCTAAGACCATGCTTGGTGTTTGGATGCCTTAGAAGAGCTACTTTGAGAGCTTGAGAAAAGAAAAGAAAAACCAAAGAATAGAGAAAACAATAGCTGGCTCTCTTATATTTTTCCTTAAAGAACTTTTGTTGCATATTTTCAATATGTGTAACTAAATTCACTAGTAAAGTTAGGGATGAATTTATAGATATGATGGTATTTGTAATTGTTTTTTATTCATATATGTGTTCTTTAATTATTAAAACTCTTTTTGTTTAGTCATTCGAAATTTATTATAAATATTTTTGTCATTAAATAGTCTTATAATTTATTTCATTTATAAATTCAGTCATGCTTTTTCTATTGAATGGAATAATCTTTTGATTATGTTTAGTTCAATTGGTTATCTATATTAATTTAATTCTTTGCTGCAATATATTATCGATTCTTATATTGCGACGAATGATCTTTCGAAAGATTACATTTAATTTAAATCTGGTTATTAATGTTTTATTTTCCGATTGAAAATTTGGATATAAAATTTTCAATTGAGTTATTAATGAATCGAAAATAATTAAAATACTGATTATATATAAAGGATTCCCAATGCTCTACTTTTCGTCTCATTTTTATACTTTTCAATTACTCATTTAGTTTTAATTTATGTCATACTTCAAAATTCACTTTTCACGCTCTTCTAAATCTTTTTGTTAATTTCGTTACTATTTTTTAATTTCTCAATTCATCTCCCTATGGAATCGACATCCCAACACTGTACTGCAAACGACTGTGTTATTCTTTGGGCGTAATCACAGTCTTAAAAATGTCACACTTCCACTACGCACTTTGATAACTTCACAAAACTAGAATCTATAAATACCACAACGCCTATTCTAATCTATTTCAGCGCCTACCAAAATAACTTTTACCACACTTTGATAATATAAACAATTTATTATCTATCAAAACCATGCACACTCACTTCTACTTTGAGATACCCCTTCCATTCTCAAGTGCAATCAATAGCCACTAAAAACACATTTATGTCTGATGACCACACATAACTAATCACGACATTCATACCACCCTTTTTATTAAGAGTGGTCTAAGAACTCAAAAAATATATATACTAAGTCAAAAAGTCATAATGAAATGATCGAAAGCAAAAGATGAAGCAATGTAAGTCGGAATTCTTCTTACAAGCATATGCTCGGTGAGAGAAATTGGTATAATAAAATGAAGTTGCAACTAGGCACCAAACTGTGCTTCACCAAGTGACTACGGAATGATTTGAATCTCAATTAGAATGGGAAGGTCACAATGATGTAGTTAGGTCCAAGGTTGATCCTTCTATGTCAAGAAAATTACAAATAAATAAATTCTTAACTTTTTATCAAAAACAAACCCCAAAAAAAATATTTTTGTTGGAAATACTAACGAAATTGCCAAAGGATCTCATTAAACAGGACAAAAGATATTGGTTATTGGCTTTCTAAAATAATTAGAATATTGAAAGGAGACAAAACTATATATATATATATATATATGGTTAGAGGTGAAACGAATATGAGTAAAAGAGGGCTGAACACTTAAAAGAGGATCAACTTGAAATTAGAAAGAAGGAAACCCAAAAGTTGCGATGATTAAAAAGAATCCGCAATGAAGAGGATTTGAAAATAGGTTCATCAACTCTACATACCTCAAAAACCAACGATCAGCCAATGTCTTCAAACCCAAACTTTATCCTAGACATCCTTGTCAAGTCGAAAGTTCATTCATCCTATCTAAACCAGGCAACCAGTTTCGAAGACTTGAACTCATTCAATCAACAATAATTAAAAGTACTAAAAAATTTCAACTCAATGACACAGGTACGCATACAAGTATACCTAAATTCCAATTTGCGTTTACCTAGTGGCAGCCAACTCTATCTTAATGATCGCTTGATCACATCATACCCCATCATATAAGAGTATCATTTCAAATAAAATGTTATACTGATCCCTTAGATCTAATAATAATCATTGCCCAAAATTCTGCATAGTCTATATCCAAGTCTGAAAATAATTTGCACTTACGAGCTACATGAATTAGATCCTAAGATTCGATCAAACGTATTAATAAAAAAAATCCATAGGATCAATAATCCCGAACTTGGTCCAAGTCACGTATCGCAGTTTCCGATTTCTGTAACCTTGAAAAAAAATACATAATCATTTCTTGATGTCTACAAATTTCTAAACATTGAATCCGAAAAATTATTACCTAAAGTTCACAAATATTTCAACCTCATATTTTATAGTCTAGAGAATCTCAAACTTTAAATACCCACATAATCATCTCTTAGTCTTCAAATTTCTATACCGCAAATTTAAAGTTGCTTCCTAAACGCACCGATATCAGACACCTCAAATATTATACTATACAGAATTTCAAACCTTGGATATCCACACGAGTCATCCTTCTAGTCCGCAAATTCCTAAACCTTCAATCAGAATGTTATCACCAAAAACTCACATGTATCCAACTATATTATTTCTTATAGTCCCTTCCACTATAACATTAAATCTGAAAATGATTTATCATTCTATGTTCTAACATCTCATTGTACTTCTGCTCCACTTCCAGGATTTTATCACCGGCCTCCTCATTGATCTAGAACGTTAAGAAAATTAAGAAAGACACAATAAATTATAACAGCACAGGATCACTGGTACAGTTCATAATTGGACAAACTTTTTTATCGGTTTTTTATTTTTACTTCTATTGGAGATCATAATTGGACAAATCACACACAACCACCAAATCTCGAGTATTGGACATGCCATACATTATTCCAAATTAAATATGAATTTACAAACTATAATTAGGGAATTATAAGCATTCACAATCCATACCAGTGACAACCAATGAACAAATGATAGAAATGAATTTGGATTTTTTGGATTGCATAGCCCAACATACACATTGTATAGAAGCTGACATTGTTAATGTCACCATGAATCTGCTGAACAAATTGATTCCTGGTTTAGTTTAATTTCTCTTACCCAGAAAATAAAAACTAAAGCTTTAAGATTGTACAGTTCATTAGGGGCATAAAGACATCAGCTTCATGAACTTACCTGAAGTAAATGAATCAGTAGAGCTTTTTTTATGGGTAAAAAAACTACTGAATTTGTATAATTAGAAATCTGCAATAGATGATTAGAAAATTAAAGAGACAAAGAAAACCCTTATAGTCGGTAGAAAATCAAATCAACCGGCTTTACTGCAGAGGAATTAGAGATGCAAAGAAACTGACAAATATCTCGTAAAATCTTAATTCCCTCTTCGAAAAAAAACAAAACAGTAGTTCAGAGCAGAATTATGCGTGTCGGAACGTGGACGAGAATTACACCGTCTCAACCTCGTCTTGGATCTCCTGCAGCATCTCGACGGAGACGAAGAACTTCTCAACGATGCTCTCCGAGTTTTTTTCCTCGAGTTTCTCCGCTACCTTCGGCTTCTTTGCCTTGTCGGCCCCCATATTTGCTGCCTCGGACACTCGCTGGCTATGGTGGGCAATGTTGATGGCCTAAAACCCTAGTGATTCCCTTGCTCTGTGTCTCGCTCGCTTGATTTGGAGTTTAAATTTAGTCAGCAAGGTATGAGAGAGAGGGGGGGAAGGGAACAAAAGCGTTAGTTTTGGGAGTTGCTAACGGACAAATTCCAAAAAAGCAAATGAAAAATTTTAAAATTTGAGTTACATTAAAATTATAAAAATGTAATGAACGAACGAAATCATCAGCCACTTCCTGTCCCACCACTAAATTATGTGAATGGCCCCATCACTATTATTTTAAATTCTGCATAGTGACTTGCATAGTAACTTGTATAGCAACTTGCATAGTAATTTCAAAGCTTATAAATAGGGGCTTCAGTTGTAATGAAATTCATAAGAAAATATAGAGAGAGAAAGAAAGTTTCAGTTCTTAAGAGTTTCAGAGAGAATTTCTTATTTCTCTTTTGCAATAGTAGTTTCTTTCTTTAAGTTTCATAACACATTATCAGCACGACGGTTCTACCAATTCTGAAGCTAGTGGTCTTATTTCTCTGTAAGTTTTTCAATATATTATTTGAAGTCTTTAATATATTTTATTGATGATTATCTGTGTGAATTTATAAATATGAGATATACATATTTATTTCATTATTTATATGTGTAGAAAATGGCAAATCTTACAAAATTGGAATTTGTTGCTCTTGATACATCTGGGAAAAATTATTTATCCTGGATACTTGATGCTGAAATACATCTTGATGCAATGAACCTGGGAGAAACTATTAAAGAAGGAAATCAAGCATCCCTGCAGGAACGTGCTAAAACAATGATTTTCCTTCTCCACCATCTTCATGAAGAATTGAAAATTGAATATCTCACAGTAAAAGATCCCTATATTTTGTGGAACAATTTAAGGGAGAGGTATGAACACCAGAAGACTGTCATCCTCCCAAGAGCTCGTTCTCAATGGATGCATCTGAGGTTGCAAGATTTCAAAAGTGTTAGTAAGTATAATTCCACACTTTTTAAAATAAGCTCAGTATTAAAATTATGCGGTGAGAAAATCACCGATGATGATATGCTAGAGAAGACTTTTATTACATTTCATGCCTCGAATGTGCTCCTACAACAGCAGTATCGAGAGAGAAAGTTCAAAAAATATTCTAAACTTATATCATGTCTTCTAGTAGCTGAGCAGAATAATGAGCTCTTATTAGAAAGCCACCAGTCACGCTCTACTGACTCAATATCATTCCCTGAAGTGAATGGTAATAGGTTTGCATCATTCTCAGAAGTGAATGGTGCATCATTTAGAAGAAATCGGAGGCGTGGACGTGGTAGGAGAAATTATAAAAATGTTGGTCCCAGGAGTGACAACATTAAAAGGGATTATAATATACTATATCACCTGAAGTGGTACAATTCAGAAAGGGGTAAAAATTCTCAGAATAATTCTTCAAAGAAAAGTGAAGAGGTGTGCCATAGATGTGGAATGACTGGACATTGGTCACATACCTGTCGTACGGCCAGGCACTTAGCTGATTTATATCAAGCTTCTATTAAAGGAAAGAATAAAGTGCATGAAACAAATTTAGTAGAACCATCAGATGATTTATTAGATTCAGTAGATATAGACGTTACTTATCTTGATGTATCTGATTTCTTTAATCATCCTGATGGTAGTATTGAACACTTAATTGGAGATGGAAGTGTTTCACTTAATTAATGTATTTTCTTTCTATCAGTAATAAAAGTTTTGTATATTTTGTAGAATCATGGATCACATTGATGAGCTTTTTATCTCTGAGTTGAATGATAAAGATATATGTCTGGCTGACAGTGCTACAACTCACACAATTCTCAAAGAAAAGAAATATTTTCAAAATCTAACACTAAGTAAAGCCTATGTCCATACCATATCAGGTTCATCGGATTTAATTGAGGGCTCCGGAAGAGCTTATATTGTGTTGCCTAATGGCACCAAGTTTTGTATTGATGATGCTCTATTCTCTTCACAATCCAGAAGAAATTTATTGAGTTTCAAAGATATACGTCGTAATGATTACCATATTGAAACGACCAATGAAGGCAGTAAAGAGCATCTCCTTATTACTAAAACAATATCGGGCCAGAAGCTCGTATTAGAAAAACTGCCTGCTCTATGTTCTGGATTGTATTATACAAAAATGAGAACAATTGAATCATATGTGGTAATGTACCAGAAGTGCATTGACCCTAAAGTATTTATGACTTGGCATGATCGCCTTGGACATCCGGGTTCTATAATGATGAGACGAATTATTGAAAATTCGCATGGACATCCCTTAAAGAATCAAAAGATATTTCTACCCATTGAATTTCCGTGCTCTGCATGTTCTCAAGGTAAGTTAATTATTAGACCATCTCCCTCAAAAGTCATTGTTGAATCTCCATCCTTTTTACAAAGGATTCACGGAGATATATGTGGGCTTATTCATCCATCAAGTGGACTATTTAGATATTTTATGGTTCTAATTGATGCATCTAGTCGATGGTCACATGTTTGTCTTCTTTCCACTAGAAATGTTACATTTGCTAGACTTCTTGCTCAGATAATTAAACTACGAGCACAATTTCCTGAATATCCAATTAAGACCATTCGATTAGATAATGCAGGTGAATTTTTATCTCAAGTTTTTGATGATTATTGCATGTCAATAGGAATAGATGTTGAACATCCTGTTGCCCATACACACACACAAAATGGTTTAGCTGAGTCTTTGATCAAAAGGCCTAAATTAATCGCTAGACCTTTATTTATGAAATCAAGACTACCTATTTCTGTTTGGGGACATGCTATACTTCATGCAGCATCTCTAATTCGCATTAGACCATCTGCATATCATAAATATTCTCCATTACAGCTTGCATTTGGTCAACAACCAAATATTTCTCATCTTCGTACTTTTGGATGTGCTGTATATGTTCCAATTGCACTTCCACAACGTACAAAAATGGCCCTCAACATAGACTTGGGATATATGTTGGTTTTGATTCTCCATCCATTATTAGATACCTTGAACCCCTTACAGGGGATATGTTTAAAGCACGTTTTGAGGATTGTCATTTTGACGAATCAAATTTTCCGTTAATGGGTAAAGAAAAGTTGGTGCCTGAAGCACGACAAGATATTACTTGGGATAATAAGACCCTGTCTCATTTTGATCCTCCTACAAATGAATGTAAACGGGAAGTTCAAAGGATTATTCATTTGCAAAATGTTGCAAATCAGTTACCGGATGTATTTACTAACACTAAAGGTGTAGTAAAATCTTATATTCCTGCTGTTAATACTCCAGCAAAGATTGAAGTCCCTGAAGGATAAATTGTCAAAGCAGCAATAGGTGAATCTAAAATATGCGTGAAGCGTGGAAGACCTATTGGTGCAAAAGACAAAATTCCCAGAAGGAAAAGAATACAAAATGAATTTGGTGTTCCTGAAGAACACATACCCACAATACAGGTTATAAATATAATTGGTGCTTCTAAAGAGCTCAAATCTTCTATTCCAGAACCTCCTGAAGAGGAAACTCTTGAAGAGTATAAATCTCTTAAAAAGGGACCTCCTGAAGAGGTATGTCATGAAATGTTTTCCCCTGAAGAGGAACAGGTACCTGAAAACTGGAGAAATTCTGGATAGAAATAAAACTGTTGTCGACAACATATTTTCATATAAAATGGCCCTTGACATTACCAGAAGTAATGAAAAAAGTGAGCCAAAAAGCGTCGAAGAATGTCGACGTAGAAATGATTGGCCAAAATGGAAAACAGCTATTGAAGCTGAATTAAATTCGCTAGCAAAACGAGAAGTATTTGGACTTGTTGTCCAAACACCAAAGGGTGTGATGCCTGTTGGATATAAGTGGGTATTTGTACGAAAACGTAATGAGAAAAATGAAATTGTGTGATACAAAGCACGGCTTGTCGCACAAGGTTTCCTGTAGAAACCCGGGATTGATTATGAAGAAACATACTCTCCCGTTATGGATGCAATCACATTTAGATTTTTGATTAGTCTGGTTGTTACAAAAGGATTAGAAATGCGGTTGATGGATGTGGTCACTGCATATTTATATGGATCCTTAGACCATGACATATATATGAAAATCCCTGAAGGATATAAGATGCCTGAAGCATCTACAAGTACATCTAGAAATATGTACTCAATCAAACTACAAAGATTTTTATATGGGTTGAAGCAATCCGGACGCATGTGGTATAATCGCTTAAGCGAATATCTATTGAAAGAAGGATTTGAGAATAATCTTATATGCCCATGTGTTTTTATTAAGAAATCAGAATCTGGATTTGTCATTATTGCGGTTTATGTTGATGATTTAAATATTGTGGGAACTCCTGAAGAGATCTAAAAAACTGCTATATATTTAAAGAATGAATTTGAAATGAAAGATCTTGGCAAAACAAAACTTTGTCTCGGCCTGCAGCTTGAGCACTTGCCAAATGGAATTTTTATTCATCAGTCCATGTATACTGAGAAAGTCCTAAAGCATTTTTATATGGACAAATCTCATCCCCTGAGTACTCCAATGATTGTTCGAACACTTGATGTGAAGAAAGATCCATTCCGTCCTTGTGATGACGATGAAAAAATTCTTGGTCCTGAAGTACCATATCTCAGTGCAATTGGAGCTTTGATGTATCTTGCAAATTACACTCGACCAGATATTACATTCTCAGTTAATCTGCTTGCAAGATATAGTTCTGCACCAACTCGAAGGCATTGGAATGGCATTAAACATGTCCTTCGTTACCTTCATGGTACGGTTGATATGAGATTATTTTATCAACGTGGTTCAAGTCCAGAATTGATTGGGCATGCAGATGCAGGTTATCTTTCAGACCCACATAGAGGTAGATCTCAAACTGGATATTTATTTACTTATGGAGATATTGTCATATTATGGAGATCTGTTAAACAGACACTATTTGCTACTTCTTCAAATCACTCAGAGATCATTGCTATTCTTGAAGCAAGTCGAGAGTATATTTGGTTGAGATCAGTTATTCAACATATCCAGGAAAAGTGTGGACTTCCCATGATCGATAATAGCTCAACAATCTTATATGAAGATAATACTGCTTGTATCACTCAAATCAGATGAGGTTATATCAAAGGTGACAGAACCAAACATATTTCACCCAAATTCTTTTATACTCATGAACTTCAAGAGAAAGGTGAAATTGATGTCAAGCAGATACGATCTAGTGATAATCTGGCAGATTTATTCACAAAAGCGTTACCAACTTCCACATTCAAAAAGATTGTGCATAACATTGGAATGCGAAGACTCAAAAATCTTTTGTCATGCACTTTTCAGGGGGAGTAAATGTGCTGATTGTACCCTTTTTCCTTCGCTGAGGTTTTGTCCCACTGGGTTTTCCTCTGCAAGGTTTTAATGAGGCAATCTTAAAGCACTTGTGGATACATAAGAAGACTGTACTCTTTTTTTTTCGCCATTGGTTTTTCTTCCCACTAGGTTTTTACTTGGCAAGGTTTTAACGAGACAGATTTCTTATTGGCGGTCATTCAAGGGGGAGTGTAATGAACGAACGAAATCATCAGCCGCCCCCTGTCCCACCACTAAATTATGTGAATGACCCCACCACTATTATTTTAAATTTTGTATAGTGATTTGCATAGTGACTTGCATAGTGATTTGTATAGTAACTTGCATAGTAATTTCAAAGCCTATAAATAGGGGCTTCAGTTGTAATGAAATTCATAAAAAAATATAGAGAGAGAAAGAAAGTATCAGTTCTTAAGAGTTTCAGAGAGAATTTTTATTTTTCTTTTGCAATAGTAGTTTATTTCTTTAAGTTTCTTAACAAAAAAGATATTTTATTATAAAAAATTGAGTAATTCTTGCTCTTCAGCGGGCGGCTACGATATCCATAATTCAACACCACGCTCTTTCTCAAGTGACAATTTTTTTTTTAATTTTCTTTTGATAAGTAATACAATTTTCTATTTCTGATAACAATTTTTTTTTTAATTGTTATAATAAAACGTAGTGATTAATATTATGTTTGAGTGAGAAAAGTTTTCAAGTATTTTTCAGGTATTGTATTATTATTTATTATTTTATTATTATTTATTATTTATTTTTATTATTATTTATTATTTTTTCATTATAATTTAATATTTTGTTTTTATTTTTTTCTATTTTTTATTACTATTCCATCTCTTCAAAGGTTGTGTAGCGATGGTAGAGGAAGGACTGGGACCGACTTTGTTGCAAGATGGGTGTTGTATTGGGTCTTGGAAATAGCAGAAGCAGACGGAGAGAGATGGCTTCAAGAGACGGAGAGAGAGAGAGAGAAAGCTTTACCGAAGCGATCAGGTATAGCCGGCTTCATTGTTTGCAATTTGAAAATGTCAAGGTGTCGTGTTATTATTGGTTAGGTGGAATAGGGATGTTACACCCATCCTGTTCCTAATCTTTCTCTTCTTATAATGTATTTTTGGTACTTTTGGATATTGGATGCTAAATGAAATGCTGAATTGATTTTAGATACTCAGTTACCATCATTGTATTTTTGTTTCTTTTGTGAATAGTATATGAAAAGATGCTACAGGTTAAATGGACTGGCTATGCGTCTCAGGATTTCTCAGCATTGTGCTTCTAATGCATGTTGTGTTATAATGCATGCTACGTGTCTCAACTCTCATGATTATACTTCATGCACTCTTAGGTGAAACATCGATGGCAAACAGAAATCCATTTATGTAAATAAGAGTACAGAAACCCATTTCAAACAGAAAATCCATCAAGCATGCCACAAGCTATAAATTAATTATCACTTTCCTAGAATAAAAAGGGGAGGAAGAAGGGCAGAATTGAAATCTAATATGGAATCTCCAACCATGACATTTACTTACCAATAAGACAAATATCATGTTTGGGCATACAATAGCAAATACAAGGCTAGAACATAAAACCCATGTCAAGAAAGAGCACTACAAGAAGTTATAAATTGCAAATTACATTGCTATTAACTTGTAACATTTCAATCCAAAATTTGGAATTTATTTATTTATTATCTAGTTAATTAGTTAATTATTATTTTTTCATTCATTATATTTTAAGAAGGATTATCTCCCTTCTAATTTGTTTAAACTAAATTATTTTAAATTGAAACACTTCAACTATCTCAATGTTCGTTTTCTTGATGGAATTTTCTGTTAAAATTTCATATGCGATTTTAATTCTCTGTGGATTTTCGAAATTAGAATCTTATCTTATCCATTCGTTTTTCAATTACAAACCAACTCAAACTTTCTTATCCTCAATATTTTAACCCTCGTAAAATGGATTCGCTAGACAACTTCAAACTTCAAATCCCTTGATTCACGCCCCCCACTATTTGCACGTCTCCTATATTTCTATTTGCTCTAGGGTTTTATCAGCTTTCTTATATATACTCACATGTTCATTAACATTTGTCTTGCCTCTAAAACACAAGATCAAACTCACACAGCGATTTTCTTTCTCATCCCTAGGGTTTTATTTTGGGTTCTCATTCATCTCTATATACCTACTGTTAACCTCAAATGTTGGGATCGGCGGAAGCTCACAAATAATATGGAGACCAGAATTTAACGTGGTTCGACCAATTTAGCCTACGTCCACACACACAAAGAGAAGAATTTGTATTAAACAACAAACCAATTATTTACAATGGTTTCTCTCAACTCTCATAGCTTCTAATCTCTCAAACGGACCTCACCTCCAACTCTCTTCCTCATTACAATCTTACATATATTTATAGGAAAAAGAAATAGTGTGAACGTGTAAATAACGGTGAAGATTCCGGCGGCCTCCATTCTTGAATTTTTCGGCGGCGCCTACCTTCCAGCTGCTACTGACGGTGCCTACCTTCACCTTCCAGAAGCCTCCAGCTTCTTATCACGTTGCGTGTTGATTTCCAACATCAAACACATGCATGCGTCGACATCCTCAACCCTAGTATAAGTTGCCGCCGCACCACCTTCATCACATAGCTACTGCGTAAAACCATGGCAGTCCCAGTGCTGCACCATTGTCCGACCACTCACATCCCCTTCCCACTCTAGCTCACGGCCTCCCAACAAAACCACGTTAGCACCACCACTACCAACACACCCAAAGCCATAGCCACCCTCTGCTCGACGAGAAGAACCCAACATCAAACTCTATCATAGAAGGACCTAACTGTAGGAACCCAATATATCCACAATCCATCTCACGGAAGCCACCAACCCATGCATGGAATCAACCAACCGAAGGACACGACAACTTGAAGACCCAATCACAGACAGCAAGAGATCAATTTGAAAGCAGCCCTTGTTCTCCCCTCCACAAAAAAATAGAGTAGCCACAGCCCACTTTCTCCTTGGACTGTATGACCACCCATGGCCCTCAGGCATCATTGTCGGCGACGGAAGATGTTGGAAAACAAGACTTCATGGTTGGACTGCCATTCCCATGTTGCATGTCGTTGCCATGCATCACGCCCGAAGACCATCATAAGCAGCCAACAAAATCCTGTTTTCAGCCCCTCAAAACAGAGCAACTCCATGCAACGAAAGCTCCAATGGACAGCAACGTCTCTTCCACCCACAGCCACCAAATTGCATGTTGAGAACTCATGGTGAGCTTCTCATGGTGAGCTTCTCCCTCATACTTTGCTCTCTTGTCATCCATCTCCCTTATTTCCCTTGGAGTCTCTCATCTTACTCTTCCCTCTAACCGTTATTCTCTCTCTCAACTATGCAACGAAACCCAGCACCCTCTATCCGTCGCATCTCATGGTGAGCTTCTCCCTCACACTTTGCTCTCTTGTCATCCATCTCCCTTATTTCCCTTGGAGTCTCTCATCTTACTCTTCCCTCTAACCGTTATTCTCTCTCTCAGCTATCCATCGTTGCTCGCACCACCCTCTGACTGCTCAACTCCAATTATAGTTATGCGGTCCTTGTCGTCGAATCCATTGTGAGTCTTCAACTCTCTTTCCTTCTCGATCAATTATGTCTTAATTGCATATTCGTGTTTGAGATTCTGGACGCCCGAAATACATAGCTTTCCTTTTTAGTCAATTTACCTTGCTACCCTTAATATGGAAGCTACGATAGCATGTTGTGTTGCAGTTTGTGATGTTTTATTATGGGTTTGTTTATAGGCTTGATTTATGTTATAAATTTTTCTATTTTAACTTGGGTTGGGCTTAATACTCTAAATCAGGTTCAATTTTATTTGAATGTATATGTTAGCCCCAAAGCTTTATTTTTATAGAATGGTTGAAGGATTTAAATTATATTAATTATTATTAATTTTACGAATAGATTTCAATAATAAGTAACAAGTGCTTAATGTTTATTTTTTTAACACTTCAGTCCTTTGTAGGGAATGAATTTTAGTGTTATTATATATTTTAATATATCTATGCTATCTAGAATTTTACATAAAGTAATATGTTGAGAATATTTTTAATGATATATATGTAATTAATTTAGTAGAAAGAATACGACACGTCTTTCTAAAAGTTTAGTAACGATTCATAGATCATATAGGTGGCGAGTTGCAAAGTGAGTATCAAGAAGTAGCACATCAAGGTAAGTTAATTTAATCACAAAATTAAGATTCTCACAATTAGATTATATTATTATTAGTAGAGCCAGTTCTTTAATAGCAAGTATTAATCAGATTTTAATTTCAAATCTTTTGTTTTATTTTTTCGTCTTCTAAGCTTTTTTAGACTGTTATGCAATACTAAGTTTAAGAAAAATGCTACTCCCACCATTCATTATTTTCGCTTGATATTACCACTCGATGTTTTTACTTTATTTTTTAATTTTTTAATTAGTAATTAAGTGAGCATTTTTTAATAATATTATAATTTTTTATTTAAAAAAAAAAAATACTTAAAAGTGTTAAAAAATACATCTAAGGACAAGAAAAGAAGAGAAAAACAAAAATGCACTAAGGTGGCTTCCAACACGGTGACTTACTCTTACCCTTAATTTAATTAAAAACTTTGCACTATTGTCCAAAGCAGTAGTGGTTTGAGTACTACTGCAAAAATAGGAGCTAATGGCAAAATGGCAAAGAGAGAGAGAGAGGGTGTAACAACCCGACTCAGGTATTTTAGAGATTATATGCAAATAATTTGATCTTTCAATATTTTTTCAAATTAATGTAGAATTCTCTTATGTTATTTTCAGTTATCATTTTGATTGGTTTATATGGGATTAATAATTAGAAGTATATAATTTAAATGTTGATTGTATTATAGATATTATTTTAATTATAATTGTTAATATATCTTTTTATAGATGAAGTAGGATTTATTATTATTATTATTATAATTATCATTATTTTGAAATATGTTTAAAGATAGAGTTTGTTATTAATTATATTTCTTCTCCTAGCTAATGGATTACATTCCAGAGTTTTAAACCTCACCCGTCTCTGATACAGTTCACTTCATACACTCCAATCCCTCTTATTTCCTCAATGGTTTTTATTTGCAAACACGTATAAGTATGCCTTACCCCTCATGCATACAAAAACTATCATTGCTGCACTCTACGTTCAGATCATCCCAAAAACCAAAGCCACTAGCCCTCACGTCACCCTTTCAAAAAGCAACCTCTTGGCCCTTCCCTTAGTCTCATGCACAACTTGTGTGTAGAAATTTATGGGTTTAACTCATCTCATAAAACCAATCTAATGAGAGAGGTTTGCACATTACTTATAAGCATGTCCAAGATCTTGTTCACAGATAATGTGGGATTTATTTCTCAACACTCTCCCTTACGTTTCCTGTGGCAGGTTCTGATACCATGTAGAAATTCATGAGCTTAACTCATCTCATAAAACCAATCCAATGAGAGAGGTTTGCACATTACTTATAGTATATCCAAAACCTTGTTCACATGCAATGTGGGATTTATTCCTCAACATTGTGCACCACATTATCATAACATCTGCACCACGTCACTGCATCAACAAACCCCACGCACGACAGTTCACGTTAGCGAGCCATGAAATGTCTGAAGCTCAGATCACTCCACACAACTCCTGGAATTGCCGCAACCACCATGGACAGCAAGAGACCAACTTGAACGAGCCCCTTTTTTATCTTCATCAACAAAACAGACCAAACTAATGCATCAGGAACAATCCAAATTGACACAAGTGCCGACCACCACATGAGTTACTTCAGCCACGTCTCCTTCGTGCCATCTCTTATTTCTACGAGTGATGCAACTGAATGAAAACATCGCACAGAGCAAGCCACATGTTTGGGATTCCTTAACCTCGATGCCGGCGTTAGCCAACCACTGTCAAGTTGAGTTTCCCCACCTACAACTTTCTGTACGCAGCCCTGTCGAGAACCACCGCAGAAGGCCCATTACTCATGGACCGAAAACCTCCTTGCATGTGGGAGGTGCTTCCCACCATGAGCCACTGCAACCCACCACCACTAAGAGCACTACCATGTTGGGACCCCACAGACAGCACCGCTGACGCTTCCAAGCCATCCCAAGTCAACTGTATATCTCTTGGTAAACTGATCACTCCAAATTTTCCCACGGTTCCTATAACGTCCCGATCCCACAGGGATCGGAGAATTACTTACTATCATTTAAACTCACATTTCTACAGTTCCTATAGACTCCAAATTTTCAAATTTTGATTCAAACTAATTTCCTCAACACACACAATTCCCAAAATGTTAGGTCATCACAACATAATACAATTTCCTAATAAGCTCTGCCAATACTTATAAATAAACTATTTATACTTAATCTATCATTCCTCAATCATCTCAACCAATGCTTTATAATCCGATTCTTGACTAAAATATTCAAACTCATCTAAAACATATTTAGAGATAAGGGGTAAGTTTAATCATAACTCAGTAAGCTGAAGATATATACCGGAGTCCAAACATAAGCATTTAAAAATTTAAAAAAAAAACTTTATATGCATGAACCAAAAACCTTTTATTTCTATATACAGATTTTCAAAATATATTATCAATAAAATAAAGCGCTTTTCAATTCTTTTACATTTAGAAAATCACTATTTATTATCAAAAATGCTTTGGCACAAGTAATTGTACAATCTCATCATCATATCAGAATATATACCATGTTTAACCTCTGTGGTAGGGCTGTGATATCCCCAGTGGCCAAACCAGGCAGTATCATATTATGAGACTTTCCCTTATTCATTCTCGGACCCTCGAGTGTGCACACAGGAAAGAAATACATAAATGATCATTTTGTTTCCAAAGTAGTTGCACTCTTATTATATCATATTATATTATGGTGGTACCAAGCATATGACGTGAATCCATATCACCATATCAGAACCATATTCAGAATTAGAATCAAACAAATAAGTATGTCAAAGGTTTTCATATTCATCATATCAAAACATGTTCTATTCACTTTCATATCAATTTCTGATAATCAATAACAAATCAAAACATTTTATATCACATGTCCAAAAAGCTCTATAATAAAAATCACTCTTATGCACATTTCAAAAACATGTCAAATATTGCTCATATCTACACATTTAATGTCAAAAAAATCATTTTTCTCTTTCATAAAGATTTTCATAAGTGAATACATAACACACATGCTAAGGTGATTTTCACAATATTTCTTTTAAAAACAAATCATGCACATTTTACAAAACCAACCTCAAATTATTTTCATTTTAATGCAAATCTAGTATAAGAACCCCGTTTACTTGGATTTATTAGCTTTTCAGAAAATTTCTCTACACGTTACGAAAAAATTAATCGTCACCACCTATAAAAAGACAGATTTTCATAAATTACCAAATCATCCATGTGTGAGACCCCGAATTTTTACATATCTTTATTTGCTCATATTTTATCATTAGATATTTTAATTTATTTTAATAAATTAAATTGGTATCTCACTTATTTTATTTTAGGTACGCTTTATTTATGACTGAGGTTAATTATTTGTGAAATCGACGATTTTAATATTTATAGTTATTTAAAGATTATTATCAGTTTCACCATTTGAATTATTATCAATATTATTTTGATTTAGTGGTTTTGGTTTTATTGATTTATGCAAGCTTTTATGAGATTCTTGAATAATAGTACTTTTAGTTATTTTAATTAATCGTTACTACTGGTCTTTCCATTTGAAATGTTATCTTTATTATTTTGGATTTTAATTATCATAATATATGGTTTGATTTATCGTATTTTTATTAATGAGCATTCATTCTATTTTATTAGACATTATCTAATTCGTTGATCTTAAACTTATTAAATTATTAAGTCTTATTATATTTATTCTATTTTGGTTTGATAGCTTTTGAATAGCTCCAAAAATATTATATTATGCAGGATCTTTTTATTACCTTGATTTTAGTTGATTAAAATATTTCGAGATCTTAAACGTGCTTTGAATATCTGATTTAAATAAATGAATTTATTCCTTTTAAATAATTAAATAAATTTCATCATTTTAAGTATTGATGAAAAATATTATGTTGAGAAATAAAGTAAGTTGAAATAATATTTTATTTAATTAACTTGAGTGTTTTAAGTTAAATTGGCGTTATACACTTTCGAATCAGTGTTTTAAATTCATCTGTTGTCCATTTGAATATCCCAAAGTATCGGACCTATAAATAGCTCAGAATAAGTCTCAATCCCTCAATTTTTCTCCCTCTCCCTTTCTTTTTTCTCTCTCTTCTCTCCCGCATGCTACAGTGCCCCTAAAGGGCAGTTTGGTTTCTAGCTTGTGGCGACGCCACCCCCGACCACCAAACCTCACCTCTGGCCCCGACTGAACCACCAGCCTCCAGTGGCGATTCCAACCCCACTGGAGGTGTCAACCACGGCAACCCCAAACTCGAAACTGGTTTTCTTATCCACACCCGCACCTTACTCCGCCCCTAGCTCCTCCACATGAGCCACTGCACTATGACACCACCCCCACCATTAGATCCGCCATCCACAAGTAACTTACCACCAAAAATTTCAGCCCCAACGGATCTCTCACCTTCCCTCATCTCCCATAAAATCGAAATGGGTCTCTAAATGGATCACCCTTTGCAGTGCCACCATCCGGCCACTGTGACTCTCACCTCTATAGCCAAAATATTTCTCTACCCTAGTTTATTACACCCCTAAAATAGTTTTCCCATCTATGACCCCACCTCCAGTATACAAGGGAAAATCTGAAAATGGGTTTTTACCCTTTTGAGCCAGATCTTCCACCTTCCGGTGGTTGCACCACCTCATTACCACCACCATGATATTCTCCATCCTTCAAGGAGTATCCTCCTAAATTTTGGTGTCAAACGGAGTGCCCAAACCCAACCCGTCACTTGCCATGCCCAGAGACGAACAGTACACGATTTACCCGCTATGGATTGTGGATCGGCACGATGCTTGATTGGCGTTCATTTATGCGCTTTAAGTGACAACATTTGTTTGTTGTTTGATTGGCTGTTTAATTGTGTGCTAATATCTCTTTTGTTTACTTGAAGTGTTAGTTAGTGATGATAAATAATTTGGAAATAGGTTGGTTGGACTTGAGGTCATTTAACAGAGCATTGGATCACCTTAAGTTAATTTGATTGTGGTTGGATATTTGTGTGGATGTTGATTATTGATGGTATTATGACTTGGTTGGATGACTCTGTTACTTTTAGTAATTGTTGGTGATATATTGATTTGACCAGATGATTTCATTACTATTTAGAAGTTGTTGGTGGTAAAATGATTTGATCGAATGACTCATTACTTTTTAGTAATTGTTGGTGGTAAAATGATTTGAGTGGATGATTTCGTTACTCTTTAGTAATTATTAGAGGTATAATGGTTTGATTGGATAATTCCGCTACTTTTTCTATATGTTTCATTCAAGGTGAAAGACTAAAATTTTAATTTAAGAGATACTTGGAAGAATATGGTGAAAATTTGATGAGAGGACTTAATAAGTATAGTTAAGTAAAATTCGGCTAAGGCAATTTGGTCAATGACATAACATGTTAGACGATTAAAAGTTTATGTTTCGGGAATTCATAACCTTCAATCATGGTATACTTCTTGGAAAAAATATTAGGCATTAACTCATGATTGATGTATGGTTATGACTTGACTCTTTGGATGAAATGTTAAAGTGTAATCTTAGATTCCCTTGATGTATAGATTGAGAAATGTTTGGGTTTAAAGAAAACATTATATGATAATAATTTGTTGAAGAGAATAACTATATAAACAACGTAAATGTGATGGCTAATGATTGGTTATAATATAGCTTTTAAGTTTTGATAAAATCTTAACGAAAGATGTGTGTTTTGGTAAAGAGAAAAGAGAAGAAAAGTTGGGTTTTAACTCCATCATAAGTTGCGTCCTTAACCCTTATAGGACAATGTTAGTTTGATTCGACGTGACTTAAGATTTTGACTATCTCTTCATTGGAATATGCACGACATGTTGGAAAGAAGGTAAATTAAAAATAGAAGTCTGTTCATATGTTAATATGTACGAGATGTGATTTGTGAATGTATGATTCATATGTTTCATGATCTATATGTTTTCCAAAAGTCACTTGTTGCATGCATGTCCCATGCATGAAGCACGAAAATCATATTTTTGATTCAAGTATGTTTTCAAAAGAAAGAAAAGAATTAAAGTTTTATAAGAACCCCTAAGGCTGGGACGGGATAGTGCTCCAATGGAACTCAATGTTCACTCAGGAGTGGCTAAAGTCGATTGAAAGCCCCTAGGTCAACAAAGAATCATCGGCAGACCATGTATGGCTCCAAAAGGTGTCCAGAGCATGGTCACACCTAAAGTTAGTGGGTGCATATAGAACGGTGTTGGCTTTTGCCTTACTGATACAGAAAAGTTTGTAGTCGCTCGGTGAGTGATCAATCGCCGAGTGATGAAAAGCGCGAAAGGGCACAAAACGTAGCTACTTAGGTTTGATACGGTCGTCAAGTATTATGGTAACTAGTAGGAACACACGGTGCGTAGGGGAACCGTGGGGTGTCCAAAAAGATGTCATGACAAAAAATATGGGCTTTCGAGCAATATATGATATGATATGATAAGTAGCGCTTAAGATAAGAAAAAGATGAAAAGCATTTGAAAAGATGAAAGACTCAAGGAGTTTATGAAAAGGTTTTGATTACATATGAAAGAAATCAAAGTTATATGAAATCATTTTTTATGAAAAGCACTTACATGAAGCAAAGTTTCGAAAACTGTCAAGGTTTATGGAAATCTTTATATGAAAGTGCATGTCCGTAAGTCATATTGCATGTCTCATATTCATGGTACATGCACTCATTGTGCTCACTTGCATATGTTGATGATGCTCTGTTGTGTGAATTATTTGTATGTTGTCCATTGCTTACTGAAATTCACATATCACTGGTGGCTCGCGCCCACCTACAGTCCCACGTTACGGGATCGTAGTTTGTGACTGCAGAGAATAAAACTTAGCCCAAGATACAGACTCCGCTGGAAAAGAAATCTGTGGAGAGAATGAAGACCGAGATTATGATCTCAAAAGCAGTGTTGTATATCTTTTCATTCTAAAAGATTGTATAATCTCTTGTTGGAGAAGTTTATTTTAAATTGATTTGTAATTTTTAAGAATCTCTGGTACTAGAATGATTGACCATTATTTATTTTTCCGTTGTGAACATTTATTATACACTTCATGCATACTTTACACACTCTTTAAACACTAATCGATGGGATGATTGATCCATGAGATGATTGTCCCGATGTCGCGAGTCCTTCTAAATCCCAAGGGGAATTCGTGGGCGTCACACCATGTATTGTGATGTTTAAGCCTAAAATACTAAACTCATCCAATTCCTCCAAAACTTGAAATTTTCATAAACTTTAAAATTCCATCCCTTGTCAAAACTATCGGTATCCTTTTGTTAAGTTTAACCTAATTTCCAAATCCCAACCAAGTCTCTTTCAGAAATTAAAACTCAATCCATTTAGAAGACAAATCTATAAAATAAACTATAAATTGGCCAAAGAATAGTTGAGAACTCTGAGTCCAAATAATTTAGAATCTAAAAACATTTCATCTCAAAATAATTTTAACAACACACCCAAAAAATATAAAAAAGGACCAAATAAAAAGAAAAAAAAAACCCACTGAAATAAATTATTAAAATATCAAGCTTTAAAAAGAGGGCATAACAATGATAAGAGTAAAATAAAACTCACTCGCACTTATGTGGAGGTCTCACGTGAAAAGGGAAACATGAACCAAAACTTCGTCATCTTAACGTAAATAGGAAAACATGAAAGTTGCAGAAAAGCCTACACCGAAAGAAGACTCACCGTGGAGGACGAATCGAGATGGAGCTGGAGTGGGTAGTGGCTGTCTTGCCAGCGTTGGATTATGTGAGGAGGTCGACAGACCAGAGGTGACCCAACTGGAGTTTTCTATGGGATCCCTGAGTGGTTTTCGATGTAGTGGGGTTTTCAGTGTGGTGGTTCCGATGGTTGGCAAGCAAAGAAGGTACGTGGATGCTCTATTCTTGAGTGGCTAAATAAGGGTGCATACTAAACTTCATGCAAGTGTAATCTCGACAAAGTTGGGTGGCTTTGGAGATTATGGAAGAGAGCCAAGGTTTATTCATGTGGGGCTGGGTAACGACGGTATAAAAGGGTGGAATATAAGAGGTAGCAGCAACATGAAGACCACAACATCGTGGCAGAGGTCTCGGGTGGTTGGGCAACGACTTGGAGTTGGCAGCTCGATGGTTTAAGGCAACGGCTGGAGGTTTCTCGTCTGTGGGGCTAAAAGCTTGATGTGATATGCTTAGGCTATTTTCCCGAAAATCTTGAGGTGAGGTAGGTAGTGCCATATGAGGAAGGGCCAAGAGAGTTTATCTGGGTGCTCTACTGAAGATCTTTTAAGAATATTTATAGCCAACTGGAACTAATATAAGGAAGGTAGGAGACGTGTATGGGTGGGGAGTTTGTAACCAAAAAGGGTTGTAAAGCCTAAAAATATGGGGATGAGAAAGGTGCAAATACGTACATGCATGGTGCGAGATTCAAAACTGTTGAGAGTAAGATTTTGTGAGAAGCAGAAAGGGTGAACTGCATAGATGGTGGGAGATTAAATTTCAAAATGGAAAGGGCTATCGGAATTAGAAAAGTATATGGTTGTTTGACCAAAGAAATATATGATAAAGTCACTATTGAGAATCTAAGAATTATGTAAGTACATGGATATAAAAGTGAAAACTGATAAAAAAAATTTAAGGAAAATAAATAAGATTGAAAAAAATTAAAAATAAATAAAAACATTAAAAATTTCTAAAGCAGGTTGACTCTGGACTAGGGTGTTACAGTTCCATCTCCGTCTCCCCCTATTTCTCCAGAATCTTTCTTTCTGTTTGTCCCTCATCACGTTATCTCTCACCTCTACAGTGCCCAGAGAAGCCTAGCTATGCCGCCTTCGAAATCCACTCAGGGCCGCCGATCTCCTCCCTTGTTGTCGTGAGTCATTCTCTCCATGTTGAGGCTTAGTCTAATGTCACTTTTTTTTTTTTTGGTCTTTCAGAAACTTTCCTTTTGTAAAGTGCAACCTTCTAAAAGCCTTGCATTTTCTGTTTTACACTAATGCTCCTTTGCATCTAGTTTTGTAAACAATATTGAAATTTGAAGTATAATATATTATTACCCTACTTTATAAGTCATGCAGTATGCGTTCCTTGTTTTCATGATGTTTATTTTATAGTTTATACTAGACTTGATTTGAATTGGAGTTGGGATTATATTATACTAGACATGATGTTAAGTTGGAATTGTACCGAGTTGTATTTATTTATAGAAAACCATTTTACCATGTTTTAGATATATTTGGTTTACTTTTGTTTAGATATACACTATTGTTTTTTAGAAACCTTATTTTCTTATAGAAAATAATAAAGGACTTAAACTATGTTATTTATTATTAATTTTACAAATAGATTTCAATAATAAGCAATAATTATTTAATACTTATTTTTAAACACTTTAAATCCATTGTAGGGATTGAATCTTTAATGTTATTATAATAGATTTTAAGGTAGTTAAGCTACTAAAAGTTTTACTTTTAAAATAAAGAAATATATTAAGAATATTTAAACGATGTTAGTATTTATTAGATTTCTTGTAATAGTAAATAATTTGGTTAAGTATTAGAATGTCAACCTATTTTAAGAATTTTGGTTTTTCAAGACTCATGTTAGTATAATTAAATAAAGTCTTAAGTATTTTACTAAATTATCTTTTTAAAGGTGCAAAATTGTTATTAGCATTTTAAATAATTTATGATATTAGATTTTATTGATTTTCTTGTTAAACAGAATATTCAGATTATTTTCTACAATATGAATTTAATTTAGTAAAATGTTTCAGTCCATTATTATAGAAATGTTAGTGACGATTCATATTTCATATAGGTAACATCGAGTTATGAAGAAAAAGTTAGGAAGCAGAGTCACGAGATAACTAATTTTGATTGCAAATTATAATCAGTACAGTTTAGCTTATAATTATTAGAACCAGTTCTTTGACAACCCCCTTTTATGTACCTCTCATGTCATATGCAAGCATGTCACTCAACACAGCACATGATCATATCATTCAGCATCATGTTCAAATTTAGAAAGTTACAGTTTTTTATATCAGTATATCATGCATCTCATATCACATAAGATACATAAACTATTTTAAGTTCAAGTACAAGATAAAATCAGTTCAGTTAATTAGTTTAATTCGGATGGTCATTTAGATGTATGATACCAATGCGATTCAGATCAGGTGTGTGTAAGCCACGGACCCAAGCGTGGTCCACCATAATACGTAAGAGTACTATCAGCAACTGCCTTTGCTACATCGAAGTGTGGGGCCGGTGCACAACCTTGCGTACATGGTTAAGTGTGTTGGTCAATCAGATCAGTTAAATCAGTCAAATCAGTTAGTTAAATCATATCAAACAATTATTATATATAAGTCAGTCATGCATAGCATAAGCATCAACATCAATAGTCATGTTTTTTGTTCTTAGCATGAAAATTTTATGAACAATCCTACGTTTATTATGTTCACATTGTGATGGATACCTTATTGAGTCTTTCACTCATTTTAGTTATCTCATGTTTTTAAACTACCTAAGTTAGGATGATAATCGGTGTGAGCAAACGGCCCAGGCTTAGTCCTTCTACTGCTGCACCCAATCTAATTGATGCGTTTGATGGACCGCCTGCAATAAGCTATTAATTTGTTTTTTTAATGGATATATAAAATCAAGATTTGGGAAAATAGATCAGTTCGATGCTACAAGGCTCGACTTACTGCAAGGAGATTTACCAAAGAGTATGACATTGATTATGAAGAGATTTTTGCTCCTATTGCCAGACTTACCTCTATCAAATCCTTACTTACAGTTGCTGCTATTTGTCGTTAGGAAAATTTTCAAATGAATATTAAAAATGCATTTCTTAATGGTGATCTTACTAAGAAAGTTTACTTGCAGCCTCCATTTGACTATGAGCATCCTCTACATGAAGTTTGCTGTCTTCGTCGTGCACTTTATAGGTTCAAATAGGCTCCTTGAGCTTGGTTAGAAATATTTCAGTTACTAGTTTCTCAACAATGCTTTCTTTCCAGACCATATGATTCTATAGTTTTTGTTCGCACTGCTAGGACTAGGGCTATGCTTCTTTTTCTCTTGTATTTGAGATGAAGGATTTGGGGCATCTTAACTATTTTCCCGTCCTTAAAATTACTTCGAATCAGGATGGTTATAATCTCACTCAAGCCAAATTTGCCTCGAATTGACTTTCCAAAGCAAGGTTAACACTAAATTATATGACCACTAATAGTCATATTATAACCATTAATAGTCATATTATGCGTCCCCAGTCTCCGCTTATTATTTGACGGTAGTTGAATGTCGGGATATGCAACATAAGATCACACATCCTGAACATTCATGACAGATAACACATGTATGCACCTAAGAAACTAGCAGCATGCAATATCTTTACAGCGGAAAATATAAGGGTCAAATAATACTAAGCAAAGCTGTAGGCGATTACATAGTACATGGTACTATAAACTTTAACATTTACCCAAAAACTTTCATATAATCCTTTAAGATAGCATGTTCATAACCATCAAAATACGATAAGAGTGTTAATCTCTGAAAACACGGGACTATAACTCAAAATATATCTCAAACTCATCATTACAATTTTTCAAATCCCATACAATATATTAAAAAAAAAAATCAACTTTTTCAAATTCTCATACCACTTTTTCAAATTTTCATACAAAGCCAATATTAAAAAAATATCTTACAATAATATTTTATTCTTTTTTTACTTTTATCTCATCTCATCTCATATCATTTCTGAAAACAAACAGGGTTTGTCTCCCAAAGGCAACTCAAAAGTTATTTCTTTTTAAGGAAATGTGGTCCCTATCCTTCCAATCATGACTTAGTCCTTTCATGATTCAAAATCCTCCTTAGTTCTTCGAAGAGTTTCATGTTCTCAATATTGAAGCAGTGCCTTGATGCCATCAATCATAGTAGGCTCCGCTGAGCCTTCACTACTAGTTGACAGCTTCTCCTTCGAGGGTGCATTTTTCCTTTAGGGTGGCATCGTCGAACCCTATCACAACTTCTACCATTTTGTGAAGGGAATGGTAGTGAAAACTATAAGAGTGAAATTTCGAGAAATCTCAGCAAGTAATTACACAACATACCAAAGGTAATACAAGCATACAATAGACATATCATGCAACAACTTGTACTTGACACTTGACTTATGCACTAACACTTTAAGAAAACTTGTAACAACTTGTCATTTTTTAGAAAAAAGATTCTTTCTTCATACTTCTTATTCTGTTTTAACAGAACTTGTTCTTTCAGAGAATATCATGAGACTTTTGTCAAGTGATCCATAACATGAGTTCTTATTCTTGTTCAAAGGGTGGATACAACACAGCTCTCCTATGCACCATGTACTCTTGCTAGTTACCATACCATCACCGGTCTGTACACCGTGATGAATATGTCTTAAATAGAGACTTATCATGATAGCTTGACAGTACTTCGTCGGGTTACATACCTTATGCATCTACTAGCGTTAGGCGCGTCCTTGCTTTGGCATCCTTTAAAAAGAAAATATACTTGAGGCTCGTCGACTGTTTTTTGTCGACCCAAAAGTTACCACTCCATTCTTAAGCACTCCACATTGGACAAAGAAGTTCTACTAGGAGATTCTCCCGCTCTAGCACTTGAGGTTGTGACAAAAAATTTTGAACTCTTTTCTTTGAAAATATTTTTCCTTTCAAAAATCACTTTACCCAAATGTATGTACATGAGACTTAAGACTTATGCATCCTTATACTTGACATAGCACATATGAGATATCATGCATGAAATAATTATTTCATGTCTAATTCATATCATGATATCATAATACATATGAGATGCCAAAATAAGTACATGGATGTATAAGAAATAGCATTGGCCGAAACATGTATGGGCAATAACATGAATTTTTCATCACTTAAACATGTTCCAATCTTCACACATACTTCATAAAGACCAAAGCAAATAAAACCAAGCATGAAATCATGCTATTTAAGTAAGATTTGAACCCTTCATTACATGATAAAGTCGAATACATGTATTCATCAAATAAGTCATGTTATTTTCATCAAGGCCAAAACACATATTGATTCTATTTTCCATTTTCAACTTATCCAATCAAATTATTAATTTCATATTTTGACATCTAAGATCATAGAACAAATACATGTACAAGAAACAATCAAATAATATCATTCAAGACAAAGAAAACAACCAAAGGATATACACAAATATATGAAGGTATTAACCAAGAGTAATTTAAGTTAAACATACAACTTATTAGAACTTGAATCTAAAAACTCTAACATGCGTTCTTTGTGTGTGAGGGCTTCCTATAATTAAGCTCTCAACCTTTAGTTTTCTCCAAGAAAACCCTTCATTGCAGAACTAAACTTGCATCAACTTAGAAGAAATCACTCAAACAAAATGAGGGCAAAAAATAACTAGTGTTCCCTCCACCAAACTCTCGGCCTTAGGGGTTTTCAAGAAACTCTAAATCACTTCAACGAGAAAAAGTGTAAAAATGTGTCTATTGTCGTTTTTAGAACTCTCATGAGATTGAATCTTGTGTTTAAGTGAAATGACAAGTGTGAATGTGAAAACCAAGCAAGAATTTGAGCCTTATCTCGATTTCCAACTCTAGATATTCAAAACTTCAATCTCCACGTGTTTTGTTGGTAAGAAAATGTGAGAATTTTCAAGAAAACTAGAGAGAAGTGGTGGAGAGTAAGACTTAATCAAACTCGAAAATGGCCAAAAGAGGACCCATGGGTGTGTTCCTTGTGCCTTTTATGCGAAGTCCCATCACCTTCTCCACTTCCCCTCAACTTCCATGCATGCTTGACACTTGGCACAAACTATTTCACCTCCTTCCTTCTCTATGACTGAATGTCTCTAGACTCCTCATCATTTGATTTTCTTGGGAAGGAGCAAATGGGTGTGGCATGGGTTAGGGCTTCCATGGCCGAATCCTACACGAAATTCCTTATTTGTCCTTCCTTCTTCCAAACAAGTAATTTCCTTTCAAGGGTGTATGAGTAATTCAACTTATTTCCTTCTTAGGGCTCACTCCATGAGTGACAAGTGGCATTTTCCTAGACATTTCCACCCCCCATCACAAGTCTTTCCTTCTTCCATCTTACCTTTTCACTTTCCCAAAAAATCTCCTTAAAGTTTCATTGGTCCAATAAGAAAACATTTTGATATATGGCAAGTCACTAGTGTGTGTGTGAGTGTATTGGCCAAAATTAGAGGACGGATTTGTTCAAATGCTTGCTTCCCTGTCCAACATTAGGCATGCTTGACATGTGGCATGATTTAGGGGATTCTTGAGTACAAATCTAGAAAATCCCAAAACAAGGGAGTGTCCCTTGAGTTTCTACATGCAAATCTCCTAGAATGAATGCCTTACTTTTATCATTTTTAAGCTCCACTTTCCATACTTAGACATGAGAATTCAAAATTTGTCTACCAATCAAGCCTTAGGCATGATTCAAGGTCCTTTACAACATAACAAGTGTCCATCTTATCATGCTAGGTATGTTGTACACTCTTAGCCTTCTCCGTGCTTTTCTCTTTGTCCCTAAATCCAATATCTAGACTAGGTTCATTGTGCCTTGTATGAATGACACATGACACTTCAGATTAGGGCTTAGTTATGGGTTTTAGGCCTTTGGACTTGGGTTAACAAGTAAGACCGAATTGCATTTAGTAATCTAGGGTTAATCCATCACTTGGACCCAATCTCACTCTAATTCTATAGCCTATTCTTAAAATAAAATACTAAAACCTCTCAAAAGACTAAGGTCTCCAAATAAGCTACAATTCATGCTAAGTCTGGGTCATCACACATATGTTGTTCATTTGGTTAGTCAACTTATGAGTGCACCTTGATCTACCCATTTTGCTGTAGTTTTTCACATTCTGCACTACATCAAAGATACTTTGTTTCATGGTCTGCACTCCTTATCCCACTCATATAAGGATTTATAGGCCTATTCTGAAGCAAATTGAGTTGGTGATCCTAGTGATCGTTGCTCCACCATTAGTTATTGTTTCTTACTTGCTCCAATATTGGTTATTGTTGTATGTTCTAGCACTGAGAATGACTATTGTGCTATTGCTGATACGACATCTGAACTTTTGTATTTATGCTGGCTTCTAAAAGATATGAGTATTACTCAATCCATCAGTTCTCCTCCTCTTCACTGTAACAATTGTAGTTTCATTCAGATTGCACATAATAATGTGTTTTAGGAGCATACTAAACATATTAAGATTGATTGTCATTTCATTCGCCACCATACATTTTCAACATGGTGTCCTCTAGTTACACCCAATTTCTTCTAAAAATAATCTTGCTGATATCTTTACGAAATCACATCCATCTGGTTGGCTTGGTGATTTTGTTTCCAAACTCCAGTTGATTTCGCTACTAAGAGTTTGAGGAGAGGGGGGGGGGGGATGTTAGTGTATATACTTATATAGGGTTAATCTTGTAATTATTGTTATTAGGATTTGGGCTCTACAATATAGGCCTCCTTATGTAATTTGAGACACACAAAAATACACAATTATTTAATTTCCATAATTTTCTCTATATTTTTACAATTACAAACGAAATTTCGAAAATCGGTGATCCAAACCTCCTGTCTAGTTTCACAAAAGGTAAAAAAAAAAAAATATATCTCAATTTTTTTTAATCATTCTCAAATTCTCTTAAGAACCTTTACCTTCAGCCAAAACTAAGATCATCACATGCACTAGTGCATTGCAAACATGTTCAAATAAATGCTAACAACCATGCATAACAAATATATCGCATTACAAACATTATAAATAGCCATATAAAAAATATCGTATTTGTACACATAAATCATAACAATGATCAGTTTGTCAAGCATGGTCCTATTACAATACACAAGTTTAGATAACTATTATATACATTATATTACCAAGCTATAGGAGTTAGGCAACACAAATATCTCTTGTTTGCTACTTTAATATATTTTACACAAACATCTAGTCATGTACTAATTTAATAGGGTGTTGGTAATTTTCATGTATTGCATATGTAAAAAAATTGCCCTTATATAGGAAATAATAAAACTACAATTACTCATATGATGAATGGCTAAAACTGCAAAAATTGTTTCAACAGCTCTAGTTGCCCCAAAAGATGAGCTATGGGACCCTGAAATTAAAAGTCACGGACAATCAGCTATCAAAAGGGGAAACCATCTTAAACAAAAAGAATTCTTAATAAAATTCATGAATCAAAGATCTTACAACATCGATCATAAATGTAAATTTGATAGAGTAAAAATAAATAAATAATGCAAGGGAAACAAAAATCTTAATACACTGTGAAAATAAATTGTTCATTGAGAAGATAAAGAACTACCAAACTTGAGAGGAGATGGAATAGGATAAAAGAACATCTTACATTATTCAAAATCTTAATACACTTCAAATGTTTGAGACCACAAACCAGAGATAAGGTAGAAAATATAAGTTTCATCCCCTATCAATAAAAGATGATGTCAGTAAGAATTAATCAAAATAAAAATTTTCTTGATAAGTAATATCATTAAACAAAATAAAATGGACTTATTTTCTCTATACCATGCAATCAGCCTTAGCAACAATGGAAATAACGTAATGACAATTATTAATCTAAAATAAAGACTTTCCATTATTCCATCACCTTTCATATTTTTTTTCAAGTATCTAGATTACACATATATATAGTTGATGGACTGTTAATTGGAAGAATGGTAGAAAAAAATGCATATGTTCAACTAATTAAAGTGCAATTCCTCCCTTTGATCTATCACTATTGTAGGAAACAAGAAAGAAGAAGATGGTTGTGATGAGTGAGAGAGGATAGGAAACATTGGGGGACTTCCTACTTAAATCACCAAAGAGGGGACAACCATGTCTAAATAATACTCACTTATCAAGTCAAACTTTAGGTATTGACTAAATCCATAAATTCACTAATTCAAATAATCTAATGTACCTTTTACTATGCCCAAATAAAAAAAAATATGAGTCGGTATTCATGATAACAGTGCATTTGACATAACTATATAATGTAAGCCTTACTCCAAATAGCACATACACTACCTCCAATATCATCTTTTTCTACATTGTGCACTACTTTTGACATAATTATTTGTATGCTTTTCTCCAACCAGCATATATACTACCTCCAAATTAAATAATTGGTGCATTATGCAATGTCTAGCTAGTTATATGAGTTAAACATGTTGCTGCATTCACAGGTGTAACCTATTATAGTGTAGTGTGGTTCATATAAAAAATCTGCTATATATTTGACATTTCCTAAATAAAATCTAGATGGTTCCAACCTATTATATCTTATAAATTCTGCAACAATATAGTGCATTACACATAAATTCATCACATATGTACTGAAATAGGTAAAGCACATATGTACTAAAAGCACACTTGCTAGCTGCTGCTTTTTTAAAACAACTTATGCAAAATCTACACGTAGTCAAGTCCCTTCTTGAGCATGCCTCACCAAGTGGAGATGGGAGATAATGAAGCACCATTTGAAACACCCATCAACACATGAGAAGGAACCTGCAACGAATAAATTTTTATTTAAGAAAAACAATGACAATAATATTGAAATAAAATAATGGAGAGCAATGGCACAAAATGAAGTTCTATGAACTGATACTGCCAAATGGAACAAACGGAGAGCAATAAATTTGTTGATTTGTGACCTGGTAATTGAAATCAAAGTGTGTGTGATTAAAATCATAAAATATATACACAAAAAGAATAGATGTATATATTGGAAACTAATGCAGTGACATGGTGAATAACAAAAGAACTAACCCTTGATCAAGACATAAACAAAAAGAATAGATGTATATATTGGAAGGCACTCCCCTGAATCACTAAGGAAACTAATGCAGCCAAAAGCCCTGGCATTAAAAAGCACTTACCTTCAAAGTCTCTTTTACTAATAATGTAACTTTAGGGTCAAAAGAAAAGGAGCAACAATTAATTACCATACTCATAACTTCAGAACAAAAGAAAAGGACAATAAGAAAGAACAACAATTTGTTCAAATGATAAAGGGAATAGTTAAAGCTAAATATCTCCAACTTAAAAACGTTAAAAGAAGAAAACAAAACAAACAACCAAAACAAACTTGCATGTTAAATGCAATCATTTGGGCTCTATGCGACCACCCAATTAAGAGGTTGTAATTTGATGAGTTAATGCATGTACCTTTGGATAGACCCTCAAAATATTTTGATGTGTAAACTTACAATAAAACTATCATCAGAACATGGGAAGACTTTTTTTAGGAATCAAGATTTGAATTTTTATATTACATAGAGTCAAAGAATGTTAAAATGTTACAATAGACAACTTATGGTAGTTACAAGAGACTATTGACACTGAACACCTGAAAGCTGCAATTGAGTCATTGTATACGAGCCACCATTGAGTATCAAGCTTGAGACCTATCTTTAGCAATAACGTCACCCAACCAGTTAATTATTATCCTCCCAAAAGAGGCCCTTCCTAACCATGGCTACTAACATTTTAAACTAAGTGATTGACCAAAAATAGTAGTACCGCCATATTGATTGTACTTATAAAAATGTTAGTAGCCATGGTTATATTACCAAAAACAAAATTGCTCTCCTTTTGTGCAATTGTTCTCCATGCAAAATTCATAAATTCGTCAATCTGTTGAATAAATTAATGATTTGAAATCAGAACCCAAAATATTAATCTAATTACCAAAAACATACAACCACCATATGGAACTATGACTTTTCAACTCTTAATGAAAACTTGAAATCATCAAATGCTCATTTTTCAACTCTTAATGAAAACTTGAAATCATCAAATGCTCATTTAAGGCCAAGACCAAAGCATGATTCCATAACTTCTATTATCACAGAAAAAATCATTTTTCTAGCAGAGGTACTCAACACCAAAAAAGTCCTAATTAATTTCTGTCTATTATACCAAATTAATTAACAAGGAAAGTAAATCCATTTGTTTAATCAATAGGCAACATGAACAACATGCAAGGAGCAGTACAAAATAGGGCAATCTAGAAGCCAAAATAGCGACAAAATATGATATTTGAACAATCCTAACAACTAATTAACCTAGCCAAGCAAGAGAAAACAAACTAAAGCAATAGATTGAAATTAGGGTATAGGACATAACCCAAAATCTAGTAAAATCAAAGTTGGGGTTATTGGATGAGAGATTTCTACCTATGTACGTAGAAGGAAAAAAGAGAGGGAGAGAGTTGAGAAAGACACCAAGCAAAGAGACAAAGAGAGGGACTAAGTGAGATCATTTATAGATCTAGAGAAGAATTTGTGAGTGAGAGCAACAGAGACCCACCTTAAAGGCGAGGAAACGATGGCACGACAATAGGAGGAATCACGAAGGATCTCGATCTCTGTGGATTCATTTGTAGGTAGTTGCTGAAAATCGATAGAGAAGAACAACATGGAGAGATTCACGGGTACTGAAGCGATGAAGCCAAAAATTGAGGGTTAAAACAGAGTTTGTTTTTGGTGTGTTTTGAAATTTGAGTCTTGAAGCCCCCCCCCCCTCTCCGGTGACCCCGCTCCGGTATACGGAAAATATCAATGAAAGCTTCCCTTCATCATCGCTCAAATAGAGATTCCCTTTATTTTCACTTCCGATGTCGAGAGAGAGAGAGAGAGAGAATTAAGGCAAAATCGAGAGTCCCCCAATGGACGAAAAGAGAGAAAACAGAGGGGTAAAGATCTTACCGCAATGGAGATCGAGTGGAGGAGACGGTTGTGGACCTTGGGCTGCAGCTGCATGACGGTGGTTAAGGAGCCAAAGAGAGAGGCACAGATCGGGTAGAGATGGCGATAGAGAGTTTGAGAGAGAGCATTTCGTAATTTTGGAGTAGGGGAAATAAAGTTTTTGGGGGAATAAAACGATTGTACTTAGTTTATTACAAAGATGTATTTTATTTTAGCAGCAAAATAATAGATGCAATAACGTTAAAATTTGCTGCAAATGAGTCCAGTAAGCGCTTCTCACCATTTAAATCGAGAATCAAAATTAAAAGGCTGCGACGAATTTTGTTTTGTTGTAAAAATTAATTTATTGCGGCAATTTTATTTGCAATAGAGTAAAAGTGGCTGCAACAAGTCAATTTTCTTGTAGTGATAATCAAGAATTCGACTTTGTTTAAGCAATTTTGAAGTTGTGGGCACTTTTCTATTTATTTTATGTAATTTAGTGATTACACACACACAACTTAGTTTAAGCAACTTATGTCCAATGGCTGTATTTGGATGTCGAGATGAGTTGAGTTGAATTGAAATAAGTTAAATAAAATATTATTAGAATATTACTTTTTAATATTATAAGTGTTTTGAGATTTGAAAAGATTGAGTTGTTTATTATATTTTGTATGTAAATTTAGAAAAGTGTACGAGAATTTGAGAAAATTATTATGATGAGATGAGATAAGTTGAGGTGAGTTTGGAAATCAAACTAGCATAGTCCACTTCTTGCATCACAACTTGGCCTTGTTTGTTTTTAGAGATAAGATGAGATGATATAATAAAATATTTTTGTAATATATTTTTTTTAATATTAGTTTGTATGGAGATTTGAAAAAGTAGTTTTGGAATTTGAAAAAATTAAATTTTTTATTATATTTTGTATAAAAATTTAAAAAGTGTAATGATGAGTTTGAGATAAGTTTAAAGATTTTGGTTTCATTCCCAAAACAAACCGGCCAGCATTTTCGAAGTACTTGTGGTCTTTCTATGGTTTCTGAAAGGCATTTTCTATTCTTTTATAATATAATTTAGTAATTGTGTGTTTGCATAAGATTTAAATCGACAATTCTTCATTCAGTCATAACTTGTTAAAACACTTGTTCGCTCACCCTTTATCTTGATTTTATGGGTTAATTAGATTTACTATATAATAATTTTCACCCTTTCAAAATGCCCCCATCATATGCTTTTTATATATTTTTTCCCCAGTTCTACTACGTACACATGTCGCTGCGTTACACTATGAGGACACGCACGTACGCACGTGAGCTGATATTTTAAAAAAATTAAAAGAGTACAAAAACGGAGGAAAAATTGGAAATTCCATTTCTGTTATGTCGCCCTTCCAAGCTCGGGAGGAAACACTTCTCAAACTAGCATTGCGTTTGGCTCTCTCAATCTTCTCTTGACAGATGAAAGAAAATCGTATACTACCGGCATTACCGAAGCCGAAAGAGAAGTGTATGCCTAATGGGAGCCACCACCAGATTCTTTGGAGCTTCTGATCGGGAAGAACAAGAAGAAGAGGAAGAGGCCGAGGCCGAGGATCTCTGGCATCAAGTGGAGCAGCCCTTTCAGTTTGGGGAAGGATATGAAGCGTTCTGTGCTGGAGCACCGTATGACAAAGAAGCTCACCAACAGCATGATGAAAAGGTGCGAACATATTTTGAGAAAGTTGATGAAGCACAAGCACAAGTTCAGTTAGGTTTTCGATGTTCCAGTTGACGTTGCCAAATTGAGGCTCCACGATTAATCACATCTTCAAGACCCCAATGGATATTGGCACCGTCAAATCTCTCTTGCAAAAGAACCTATACATTTCGCCACTCCATTTCGCGGCCGATGTGAACCTATACAATTCCAAAGGAACTGGTGTCAATTCATGGTAGAACAGCTCTGGTCCATATTCGATCGATGTTCAACCCGGCATACAACAAATTCGAGGTCGAGCAACACTGAGTGTCAAAAACAATAAAAGATTCACGGCCTATGGCTCTGACGCAACGAACGCAGAGAAAACCCTCAAATTGAACCTTCCTCCGATTCCGGCGAACTCTCGCCGATGAATCTCTCTCGCTGATTCTCTATTTTCTCCCGATTCTCTCTCGATGGAGGTCATTGTACAGAAGGCTGTTCTATACAAGGACTCAAATGAGAAAATGGAGAGAAACATTGAAAATCAACCTCTGGTATTTGTCCATGGAAGGCTGGAAGCTACCACGCTGCTTGGTGCTGGGCTGAGCACTGGCTTCCCTTCTTTTCAGGTTGTCGAGTTTTTGTTTTTGATGAATTTCATCTGAGCTTGAAATCGAGGAAGAGAGCGAAGTGAAAATTAAAACGCTGCGTTTTATTAAGTTGTCACGTGCGTGTTCTTATAGTGTACGCACCGGCACCGGCACCGGCACCGGCACCGGCATGTACATCTAGTATTTCTGTATTTTCCCGGCCTGGTTTCCGTGGCATGAAAATGAGAGAATAGGAATGCACCTTGGTTGTAAGATGGCTACGGAATTGAATGCAGCTACCCAACTTGGTCATGCATATAATGGCCTGACAGCAATGACTCGAACGTGTCACTATGATCAACATTCCTTAACAGTCCATCATATGAATGATATAGTCATTGTGTATCCAACACCCTTTTTTCAATCCCAGAGAACTGACTCTTGTGTTCGCAAAATCATGGTGCTTCGTTGTGTGCAAATATGTCTTTAAATATTAAAGTTACGTTTGAGTAGTGAGGTAATTTAAAATACTTTATGAATAATAGTGAGAAAATAATGTAAAATAATGGTGATTATTGAATACTAATAAATAGTAGTAAAAAGTAATAATAAATAATGAATAGTATTAGTATTATGAGAATTCATTAAAACACCTTATAGGGAGCTATTATCATAAGTTTGCCATCTTCTTTACTTTCATGCTAAAAAGCCATAGAGGAATTATTCTATTGCTGATAGTTTTTGAGATAATAGTGAAGGATTAGATTCCAAATCCTAGTTTCTGAAGCTTGCAGTTCTATTTTTAGAGGCTTGTATTAGTCAAGATTGATACGTGCCAATACCAAAAGTTCATGTTTGAAGATTCAGATGTGGTTCGCAAATTAAGCAGATTTTATTAACAAATTAGAGAGAACCTCCAAAACAGGAGTGACTCCTAGGTAGTAAATGTAGAGGACAAGTATAAAAGTTGGAACTATTGAAGGAAAGGGTTGGACAAGGGGGGCCATAAACTTGTTTTTAGCTAATATGTTTTAGCCGAGGGCCTGGAGTTTTATTTGTCCTGGATTCCAAGCCTTTAAATGACACAAAAGCATGGATATAAAACTTTGTTATAACACTGTAGAGAGAAATTGGCGGTTGAGTGTGGTATATGAAATGAAAAATCAGTACAAAAAGTATATTTTAGATTGAGGAAGATTGCACAATTTCTGTAGACTCCTGCAATACAGAAAAGTTTTGGCAATGTGCCGCCAAGCCTCCTTACATTCGCTACAACATGAACACGAGATAGACATGCGACTGCAAAAGGGAGATCAGACACTCATATCAACTCAAAAATATCAACTCAAACACATCATCCTTAGCTTTATTTGTAACTTCCACAATTACACTGAGGAATTGGACATTTTCTGCCATAGGGAGTCAAATTTTGTCCTCTCATTGGCTCTGTATACAGTTTCAGCAATACTCACTGCTTTCTGACTCTTACAACCCAGCAGTCCACTCGGCCGACTTTTTGGCACCTCCTTGTCAAATTTGGATTTGGTTAAATTGGTTTTAGCCAGACCAGGAATGTTCTTACTTCTTTCTGGTTTCTTTTCATCAAAGCCTGTATTGGCCGAGAATCCAGCGGCACTGGCTGTGGCAGCACTCCAGTCAATGCTGGTCTCACTAGGCTCATACTTGGTGGTGGAGGTCATACAGCTCGACATTCCATCAGATTCTTGCCTTGTGAGCATTGGGTTTGCACTCCCGGATAGGTTCTCTATCTCAAACAATTCTGAACTAGCGTCACTACCCATATCTTCATGCACACCTTCAGTTCCAGAAGTAGTTGAAAGTTTTTTGGATTTTGGAATGGCATCCCAAGTTAGGATGGAGAGTTTCCTCTCTAAGTTCATTGCAATGTCACTCTTATTCATGATATGGGATCCAAACACCTCGAGAGATATTCTTGGTTCTTCATCTTTGATCATGTCCACTTTCAATTGCGATTTAGCTGTCGAAATCTGCACCCCAGCAGTTGAAATTGGAAAGGAAAAGTACTTTCCTCTGTTTGAGCTTCTGAAATTTGGGTTATGAAGTTCATCATTGACCTGAAATCGTTGTCTGAACCAATTGTGATCAAATTGAATTGCTCTTTCCCTAATCCCTACTCCATGAATCCCTCCATGCTCAATATGCTTGTGGATATTAAGTGATCTCTCATCTGAACAAGACCTGTTGCAGATAAAACCAGAAAAATGCATCTTTCTAGTTACCTTCTTTTCAGTATTGTGGAATGGTTGCCTGTGTAAACCTGGTAATAAAGTGGCTTGGCTATTCCAACTCGATTCAGAGCTCAAGCTAGGAATTGCTGTCCTGCTCTTTGCTTTTCCATTGGTTAGATCAACGCAGTAATCTTTCTTAAGCCCATGCTTACTCGCATGACCATCAATACTTCTAGGACTGTCCTCATCCAGCTTCATGCTGAAGTATCTTTCAGCACCAAAGACACTGATTTCACCCTCTTCACTCATGGTTCTCTCTATGCCTATAGGGAGCGGTTCGGCTTGGAGTGGTGGCAGGAAAAGGATGCTGCACTATCTTGGCAAACTTAAGTACAGAGCCTTCTCCGGCTGTGCCAAGGAAAGAAGACAAAGCAGCATTACTGAGATTGGCACTTCTCTTTTCAGTGTCCATGGTAATGTAGAAGGTTTCCTGACAAGCCTGAAAAGGTTTCTAATATGCTAGAGAATTTGATACATGGCAGAATTTACATATGTGTAAGGCTTGGAGATACACTAGCCTGGGAAAAATTTTCTAGAAGTATACTTGTGGAGGGGGTGCAATAAAGAATGGTTTGGGTCCAACTTGCTTGGAGCCTGACTCTAAATATGGTCTATCATCTATGTTTTCCACAAGATCTAAATGCCTTTAATGCTGCCATCAACTGTCTGATATCTTATGGAGTGTATAAGCTTTGATTCCAACAATATGCACATGATCTCTACTATTCATGTGGTTGTAATTGTGCACTCTCTTGAACTCAATGATCTGTGGATATCATTACAACAGGTGTTAAGAGAAATTCAAGGGGTCGAGATGGGAACCTTGGGAGTATTAAAATGACAATACCATATTTTCAAGATAGGAATGATCCCGAAGTCTATTTAGAGTGGGAGAAAAAAAATAGAACTAATTTTTTATTGTCACAATTATTCATAGGATAAAAATGTGAAATTGACGGTAATTGAGTTTACTGATTATGCAATTATTTGATGGGATCAATTAGTGACCAATAGGAGTTGGAATTATCAGAGGCCTGTAGAAACGTGGTGTCAGTTGAAGGTCTCATGAAGTAGAAATTTATATCTAGCCATTATGTAAAACCCTATTCCCATAGACTAAGAGTGTCACATGATTTCCATATAAATAGATTTGACAAGAGATTTCTGGTTTAATAAATTTATCAAAACAATCAATGTTTGAAATAACACATTTAACTGCTCTATTTAAGCCTGGCCCGCATGTTTGCACTGTTCATCATCTTGACCTGGGTGGCTTAAAAATATAAAATAAAAGAAAATGAGTTGAAGACTCAGAAAGAAATTTATTACAATGTAAATATAATAAACATAAGATTTTTCATAAGGTTTTTATGCTGAGAACTTAAAACATGACTGTTCATACTGATGCTCATGCTATTCATGACTGACTTATCTATATTAACTGATTGATCTAATTTAATTAATTGATCTGATTGATTTAGCTGATCTTACTGATTTAATTGATTTGATTTATTTAAATGAGTTGATTGGCCAACACACTTAACCATGTGTGCAAAGTTGTGCTCTAACTTCCTCAGTTGCAATAAAGGAAGCTGACTATGCTATGGCGTACTACAGTAAACCACGCTTGAGTTCGTGGCTTATACATCTACCCTAATCTGAATTGTATTGGTACCATATATCTAAACAACCATTTGATTAATTGATTAACTGATTTAATGTTATCTTACACTTGAATTTAAATAGCTTACGTGTCTTATACGTCATGAGATGCATGACACACTGATATAAATAACTATAAATTTCTGAAACTGAATATGATGCTGAAATGACATGATTTTATATTGTGCTTGGTGACATGCTTGCATGAATGGTTTATAAAAAGGACTGCCAAAGAAATGCTTCTAATAATATAAGCTAAATTGTTATGATCCTAATTTGTGATCAAATTACTTATCTCATAGTGTTGTTTTCAAAGTTTTCTTTCAAAACTTAACGTTACGTATATGAACTATAAATTATTACTAACGTTTCTAGAATAATGTTTCATAACATTCTATTGAATTAAATCCATACTATAGAAAATAATCAAATGAATATTCTATTTAATAGGAAAATCAATCAATTCTAATATCATATATCATTTAAAATACTAATAACATATTTGCATCTTTAAAATTATACTTTAGTAAAATCATCAAAGCTACGTTCAACAAGTTGTGAAAACCTAAGTTCTTAAAATAAGTTTATTTTTTTATAATTAACATAATTATTTCAATGTTATAAGAAATCTAACAAAAACTTATATCATATAATTATTTAAACAATAATATTATATAGTCTTTCAAGTAAAATATTCTAGTAAATTTTTTTTATCTAAATTCATAAAATAATAGTTGAAATATTTAGGTCATAAAATATCTTAATAATAGTAAATATTCGAAATTCTTATGGACTATTATTATAACTTAAGACTAATTTAACACTAATTTAACACTAATAATATATTATAATTTAGTAAGAAATCATATTGGTATAAATCCATGAATAAAAATGGAAGCCTGTTTCATTAAATATACATAAAGTTGAAAATAAATTAAATTCTATTTATTACTATAATTTATTGTAGTATAATAGTAGTTGTGACGCCCCCAACTTACGTCTGGGATTTAACGTAAATTAAGGTGTCTGGATGAGCAACACTTGACTACTCACCCTCGTACTTGACAAGAATAGAAAGCATATCTCACTTAATTCGCAGCGGATCAGGTTTTAGATATAAAACTTTCTAAAGATCACATGGGAAATATATTTACAACATTCATTAAAACTTAACATTGTACTTTTTACATATACAAGAACCAAACTGTAGTAAAATATTTTACATTCATCCAAAAGAACTTTCCTTCACCTCACTCTTTTTCCCTCTTAACCTCGGGATATTCTCTCCCATAGCGAAACCTATCCATACTAATACTAAAGTCTCGCTGGAGCTGATGTCCCTGTGGAGTCAAACAAACTCCACACATAGATAATGAGCCATCTACTCCTAAGGTTAAACAACATCCTGTACGTCGCCTCTCCTCAACAAAAGTGGATGCATCAAGACTCCAAACTCCGGTGGGTTGATTACTGATAGGAGGTCTAAAAGAAACAAAAGAAATGTTCATATAAGGACTATAGTCAGAAAGTCCCTCAGGACTCCCCGAAGTCTCCCGCCTCATCAGGACTGTCCCCTTGCGGGTCATCAAATCCTGTATAAATTGATATGCACAAAAATATATGGAGCCACAAAGGAGTGAGATTTCAAATGAAATCTCAGTAAGTACATAAACAGCTTAAAGGAAACAGAGAAAAACAACAATAATATTATCACCAATGATGACTAGGAAAATTTACCCTAATATACCCCTCATAAGACCACTGTCTAACTGATACTTTTCTTAACTCAACCATAATCTTGTACTAAATTACACTGTTTTCTTTAAGGTTCTTATTCTTTCTAATCACCGATGAGCGTTACGTATCGCCGTCCCATCACATACACTCATCAATCATCCGGGCGTTACGCCTCGCCGTCCCCGTTGTGATGAGTCTGGTGTCAATCTCACAGGCGTTACGTCTCTTCGTTCCCATCTTTACACAAAACGTTTACACATATTACTGCGGGCATTACGTATCACTGTCCCCGCTATTCAGGTCAATCTTACGGGCGTTATGTCTCGCCGTCCCCATGAAGATCAGTCATTCCTATAACGCGACAGGAGTTACGTGTCGCCGTCCCTGTCGGCACGTCAGTCATCCGGGCGTTACGTCTCGCCGTCCCCGTCACAACGTGACTAACTTAATCTTATATATATTGTTTTCTTTCTTTTTATTTCTCTCTTATTCATACGAGCTATTTTCACTTATAACCCTTTCCATTTGAAATACCAATTCTATTCTAGAAAAACCCTGAGTCTAAGCAAAACAGAGCATCTCGCTCGAGTGGGTTGTCGAGCGAGTATCGAGCGAAGTCTCGGGTTGGAACTCGCTCGAACAGAGTATCGAGCGAGACTCTAGCGAGGGTTCATATTTTGCCTTTGCTCGACTCACATGTCGAGCGAGGCTCGAGCGAAATCACGGCTCTAGGAATTTTTCTACTCAAAACATACCAATCTTTTTAATATACCCTATTTAGTTTCTTAAAAACTTAAATCTAAGTTCTGACAATTTTATTGTACATATTTACAAGACAAAATAAAACCAACTCTACTCATATGTCACATTGTCACTTAATCATGTTCTTAAGTGTTCACTACTAGTAAACATAGTTCAATCATCACAATAAACCACTTCCATGCTTAAATTAAGCTAGAATATGAACTTACAAATTCTTCAAAGCTCAAGAGAATTGATCCAACCAACTTCTTGCAAGTTTTCTTCCAACTCACTCACTTAGCTCACAAATGAACTCTGTAAGGGTTTGGAAAGCTTTTTCTGGTATGGCTTCCAAAGGGAAAGTGTTCTTTTCTTCTAAAGGAGTTTAGAAAACTCTCAAGACTCTATTTATATGGTGGTGGTCGACCAACATGAAGGAGAGAAAAGGAAAAGCACCTAAGGTGCACTAGTTGCCAGATTTGCATGGGTGATGAGGTGTCCATCTAAGTAAATCTCATGATGAGGATTAAGCCTCCCAAATCCTAGACTTTGCAGCTGTATTAGTCATCCAAGGGCTCACATTTAAGATGTTTTGGCTGCCCATTTTGATCCATGGCTGAGAAGTGAGCTAAAGGGATAAGAGGTGAGGTGGCATTTCACCTAACCATGCATGCACCCCTCATCTCTAGCCCTCTCCTTGTGTCACACGCCCCCTTCCAGATTTTCCTACCCATTTGGTTCCTTCCTAACTCCCTTAAGTCTCCCTTTAACAAGTTCTAGAAGGCCACTTCTTAGTTTAGTTAAGGTAGAGCCAAATTTGACCCACCTAGTCACCTATCAACTAGATTTTGGCTCCCCTTGAGTTTCCATCACACTAACTATTCAATTGGCTTCAAAATCAAGTCTCCATCCATTTCTAACTATCCCTACACATGTTCTAATTCCAGAAAATCTTAAAACCAATTGCCTAATTAGTTACATGCCCCAATTTAGTTCAATTTATCCAACTCAGGTTCCATTTAAGCCCATTCCGAAGCTGCCTACTTAATTCCCAAATAAGTTATTGATTCCTTCCGAATCTCAGGAAACCTCAAACATAAAAGTTTTAGATCTATCTCTTAAGGTTCTATACCAATTGAAATAGCCTCATTTGGACCTCATATGAATAACTTATGCTCATTTCACTAAAACTAGACAGATTAATCCGAAAATACATAATTCCCAATACTTAGTGTTATTTCACATTCCTCAATTAAATCTCCCACTCTAATTTCCTAATAAATAAATGCCTCAAATAAATTTTCTTAAAATAATATCCATAAAATAATTTACCTTAGAAAATTTGGGCTATTACATCCTCCCCCCTTAAAAGGATTTCGTCCCCAAAATCGCTAAGATATAAATAATTAAGGGTTTAAGGAATCTATACCTCAGTTGCTAGCAGTAGATTCTTCTGAAGAGGTAGGTACTTTTTCCTCATTAAGCAGCGAATTCTGAGAGTGGTAAAATATCATGTCTACATCTGGATCATAGTACATATTCACACTTATTTCTTGCAATATACGTAATCTCTCTTCCTCTGTCTCTTCTATTATGGGTCCCTCTTCACATTGACGTTTACGCTCTTCAGATCCATCAGATGACTCTACTATGACAGCTTTTCCTTTATCCTCTCTTCTCAAAAATCTTTTCTCTGCTTTTAACCAATTTCGAGCGGGTTGTCTTTCCTCACCTGGTAATGCTCTTCTACTTATAGGGTTACCTTTTTCGTCTATGTCCATAATATGAGTTCTGTGCTTCTCACTTTTATTTAACCAGCTCAATCTCTCAGCTTTCCGTTGTTTCAGTTTTTCCCTACGAAATCTCTCTCTAAATCTTTCAGATCTTTTCTTTAACTAATCTACAGGGGTGACTGACATACGTGCGTTTCTTTTTGGAGCCATAATCATGTATAAGGTTAAATATTAATGAATATAATACAAATGTAATACAGCTGATTCAATTTATAACGCATATTATTACAAATATGTTTCAAACAAGTGGGGATAACTAACTCTCATTACATCCTCACGTTCCCAAGTGGCTTCCTGAAAAACAGGATTGTTCCAGAGTACTTTTACTAACACTATGGTACGATTCCGAAGGCTCTGTTCTTTCTGATCTTCAATTCGTACAGGCCACTCTTCATAAGTTAAATTGGAACGTAAATTATTAGGACTCGGATCCATTACTACCACTGGTCGATCATTCAAACACTTTTTCAGAGAAGATACATGGAAGACGTTATGAATTCCTTGCAAATCATCAGGTAGGGCTAAGCAGTAAGCCACTGGACCTACTTTTTCCAGAATTTTATAAGGTCCAATATAACGAGGACTCAACTTCCCTTTCTTACCAAATCGCATGACTCCCTTTAGTGACGAAATCTTCAAGTACACCCAGTCTCCCACCATAAAATCTAAAGCCCTTCTACGATTATCTGCATAATCTTTTGTCTACTTTGCCCTGTCTTTATCTGATTCCTAATCTTTGTGATTTGCTCTTTGACTTCTTGTAAATTCTCGGGTCCCAAAACACTACTTTCACCCACTTCATCCCAATAAATAGGAGACCTACATTTCCTCCCGTAAAGTGCTTCATATGGCGCCATCTGTATAGTAGCTTGAAAACTGTTATTATATGCAAATTCGATTAACGGTAGCAAACTTTCCCAATCTTTGTCAAAATCTAACACACAGGCTCGCGACATATCCTCCAAAGTCTGAATAGTTCTTTTTGTTTGCCCGTCCATTTGAGGATGATATGCACTGTTGAAATTTAAATTGGTACCCATCATCTTCTGTAAACTTTGCCAAAATCGAGATGTAAATCTAGGGTCTCTGTCCGACACTATAGTCTTGGGTATTCCATGTAAACGAACTATTTCCTTCACATAAATTTTTGCTAACTTTTCCATAGAATCCGTGTTGGAGATAAGTAAAAAGTGAGCACTCTTCGTCAATCGATCCACTATTACCGAAATCGAATTTTTTCCCGTAGATGTTCTTGGAAATCCTACCACAAAATCCATAGATAGTTCCTCCCATTTCCATTCGGGGATTGGTAGAGGTTGCAACTTACCAGCTGGTCTTTGGTGTTCGGCTTTTACTAATTGACACACTGGACATTTGGCTACAAAGGTCGCAATATCCTTCTTCATTCCTTCCCACCAAAACTTTTCTTTTAAATCTTGATACATCTTAGTACTTCCAGGATGAGCAGTATATGGTGTACTATGAGCTTCTTTCATCAACCTTTCTTTCAATTCTGGGGCATCCAAAATGATTTTCCTTCTTCTAAAGTATAACATTCCATCGCCTGAAATCATAAAGTGTGAAGACCATTTTCCTTCCAGTATTTGCTGTTTTATCTTCTCCAACTTAGCATCCTTTTGTTGTTTTTCCTTAATTTCTTTGTCCGTTAAAGGAACAATTTCTTGAATCTCCATTAGCTTGAGGTCCTGTGATAATCTGTTTACCAGAATTTCTCGTATCGCTGCCAGTACTGATAATTCTTCTGTTTGAACTTTTCTACTCAAGGCATCAGCTACCACATTATCCTTTCCAAGGTGATATTTGATTTCGCATTGAAAATCACTTATAGTCTCTATCCACCTTCTTTGTCTCATATTCAAGGTTTTCTGGCTAAAAAGATATTTGAGACTCTTATGGTCCGTAAATATTTCACATCTTTCTCCATATAAGTAATGCTGCCAAATCTTTAGAGTAAACACTACAGCTGCTAACTCTAAATCATGCGTGGGATAGTTCTGTTCATGGTCCTTAAGTTGTCGGGATGCATATGCAACTACTCTTCCTTCTTGCATTAATACGCACCCCAATCCCATTTTTGAGGCATCACTATATATCACATAAGGTTTATGAGGTTCTGGCAAGGCTAAAATTGGTGCTGTAGTCAATCTCTTCTTTAGATCTTGAAAACTCTTTTCACATTGTTCACTCCAAACGTACTTAGCATTCTTCCTGGTCAATGATGTCAGAGGTGCAGATAGTTTGGAAAATTCTTCCACAAATCTTCTATAATATCAAGCTAATCCCAAGAAGTTTCGTATTTCATATGCATTGGTTGGTTGCTGCCACTCTATCACTGCTTCTACCTTTGCTGGATCCACGGAGACTCCTTCACTTGAAATAACATGACCCAAAAATTTAACTTCTTGTAGCCAAAATTCACACTTACTAAGTTTGGCATACAATTGGTGTTTCTGCAAAATTTCCATTACTACTTTTAAATGTTCTTTATGATCTTCGTCATTCTGAGAGTAGATCAAAATATCATCAATAAAAATCACCACAAACTTGTCCAAATATGGTCTAAATATCCGGTTCATCAAGTCCATGAATACTGCTGGTGCATTTGTCACTCCGAATGGCATAACCAAAAATTCAAAGTGCCCATATCGGGTTCGGAAAGCCGTCTTATGTACGTCTTGCTCCCTGATCTTCAACTGATGATAGCCAGACCGAAGGTCTATTTTTGAAAACACAGTTGCTCCTCTTAATTGATCCAACAGGTCATCTATCCGTGGCAATGGATATTTATTATTAATGGTAACTTTATTCAATTCTCGGTAGTCTATGCACATCCGCATTGTCCCATCTTTCTTTTTCACAAACAGTACTGGTGCTCCCCATGGGGATGAACTAGGCCTGATAAATCTTTTTCTTAAAAGTTCCTCAATCTGAGCTTTCAATTCTTCTAATTCCACTGGTGCCATTCTATACAGAGCCTTATGAACTGGAGTTGTGGCCGGTTCCAATTCAATAACAAATTCTGCTTCTCAATCAGGAGGTAGTCCCGGCAGATCATCCGAAAAGACTTGAGGAAAGTCTTCCACCATAGGAATTCCTTGAATACTTTTAACAATTTCTGAAGAATTTAACATAATTACTCAGTAGCCCTTTGTCTCTTTGTTAATACTTTTCTTTATTCGCTTAGCAGTTACTATAGAGCAAACTACCTTTAACATTTCCCCCTTGTAACAAAATTTCTTTTCCTTGGGTAAGCCAAAAACTATTTCCTTTCTGCGACAGTCCAGTTTAGCATAATACTTGGCCAACCAATCCATACCTAAAATTAAATCAAACTCCATCAAATGGAATAGTATCAGATCAGCGACTAGCTGTGAACCTCCAATCTCCAAGGGGCAACTTCTTACCATTCAGTGGCATCTTGCTACCTTTCCATTGGGCATGACTACTATAACCTTTTGGGCCAAAAATTCTGTTTCTAAATCACACCTTTGGACACAATCATATGTAATAAAGGATCTTGTCGCTCCTGAATCAAACAAGGTATAGACCATGCATTACTTCAGCTTAAGCTTACCTAAAGAAAATTTTATTCTACTATTATTATTACTACCACTCCTAAAGAATCCATTCATTAACTAAAAGAGGAGACTTAGAAATTTACCATTAATAACATTAGCATCTATTGTCTTGTCTGCCTCCATATCTACTTCTCCAGGCGTGACAGCATAAACTTTAGCTTTCGCAGGAGCTTTGGCTTTTCCTCCGGGTAGAGCTACTCCTTGGGAGGTATTTTGAGGGCAGTCTTTGATCAGATGTCCTGGCCGACCACATTTAAAACAAACTCTAGTATCCACTCGACAATCTCCCTGGTGTCGACGTCCACATTTTGCACATTGCGGAAATAAAATCGGCACATTTGGATTAATTGCTATTCCTTTTCCTCTATCCGTGGATCTAAAATTTGGTTTCCTCCTAGCATCTTTTCCCCCAGAAAATTGAAATATTCTTTTTCCATATGCTTGAGTTTGCACCATAACACTCCTCTGCTCAACTTCCGCTATGGCTGCTACATTCACTAATTCTTGAAAATTCTCAATTTGCAAACATGCCACCTGTATACGAATTCGTGGCTGCAGTCCTTCCTGAAACTTCTGGGCTCTCATCTTTTCAGTAGCTACCAGATGCGGAGCAAATATCACCAATTCCATAAATCGTGCTGAGTACTATTCCACCGCCATACTATCTTGTATTAACATAGTAAATTCCAAAACTTTCTACCGCTTCATAGATTCCGGAAAGAATCGGTCGTCAAACTCTTTCTTGAACCTTTCCCATGTGGGCACTACATTTTCTCCCAATTCTAACTTTAGCAGCTTTCACTTTGTGTCCCACCACAGTCCTGCTTCTCCTTGTAACAGATGTCCTGCATACTGCGCTTTCTAAACTTCGGTGCAACTACTAACTTCAAAGGTACATTCCAAGTCTACAATCCATTTGTCTGCCTTTAATGCTCCTTCCGTTCCGATAAAGGGCGTGTATCGGTACGCTAAAAATTTTTCATACGGACACCCTTGAGCTTCTCTTCTATTTTCATTCTGCTGATGATGATGACTCTGTTCTATTTGATTTCTCACCACTTCCATCATTTGCCGAATAGTTTCAGCTATTGCCTGGCCTCCTTCTAATGGGGGTTTTGCGCCACTGGTCCCCTTTCCAAGGGTGGATTCCGTGTCCTCTGCTCTTCTCCCAATAATGGGTTCAGTGCCGTCTGCCCTTCCCCTAAGGGTGGGTTCGATGGCGTCTGTCCTTCTCTCAACGGTGAGCTTGGTGCCATCCGCTCTTCGGTACGTAGAGGGGTAACCAGAGAAGGATTCTGGTTTACCACGTCTACTCGTTTCAAGGGAGGACGACCTCTTGTCATAATGTTTTCCTGAAATACACCCAACTTTACCATAAGCTATACTTACTTTAGAAACTTCCAAATTCCTAAAATTCAAACATTCATCCAAATTACTCCAAACTCCAAGCTGATAAAGATTCAAGCCTATACTGGTACCATGTGATCCATTTTTCCTAGGACACTGTGGATTTTACCCAGAGACGTAATAGCTCTGATACCACTCTGTGACGCCCCCAACTTACGTCTGGGATTTAACGTAAATTAAGGTGTCTGGATGAGCAACACTTGGCTACTCACCCTCGTACTTAGCAAGAATAGAAAGCATATCTCACTTAATTCGCAGTGGATCAGCTTTTAGATATAAAACTTTCTAAAGATCACATGGGAAATATATTTACAACATTCATTAAAACTTAACATTGTACTTTTTACATATACAAGACCCAAACTGTAGTAAAATATTATACATTCATCCAAAAGAACTTTCCTTCACCTCACTCTTTTTCCCTCTTAACCTCGGGATATTTTCTCCCATAGCGAAACCTATCCATACTAACACTAAAGTCTCACTGGAGCTGTTGTCCCTGTGGAGTCAAACAAACTCCACACATAGAGAATGAGCCATCTACTCCTAAGGTTAAACAGCATCTTGTACGTCGCCTCTCCTCAGCAAAAGTGGATGCATCAAGACTCCAAACTCCGGTGGGTTGATTACTGATAGGAGGTCCGAAGGAAACAAAAGAAATGTCCATATAAGGGCTATAGTCGGAAAGTCCCTCAGGACTCCTCGAAGTCTCCCGCCTCCTCAGGACTGTCCCCTTGCTGGTCATCGAATCCTGTATAAATTGATATGCACAAAAATATATGGAGCCACAAAGGAGTGAGATTTCAAATGAAATCTCAGTAAGTATATAAACAGCTTAAAGGAAACACGGAAAAACAATAATAATATTATCACCAATGATGACTAGGAAAATTTACCCTAATATACCCCTCATAAGACCACTGTCTAACTGATATTTTTCTTAACTCAACCATAATCTTGTACTAAATTACACTGTTTTCTTTAAGGTTCTTATTCTTTCTCATCACCGATGGGCGTTACGTATCGCCATCCCCATCACATACACTCATCAATCATCCGGGCGTTACGTCTCGCCGTCCCCGTCACGACGTGACTAACTTAATCTTATATATATTGTTTTCTTTCTTTTTATTTCTCTCTTATTCATACGAGCTATTTTCACTTATAACCCTTTCCATTTGAAATACCAATTCTATTCTAGGAAAACCCTTAGTCTAACCAAAACAGAGCATCTCGCTCGAGCGGTTTGTCGAGCGAGTATCGAGCGAAGTCTCGGGTTGAAACTCGCTCGAACAGAGTATCGAGCGAGACTCTAGCGAGGGTTCATATTTTGCCTTTGCTCGACTCACATGTCGAGCGAGGCTCGAGCGAAATCACGGCTCTAGGAATTTTTCTACTCAAAACATACCAATCTTTTTAATATACCCTATTTAGTTTCTTAAAAACTTAAATCTAAGTTCTTACAATTTTATTGAACATATTTACAAGACAAAATAAAACCAACTCTACTCATATGTCACATTGTCACTTAATCATGTTCTTAAGTGTTCACTACTAGTAAACATAGTTCAATCATCACAATAAACCACTTCCATGCTTAAATTAAGCTAGAATATGGACTTACAAATTCTTCAAAACTCAAGAGAATTGATCCAACCAACTTCTTGCAAGTTTTCTTCCAACTCACTCACTTAGCTCACAAATGAACTCTTTAAGGGTTTGGAAAGATTTTTCTGGTATGGCTTCCAAAGGGAAAGTGTTCTTTCCTTCTAAAGGAGTTTAGAAAGCTCTCAAGGCTCTATTTATATGGTGGTGGTCGACCAACATGAAGGAGAGAAAAGGAAAAGCATCTAAGGTGCACTAGTTGCCAGATTTGCATGGGTGATGAGGTGTCCATCTAAGCAAATCTCATGATGAGGATTAAGCCTCCCAAATCCTAGGCTTTGCAGCTGTATTAGTCATCCAAGGGCTCACATTTGAGATGTTTTGGCTGCCCATTTTGATCCATGGCTGAGAAGTGAGCTAAAGGGATAAGAGGTGAGGTGGCATTTCACCTAACCATGCATGCACCCCTCATCTCCAGCCCTCTCCTTATGTCACACGCCCCCTTCCAGATTTTCCTACCCATTTGGTTCCTTCCTAACTCCCTTAAGTCTCCCTTTAACAAGTTCTAGAAGGCCACTTCTTAGTTTAGTTAAGGTAGAGCCAAATTTGATCCACCTAGTCACCTATCAACTAGATTTTGGCTCCCCTTGAGTTTCCATCACACTAACTATTCAATTGGCTTCAAAATCAAGTCTCCATCCATTTCTAACTATCCCTACACATGTTCTAATCCCAAAAAATCTTAAAACCAATTGCCTAATTAGTTACATGCCCCAATTTAGTTCAATTTATCCAACTCGGGTTCCATTTAATCCCATTCCAAAGCTGCCTACTTGATTCCCATATACGTTATTGATTCCTTCCGAATCTCAGGAAACCTCAAACATAAAAGTTTTAGATCTATCTCTTAACGTTCTATACCAATTAGAATCACCTCATTTGGACCTCATATGAATAACTTAGGCTCATTTCACTAAAACTAGACAGATTAATCCGAAAATACATAATTCTCAATACCAAGTGTTATCTCACATTCCTCAATTAATTCTCCCACTCTAATTTCCTAATAATAAATGCCTCAAATAAATTTTATTAAAATAATATCCATAAAATAATTTACCTTAGAAAATTTGGGCTATTACAGTAGTTAAAATATAATTTGTATAATTATAATCTTTGATATTAAAACAAAGCCCAGAATAATTAAGATTAAGGGTGTAACTGATCCGGTTTGGTCCAATTTTGACAAAAATATAGAACTGAACTTGTACCACCGGTTTTGCAAAATGTAAAACCAATTACGTTCCAATTATCCCTCAAAATTGATAGTACCGGTTTTATCGGAACTGGGTTTTATCGGTTCCAGTCCGGTTTTAATTAATGGCAAATTTCTAAAAACAAAATCTATTTTTTGGAAAAAAAAAACTAGCTTAAAAATTTGTTTTATTAAAACAAATTTTAGTTTATTGTAAAAATCGGTTTACTAAAAAAAGGCTGCTATATAAAAAAATCTACAATAAAAAACTATTATAAAATAAAAATTGTTATATATTAAAACAAGGGCAATAAAAATCTGGTTTAAAAACTGTTATAAATATGTTTAAAACATATGATCAATTATATTTTCATGTTTAAAATTAAAATTTTATTTTATAAATATTATAATATTATTTATACATAATTATAATTTCTATTATTATATATAAAAATTATATATAATATAAAAACATATCATATAGAATATTTAAAAAATAATAATTTAAAATATATATGTAATATGATCGGTCCGGTCCAAAATTGCTCGGAACGGGAACCGGACCGATACTTACCAATTTTATATTTCTAGGAATCAGTCTCGAACCAGATCGATTCAAAATCAGTCTAACCAATTCAATTTGGATTGATCCGGACCAATTTTCCAAATTTTCGATTGCCTTTTACACCCTAATTAAGACCAACTTAAAGAGTCCATTGAAAAATGAAGCCCACAAAAACTCATTCAACCCACATCTCCATAGCTCTCAAATTAAACGGCATTACTGTAAATGAACCTAAATTCCACCCCTTTATACCATTAGGGTCACTGCCACATAAAACCTATTTTTCAATAACAATTAGTGCTTTTAATATCGTACCATATTGGTTGAAATATGCCGTACCGGTCGGTTATCCGGTACAGTTCAGAGTGTTGTTTCATATCGGTCAGAATTTTGGCCGTACCGGCCAGTACCAGTTATACCGGACGATATTTCGGCCATACCGACCGTACAGGATTTCGGCCATTCACTCTTTTTGTTTTTTCATTTTTTGCTATTTTTTTACTTCAATTCACACTAGACTAATTACATATATAATTATTCATATCTTGACTATTATTTTGAAATATAATTTATATAGTATATATAATTTATTTATATATAGAGTATTTCAAAACAGTACACGAAACAGTACCAATACCAAAATATTTCGTAATGAGTGACTTGACCGGTATGCCCACCGATACAACGGCCAAAGCTTACTGTGCAAGAGAAATAGAGGCCAATGAAAATGGTAGTTAGGCTGAAGTTTCACGGCGATGGAAGCTTCCATGTGTGGTGGTGGGGTGCCCTAGAGAAACGATAAATAAGGTGGAGGGAGATCAACGTACTGGGCTTACCAAAACGGCGAGGTTGACGGCGAGTGCTCCTTTCAGCAATTTTTGGGATGCCTAAGTTGTCCATGGTGGCGGCGAGAGTGGAGGTGGCTGTCCATGGCTTTGGTGGTGCAAAACAGGGCTGCAAGTAGGTGAGATGTAACACCCGAAACTAGCTAAATCCGTTTTCAAAAATTTATTTTATTTCTCAGATTTACATGAAAGAAAAACTCATTTGAGATTTTGCGAGTAAATTTTTTTTTAATAGACTATTGGCCAAATATTTTATTTTCTCGGATAATGATTTTATTTATTTATTTATTTGAGATGTTTGTTATCTATTTTCAAATGGACTCTTGAGTCCCTTTCCATTATAATTCTAGAACCCATTTTGTTTTCGCTTGTATTTGTATTTATTGATCTAAATATATATCCGGATTAGAAATCCATATCGGGTCCCTTGCATGCACGTTCCCCTCCATATTCTTCTCTAGAGTTTCCCTGTTGCCATATATATTTATACACGGTTTTATAACTCCCATGCACGTTTCTCATATTTTCCCGAGGGTTCTCAACTCCGAATATACATTATTTCATGCACGTCTCCATGTTCAACTCCTGCTTGAGAAAACCTCCAGAGTCGTAAGCCTCACACTCTAAGAACTTTAGTCTTCCTTTGTGTTGATACTGCGACCCAATCCGTGCGCATCAAAAAAAGGGTTTTTAGCCTTCCTCCTGTTAAGAACCCCAAATTGGACACGGTTCAAGAAGAAGTTAGAAGCGAGAGCCATGAAGATAAAAGGAAGCAGAGCATTGTTGAGTTCAAAATGTTATATTGAAGAGATACAGTGTTTTTCAATAGTAGTAGTGTAGTCATGAAGTGTTTTGTTTCATTGATTAGTGAGGTGTGCGTTTCATGTTGTAGTAAGTGGCCTTGCCACATTTCAGGTAGTATGACTGTCTCAGTTGCTAGTAGATTCTGTTAGAAGAGTCAATTATTTTCTCTGTAGTTTCTTATAAATAGAAGGGGAGGGAAATGGGAGGATTATTCTGAAAAACCTTGAAGAAGTCGGTTATTTTCATCTATGGAGGAAGTGGGTGGCCTCGAACACACCCCAGCGTGACTTATCAATTTCATTCCATATCTTTATCATTTTCTTCCCTATTTTTATTCCATCATCCTCTGTTTTTCCTATTCAATTAGCAAGTATCCAACAGGTGATATCAAGAGCCCTTCAATCCTAAATGGCGAAAAATACAAGAAATAAACAGCAAGCAAATTTGTAACACATCTTTCCTGTAGGTTAAAGAGTGACACAGAATTTTTCTAAAACTGTTATTCCGGTACAAGATTTTTAGTTTAATAAAAATAAAATAACATTTATTTCATAAAACTGGAGTTCTAACAAAATGTCTTTGAAAAAAAAACATTAACTGAAATAACTGAATTTAAACTTATGTCATAAAAATATTTATTTTAAAAATGCTGAAAATTCAAATAATTGCTCAATCTATTCCTAGCTGCTTGCTCGCATTGGTCTTTTTCTTCACCTAGGTAGTTTTAAAAACAAGAACTAAACTAGCATGAGTCAATGACTCAATAATGAATCCACCACAACGTAAGATAATATTATATAAATTTTTTTATAAAATTTTATGTTGAGTTATGAAATATGATTGTACATGTTAATGCTCATGCTATGCATGACTGAATTATCTGATTTAACTGATTAACTAACTGATATGGATTAGCTGATTGATCTGACTAAACCTACTAATTAATCTAACTAGACTGATTTAACTGAAATGATTTAACTAAGAACTGTTTGACCAACACATTTAACCTTGTGTGCAAGATTCTGCATCGGCCCCACATCTCGATGCAGCAAGAGGAGCCACTGATAGTACTCTAGCGTACTATGGTGGACCGCACTTAGGTCCGTGGCTTGCATATCCACCATAATCTAATATGTATTGGTACCATGCATCTGAATGGCCATCTGAAATAACTGATTTATTAAACTGAAGCTGGCTAAACTATTTTAACTGATTAATTTAACGGGCTGACTACTTAATTGGTTTATGAGCTGACCTAATCTTATATTTAAACTTAACTAATGTGATGAGATGCATATCATATATACTAATATAAATAACTAAGTTTGCTAAATCTGAGTATGATGCTGATGACATGACTATGTACTGTACTGTACTAAATGACATGCTTGCATAACATAAAGGGTACATAAAAATTGCTATCAAGAAACTGGCTTTACTAATAATATATGCTACATGTAAGGGTTCTAATTTTGTGATCAAATTCACTTAACTGACTGCACTGCTTTCTAAATCTCACTTTGTTGCTCATCACCTATACAAAATATTAAACAGTCACTAATCTATCTTGAGAACGTATCTTACTAATCTATTGAAATAAGTTCATATTGTAAAACTTATCAGAATAAATATTCAATTTATCGTGAAAATCAATAAAGTAGAATACCATTAATTATTTAAATACTAATAATAAGTTTGCACCCTAAAATATAATTTAGTAAAATACTTGGAATATATATATATATTTATACTAAAATAAATCATGAAAGCATAAATTCCTAAAATAGGTTAACATTCTTATATTTAACGTAATTATTTATTTTTAGAAGAAACTGAATAAATACTGATATCACTTGAAATTTATTTAACATATTATTTTAAATTTAAAAGTAAAACCTTAATAGCTTAAATATATCAAAATCTATTATAATAAGTAAAATTCTCTTCACATAATAGACATGCAGTTAAAAGTGTTTAAAATAACGATCAAACATCTAGTATTTACTACTAATATAATATCTAATCTTTTAATATTATTTAACATATATACATATATGCATATAAGTTTATAGAAACATAACTCCGGAAGCACCCGCCTCATAAAGATAAAATAAATAGTATTCAATAAACTTATTGCAGGCTATTAGAATACTTCAATCTTAATTTAATACTTAATTAACATAATAAAATTGCTAAGTTAAAATATTTAGTTTAAAATGTAAGCGGTTAAACCCAATCCTAAAAAAATTAAGTTTTTATGTCAGAGTAGCGCGGCTCAAACATAAAATAATAATTAATTTTGTAAACATTAATATTCAAAGCCTATAAAAAGATCAACCTCACGTAAGACCATTCAATACACCTCTGTTATGGCATTCTTATAATTAACTCAAGTATAAATTAGGTTTTATAATTCTATAAAAACAATTATTAACAACAATTGCAACACACAAAAGAGAGGAAAGGCGGCAGTATTAAGGAAATCATTTCAAAATCGGACAGCTCACACAATCAAGATATTCTTTGTAATTAGTATAGGCTAAAATCTTGCATATGTTATTATTTGATTCTTTTGTAACAATTAAAATCTTAGCTTTAATATCTGTATATTACCTAAGATAGAATAGTTGCATTGTATATATATCTACAGAATAGAATCAATCAAAGTGTGTGGAATTATTCTCATTGAAACTCCAGTATCTATTTTCTATATGGTATCAAGAGTCCTACCCACAAACGAGTCTTCGATCCCTACACGGTACGTGGTGTCCACACGTTTCCGAACTCTTTGACGGCTTCTCAATCCAAAATGGTAGTAAATGTGCATGAACGAACTTCAATTGATAGATGGCACAAGCGTCTTGGACATCCAACAATAAAGATTGTTCAAAGTCTTATTAATTCGTGTTCTCTTTTGCTTACCACCAAAAAAAAAAAGATACCATCTTCATGTACTTCTTGCTCTATGAATAAAACACATCAACAACCTTTTGTTTCTCTTAGCTTTCAAAGTCATTCACCTTTTGAAATTATTTACACTGATGTTTGGGGACCCGCTCACTATATTGGTTTGGATGGTTCTCGATATTATCTCATACTTGTTGATCATTATACAAAATACATGCCGTTTTATGATTTTATCCGATGATCACCAAATTCAGTGTATCAACCATTTTTTCACTATTTAAAAATCTTGTTGAGATGCGCTTTAATTCAAAAATAAAAAGTTTATACTCTGACAATAGAGAAGAATTCATAAGTCTAAAAAAATTCTTCTTTCCCTGGAATAAGCCATTACACAACGACAGCATACACACCTTAACAAAATGGTGTTTCTGAATGACGTCATCGTCATCTTGTGGAAACAGGTCTCACATTACTTCATGATGCATTGTTACCTATTTCATATTGGCCACATGCCTTCCAAACCACCACTTATCTCATAAATCGTCAACCCACACTTCTCCAAAATAAATCTCCTTTTGAGGCTCTATTCAGTAAAAGGCCAAATTATCACAAATTAAAAAAATTTTGGATGCCTTTGTTACCCCCTTCTCAAGCCATATAACACAAATAAAATGGAGCCCAAATCTACTCCTTCATATTCCTTAGTTATTCTCAAAATCAAAATGCATATAAATGCATGGACCCATTGACCAAGAGAATGTACATTTCAAGACATGTTACGTTTGATGAAATGCAAAATTCCTTTTCATGAGCTTAGCCCGAAGGCCTAAACGTATTATCAAGCCCACCCGTGTCTCACAAGCATTCCAGCCCACATGAGTTTATTTCCTCTTTACCTCATACAGCTTCATCTTCCAATCTTCCCCAAATCAACTATCAATCTCCAGTGTCTCACCCTCCAATCGACCTCTCATCTCAGTCATCGTCGCCGCCAGTGAACTTGGAAACTGCAGTTGCTGCTATCGCCGCACCTCCAGGTAATGTTTCCTCTCTCCCTCCTCATAGTTGTTTTGATATACATGAAAATCTAGATGAAATGCACTCAAATTCTCATGTCCCGCCATAGATCCTCCTCTATTTCCTTAATGCATTCATCACTACTACCTTCGCATGACTCGGCTCAAATCATTGAGTCCTCTCAAACTCCTCAAATCAACAACCTACCAACCCGAACTCATTTAATGACCACAAGATCAATGAATAATATATACAAACCCAAATAGCTTCATACTACTACCAAACACTCGTTACTATCACCAATTGAACCTACATGTGTCAGTCAAGCCGTGTCTCACCCAAAGTGGCGTGAGGCCATGTCCAATGAGCTTACAATTTTTATGAGTCATGGTACACGGGATTTGGTACCACCGCCAAAAAATTGTCATCTAGTGGGCTGTAAGTGGGTTTTTAAGGTCAAGAGGAAAGCCGATGGCTCAGTTGAGAAATTTAAGGCCAGACTTGTGGCCAAAGGCTACAACCAACGCCCGGGAATTGACTATAAAGAGACCTACAGTCCTATTGTCAAACCTACAACAATCAGGTTTATATTAGCAATTGTAGTGATGAATGATTGGGTGTCATAACCCAGATTTTTAAATATCAGTTTAATTTTCATATGTGGCATGATCATTGAAGGTTAATCAAATAAGGAATAAGTGTAATAAAGAAAAAGACTTATTATTGTGTGTTGGAAGTTAGTAGTAGGATTGGGTATAATGATGGCTTGTTTTATGTGGAAAAAGTGTCTAACTCGAGATCTCGTTCGACTTTCGCTTGATGTCTGGTTCGAGCGAGATATAGGGAGAGATTTGACGTCTTTTGGTAAAAGATCATAACCTGCTCATTTGATATCGAATTTGAGTAATTCAAGAGGCTATGGAAAGTTAAGAGGAATATATACAACTTTTATGTTTTACGTTTTAAGATATGTGAAATTAATCAAATACAAAATGAAGATTGAAGTGACATTTTTGACTTGAAGATAGATAGGCATTGACTTTGAAGTTGACTAAAGACTTTGAATAAGATTAAGTCTTTGAATTATTTTATCAATTATCCTAAGAGCTGTAAAAGTGTGTATATATGTAGAAAATAAGAAGATTTTATCTAGGTAATTTCGTGTGAAACAAGAAGGAATATCTACCAAACACTTGGAATGCTCGGATTGGTATTCTCGGACTTATATGTCGACTTTTAGTATAAAAATCATAACTTGACCATATGAGATCAAAATGAAGTGATTCTAGTTCCTATAGAACTTTAAGACGTATATCTATAACTTTTATGTTTTGGGTTTTTGAAAATAAATAATAGATAAAGAACTAAATCTGGTGTGAAGTGGACAGCCCTGGGTTGAGTCCAAATGGTAACAGACTTAGATAAATTGTCCTATATTCAGCCATGTGAAGAAAATTGTGATTGGCTATCAATTTTTCTGAGGTCTTGACATGTGTATGAGTATGTGTTATGAGGAGATGAATTAATCTAGAAGCCTTGATGGGTAAGAAAATAAAGGAAAACAAATGGAGAACTCGGATTGGGTTTCTCGAGTGGTTTTGATATGTTTTGGTATATTAAACATATCTCTCTCATTTGATCTCTGAATAAGGTGATTCAAAATCCTAAAGAATTTTAAGAGGATAATCTAAAACTTTAATTTTTTGCATTTGCGAAGAATCGAACCATATCAATGACTTATTTGGGATTAAAGTGGACGGATATACTCCATGGGAAGAAAATATCATACTACTTTGTCTTTTCCTTTCATGTGCTGGAATGATTCTAACCATTGATCAAGATATGCATATAAGTGGTACAAACATGACCCTTGGATGGAAATAGGACCAACTAAGCCTAAGTTCTAGGAGTGATGATGAGCCTAAAAAGCTTGGAAGCTCATACACGGCTCTAAGGGTGGAAACCGGTTACCTTGAGGAAAATCTATCCCCTTATGCCTAAGATTTCGCCCCTCCCTCATCTATATAAATATGTATATATGTAGCAGTTCTATTATTTCCCTAGAGCAAGAACACATTGCTAACTTGAGAAGAAACAAAGAAAAGCCTTCCTAAAACCCTTGAATCTCCAAACACTATCATAGTGTGCTATTGAGTAAGTTTGAAGAGAAATTTGTAGGAGCTTGGTTACATCACCACTTCAAGTTTTGGAGAAACTGGTAAGTATACAATTTCACCTAATCATGGTATAACATAAGTAAATTGATGATGAAATCATGTTTGTTGTTAGTTGAAGCTTAAACCTTACTTGTATGATGTAATTGAAATCCATGGTGTTTTTGATGGGTTTTTGTTATAGTAAAATGCTAAGAAAGGCATGTTTTAAGTTGAAAAAATCTAAGAGTAGTGATGTCGCTCGACCCTCGCTTGATCTAGGGATCGAGCCCTAGATCAAGCGAAGAACAAAATAAACCTTAGCTAGACTCTCGCTTGATATTCCGCTCGAGCGAAGTGCAACCCGAGATTTCGTTCGACCCTCGCTCGATATCTGACTCGAGTGAGATATCCTGATTGCTTCTAGCTTGACCCTCGCTTGTTGTCTGGCTCGAGCGAAGTGCAATCCGAGATCTTGCTCGACTCTCCCTCAATATCTGGCTCGAGCAAGATACACTTTATGTTTAAATTCAATGCTTTTCTTTACATAAATGTGGATGATCCAAATAAGAAAATTTATCTGTGAAAAAATAAGTATAGTTTGTATGATATATTGGATGTGCATACAACATAAAGTTTAAAAGTACATGCATGTCCTAGTATGTGAGGGGTTTTAAGAAAGAAAGACATGACATGTATATGAGAGACATTCATAAGAATAAGAAATGAACAATTAAGAATAAGATCTATGAATAAGTTAGACACGTCATGACGGAGACCAGCAATATGCCCGTATGATAGACGTGTCAACAGGACCTAAGCCTATCGAGTATTTGAAAACCGGCAGGGACCTAAGCCTGTCGAGTATTTGAAAGCGGACAGGGACCTAAGCCTATTGAGGATATGAAAATTAGAAGGGACCTAAGTCTGTCGAGGATGTGAAAATCGGCAGGGACCTAAGCCTGTCGAGTATTTGAAAACCGGCAGGGACCTATACCTGTCGAGGATATGAAAACTGGCAGGGACCTAAGTCTGTCGAGGATGTGAAAATCAGCAGGGATCTAAACCTGTCGAGGATATAAAAGCCGGCAAGGACCTAAGCCTGTCTGTAAGATCCCGACCCAAAAATTTAAATTTATTTTAAAGTACTGTTATTATTATTATTATTATTATCATTATTATTATTATCATTATTTTATCATTACTATGCTATCAAGTTATGCTTTTGATAAGCTTTAAAATAGTATTTGAATTGTTTTAAATTTCTCTTCTAGCCGTGTCCCATCCTTTAGTTCTGATCAAAGTTTTTTTTTTTAAATAAAAAGCAAACTAGCATAATCTTAGAACCATTATCCTAGTTTGAAACCATCTCCAATTTGAATTTAGTTTCCAAATTAAAAACCAATCTCAATCTCCTATCATATTTTAAACACGGTTTCCTCATCAATCACTTTTGTTCTTTTCTTCTTCGTCTATAAATACACCTCACAAGACCCCTTCACATCGCAACCTTCCCTCATGCATATGAAAACTCAAACTGCCGCAGCCTTTCCTTCACAGCGTTGAAGCAGCAAACCCAGAAACAAAGCCCCATGTCGCCAACTAGCCACAACCCCACCCATGCACGTTAGCTCATTCCTTCATCTATAAAATAGCAAGCCGAGACCTCTTCAGAAATTAACCAAAGCCTCCCACACAGCCTCCCTCCATCGTGAAGCCCACTGAACTAAACATAACCACCATCATTCATCAAACAAACCTCTGTTTCGGCCTTTCAAAACAGAGCATCCCCAACAGCCACCCCAAGGCATCAGAGCACACTCCTCGCTGCCCAGAAACTTCTGGCCATCCTTTTCCACGGAACCCACTCCTTTTTAGTGAGCCTCGACGGAATTTCCCTCTCCATCTCAGTCTCAGCCTCTCTTTCTTTCTTTCTCTCTCCTTCAACTCTTTGCACCAACACCACTAGAGAAGCCTAGTGACGTTGTCGGCCTCCTTCGACGAAGCCAATTGTGCCGCCGGTCACCCCCCAGCTCTGGAGCTGTCGCCGATCTTCTTCCTCCTTCAGTAAATTCTCTATTCCGCCCTATTGCCCCTGGTTGGTTTCCTTTGACATTTATTTCAGTTCATCGAGCCATGCCGTAAGCCTTTTAAGGCTTGATTTTGGTCCCTTTAGCAACTTATTTAAATGTCCCAGATTTTTTATTTTTAACACGGGCCTTGGGCCTTAAAGCCTTTCTCTAGAGGATTTGGATTATCGTCCATTTAAGTTTAAATGTTTTGATGGGCCCAATTCTAGTTTATTTCAGAAACTGTTCGGCTTATTTTGCATGAACTTGTGTTTTAAAATTTGGTATAAGCTCAAAGATTTGTTTTTATTGCAAAGTATTTAAAGTTTAAGGAATATTTTTTTTATATTATTAATTTATTTATGATTTCAAATAAGTAGAAGGTTACAACACGATTATTTTAGAAAATTAGTGACGTTTAGTATCTTGTATAAGTTACTAGCTTCAACGTGAAATCAGGAAGCCACACTAAAAGGTAAGTAGCATGATCATATTTTTCACGCACGTACGATAAACCTGTTTTATAAAATTATTATGTATGTATAGCCATCATTTGGAAGCTCATTTTTATGTATCCCGATCATGAAAAATTATGAAAGTTATGCATGATTTATGAAAAATTTATGTATTAAAATATTTATGAAATATCATGATTTTATGCATTGAAGTTATTTATGATAAGTCATGATTTTATGTGAGAGTGCATAAAATTATTTATGAAAGATCATGAATTTATGTGAGGAAGCATGCATCAAGACAAAATATGAAAGTATGTGATTTATTTTGAAATTTATGATAAGTATACAAGTATGATAAGTTATGTAAGCGGCCTATGTATGATATGAAGTTAGTACTTATATATGAGCATATTGCATTGCCAGATTGTACATGTTGGCGGTGCACTCAGTATGTCTTCCTTATGTATGAATTCCACAACTCGTGGTCATGGGCAGAATCAAAAATTTTTTAGATTCGCTAACCCTATCTCATGGGGGTTAATAGTGGGTAACGACCTATGATACGAAACGATATAATATGATAAGATAAGTTCATGTTCATGTTCATGTTTTTACGAAAAACTCATGATTTATGAAAATCTCATATTTTCAGCATTTATGAAAAAGTTATGTTCAACATTTATGAAAAAATTTATATTCATGTTATTATGTATATATCTGTGAGTATGCATGTTTTGAGAAAACCGATGAGTATTATTTTTACCATATGATGTGTTACTTATTGAGTATTCGACTCATTTTATTTTTATTTCTATGTTTCTATGTTTTCTTTTAAAAATCATCATAGACGATGTGGATACACACATGGCAGGATTTGACTCAGAGAGGCGATGCAGAGATCTAGACAGTGTATTAATTTTATTTTATGGTCATTAGTGAATAAAATATTTTTTACTTTTTGTAAACACATGAGATTTCAACATTTTATTTAAGCAAATGTTTTTGCTAATTCTCTTTAAGTTTTATAAAGACTTTCATTTATTTAAAAATGTTCGTATCTGGTGCGTTTTTATAAAGAAAAGTTTTAGTAGCACACTGTCTCCCTAAAATACTTTCAAAATGCTATATTCGAGAGTGGGGTGTTACACTGTCGATGATACGAAATATGAAATATTCGATGGGAACGCTTGTCGATGATATGAAATAAGTAAGAAATACAATGTTATGAAAGAAAATAAATAAGAGTTAAAGTATGATAGAATGAGTCCATAAATAATATAAGTTTAAGTTATGCATAGGTCTCATAAATCATTTTTATAAGATATATGTCTCTGAGCATTGACATGTATGATAAGTTCTTATGTCATTTATGCCATATTGCGTTGACTGTGTACTTACTGAGATTTCAGGAAAATCTCACTCTTTTATATTTTATCTATCATTCCTTATGGAATGATAAATGGTATTGCAGGAGTAAATAAATTGTTACAAGACTCAGACATTACAGAAGATTTTGAGGAGCTCCGAGGGTCTTACAGAATACTCCTCTCCTAAGGGAATGATCTTACGTATGGGATCAAGTGGAATAGCAAAAGTATCAGAAGACAGGAAGAGATATTTGTTAGAAAAGAACTAATTGGGCTATATAAGTTCTAGATACGATATGTTATGATGATTGAGATATTATGAAGATTATAGTTTTAATATGCCATGTGATCTATTTATGCAAAAGTTAGATCTTTTCGCACGTATTGAATATTTACCCATTTCCGTTACATTCTGCATTGCACTTAATTAGTAAGTTTAGGTGCATACATAGTTTTTAAAAAAAATAAAATTGGGGCATTACAGAATGTTATCAGAGCAACACGACTCTAGATAAATCAGAAATGTCCTACGAAAAATAATCACATGGTATTAGGATAGGCTTTGATTTGATTAAGAAAGGTTTAAACCCTAGAAAAGAGTTAGTCACTTTCTCATGGAATTGTGAATGTCTTGGATTTCAAATATCAAAATTTCTAAGATAGATTATGTGATAGAAGTAGAAATTGACAATATGGTTGACGTCGACAGCATTAATGGCAAGGTTAAGTTGATGATAAAGTGTGATGCCTGTTTTGCTGACTCTGGAATGATGAGGTTTTATTGTATGATGGTATACAGGGATGTAAAGTGTATATGGATTCTTAATGTCCTTATGGTGATATTTGACGAAAAATTTGATGGATGCTATTAAGTGGTAAAGAATTTCTCTTTCGGAGTTGTGAATTTGAGGTTAACCGATCAACTCAATAGTTTTCTATTGATGGAATTGGGTTAATTTTATTAGTAATAGCAAGTTAAAGATTAAGTTCTGGCAGAAAGGTGCTACAATCAAGATTGACATAAATGTTTTAAAAGTGGTAGGCTTGAATTTTATTGACCTGGACTGTTGTTGTAATATCGAGGTTTGGGAGAAAACATCATAGTATAAGTGATCTCTTTGGAAGTAATATAACTAAAGTCCTAAATTCTGAGAAGTTGCAAGATAGTTTAAAGAATGAAAAGTTACAAGTTTATCGATCTTATAAAATTCTTGGAAATGATTCTTAAATTATGTAAAGTTTTAAAATTTTGGAGACTTGATTTGTAATAAGACTTGAATTTTGGGACACAGACCTCATGTGTTAGTTTAATTTGTGTTGGGAATTGATGAGTTTGTAATAATCAAGACGAGATGGAATAGAGTTGAATGACAGATATAAGAACTTTTAAAGAAATACTTTCTCAAGGACTAAAAGTATAGATTTAATTAGTGTTCTTTTTATGATTGAAAAATAATTTTTGAAAGTATAAGTTCAGATGAGAAAAATGGTAAGAATGGACTATTTGTACGCAGGCAAAATATTGATCTTGAGTAAGAACACAAGATATCTGCAAGTATATAGCCTCAAGAAATGTCATTTTTGGTTCCATTTTGATGTGATTTGGTATATGCTAAGGTTATCTATGTGGTAAATTATGAGAATATGTAGCAAAAACATGATGTGGGAATTGATCAAAGGCTTAAATTACATCGACTTCAAGAAATCAGTGGAGATTTGGAGTTTTACTAAGAGAAAAATTTTGTTTATGATTAACTTAGAAGATGGTTTTTAAGTTATAAAAGAGAAATATGAATGAACATTTGGTTGAAAAAGCATTGAAAGTGATTGAGGTCAGTTTAGTTGACTAAATGTTGGATTTTCATGGAGGCTGTAATAAGAATCTTGGAAAAAGGCAAGGTTCTAAAATTACTCTTATTCTTTAGGAGTTTTAAACGGGATGTGCCAAAGAGGACAGAATAGTATTGGAGGCCATGTTGGTATTACTAATTATATGATTTTTCTAAGTATACATTGAGTAATACTCTAGTATTAAGGTTGAACTCCCAAATTTCGAGGACAAAATTTATTTTAAGGGGGAGAAAATGTCATAACCCGGATTTTTAAATATCCGTTTAATTTTCATATGTGGCATGATCATTGAAAGTTGATCAAATAAGGAATAATTATAATAAAGAAAAGACTTATAATTATGTGTTGGAAAGTTCAGAATAGGATTGGGTACAATGGTGGCATGTTTTATGTGGAAAAAGTGCCTAACTCGAGACCTCGCTCGACTCTCTCTTAATGCCAGGCTCAAGCGAGATACAATGAAAGATTTGACGTCTTTTGATAGCAAAATCATAACTTTCTCATTTGATATCAAATTTGAATGATTCAAGAGGCTATGGAAAGATAAGAGGAATATTTACAACTTTTATATTTTAAATTTTAAGATATATGAACTTAATCAAATACGAAATGAAGATGGAATTGGCAGATTTGAATTGGGGATAAATAGGCATTGGCTCTGAAGTTGACTAAAGACTTTGAATAAGATTAAATCTTTGGATTAATTTCTTAATTAGCCTAAGATCTGGACAAGTGTGTATATATGTGAAAAATGAGGAGATTTTATCTAGGGAATTTCGTGAGAAACAAGAAGGAATATCTACTGAACACTTGGTGTGCCCAGATTGGTATTCTCAGGCTTATCTGTTACATTTAATGGAAAAATCATAACTTGATCATATGAGTTCAGAATGAAGTTACTCTAGTTTCTATAGAACCTTAAGACATTTATGTAGAAGTTTAATGTTTTGGGTTTTTGAAGATAAATAACGGATAAATGACTAAATCTAGTATGAAGTGGACGGCCCTGAGTTGAGTCCAATTGATAACCGACTCAGATGAATTGTTATATATTCGGCCATGTGAAGAAAATTGTGATTGGCTATCAATTTTCCTGAGATCTTGACATGTGTAGGAGTATGTTTCATAAGGAGATGAATTGATCTAGAAGCCTTAATGGGTAAGAAAATAAAGGAAAACAAATGGAGAACTCGGATTACGTTTTGCAGGTGGTTTTGACATGTTTCGGTGTATTAAGCATATCTCTCTCATTTGATCTCGGAATAAGATGATTCAAAATCTTATAGAATTATGAGGATAATATAAAACTTTCATTTTGTGCATTTTCAAAGAATCAAATCAGATCAAGGACTTATTTGGGATTAAAGTGGACGGATACACCCCATGGGAAGAAAATATCATTCTACTTTGTCCTTTCCTTTCATGTGCTGGAATGATTCTAACCACTGATCAAGATATACATATAAGTGGTACAAGTATGACCTTTGGATGGAAATAGGACCAGTAAACCTAAGCTCTAGGGGTGTAATGAGCCTAAAGAGCTTGGATGCTCATACACGGCTCTAAGGGTGGAAACCGGTTACCTTGAGGAACATCTATCCCCATATGCCTAAGATTTCGCCCCTCCCTCATCTATATATATATATATATATATATGTAGTGGTTCTCTTGTTTCCCTAGAGCAAGAACACATGGCTAGATTGAGAAGAAACAAAGAATAGCCTTCCTAAAAACCCTTGAATCTCTAAACACTACCATAGTGTGCTATTGAGCAAGTTTGAAGAGAAATTTGTAGAAGCTTGGTTCAATCACCATTTCAAGCTTTGGAGAAACAAATAAGTATACAATTTAACCTAATATTGGCATAGAATTTATAAATTGATGATGAAATCATGTTTGTTGTTAGTTGAAGCTTAAACCTTGCTTATATAATGTAATTGAAATCCTTGGTGTTTTGGATGAGATTTTGTTATGGTAAAATGCTAAGAAAATTATAAGAATATAGATTTATGTTTTAATAAGAAAAAAATAAGGTTGGTGTGAAACAAAGGCATGTTTTAAGTTGAAAAACTCTAAGAGCAGTGATCTCGCTCGATCTAGAGATCGAGCGAAGAACAAAATAAACCTTAGCTAGACTCTCGTTCGATATTCCTCTCGAGCGAAGTGCAATCCGAGATTTCGCTCGACTCTCACTCGATATCTGGCTCGAGCGAGATAACCTGATTGCTTCTAGCTTGACCCTCGCTCGTTGTCTGGGTCAATCGAAGTGCAATCCGAGAATTCGCTCGATTCTCTCTCGATATCTGGCTCGACCGAGATACACTATGTTTAAATTCAATGCTTTTCTTTACATAAACGTGGATGATCCACATAAGAAAAATTATCTGTGAAAAAATAAGTATAATCTATATGATATTTGATATATTGGATGTGCATACAACATAAAGTTTAAAAGTACATGCATGTCCTATTATGTGAGGGGTTTTAAGAAAGAATGACATGACATGTATTTGAGAAACATTCATAAGAATAAGAAATGAACAACTAAGAATAAGATCTATGAATAAGTTAGACACGTCATGAAGGAGACCAGCGATACGCCTGTATGATTGACATGCCAATAGGGAACTAAGCGTATCGAGTATTTGAAAACTGGAAGGGACCTAAGCTTGTCGAGTATTTGAAAACTGGCAGGGACTTAAGCCTGTCGAGGATATGAAAATCGGCAGGGACCTAAACTTGTTGAAGATGTGAAAATCAGCAGGGACCTAAGCCTGTCGAGAATGTAAAAGCCGGTAGGGACCTGTCGATGATACAAAATAAAAAATATTCGATGGGGATGCCTGTCAATAATACGAAACAAGTAATACATACAAGGTTACGAAAGAAAATAAATAAGAGTTAAGTATGATAGAATGAGTCCATAAAAAATATAAGTTTAAGTCATGCATGGATCTTATAAAACATTTTTATAACATATATGTCTCTAAGCATTGACATATATGATAAGTTCTTATGTCATTAATACCATATTTCGTTGACTGTGTACTTACTGAGATTTCATCGAAATCTCACTCTTTTATATCTTATCTATCATTCCATGAGAAATGATAGATGATATTGCAAGAGTAAATAAATTGTTATGAGACTCAGATATTACAGGAGATTCTGAGGAGCTCCGAGAGTCCTACAGAATACTCATCTCCTAAGAGAATGATCTTACGTATGGGATCAAGTGGAATAACAAGAGTATCAGAAGGAAGGAAGAGATATTTGTTAAAAGAGAACTAACTGGGTTATGTAAGTTCTAGATACAATATGTTATGATGAATGAGATATTATGAAGATTATAGTTTTAATATGTTATGTGATCTATTTATGCAAGAGTTAGATCTTTTTGCATGTATTAAAGATTTACTACCCATTTCTGTTGCATTCTGCATTGCACTTAATTAGTAAGTTTAGGTGTATGCATTATTTAAAAAAAAAAAATCGGGACGTTACAGAATGGTATCAGAGCAACACGACTCTAGATAAATCAGAAATGTCCTAAGAAAAATGATCACATGGTAGTATTAGGATAGGTTTTGATTTGATTTAGAAAGGCTTAAACCCTGGAAAAAGAGTTAGATAAGTGGGTTTCTCTCATGGAATTGTGAATGTCTCGGATTTCACATATCAGAATTTTTAAGATAGATTATGTGATAGAAGTAGAAATTCACAATGTGGTTAATGTTGACATCATTAATGACAAGGTTAAGTTGATGATAAAGTGTGATGCCTGTTTTGTTGACTCTGGAATGATGAGGTTTTATTGTATGGTGGTATATAGGGATGCAAAATATATGTGGATTCTTAATGTCCTTATGGTGATATTTGACGAAAAAATTGATGGATGCTATCAAGTGATAAAGAATTTCTCTTTCGGAGTTGTGAATTTGAGGTTAACTGATCAACTCAATAGTTTTCTATTGATGGAATTTGAGTTAATTTTATTAGTAATAGCATGTTAAAGATTAAGTTCTGGTAAAACGATGTTACAATCAAGAATGACATAAATGTTTTAAAAGTGGTAGGCATGAATTTTATTGACCTGGACTGTTGTTGTAATATCAAGGTTTGCGAGAAAACGTCATAGTATAAGTGATCTCTTTGGAAAGTAATATAACTGAAGTCTTAAATTCTGAGGAGTTGCAAGATAGTTTAAAGAATGAAAGGTTACAAGTTTATTGATCTTATAAAATTTTTGGAAATGATTCTTAAATCAGGTAAAGTTTTAGAATTTTGGAGACTTGATTTGTAATAAGACTTGAATTTTGGGACACAGACCTCGTGTGTTAGTTTAATCTGTGTTGGGAATTGATGAGTTTGTAAAAATCAGGACGAGATGGAATAGAGTTGAATGATGGATATAAGAATTTTTAAGGAAATACTTCCTTAAGGATTGAAAGTATAGATTTGATTAGTGTTCTTTTTATGATTGAGGAAATAATTTTTGAAGGTATAAGTTCAGATGAGGAAATTGGTAAGAATGGAATGTTTGTACACATGCAAAATATTGATCTTGAGTAAGAACACAAGATATCTACAAGTATATAGCTTTGAGAAATGTCGTTTTCGGTTCCATTTTGATGTGATTTGGTATATGCTAAGATTATCTATGTGGTAAATAATGAGAATACGCAGCATAAACATGATGTGGGAATTGATCAAAGGCTTAAATTACATCGATTTGAAAAAATCAATGGAGATTTGGAGTTTTACTAAAAGAAAAATTTTGTTTGTGATTAACTTAGAAGATGGTTTTTAAGTTATAAAAGAGAGAATATGAATGAACATTTGGTTGAAAAAGCATGGAAAGCGATTGAGGTTAGTTTAGTTGACTAAATGTTGGATTTTGCTGGAGGCTGTAATAAGATTCTTGGAAAAAGTCAGAATTCTAAAATTACTCTTATTCTTTAGGAGTTTTAAACGGGATGTGCCAAAGAGGACATAATAGTATTGGAGGCCATGTTGGTATTACTAATTATATGATTTTTCTAAGTATACATTGAGTGATATTCTAGTGTTAAGGTTGAACTCCCAAATTTCGAGGACAAAATTTATTTTAAGGGGGGGAGAATGTCATAACCCGGATTTTTAAATATCCGTTTAATTTTTATATGTGGCATGATCATTGAAGGTTGATCAAATAAGGAATAAGTATAATAAAGAAAAGACTTATAATTGTGTGTTGGAAGGTTAGGAGTAGGATTGCGTACAATGGTGGCTTCTTTTATGTGAAAAAAGTGTTTAACCCGAGATCTCGCTCGACTCTCACTTGATGTCTGGCTGGAGCGAGATACAATAAGAGATTTGACGTCTTTTGGTAGAAAAACTATAACTTGCTCATTTGATATCAGATTTGAGTGATTCAAGAGGTTATGGAAAACTAAAAGAAATATCTAAAATGTTTAGGTTCTAAGTTTTAAGATATGTGAACTTAGTCAAATACGAAATGAAGATGGAATTGGCAAATTTGAATTAGAGATAGATAAACATTGACTTTGAAATTGACCAAAGATTTTAAATAAGATTAAGTTTTTGGATTATTTTCTCAATTAGCCTAAGATTTGTAAAAGTGTGTATATATGTGGAAAATGAAGAGATTTTATCTAGCAAATTTCGTGTGAAATAAGAAAGAATATCTACCAAACACTTGGTGTGCCCGGATTGGTATTCTCTGACTTATCTGTCAACTTTTAGTGGCGAATCATAACTTGATCATATGATCTCAGAATTAAGTGATTCTAGTTCCTATAGAATCTTAAGACGTCTATGTAGAACTTTTATGTTTTGGGTTTTTGAAGATAAATAACGGATAAATGACTAAATCTAGTGTGAAGTGGACGGTCCTAGGTTCAGTCCAATTGATAACCGACTTAGATGAATTGTTCTATAATCGACCATGTGAAGAAAATTGTGATTGGCTATCGATTTTCCTAAGGTCTTAACATGTGTAGGAGTATGTGTCATGAGGAGATGAGTTGATCTAGAAGCCTTGATGGGTAAGAAAATAAAGGAAAACAAATTGAGAACTCGGATTGGGTTTCTCCGATGGTTTTGACATATTTTGGTGTATTAAGCATATCTCTCTTATTTGATCTCAGAATAAGGTGATTCAAAATCCTAAAGAATTACAAGAGGATAATCTAATTTCATTTTGTGTGTTTTCGAATAATCGAATCAGATCAAGAACTTATTTAGGATCAAAGTCGATGGATACACCCCATGAGAAGAAAATATCATACTACTTTGTCTTTTCCTTTCATGTGCTGGAATGATTCTAACCATTGATCAAGATATGCATATAAGTGGTACAAACATGACCCTTGGATGGAAATAGGAGCAACTAAGCCTAAACTTTAGGGGTGATGATGAGCCTAAAGAGCTTGGAAGCTCATACACGGCTCGAAGGGTGGAAACCGGTTACCTTGAGGAAAATCTATCCCCTTTATGCCTAAGATTTCGCCCCTCCCTCATCTATATATATATATATATATGTAGTGGTTCTCTTATTTCCCTAGAGCAAGAACACATGGCTAGCTTGAGAAGAAACAAAGAAAAGCCTTCCTAAAAACCTTTGAATCTCCAAACACTACCATAATGTGCTATTGAGCAAGTTTGAAGAGAAATTTGTAGGAGTTTAGTTCAATCACCACTTCAAGTTTTGGAAAAACTAGTAATTATACAATTTAACCTAATTTTGGCATAGAATAAGTAAATTGATGATGAAATCATGTTTGTTGTTAATTGGAGCTTAAACCTTGCTTATATGATGTAGTTGAAATCCATGGTGTTTTGGATAAGATTTGGTTATGGTAAAATGCTAAGAAAATTATAAGAACATAGATTTATGTTTTAATAAGAAAAAAATATGGTTGGTGTGAAAAAAAGGCATGTTTTAAGTTGAAAAACCCTAAGAGAAGAGATCTCGCTCGACCCTCGCTCGATCTAGGGATCGAGCGAAAAACAAAATAAACTTTCGCTAGACTCTCGCTCGATAATCCGCTCAAGCGGAGTACAACCCGAGACTTCGCTCGACTCTCGCTCGATATCTAACTCAAGCGAGATACCCTGATTGCTTCTAGCTTGACCCTCACTCGTTGTCTGGCTCGAGCAAAGTGCAATTTGAGATTTCGCTCGACTCTCTCTCGATATCTAGCTCGAGCGAGATACACTTTATATTTAAATTCAGTGCTTTTCTTTACATAAACGTGGATGATCCAAATAAGAAAAGTTATTTGTGAAAAAATAAGTATAGTCTATATGATATATGATATATTGGATGTGTATACAACATAAAATTTAAAAGTACATGCATGTCCTATTATGTGAAGGGTTTTAAGAAAGAATGACATGGCATGTATTTGAGAAACATTCATAAGAATAAGAAATGAACTACTAAGAATAAGATCTATGAATAAGTTCGATACGTCATGACGGAGACCAGCGATACGCCCGTATGACTGACATGTCGATAGGGACGTAAGCCTATCGAGTATTTGAAAACCAGCAGGGACCTAAGCCCGTCGAGTATTTGAAAATAGGCAGGGACCTAAGCCTGTCGAGAATGTGAAACCCGACAAGGACCTAAATCTGTCGAGGATATAAAAGCCAGCAGGGACCTAAGCCTGTCGAGGATATGAAAACTGGCAGGAACCTAAGCCTATTGAGTATGTGAAAACCGGTAGGGACCTAAACTTGTCGAGTATTTGAAAACCGACAAGAACCTAAGCCTGTCGAAGTTATGAAAACCGGCAGGGACCTAAGCATGTCGAGGATATAAAAGCCGACAGGGACCTAAGTTTGTCGATGATACGAAATAAGAAATATTCGATGGGGACGCCTGTCGATGATACAAAACAAGAAATATTCGATGGGGACGCTTGTCGATGATACGAAATAAGTAAGACATACAATGTTACGAAAGAAAATAAATGAGAGTTAAGTATGATAGAATGAGTGTATAAAGAATATAAGTATAATTCATGCCTGAGTCTCATAAAACATTTTTGTAAGATATATGTTTTTAAGCATTGACATGTATGATAAGTTTTATGTCATCTATGCCATATTTCGTTAACTGTGTACTTACTGAAATTTTTTGGAAATCTCACTTTTTTATATTTTATTTATCATTCTTTATAGAATGATAGATGGTATTGCAGGAGTAAATAAATTGTTATAAGACTCAGACATTACAGGAGGTTCTAAGGAGCTCCGAGGGTCCTACAAAATATTCATCTCTTAAGGGAATGATCTTGCGTATGAGATCAAGTGGAATAACAAGAGTATCAGAAGGTAGGAAGAGATATTTGTTAGAAGAGAACTAACTGGGTTATGTAAGTTCTGGATACAATATGTTATGATGAATGAGATATTATGAAGATTATAGCTTTAATATGCCATATAATCTATTTATGCAAGAGTTAGATCTTTTTGCATGTATTAAAAATTTACCTATTTTCGTTGTATTCTCACTTAATTAGTAAGTTTAGGTGCATGCATAGTTTTAAAAAAAAAAATCGGAGCGTTACATTGGGACTTGAGACAAATGGATGTCAATAATGCGTTTTTACATGGTAATTTGACAGACACTGTTTATATGAAGTAGCCCCCAGGCTTCAAAGATATGTCAAAACCTGAGCATGTTTGTAGACTAAGAAAGGTCATATATGGGTTTAAACAAGTCCCAAGAGTATGGTACTCAACACTTAAAACTGCCATCACTCAGCTCGGGTTTCAAAATTCTCATGCTGATTCTTCTCTCTTTATCTATTCTCATGCATCTATTACTTGCTATTTACTTGTGTATGTTGATAATCTGGTCATTATGGGAAATTATAAAAAATTTGTATCGTTTGTCATTCACAAACTTGGTGCTCAATTCTCATTAGAAGAGATGGGTTCTTTACATTTTTTTCTTGGCGTTGAAATAATTCCTACACATGCTGGCTTATTTCTATTACAACACAAATATGTTCGTGATATTTTGGAAAGCACAAACATGCTGGGTGCAAAAGATGTCTCCACTCCACTTTCAACAAGCACCTTTCTTCAACTACTGGATGGCACTATGGCAGTGAACACTACTGAATATAGACGCATAATTGGTAGCTTGCAATATCTATCACTGACACATCTAGATTTCTCCTTTGTTGTCAATAAGCTATCACAATTCATGCATAAGCTTACAGTCACCCATTGGATAGCAACTAAGAGAGTACTCCAATATCTAAAATATACTATAATTCATGAAATCCAAATCGACAAGTCAGCAACACCTCACTTGACAACCTATAGCGATGCTGACTGGGCAGAGAATCATGATGAAAAAAAATCTACTTCGACATACATCACTTTTCTAGGCTCCAATCGTATCTCATAGAGTTCTAAGAAACAACGGGCAGTTGCAAGATCTTTCATAGAGGCTAAATATAGAGCATTAGCAAATGCAGCAACTGAAACCATGTGGTTATTATCTCTGTTCAAAGAATTTGGCTTCTCCATCAAAGTCCCACCATGTCTTCTTTGTGACAATCTTGGAGCCACTCACTTAAGCTTCAACCCAATGCAACACTCCAGAATGAAGCATATATAAATTGACCTCCATTTTGTGCGAGATTTAGTTCAAAGAAATTTGCTCCAAGTCTGTCATGTGCACACTTAAGATCAGTTGGCAGATTTAATGACGAAAGCACTATCCAAGCAAAGAATAGAAACTTTGAAGAACAAGATTGGTCTTACCGATGGAAGCCCCATCTTGGGGGGCGTATTAAGGAAAGCATTTCAAAATTGGACAGCTCACACAATCAAGATATTCTTTGTAATTAGTATAGGCTAAAATCTTGCATACGTTATTATTTGATTCTTTTGTAGCTATTAAAATCTTAGCTTTAATGTCTATATATTGCCTAAGATAGAATAGTTGCATTGTATATATATCTACAGAATTGAATCAATCAAAGTGTGTGGAATTATTCTCATTGAAACTGCAGTATATATTTTCTATAGGTAGGGCTTACCATGCAGACCAAGGACCCCGAGGGCAACAATGCTTGTCTGAGGTTGATGGTGGCCGACGACGCACTGGGCTTCCCTGAGAAGCAGGATCGGGCCCACAGCTAAGGCAGAGGGGGCTACCGCTCCAAAATTTAAAAAAAAATTATTTTATAAATATATACAATCTTTTTATATATAATTAAAATCACTCCCCAAATTATAAAAAAATAAAAATTATCTTTTCAATACTCAAAAAATTATCAAAAATTTCACTATTTTATAAAAAATTGTCGTCGAATTTAATGTGAAGGAAAAATCTTAAGTTTATTTATTTTATTTTATTTTTAATTTTTTTGTAATGGTCTCTAGCTAGTGAATTATGGAATGTTAAAGAAAATTATATTATAAGATGATTTATAAGTATATATTTTTGTATATAATTTTATGAATATGATTATTGTTATTTATGTACAGTCATATACAAAAAAAATATATATGATATATTTATACTTACACATAATTCATACTTTTTTAATCATTTCCCAAGTATTAAATCTTAGCTATGCCCCTGAGAAGGGTGCTGCAACGTGGAAGAGAGAGAGAGAGAGAGCTGTTACAGGGAGAGAGAACCGGAGAAGAGAAAGTGGAAGGGGTCGGCACACAGGGCTTACCGAGATGGTGCGAGGCTGACAGAGGGTGTTTGGGCGGCATTTTCTGTAGTGGTTGGCCGGTTCACGGCAACCGTAGGCTTAGGAGACCATCGCTGCCACGTCAGATGTAGACGGGATCATGGTGGTGTGCATGGAGCTTCCTCTGTTTCGGCATGCAAAAACAGAGCACACTCAAGTGGTTTTCGGTAGCTAGCGGATGCGGTGAACGCTGGGGGTGGTCGGCAGCTTAAGCCAGCGCTGTGTCTATCTGCTTATGGAAACGAAAAACAGGGCTGCTCGTCGGTAACAGGGCAGTGGTGTTGCGCTGCGGATTGAAGTTTATTTGATAGTTTTCTCTATATGCTGTGATGAATATATACATGCATATGTAGATGGCTAATGAACCCTAAGGCAAGAGAGGTAGAGACGTGCATGGCTGGGACCGATGTTGGCGTGCGGGTCAAATGAAGGCAACCAAACTACTTAAAGTTCGAAATTAGAACTGATGCTTATTTAAACAGAACGGCTACCGTGGAAGTAAGAAAATATCGTGCATTTCCATGATTGTAGAACGTGGAGCGATTTTGGAGAGGATTTTTAGCAGAGCGAAGAGTTTAAGAGAAATAAAAATATATTCCTAAGATTTGTTGGTTATAAGAAAATCACAAGAAAATTTATGCGGTTTAGGGGTATAAAGACGTGAAAATGATGGAAGGCGTGAAATCAATGTTTTGAATATCGTATTAGTGCGTATCAGTTAAGGCACTGGAACGAAATATTTCGATATCAGTATCATTTCGTGTACCGTTTCGAAATAGTGTATACATAAAAAAAAATTATATATATAAAAATATATATAAATTATATTTCTAAATAATAGTTAATATATGAATTAATTATATATATTAATATATATATATATGTAAATAATTTAGTCTAAATTAGGATATATACCGGCCGGTACGGTTGGTACAAGCCGGTACGACCAAAATCTAGGCCTCTATGAAACAGACCCTATTTCTATACCGATCACTGTTTTGATACAGTACCGTACCGACCGGTAACAAAATTTAAAACATTGGTCAAAACTATTTAAATTAGTTAAGAGATATTATTATTTATAAACTTAAAATATTAATAATATAATTAAAATAATATCTGCAACAGAAACTCATATTTAAAATATGATGTCTGATAAAAGAAATTGATAACACTAGTAGTAATAGTAGGAAAATACTATGAAATTCAAAAGATCGAATTATTCTTATTAAAATTCAAAAACATTTAGGTCGGGATGTTATAAAATTTGCTATTATTGAAAAAGATTTTAGAGAAAGTGTTGGAGATAAAAGAAATAGCTGAGAGAATGGAACAAAATTTCAAGAAGATGCAGGAGACTCTACGAGAGTGGCAATTCGAGGAGGACGAGGATACGACAGACGAAATGGAGAAGATAATAGAGTCAACAGAAAATTCCGTTGCCGTCAACCTAGGAGAGAAATCTTTGGTGGAGTCTCATGACCATGTTGAGGATGAAGAAGTATTCACAGCAGTGGAGGTGGAAGAAATCGCCCCTCGTCGAGAGGAGACCAAAGCACGAGACCCAACATTCAGGAGACAAATCAACTCTTGCATGAACGTATGGCAACATGACCGTGTTGAAATCACCGCTCTCTCATATACGAGTCTCACCAAAATATCTGCTACTTCCGAGCAAATCCTCTCTGTAGAAGGAACCCCAAACGAAGGGCCACGTCTGGTTTGGCATCCTCCATGGAGATCCGCGATTAAATTTATTGTTCCAATGCCTGATTCAAAATTTCAGGTGCAAAGAACTCCTGTGGAGATAAGTTGTAATGGGCCGGGGGTTATTGAGCTTCTAAAGAAGAAAGTAATCAGCGCGTCAAGCAAATTCAGACATTCTCTCCGGAGGAAGAGCCGAAAGAAGAGTCCCAGTCGAACTAATTCTATTTCAATCGAGAATGTGCGGGTGCGAGATCTTGAGGAGCTTCAGGTTGTAGTTTCATTTCGGCATGCACTTATCTTGGACAATTTGCTTCCTCCGAGACATGATTTGTAACACCAGGGCCCAAAAGTCCCAAGCCAGGCCAGGCCTACGTCGGCACAAGACCCAGCCCCCAGAACTTGTAAACGGCGTCGTTTGCCTTCAAGTTTGCTGCTTTTCTCTTCTTTTCTTTTCTTTTTTTTTTTTCCCTTTCTTTCCTCTGTTTTCCCCGACCGTTTACCCCCTGTTTTGCTGGCTTCTTTCTCGAACCAGCCTCCACGTCTTCGACGGTTTTCAATTTCATATGGAAGTTATCTCTCTCTCTCCCCCTCTCCTCGCATTATTTTTTTGGTGTTGCGTATTTACCATCGCCAGCCTCTCTCTCCCTCTCCTCACAGCTTCAAATCTTGGTTTAGGCCTCTCTTATTCTTCCGCCGAGCTCCCTCTGGTTTTGTTCCACTGCAACTCACTAGTAAGCCTTCTAAACTTCTTTTTACTCTCATTCTTTCCATCATTAAATAGATGCGATTTGGGGCTTTTGGCGTTGAATATCTTGGGATTGTTTTCAATCCCGAAAGCATAGTAGAAACAAAAGTTTTAATTTCACTCTACCTTGCTTTGTTGTGTTTTCTTGTAGTTATTAGGGTGGTTACAAATTCAAATTTGCACATTAGAAATTTATATCTCTGGCAGCGTGTAGTCCTCGGGTTCTAAGGGTCACAACGCAATTTGAGGTATTGTTAACTCTACTCTTCTTCTACTCTGTAATGTGCGGCAATAACTGAAGAGCCGTAAGAGTCTGTTGAATGATTTTTGAAGGATTCACAATCCTTGTGGCCATGTTGTTTTGCTCTGTATTTCGAAGGGATTCTACTCTGTATGTTTTGGAAGTTGTGTAATTTAGGGAGCGTACTGGGCTTCTTGTTGAAATTATTTATGAAGTTTTATATTCTTAGCCGTGTTGAGTTGTGAGTGTTTCAGAAGGGGATAAATGATGTTCTTATGGTCGGGTTGGTTTTATCAGAGTGCTGCCTGAAATGAGTTTTGTATTGGGCTGGAATAATTGTTTTTTGGAGGCATTTTCAATGCTGTTAGATTTTTGGGTGGTTGATTACTTGAGTTTTATCCGCTAGAAATCCTAAGTTTATGCAGGCGACGTAGTTTAGTTTCTTTATTCAGTTTAAGGCTGGTTGGTGTGGTCATTGACATTTAGTGAGTATTTTATAAATAGGTAACGAGACTCGTAGAGATCAGACTCAAAGTTTTGGTTATACGCTTCGGGAGTCAGGTAAGCGAGGTTCCTATACTAAATTTACATAAAAAAGAAAAATGATTTAAGGTTGGTTTTATAAAATGTGTATTATATGTTTTTTAAAAGAAAAGTGGGAAAAACAACCTCATTATATGTATTTATGTATCTTCTTATGAAAATTCATATGATAGAGAAAAATTTTTTTAGACATAAAATGTGTAAACATGAGCAATATGAAGTTTTTATAGAAAATGTTCATGTATTACACACTAGTATAGGTGTTTTGCTTATGGAGTTATAGATAAACTCACCTCTTTATTTCAAATATTTTTTAGATGATGTAGATATTCTTGCAAATGATCAAGAGTAGAGATTGTGAGTAATACTAAGCTATTAGAATAGTGCAGTAGATGGAAAGACTTATTTACTAGATGCTATGTTTTTAGTTATTTTTAGACTTAGAGTATTATTCATCAATTATGTTAAGTTTATTGGGAGATTTTAGACTCTTTGATTTTTCAGTTATAATATTTTTTTTTAGATATGACTTTATGGATTTTTATTTTAGGTATGAATTTGGAAATGGGATTTTATTTATGAACTTTTAAAAATCTTTAGAAATGATATTAGTGATGAGATAGGTTATTTGAATAATTAGTGTTTTCTCCAATTCCTTAATAATACGGGACGCTTCATGACTACCACCTGTTGTTGAGGTTCTTGAATGCAAAAAGTTTGGCGTTGAAGGAGACTAATGTTCTCGTGATGGATTTGCTGGGACCCGATCTTCAAGACTTATTCAACTTTTGCAGGAGGCGTGCAAATCAGGTTCACATCATTGACTTTAGTCTCGCTAAGAATTATAGATAATTATATACAAATTGATACTGCCTCCACTAAGAGCATAGAAGGTCAGAAATTAACAACTCTCACATCTGGGGTCTTTAGTTTGAAAATGGAATTAAATAAAAAAAGATGGGAGGCTGTTGGAGCTTTTTAGGTTTAAAAGTAATAATGTACTTATTATTATTTTATTATTTGTTTATTACTTTGGTGTATTCATTTTTTTATTATTATTTTTAAATATTATTTTAACATTCTTAATTATTAAAAAATATAAAAAAAAAATTATATTTTATTAATAATCACTTTCTTAACTATTAAATAAAAAAATTAAAAAGTAATAGAAAAGTGATAAATAGATAATAAGTATATCATTATTCTATGTTTAAAGCCATGAATATTGCTGGTTTGCTGTTTGTTGAGTGGCAGGTGTCTCTTCCAAATGTTAGTGACAAATTGGATGAGGGGGTGAAAGGTGTACCTCAAGTGCTCGATATATTGTCACTTAGGGGTGTTTTGTGGTATGGGAAGAATTTGCTACAACTTTGGGAATTAATGGGGGACCAAATATTGTGGCGTTTTGATAGAGGAAAACTAATGCATGGAAAATTAAATGGTCAAAGATATGTTTCAATTGAAATTTGTAATTGTTGTTCTATAGGTGGGTTGACAATGAATTTAGGTTTTGCAAATAAGGGGCTCTATGAAGAGTGCTTGAAACTTTTTCTAAAGATGTGCTGTGATGTTGTGTATGGAACTACCGCACTGCTTGAATCCTTTGGGAAATCAGATGACTCTTGTGCTTCCAAACAGTTTGGCATAGCTTATGATACTCCGTCCTTGAGCAATAGTGATAAGACGAAAGCAGGAATGAAACATGCAATAAGGAATCTACAAAGCGTTATCTCATTTTTGGAACTGTCCTCTTTGATCTTCTTGGTATCCTTTATGTGGCTCTTGTGATCTTTGGTGGCAGGCAGTGGAAATACCTTGTAGGCTTGCAAGGTATAGTAGATACAAATTTTGCCCTTAGTGCTCGACTTATTACCACCTTATCGACCTTTTGATAAAGGAAGAGAAAAAAGAAATGGCATCTGCAACTGGTTTAAGGGTAGTCCCATTCTCCTTTGTAGAGCTTGACTCCAGTGGGCCGGACTATGCAATGGAGTGGCGGCTGGTGTCACATTGGCTGCAAGTTTCAATCTTATGGAGCAATTACCAGCTTTACAACAACTACCATATTGTCATCTTGGTTGCAGGCCAAAAGAAGCGACTGTTGGAATTATATTATACAATATGCTCTAGCTTGGGCACTGAGAGATTTTTGAAAATTTACTGCACCGTTAATGATGGGATCATCAATCTTATTGGTAAGTTCTTTTTGAAATGCTACAACATGAAGTTGCCAAAGCCTTTGGTGTTCATAAACGAGCTGGCCAGCAAGCATCAAACCTTTCTAACTTATACAACATTTGCAAAGGATTGGAACTTGTAGGAACTTTCAGTTTCCTGTTTTAGAAATCATTAACTATCCTTCTTAGTTCTTACGACCATGGAAGAGTAAATAAGAGAGGTTGTTTTTTATCACTCTGTTTCACAAGTGAGTTAGTAGACCAGTGCTCTTTGCTAATGATGAGCTGGGAAAATGATCTTTAACCTTGAGGACAAGGTTCTCTAAAGAGGGAAAAGAGGAGGGGGTGGGGTGGGGTGGGGTGGGGGGGGGGGGGGGGGGGGAGGAACCCCAAATTGCACACGGTTCAAGAAGAATTTAGAAGCAAGAGCCATGGAGATAAAAGGAAGCAGAGCATTGTTGAGTTTGAAATGTTACTGAAGAGATACGATGTCGTTCAATAGTAGTAGTGTAGTCATGAACTGTTTCATTTCATTGATTCGTGAGGTGTGCATTTCATGTTGTAAATAAGTGGCCTTGCCACATGTCAGATAGTATGGCTGCGTCAGTTGATAATAGATTCTGTTAGAAGAGAGTTATTTTCTCTAGAATTTCTTAAGTGGAAGGGGAGGGAAATGGGAAGATTATTCTAGAAAACCTTGAAGAAGTCGGTTATTTTGATCTATGAAGGAAGTGGGTGGCCTTGAACACACCCTAGCGTGACTATCCAATTTCATTCCATATCTTCATCATTTTCTTCCTTGTTTTTACTCCATTATCCTCTGTTTTTCCTACTCAAGTAGCAGGTCTCTGACACCCCCACAATCAACCAACAACCATTGCATCTCAGCCAAGCATGGGCCCTCACGTCGTTGCATCTCATGGCTCTTCCACAGCTCCCTATCGTAACAGAAGTAGGCCGTCTTGAAAACCTCAGCCACGTTGTTGTGGCATTCAACCAGCCTTCACGCTGCCAACCCAGAACATCCCCGTGATCACCATCGAAAATCACAGCATCCCTTGTTTTCAAACCCTCCCCCCTTCCCCTGAGCAAAACCACAGAATCTGCTAGCCTTCACCTCCCCGTCATCCTCGAGCAATCCAGATCTGCCTTGCCCCTCATGGTGATGCCATCGCCCAATGCCCGCTTCTTTGTCCCTTCCTCTCACAGTGTTCACTCCCTCCCATCACCGTTTCTCCTTCAATGCCGTGCCACCACGCCCAACCACTGGCTCCTTCGCATGCGACCCCCTCACTCGACGAGTTTGAGATTCTTCCCCACGTCGCACGACGTTACCTCTATAAGCCTACTTTTTTTTTGCCCAATTGTTATGTTTTCAATTTTCTATAAAGTGCATGAAAGTTTTTCATCCAGTACCAATACCCTTTTGTCTTAAAATCAAAACATGAGAGTTATAAGTTATATTCTTCCACGTGGGGTGTTTTATTAATGGAACCTAAGAAGTATTTTTGTTTACAGAAATACCATCATGCTTTTAGTCATCTGTTTATGCATAAAATACAACATGCAAGTCTAAATATTATCTACAAAAATTTCCATAAAGCTTTTGGTCTTTCTTTATTCGTATGGCACCTCACATGTTTTTCAAAAATATCTTTTATTATATATTTGCCATCTTAGTTTAAAACAAAACATGAGATTTTTAAAGTTATTTTTTTAAATGGATTAGATTTTGGTCTCCTAAATAGATTGGTGAGTATGGTGGAATTAGGTTAAGTGGATATTGATGGATTTGAGGTTTTTTGATATTTTAGGATTTTGAGAGACTTAGACATTTGGAAAATAAGTTACTTAGCATTTCAGGTTGGAATTTTGAGAGTGGTGTTGATTTCAGATATTTATAGAAGTACGTGTCAATGTCATAGGTGACGAGTATTTTGATTCGGCATTATTGAGAAAAATTATTGGAAAGTTAAGAAGTCCAGGTAAACAGATGATGGGCACCATGGTGGGCCGAATTTGCAAATTCATTGAGTAAGACTACAACATTTAAGATGGGCTTGAAAGAAGAAAAACTAGCTTTAATCTATGTGATACAAGTTACAGAGGAGGATGGTAAAGCCTAGTAGTTTAATAAAGACTTTTAATTGAATAAGTATAGGCGCATGGGCCTATTTTTAAGTTTCTATAGTTTGTAGGAATTTAGGCCTATTTAATTCATTAGTTGGACAATTTTTATTAGTTATAGATTGTGGTTTAGGATTTTTGAGCTTAAAAGTATTCAACTCATATCTTTAAATGATGTAGGTCTTATTAGGCCCTAAGGTTTTATTATAGGCTATAAAAATACATGTTTCTTTATTTTTTCAGAAATTATGAATGTGAATAGTATTTTTTCAAATAAAATTCTTGTTTTCTTTACTTGTTCTTGAATGAATTAAGAACTTATCAAAGACAAATCTTTTGTGGCATTCTCTCCGCATTCTAGGTTCTTGAAATAAGTTTTAAATGGGTTTAGATCATTTTAACTTGATTCTTGGTTTTCTTGGGTGGATTACAGTTTTTTTATGATTTCGAGGGATATTCAATCTCACGGGTTCACATCAATTGGCAGCATAACTCGATTTCCAAATTAGGTCTAATTTATCTTTTTAATTCTTGCATTTAGGTTTTGTCTTGGGTGTATTTTAGGGTTTCTATTCCTATCACAAATTTCTTCTTCATTCTTGTTAATTTCGTGTGTTTGAATTCATATTTGTAATTTTAAAAATTGATTATTCTTATACTTGATTCAAGATCTTTAATTTTGTGTGTTCTAGGGTTTTCAATTTTGATCTCAAATCCTTATTTTAATTTCCAGATTTGTAATTTCAAATGATTTAAATTTCAGATCTATTCTGATCCAAATTCAAATTCAAATTCAAATTCTAGATCTATTTTGATCTAATTTTGAATTCAAATTCTAGATTCTTGCATTTAGTCTACATAAAAAGAAAGGCTAGCAAATTTAAAAGGTTGCTGCATTAAAAAAATTTAAAAAAATCGAAAAAAATGGAATTGGCTATTTGATATAGGTTGCATGTTGAATTTTGATATATTATCCTTAGTAGCTTGTTCTCTCTTTTCTTAATTGCTTTTTTCTTTGTATAAATTTCTTGAATCTAAATCTCTTATTTCCTAATTGCTCTTTTTCTTGTTTCCTAATTTGTTATTTCCCTTGTTTCATAATATTTTACTCCATTCTCTTATTTCTTGAATTTATTGTTGGTTAAAATAATATAAGGTTGCATATTGATTTAGTTCAACTAGTTCTTAAAGAATTTAAAAGGGAAAATAGGTAAGGTAAAAATGCAAAAGTGGTGAGACTAGTATAGAAAAAGTTGAAAGTGTGAAACATGAGTGAAGTGACATTATTTGACCGTAAACACGTAAAGGAGTGTGAGGTTTTATTACTAATATTTTATTTTGCAGTGTATTAAAAATGTCACATAAAAGTGACTCAAAACCTAAGAAGGAGGATAACTTATCTTTTGTGTTGCAAGCCATGCAACAACAGTTTGAACCGTTGAATTTGGTGTTAGGGAAAGTGAGGAATATGATGGATCATCAATATATGATTAAGCCAAAGTAGGAAGAGAATGGCTAGTGTTATCAAGATTAAGATAAGATTTTTTATAAACAAGCAAGATCATAGGCTGAATTGTTAATAAGGCTTGCTTAATTTTACTTCCTTTTGCATAAAAACTCATCCTTATTTTTCTCTTGTGGCTCTTCTCTCTTTTCTTTATTCTCAGTCACCTCTATATTTTCTTTCTCACTCTATTTTCTTTGAAGTTTAGGCCTTACTCTCATTTTTCTTTTCTCTAATTTTTCTCCCTTCTGTTTTAGCCTCACTCTTTCTTTTTTGCTCAATTTGTCTTTTTAACTTCAGTTGGTCCTCATAAACCTGTTTTGGAGTTAAAGGGACAAGTTTGATTGTTTTTCCATCCTTTACAAAGTTGTATCTATTCTTAAAATCGTCATAAATCACTTTCCTATTATACTACCACAACCTCCCCAACAAAATTTGGCCAGCATGCATAGGAACTATATCACAAAATACATCATCACTATACCTCCCAATGGTGAAAGCAACCAAAACCTGCTTCTAGATCTTGACCTCCCCACATTCATTCAACTACTATGACTTATAAGGTCTAGGGTGCTTTAGCAAAAGTAAACTCAACTTCTCAACTAGGGTGGTACTAGCTATATTGGTGCAACTTCGCCCGTCTATAATCAAACTACACACCTTCTTGTTTACATAGCATCTAGTATGAAATATGTTGTCTCTCAGCTGTTCTATATCATCTACCTTAATTTGTGTATTGAAAGCATGCTTGGCAACATGAAACTCACCTTCTATGGGGTATTCCACTCCATTGTCATCACTAGCATCGACCAACTCGGGCATCTCATCACTATCATTCTCACTCTCAGTCATTACCTCTCCATTGTCAGCATGTTAGGACATTGAGACGCAATATGCTCTGAATCCAAACATTTTTTTACATCTTCATACAAAATATAATAAAAAATTTAACTTTTTTCAAATTTCAAAACCACTTTTTCAAATCCTAAAACAAAACTAATAATCAAAAAAAATCTTATAATATTTTTATTCTTTTTTTAGTTTTTATCTCATCTCATCTTATCTTATTTCTGAAAACAAATCAGGCCTTAATATCTCTATTCCTTGAATGTGTGAAATCTACCTTGGGTTTGTTTTTGCTAGTCCTCTCGTCTTTCGCCAAGAAAGTTATTTAATTATGCATTTTAGAATAAATTATGGTTAAATTTTTGAGAATTTTAATAAGATATCAACTAGAGAAATTATATTTGGGATTAAATTTCTGAAATTTGAGGGGGAAATTCAAAGCGATAGAACAAAACATCAAATACTCGATGTGCCAAAACGAGTTTTCGGGCTAATCCATCAAGTTTTAGTGTAATGAACATAACTTTCTCATATGAAGTCCAAATGAGGCGATTCTAATTCTTATAAAATATTAAGAGACAAATATAAAACTTTTATGTTTTGGGTTTTCGAATATTCTGATTGGATAAATGACTTATTTTGACTGAAAGTGGGTTGATATAGATTGAACAAAAACTGGAACCTGAAAACAAAGTGTTCCACTACTTCACTCTAGGTGCTTAAATTTAATTAGTTCCTTCCATTTCTCTGATATGAAAATATGTGGGGATGCATGTGGCAAATGGAGATATGTCATCTAAAAGCCTTGGCAAGAAAATAAAAGGAAACAAGTGATGAACTCGGATTGGGTGTTCTTGGGTAAGTTTTGACGTATTTCAGTAGATTAAACATATCTCTCTCATATGATCTTGGAATAAGGTGAGTCAAAATCCTATAGAAGCTTAAGAGGATTGGCTAAAACTTTCATATTTTGAATTTTTGAAGAATCTAATTGGATAAAAGACTTATTTGGGATGGAAGTAGCCGGATATACACCCCATTGAAAGATACCAACATGCTATCTTGTCTTTATCTTACATGTGTTGAAATTACTTGAGCCATTGAAAGCTCAAAAACTGACCTTTGGATGAATATATGACTCATCAAGCCTAAGGTTTAGGGGTGATCATGAAACCACAAATCTATGGGACACATCATCCAATAGGCTATGGGAGGATGTAGCAGACAGGTTCAACGATTCCCCCCCCCCCCCCTCCCCCCAAACCCCTTGCTTCCAACACCCCTCATGCTTATAAATAGATGCATGAGCTCTTCTTCTTTCCCTTTTAGAGATACCAGTCAGCCATGGTGAGAAAAAACTAAGAAAAATACACAAAAAACTCCCTCACATCACTTAAGTATCAAAAGAGAGCGAATTGAGGGCATTGGAGAAGAAGTGGTGCAAAACCTATCCTAAGCATCAATTCAAACTTGGAGGAAATTTGTAAGTACATATATTAACTTTATCTTGGCATAAAATAATTGGTTTGGTGATTGGATTATATTTGATATTTATTTGAACTTAATCTTTGTATATGTGTTAAGTTGAAACATATTGGATTTTGGAGTAGTTTTACTATGAAAAAATGTTAGGAAAATTATGAGACCTTAAAAATATATTCTATGATATTATTTGAAGAGAATTATGTGAAAACATGAGATTTTAATTTGGAAAAAAAATTGAAGAAACAACTCTAATGAATTTTGGTTTTAATAGGATTATTATTGACAGATTTGACACCTTTTGATAAATCAGGCGTAACTTGTTCGTTGTTGTCGGATTTGAATGATTCGAGAGGCTATGGAAAGTTAAGAGAAATATATACAACTTTTATATTATGAGTTTTAAAAGATAAGGACGAAACTGTGATTGAAGTAGCAGATCTGAGTTTATCATAATAGGCATTGATTTTATTAGTGAATTTCTTCTAAAATTCTTAATGACTTGATTTTTAATTATTTGAATGATATTTTAATGATTATGGTAAGTTTAGAAACTTTATTTTATTTGTAAAATTTCAAGAATCATCATATAAAAATATTATTGGAGAATTAACCAAGAAAACAATATAGTTTAAGCTTGAGTTTATTTATGAAAGTTAAGAAAAATTTGACAAGTTGTATATGTGGATTTTAGTTTGATTTGAATAAGAAGAAAATGAGTTTTGATTATCCATAGGGTTCGATTAGCCTTGATGTGTTTATATTTTAATAATTTATTTAATTGTTAAGTATTAGTCATGATGTTTTGATGTTATGAAATGATGTAACGTAAATGCATGTACATGTGATGTATGCTATTATGAAATGTTCTCATATGTTATAAGGTTTATAAGGACGTTAAATATGCATGTCATAAGTTTAAAGTTATGTTACGTTGCATTTCATCACATATAAGTATCGTCATAAGTCATGACGTATTTTATAAGAAAATACGTTAATAAAACTTTACAAGTAAAAATATTAAGAAATTAGTCACGTCATGACAGAGATGACGATACGTAACGCCCGTATGACTGATGTACCAATAGGGATGGTGATACATAACGTTTGTCGTAAAATAAAAATCATGTCATGATGAGGACGGCGATACATAACACCCGGACGATTGACATGGTTTCATAAGATAAGTGTTGTATCATGACAGGGATAACGATACATAATGCCCGGAAGATTGACACGAAACTCGTCATGACGGGGACGGAGACGACGATACGTAACGCCCGAAAGACTGACGAGTATTATGTATGGATAAGCTGACACGTCATGTTAAAAAATCCGACGGGGATGACAATACGTAACGCCCGTCAAGATTAAGATAAGAAGGGCCCTTACATAAAAAATAAGTTTAAGTCATGCATAAGTCACAAGAAGTATGCCATAAATGCATACTCTGGCTATTTGGATTGTATGTGATTATTTTACGATGCCTATGCTTTTATTAAGTAAAGTGTGTACTTCCTGAGATTTCCAAAGAAATTTCACTCTTGTATGTTTCTTTTCCTTTTGGAATTTAAATTTCACTGTAGAGTGTGATGACGGCCATGGGCTAGGCTCCAGTTGCTCGAGAAACCCGGAGAAACCCTAAGGGAATCCCATAGAAATTTTGACTCAGTTAATAGTAGTAGGGACAAACATCGACATGACAATGAGTTTTCCGAAGTGAAGAGAGAGCCTAGGCGGCCCTAAGGTGATTTTTTGATAAGTTTGTATATAATTTGAGAACTAAAAAAAATAACTGGATTAAGTATGTAAGGATATAATGTTATTTTATGAATGGACGATATGGATATTAAGGTTTTGTGTCACCATATGATCTCTAGAATTTTATTTTATTTAGAACTTTTTTGCTACAATTGAAATTGCATATGCTAGTAAGTCTAGGTATATGCATTGATTTATGATAAGTACGGGGGTGAGTAGCCTAACGTTACTTACCTTAACACTTTAATTTGTATTGAATTGTAAACGAAAATTAGGAATATTACAAGTACTTTGAGTGGTTTAAGAGTTAAAAACTATACGTAAAAACTTAGTTCTTGTTTTGGAAGTTAACAAGTGAGTGATAGGTATAAGGAAATTTTAAAGTATAGCTAAGCCCTTTAATAGTTTGATAATTGATTTATTTATTTCTATAGAGATATGTATGAATTGATAGAAGAAAAGAGAAGGAGATACTAAATTTGGAACTCTTTAAGTAGTTCAGCTATAACCTTTTTGAGTTATAGTGTTATAAGCTATTACTTTGGTTATTGTAAAAATATGATTTTCTTGGAAATAACTACGTTTATATGTTAAGAGGTGTATAGATTAGGGTTTAGAATCCTCACTTGTGATTCGGCTATAACTGTATGGAATATAGACGTTTTGGTTGTACCCTTTTGGGTTAAATAAATATAATGTTATGGAAATATGACTAATTTTGCATGGTGTGACATGATCAAGATAAGTTTTGAAAATACATATTTCATACATTTCATGAATTATATGCTTTACATGAAAGTCACATTTCACATACATCCTCATTGAAGTGATAAGTTCCATATCCTTTGGGTCATCATGTTTTCAAAAAAAAATAATAATAAATATTTTATAAGAATCTCAAAGGTTAGGATGGGGTATTGTGCCAGCGGAACTCCGCTGGCCACTCTGAAGTGCTTAAGAATGGAGTGGTAACCGCTGGGTCGACGAAGAACAGTCAACGGGTCACGAATGGTTCCTTTTTAAATGTTCGTGGAGCATGGTCTCACCTAACGTTGGTGGGTGCTAAAGACGGTAAAGGAGTAATAACCTACCGTAATGATTATGATTATAATTATGATGTATTCACCTCAATTTGATGTAGTAACCAGCAAGGAACACATGATGCATAGAGGAGTCGTGATATATCAAATATGACAAGTATGAAAAGAAAGACTAGCCTAAAGAAAGATATGAACAAGAAGAATGACACATGAAATTATGAATAATAAGTAAAGACATGAAGAGTTTCTGAAAAGTTTGAAGTTCATAATAAATTTTGAATACGTGTCAAAGAAATATCAAAATAACATGAAAGTCTATTTTTATGAAAAACAAGAAAATCTTTTACGAAGAAGCATGATGCATAATTCATGGACAAGTCAAGCACAAGTCATGTATAAATGTCATGCATAAATCATGTCTCACATTTCATGGTTATAGTATATGCACTTTTGTATCCGTATAGGCTAACGAAACTTGTATTGTAAGTACTCATTTAACTAAACTTGGTGTTATTTGTATAGATATGGCATTAAATATTCCATTTGATTGTTTAGCACATTTGTTGAATGAATAAACTATGTTTCCCTATGATTTGTTAAAATTGTATTCTAGATTTTTACTTAAGATAGAGTTGATGGAGTTTGATGATTATGTGAAGAATAAAGGATACTAGTATGCCTTGATGAAATCCGGCCATAGTAGTTCTAGAAGCAAATAAATAAATATTTTAGAGGATCAATTTATGAGTGTGAGTATGATGGTAATTTGAGTTCATGAGTGAGTAAGGGTTAAATACTAAAGTAAGACTTAATCTTAGTGAGGGAGTTGACAAATAAGTGGTGAGGCTAAAGAACCCTTAGGATTCGGTCAACCTTCTTGGTAGTAGAGTCCCACCTGTGATTCTCGCATACAGTTTAAATGGATTTGTAGGCCATTTTCTGGAAAAATGATTGGTTTGGATAAATGGATTTATGTGTATCATGTTTTGAAAAATGGTATTTTTTTTTCAATGGTTTTATTTTGGACTAAAATGAGATTTTAGCGTGCGTGGAAAACTATTCATATTTGGGAAATGATGATTTTTTTGAGTCTCATGCATATGGTATCATGTTTATGCATTTTGTTGTTGTATGAATATATTTTAATCTTGTGATTTGTTTGGATTATTACTTACATGCGGTACTGTTCTTGGTACATTAAATTTTGATGCAAATGACAAGAAGGTTGAGCTTAAAGAGGCAGCTTCGCCATTGGAGTGATTTGGTGTAGTTTGTTATCTTGGGAAATATTTTCCCACTTTTGATAATTATGTACTTTAATGATTTGACTTTGAGATAACTATATTAAATCTCTTATTGGATAGTTTGTGTTAAACTAGATTGTAATATTTTAAAAATTCTGGTACTTAGTTATTGACTTAACTTATTCGTTGTGTCTTTTTATATTACACATGTTGCATGTACACACTCTTAGCACTTGTCGTTGGGGTGCGTGACCCATGTTATCATCATCTTAACGCCTCGATTCTCATGTTTCCGTATGTGGGAGTTAGGGATATCACACTTTACAACCAATCTTTTTCTCAGCCTATTTCGAAATTACTCGGTCTTCTTGTTTGTTTCTTTTTCGTCAAAACTCTTCCCTTGAGCAAACATAGTCTACAACACATAATTTTTTTATCCTCTTTCGACAATCGAGTATGCTGGATCCAAATGGAAAAACCTTTTCTTCTTAAATACGCTGTATAAAATACTTGTCCGTCTTCTACATCATCAAATTCCATATCGATAAATGGCTCCTCTAGACCACTAATTGAACAAGGTCTCAAGTTCACTCTAGCATTAACTACATTTTCTACATTCACATCATCACTCAGATGAATGTCATCTTTCAAATTCATCACATCTTCTATATTCACATCTTTTATATCTTCACCTTCTACACGTATGAAGTTGTTATCTCAATTTCATCACTATTAGAACTCCAAATTTGAGCATTTGGTATAACAAAAATTCACACCACAAACCACTTCAAATATAAGAAACCAACAAACTACAGCATCATGCATGCTCATTCAATAGATAATGAAGTTTGTGAAAATCCAAAATAAAGCTTTATCAAACAAATCTAGAACTTATTCAAGTGAAAATCCAGAAGTGATAAGAAATGTAACGAAGTTAAAAAAAAAATCATATCTATTACATAATCTTATACCCGATTTGCCATCTATTTGACTGCCAAAAAAATTAACCTAAGAAAAGTTAGCTCCAACATAAAAATATTCATAATAAATTCACCAATTCTAAGAAATAATTTGAAAATTTGTGTAAGAGAGTTTATGCTAAACCCGAAAAAATTGTGCAAGAATTGCGAATACAATAAGCATGGTTCTAGACAGTGCTTTCAGTAAGTAATATTCAAGTCTAAAACATCTTGTAGAACAAGTCTAAAACATCTTGTAGAACAAGTCTAAAACAAGCTCCAATAAATGAACAAATTGTATATATCAAAATGAACAACACAAGAAAATAATATGTATATATCAGTAATCAACAAAGGGCATTTTCAGTGGCATTTTCTCTAATACTTTTCCTTCGTGGCATTTTCACAAACACTTGTGGCTTGTTGTGTACAAAATCAAACCATTTAGTTAGCTGCTGTGGTGGGGAAGTTGTGCAATGGGTTGCTCTTGGCGTGGGCTTCTGCTACGGCATGGAGCTATGCAGTGAAAGTCAGTTTCGGCAAGGAGAAGTCAAGCTGCAGTGCTTTAGGGTGTCGTGGCAGCGGTGTCAAGCTACATTGCTTTCCGATCTCATGGCGGTGGCAGTATCGAGCTGCAATGCTTTCTAGGGTCTCTCAAAGGCATCGTTCTGTGCAATGAGTGGAGTTTGAATTTCGATTTACGGTTTCAGAAGAAAGGAACCACATGGGAGAGTTTCAAATTGTGTAACATTTTTGGAGGAGAATAACTTAATAGTCGTGTGTGTATCGGGTGCATTGAGAAGAAAGAAATTTGTTAATGTGTTGTTTTTCTATTAGAGGGCTAGTCTTCTCTAAAGATCATGCTGGGCTAGTCAAAAGCGTTTCACTTCTATTGATCTTATGACAACTTATATTTTGCCAAATAATTAGGAAATTATATTTAATTTTTTAATTTAATTTTTAAGATATTTCAAAAAATACCACTATTGATTTTTGTATTTTTTTAATTTATAAAAAAATGTTAAAAATGTTATGAATTATTAGGGACGGTCCACGCCCCCTTAATTATTTTGTGAATGATCCCACTACATTATTTTAAGTCTTGTACAGTACCTTGCATAGTAATTTCAACGCCTATAAATATGGGCTTCAGTTATTATGAAATTCATAAGAAAATATAGAGAATGAAGAAAGTTTCAAAAAATTTCTTTTATATTTCTCTTGCAATAGTAGTAGTTTTCTTTTTAATTTTATAACACGTTATCAGCACGAGGTTCTACCGATACTAAAGCTAGTGGTTTTCTACTTCAAGTAAGTTTTTTAATATATTATTTGCAGTTCTCGAGATAAATATTAAAGGTAATATTGCTGAATATTATTTGATAAAATTCTACTTTTATTCTCATGATAATGTGAATATATTTCTTAAATTCACAGATTTATTTTTGTAATTTATAGTTAATATTGAGATTTATTACTATTAATATTTTTGAAAAAAATTATTTATCCAGAATCTATGATGAGATCTATTTGGATATGATGATGAATTTGGGAGATACAATCATAGAAGAAAATCATGTGTTCCTGAAGGACCGTGCTGTGTATCTCATGATGAAAAATCATCTTACTGTATGAAATAAATTAAGAGAGAAATATGAATATCAGAAGATGTAATCCTCTCAAAATATAATTATGACTTATTGCACCTGAAATTACAAGATTTTAAAAGTGGTATTGAATATTATGCACTCTTTAAAATCAGCTCAATATTAAAATTATGCAGTAAAAATGTCACTGATGATGATATATAAAAGAAGACATATTATTTTGTATACCTCGAATGTGTTTCTGTAGTAGCAATATCGAGAGTGAAAGTTCAACAAATATTCTGAATTTTTATTTTGTTTTCTAGTGATTGAGTTAAATATGAGTTTTTGTTAATAAATCACTAGCTATGTCCTTAATGATATTTAATTTACACCATTCCCAGAAATGAACGGTGCATCCTTTCAAAGGAATTATGGGCATAAACGTGGTAGAAAAACTATAGAAGTGTTGGTCCAAAAAACGACAACACTAAAGATGATAAAAATATATCGTATCACCAGAAGTGATCCAACTCAGAGAAGGGTAAAGGCCCTCAGAATAATTTTTCATAGAAAGATGAAAATGTTTGTCATAGATGTGGTATGACTGAACAGTGGTCACGTACCTGTTGTACAGCCAAGCACTTGATTTACTTATACTAAGCTTTTATATATAAGCTTATTAATATTTCATCATGTTTTGAAATAATGAAATATCGGTGCTTGAATCACGATAAGAAATTACTTGGGATAATAAAACCCTGTCTAAATTTGATCCTCTTACAAATAAATGTGAACCAGAAGTTCAGAGGATTATCTATCTGCAAAGTGTTGCAAATCAATTACATGATGTATTTACTGACACTAAAGGTGTTGTAAAATTATATATTACTGCTGTTAATGCTTAAGCAAGAATTAAAGTCTCTGAAAGACAAGTTGTTAAAACAGCAATAGATGAATCTAAGATACACTTGAAGTGTTAAAGACCTATTGATGCAAAAATGAAAAATGAAAATAAATCGGTACTCCTAAAGAGACCGTACTTACAAAATAAGATCTATCCAGACCTTCTGTATAAAATACAAACATCTTGAAGAGTACAAAACTCCTGAAGAGTATAAACCTCCTGAAGAGGAACCTCTTATAGAGGAGTTTCATGAAATGTTTTCCCCTGGAGAGGAACAGGTACCTGAAATAATGAGATCTTAATACATTTAATGAATACTGAAAAAATTCTGGATAGAAATAAAACTTTTGTCGACAACATATTTTCATATATGATGATCATTGACATTACCAGAAGTAATGAAGAAAGTGAGCCAAAAACCGTCAAAAAATGTCAATGTAGAAATGATTTGCCAAAATGAAAAGCAGCTAAAAGCTGAATTAAAATCGCTAGCAATATTTGGACCTGTTGTCCAAACAATAATGGGTGTAATGCCTATAAGATATAAGTGAGTATTTATATGAAAGCGTAATGCGAAATAAAATTATGCGGTATAATTTGTCGTACAAGATTTCCTGCAGGAACCCGAGAATAATTATGAAGAAATATATTTCTTTGTTATGAATGCAATCATATTAATATTTTTAATCGAGTTGGTTATTACGAAAGGATTAGATATGCAGTTAATGAATGTGATCACTGCATATTTATAAGGATCATTAGATCATTACATATATAAAGATATACGATACTTGAAGCATCTAATCCAAGTACATTTAGGAGTATGTACTTTATAAAATTTCAAAAATTTTTATATGGGTTAAAGCAATCCGGACGCATGTGATATAATTAAATCAACGAGTATCTATTGAAAGAATGATTTGAAAATAATCCTATATGCCCATGTGTTTTATCAGAATTCGGATTTGTCATTATTGCAGTTTACGTTAATGATTTTGTTAGAACTCCTGAAGAGATAACAAAGGCTGCTATAAATTTAAGGAATACATTTGAAAAAGAAATATCTTATTATTCAATTGATAGATGAGTTACAAGAATTTGAGACTTCTAGTCTCATCTCTCAAATGTATTTGCTTTTCATAAAACAACATATTATCCTTATCTAAAAAATTAGGCAGTCGAAATGAAAAAGCAAGTAAAGATTTTAAATCCTTATTCTCTTGTTTTAAATTTGTAATTTTTCTGTCAGACTCTTGAACGAGTCGTTGAAGTACAGAAACCTTCTCGTTAAGCTCCTCAATCTCACGATTTTTGGATTGTAATCGGTTGGAAAATCTGACAATAGAGGAGGAGTATCGGGTGCCGAGAGTCACCAGCTCATAAACGGCTTCACGATCTGACTTATTAGCCAGATCATTCACTTGCTGTAACATGGCACCTGCGGAAGATGCAGGAATAATTTGTAATTGAGGTGAATGATACCTCATATGTTGATCGTGAGAAATATTAAAAGGAAATTGATGAGCCATTGGGAATTTGTAGAATAAGAATGCAAATACAGATGAATTATAGATATGAGAAGAAGATTTGATGTGTACTTAATGAAACTAAAGACGGTTCTTAAAGAAATGGAAAGAAGAATAAGACAAACTATCATCTTTTCAAATCTCACTTTACAAGATATGCTGTATGCATAATTTCAAAAGCCAGCGAGATTAATTACAGTTATCCATATTTTCTTATAAACGCTGAACCTCTGCTGTTAGCTACTGTTATTGACTTTGTATCTGAGCTCTCTCCCGTTCCAGCTCTTCTACTCGTGTTTTCAGGTCACGAGAATGCCAGTCTACAAATTTCTTCAGCTCCTTGTTTTCTTATCTTAAATTTTTATTTTTTCTATCTTTAGTTGCAAGCGTTTGATACAACTCAGATATTTGATTTTTAAGATGATCAACCTCACTCGTTCTCGCCAGTAGCCTCTGAGACATAATTGTAAGAGAGGTTACATATTGAGCACTGAGGGTTCTTGATGCTGCAACAATTTCAGGATCAGATTTACTAGAAAAATATATCTCTACTCCTATCATGGTATTTACGGCCTCAGCAGAAAATATAAGTGGTTGAGGTATAAAAAGTTCATGGTTCAAATCTGGGACATTAGAATTTCTATCAGACATAATATCGTTCTAGATGAATAACAACTGAATCTATGAGGAATGCGAGATCTTTTTGCTGGAGTAAACCAATAGTAAAATTGGTTATATTTAAATAACAACCCAAAACCTTCAAATCTCTTCAAGATCTCGTTTATCAACAATGTTAAGCAGATTTGATTTTCTGCTGAATTGATAATATTAGATCTCAAAACTTTTACAGCTTTTATTATACATAAATGGTTTCCAATGCTATTTCCGCCATATATAAACAAGTTCTTCCTAATAACGCCGAATGAGGGAGAGAAACTTTTAGATGAAAATATTATCATACTCTCTCTAAAACATTATTTAGATGGAAATCATATTTGAATCCGTAATCTGTTATATATACTGAAATAATGTTTGCTTATTACTTGAAACACTAATACATATTATTAGGGGGAGTTTAAGTATTACTGCAGGTATCAGATTTCTATTAAGTCTGTCAACCAGATATTACTTTTCATCTTTAAATCACTCAGAGATTATTACAATTCATGAAACAAGTCTCTCAGTATATTTGGCGGAGATCAATGACTTAACATATCCAAGAAAAGTGTGGTATTTCATAATTAATGATAGCTCAACAATTTTATACGAAGATAATACTACTTGTTGATATCATTCAAATCAAAGGAAGATATATCAAAGATACGATCAAGTAATAATATGACAGATTTATTCACGAAGGCATCACCAACTGTGACATTCAAGAAAATTGTGCAGAATATTAAAATGTGAAAACTCAAAAAATCTATCGTCATGCACCTTCCAGAGGGAGTAAAAGTTCTGAAGACTTGTGCTGATTGTACTCTTTTTCCTTCGCTTAGGTTTTGTCCCACTGAGTTTTCCTTTGCAAGGTTTTAATGAGGCAATCTTAAAGCACTTGTGGATACATAAGAAGACTGTACTCTTTTTCTTTCGCCATTGGTTTTTCTTTCTATAGGATTTTTTCTTGGCAAGATTTTAATGAGGCAGATTCTTTATGGGTGGTCATTTAAGAAGGAGTGTTATGAATTATTAGGAGTGATCCCCACCCCCTTAATTATTTTGTGAATGATCTCACTACTATTATTTTAAGTCTTGTACAGTAACTTACATAATAATTTCAACGCCTATAAATATGGATTTCAATTATGAAATTCATAAGAAAATATAGAGAAGAAATAAAATTTTAGAATTTTTTTTTTATATTTTTTTTTATGATAGTAGTAGTTTTCTTTTTAATTTTATAATAAAAAAACATATATTTAGAAAAGTAATAATAGTATTACTCTAGCGGTCACGTCCAACCATACAGTAGCATCACTCAATATAATATGCTACGTCTATTTCACCTTGAGAGATGCATACGTAAATCTGATTGGATAAACTTAAACGATGCACACTACTTCTGTTGCAGTGGATCTCGATACAGCGTGGCAGGCTGACGCACAGAGTGGAGTGATGCGACGCTATAGCCTATAGGTGAGACTGAACTTCTTTGATATCTCTCTCGCCCTCGGGAGCAAAAAATGAACAGCTTAGAAAAGCTCTGCCATTCTGTGTTACACAACTGCGAGACCATCAAATCTTTGAAGCAAATTCAGGCCTTAATGTCCAAGGCCGGCCTCGATACCGATCGGTTAGTAGCTGGGAAGCTCCTTCTCCGCTGTGCCGTTTCAATTTCCGACTCTCTTGACTATGCTTGCCGTCTTCTCTTTCAGTTCCCGAATCCTGATGTTTTCATGTACAACGCTATCATCCGAGGGCTCGCCGAATCCGATACACCTCAGAGTTCTATTCTTTCGTTCGTCGAAATGCGTCGAAGATCGATAGGCCCACCTGATAGCTTCTCTTTCGCGTTCATACTTAAGGCGGCATCTAATTACGGATCTTTAAGAGCAGGGATTCAGTTGCATTGTCAAACTATAAGGCATGGACTTGACACCCATCTCTTTGTTGGGACGACTCTTGTGAGTATGTACGGGGAGTGTGGACGTCTGCTTTCTGCAAAGAAGGTGTTTGAGGAAATAAGTGCACCAAATGTTGTCGCATGGAATGCGCTACTTACTGCGTGTTTTAGATGCTCGGATGTAAAGGCTGCGGAGGAAACATTTGGTAGGATGCTGTTCAGAAATTTGACCTCGTGGAATATCATGCTCGCGGGGTATGCTAAAGCGGGGGAGCTTGAGCTGGCTAAAATGGCGTTCCTTGAAATGCCTATGCAAGACGATGTTTCGTGGAGTACTATGATTTCTGGGTTTGCTCAGAACAGTTGCTTCTATGAGGCTTTGGGATTTTTCAGGCAGCTGCAACGTGTTGGAATAAGAGCAAATGAGGTGAGCTTGACAGCGGTTCTATCTATGTGCGCCCTGGCTGGGGCAATTGAGTTCGGGAAGATATTGCATGGTTTTATGGAGAAAGCTGGATTCCTCTGGATCATTTCAGTGAATAACGCACTCATGGACACATATGCCAAGTGTGGTAGCGTAGGCATGGCCCGATTCATCTTTGAGAGAATGCCAACAAATAAAAGCATTGTTTCTTGGACAACAATGATAGCAGGACTTGCAATGCATGGTCATGGAGAAGAAGCAATACAGCTTTTCAATGATATGGAAGCGTCGGGGATTATGCCTGACGGCATCTCCTTCATTTCTATCTTATATGCTTGTACTCATGCTGGATTGATAGAAGAAGGATGTAAGTACTTTTCGACCATGATAGAGATATATGGTATTGAACCAACCATTGAACATTACGGTTGTATGGTTGATCTATACGGTCGATCTGGTAAGTTGCAAATGGCATATGATTTTGTTTGTAAAATGCCAATTTCACCCACTGCTATTATATGGCGGACTCTTCTCGGGGCTTGTAGCATTCATGGTAATGTCGAGTTGGCAGAGAAAGTGAAGATAAGGCTTTATGAACTTGAACCCAAAAATTCTGGTGACCATGTTCTTTTGTCCAATATTTATGCCGTAGCAGGAAAATGGAAAGATGTTGCAGCAGTGAGAAGATCAATGTCTGACCAGATGATTAGGAAAACTCCCGGTTGGAGTGTGATTGAAGTTGACAAGATTATGTATACTTTTGTGGCATGTGAAAAAGGGGATAAAATTACAGAGGCGGCTTATGAGAAGTTAAGGGAGATAATGTCAAAGCTTCGGGTTGAAGGAGGTTATGTTCCTGAGGTTAGGACTGTTTTGCATGACATAGAAGAAGAAGACAAGGAAGATTCTGTGTCTAGACACAGTGAGAAGCTTGCTGTAGCTTTTGGGATGGCAAAACTTTGTGAGGGAAGCAGTATAAGAATAGTGAAGAATTTGAGGGTGTGCAGGGACTGCCACAGAGTGATGAAACTGATTTCTAGAATATATAGATTGGAGATTGTGGTTAGAGACAGAAGTCGCTTCCATTCTTTTAATGATGGCTCTTGTTCATGCGGAGACTACTGGTAAGAGCTGGGCAATGAATTAATTGTGGAAGGAAACAGCCTACAAATTCAGGAAAACAACTGACTTAACATCATTGATCGAAGAAACCATGCCTTGGAACCAAGAAAAGCAAGAACGAACGAGAATATTGGGCATTTGATGTGTCGAAAGTTGATAATCATGGGTTAGTGCGAAGAGTTGAACCAGTATTTCAAAGAAGAATCACAATTATATCCTTGAAAAGGACAGTGATCTATTGCGCCAAACAAGGAAAATAACAAGGAAGGAAAAGAAAATAAATGGTAACGGAACAGGCAATTGAGTGATACAGGATTGCCCATTGCCATAAGAAGAGAAGCTGCGAATACATCTCTAGGACCAATCAAACAGTATCAAGAACTAAAAGTTCCATTTTGCATCGTGGATCCTTCATTTAATTTAAAGGAGATGATGCGGCAAGCATATATATAGATAGGTTGATGTCTGTAAATCGAACTTCATCAATACAGTATAATAGTTTCTATTTAGCGAAACCTCATTAAAAGTTGTCATCAGCAGAATATGATGTTCTTTCATTTTGCTTAATATGAATATGATCAATTTAGTGCCAAAGGGACAGAGTCCTAACCATGTTGTAATCATTCTTCGACTTCAATCACAACATTGTTATCAACTTAATATGATATCCATGAAGAGTTTTTTGTGAAATTCCTGTAATACCCCCTTTCTTGTAGGCTAAGGAGTGTTACATGCTTTTTCTAAAATTTTTAATGTGGCACAAGATTCTTAGTTTAATAAAAATAAAATAACATTTATTTCATAAAATTGGAGTTCTAATAAAATGCCTTTGAAGAAAAAAAAAATTAACTGAAATAATTGAATTTAAATATATATCATAAAAAAATATTTATCTTAGAAATGTTGAAAATTCAAATAACTGCTCAATCTACTCTTAGTTTGCCTGCTCGCATTGGTCTTCTTCTTCACCTGGGTGGTTTTAAAAATAAGAAATAAGCTAAAATGAGTCGATGACTCAGTAAAGAATCCACAACAATGTAAGATAATACTATAGGAAATTTTTATAAAAATTATATTGAAATCTGAAAACATGATTGTACATGCTAATGCTCATGCTATGCATGACTGAACTATTTGATTTAATTGACTAACTAACTTAAACTGACTTATTTAGATTAACTGACTGATCTAACTAAACTTACTAATTGAACTGATTTAGTTGTATTGATTTAGTTGAACTGAGTTAACTGAACTGATTTAGCTGAACTTAGTTAACTGAACTGATTGGCCAACACACTTAATCCTGTGTGCAAGGTTATGCACCAGCCCCACATCCCGCTGCAGCAAGGGGGCCGCTGATAGTACTCTAGCGTACTATGGTGGACCACACTTAGGTCTGTGACTTGTACATCCACCCTGATCTGATATGCATTGGTACCATGCATCTGAATAGCCATCTAAAATAACTAATTTACTGAGCTGAATAACTGAATAACTGATTAATTATTTCCTGATCTGACTTGATCTTATACTTGAACTTAACTCAACTTATGTGACTTATGCGATATGAGATGCATAATACATACTAATATAAATAACTATAACTCACTGAATCTAAGCATGATGTTGCATGACATGATCGTGTGTTATGTTGTGCTGAATGACATTCTTGTATGACATAAAAGGTATATAAAAAAAGTTATCAAAAAACTAGTTTTACTAATAATATAAGCTATATATGAGATCCTAATTTTGTGATCAAATCCACTTACCTCGTAGCGCTACTTCCTAAATTCTTCTTCGTAACTTGTTACCTATACGAAATATGAGTCGTCACTAATGTTTCTAGAATAGTGTGTCATAACATTTTGTTTAGACAATACTATAATGTATAGTCTTACAAATACAATCTACTCATTAATATATCTTTATCTACATCTATAAAATACTATTTGAAATACTTTCGAACTATATTTACTTTTATCAAAATAAGTAGTGAAAACCCCAACTCTTGAAATGGGTTCACTTTCTTCTAGTTAACACGATCATTAGTCTTATAATAAATCTATAAATAAGTAATATTATCAAAACATTATTAATCTATTATTTCTTTATTTTCAAGTTACGACTTTTATATGTCAAATATATAAAAGAATCTATTTAGATAACCAACGGAATCTTTTTCATAAAATATATTTAAATTAGATATTAAAGTGTTCCAAAATTAAAAGCTTATTATTTACTACAAAATAAATCTATTTATATGAAAATAATATGATTTAAATCCTTAACTATATTCTATAGGGAATATAGAGTTTATGTAACAAATAAAATTCTGGTCTAACGTATTTATCTAATTAAAATTAAGTCCAACTTTAACATATTATTTTAAATATAAGAATTTAGTAGCATAAAACATCAAAACTTACTATAATGAAAAGTAAAAAAAAAAAACAAATCTTCATACGATAGATGAATGAGCTCGACAGTGTTTTAAAAAAAACAGATTAAATATTTATTATTTACTATTAATAAAATATCTAATCTTTTTAATATTATTTACTATATATATAAATACATATATGTATCTAAGTTATATAAAAACACATCAAAAGCATATCGATGAATCCGAGTTCCAGAAAATACACGTAACCCACGTTTTATTGTCCATTGAGGGGCAAAAGGGAGCAAAACGTGAGGGAGAAGCTCACCTTGAGATGCGACGTGAGCTCGTGACTGGGCTAGACAAGAAATGGTGTCTGGATGAAAGTTTTCCGAAGTCCCTACAGTAATTGAAGGTGGCAGAGTTGTGGCTTGACGTGGAGGAAGCCATTCCTCTATTTCGGGTGTTGTAAAACAGGGGCTTCATGGTGGTTGTTTACGGTGGGTTGGTGCCTTGATATCCCCTGGTTGAGTGCTAGTTGGTGGCTTTCATTGCATGGAGCTTAGGCTTGGCAGTGTGATGGAAGCCTAACATGTGCTCACTAAAGAATTTGAGTGTTGGGTGATGGAATCTAGGATCACCTCAAGGCAACACAAAGACTCAAGCGTATGATAGGCAAAAATCAAGACTAGCTCGGGCTAGCACTCAACTCTCAAAGATGTGGAAGAGAAAACTCTCAATTCATTGAAAAAAGCATAATGAAAAACTACAAGCAAAGGCCGAATATAAATAATGGAGTTTCATTAGGGTTTGCATTCATTTCCCCCAATCACTCCATTTATTTTCTAACGTAACTCAAACTCCTAAATTAAAGAACACAATCTTATCAAATACCAAAATTAAAGGAAACAAATTAGGAAATAACTTAAATAAAAGATAATAGATAAATCTCTAAATTATAGGACATGTGGCTGGCACCCCTCTTTCTTAATTCAAGGGATTTGTGATCTTGTCATCCAATCCCTAAAATCAAGGAATTTGGTCAACACTTGAATTCTTCTTGTTGCACTTTGTCTTGGGCGCCCATCTCCTCACCACCCGAACCATGCATACAACTCAATGCACTCCTCTTAGCCTCGGCACTCCTAACTCGCCTAGTGGCATTGCGAATGGCTCTCCTTGCATCTCCATCACAGTGGCGTGGGAAGGAGCAATGGAGGCATGGTAGGGCTTGTCGATGGTTGCGCAGCATGGAAAAGACACAATTAACGTATTTGCTCTATTTTGATGTAGTAAAACAAAGGGTTGCTGCCTTAACCGTGTCTCCATTAATGTAGCTTACATTGTTGTGGTGGCCACTAGTGAGAGCTCTATTTTCATATGAGGTTTTTTTCCTCTTTGGACGAGGTTACGAGCATATGAGCATATATATATATATATATATATGAAGAGAAACCCTGAAACAAGAGAGGGAGAGACGTGTATAGCTGAGATAGTGCGGGTGGCAACGGAACTAATTCAAATTTGAAAGTAAAACTGATCGATTTGGATTATACGCGAATACATATTCGTCCGTGATTGTAGAGATAGTCGAGAAAGAAAAGAACGTAAGTGGTAAGCGAAGTACATGAGACGCGCATGGTTTAAATTTATAAATTGTAATCCGCAAGCGAGGAGTTTTATCATGAATGAAAGTCTCAAAAAAAAAGAAATGGTGATCGTGTTTGGAGATTTTTTTTAAAAAAAAGTAAATAATAGGGCCTTCTTAAAATAATACAGACATAACTTATTCGATAGAGACTTTTAACTCAAAATAAATTCTACCTCTTTTATAAAAATATTAACAATTATAATTAAAATCTTATCTATGATAAAATCCACATTTAAAATATAAATATTTATTAATTTCATATAATCCGATCAAAAATAATATTACTAGCAATAACATAAGAGAATCTATGATAATATGAAAAAAATCGAAAGATCAAAATATTCGTATTTAAATTCTAAAATAAATTTGGGTCGAGATGTTACAAATTCTGTCTCACGGGATGTGATAGAGAGAAGCTTTCTATTATTTATATACAACTGACTACATATTATGTATTAAATATTGCCCATTAGTTGGGTTTCACTATAACATTTGGGAGTTTTTCCCACGGAGGAAAGTGGTGGGAAAAAGCTAGGATTAAGTGGCAAAATAAATTTTCCCCCCAAATTTTTTCGTGGGACGTTCGTGAAATATAATAAGTGGCGAATACTATTTTTGCCACCAATTTTTTTTGTGTGGAAGATGATACATTTTTTTCATGTATCCAGTTTGTGGTAAAAACTAGTTTGGTCCGTGGCAAAAACTATTAGGAGCCAAGGCTTAGTGGTGCTTTGGACTTTCTTACCCACAAAAGTCATGGTCAAAAAATAAGTATTGTCATGGAACCAATTAGTTGAAATACATCTTTATCCACGAGTTCTAAAGTGGCTAATTCGGTGGTTTATATATTGTTTCCACTACTAATGTTGTGGCAAAAAATCTTTTGGGTTGATCTCTTTTTAGGAAAACTATTCATCTTAATCTTATAATTTTTGGAAAAAGTTTGTTTCTCACCAATATATTTGCTTGCAAATAAGTATTAGCTACAAAGTGTATAGTGTTAAAAAAGTATTTCCATGAATGTACAAATGCTAAGAAATTTCAGAAAAAAATAAAAAAAAGTTAGAAAATAAAAAAATTAGACTTGAGCAAAAAATAATCATAACAAATAGTTTAATATAGGCTAAATAATGGAGGGATTCCATGTGAGATCTTAGGCTTTGTGTATTTTTACGTATTATTTTTATTATTGTTCTTAATTGTTTTAAGTTATTTTAATAATATTATTGGTTGTGTTTTATTTGTTTAAAATTTATGATTTGAACTATTAGTTAGTTAATATTAGTTTTACGTTATTTTAGGTTAAAATGTTGAGTTACGATGTTTTCCGTATTAATTTTAATATGAGGTATTTTAATAATTGAAATTAAATTTCTTTATTTCATTATAAGTTTATTTGATGTGTTTTATTTATTTTAATTAAATATGTTTCGGAATGAGTTTTTATATATATGTTTATGTTTGTGATTTTAAGTGATTTTGTGACCCTAATTGTGAGAATTGTCATTCATTTCTTTCCCTTCCTTTTTCTTTTTCTCCTCTTTTTCTTTTCTCTTTTTCTTCTTTCTTTTCTTCCCAGTTTCCCCCCAACCCTATGCAACAGCAGCCCCCCTCCCCTGGTTTCCTGTTCGGTCTTCGAGCCCCAGCAATGTCACCACCGGCTACCACCCTTCACCGCCCACACCGCTGGCCTCCCCACCCACCGACGAGTCCATCGGTACCAAAGGTGTCATCTCCGGCCATCCCACCCAAAAATGTCTTTTATGGCTTTTCTCGTGCTTTTTAGCTTTTCTTGTACTTTCTGCCACCGCTGGCCACCCATGATGTCGGCGACCTACCAGTAACCTTCCCTCACTTCGGCGAGCAAAACCCACCGTCCAAAACTACCAAGTTCGGCCATTTTCTCCTCCACCCGAAGTGGGTCTCTAAATAGATCTATCTCTGCCACGCCGCCGTATGGTCACTGTGGGTCTCACATCCACCACTAAAAGATTCCCCTTGCTCAGCCGACCACCCCCTAGCTCAGCTCTCCAAACCACAGCTCCACCTTCTGTGTACAAGCCTAAACTCAAAAATGGGTTTCCACCCATTTTGAGCTAGATCCGTCACCTTTCGGTAGTTTCATCGCCTCACCACTACCTTCACGAGATTCCCCACCCTTCAATGAGTATTTTATCTAAATTTTGGTGTCAAATTGAGCATTTTAACCCAATGTACGAAGTGACCGCTATGAGTGCTGCAGATCGGCTCTTGTTTGAAGATCTATATTTTTAGCGCTGTAAGTATTTTCCAAATAAATCTTGAAATTTAAATATATTTTGTAATAACAAATATGGGATACTGGTTGGTTGTTGGATATTTTGTGTATTGTAGTATACATTGCATTGTGCACGCATGTTCATATTTGTAAAGGAAAACTGAGTTTTCGTATAATTGCATGCATGTTCATGTGTTGGAAATGAAAACTGAGTTTTCAAATGTGTAAATAGTTTTCAGGTACGTTTGTATCACGACTTCAAGCCAAAATGGAGCATTATTTCGATGGAGCTCCTCTGGTCACTCAAGAGCAGAATATACTGAGTAATGTCCCCTAAATTATCGTCGGGCGACAATGAAATCGGACGGGATGGTAATGCTCTAGTGCCGATTCCGTGGCTCCTCTGCTGGTGAAGGCTAGGGGATGCCTGGTCATGGTACGTGCTGGGCGTGGTTAACTAGACATCGTCTGTTCTGAAGTCACATGTGTGATCGTTACCTTCAGTATGACGATAAGAGCCATTAATTATTGTAGCAGTGAACAACAAAAACATTGTTTATTGTAAAAGTGAAGTAGAAATATGGCAGTTGTATTTTGAAGACATGTTTAGTATATGGTCTTTCTATGACCATTTTTTTAATATTATATATTCGATTCTTTGGTCCAATGTTTATTGTAGTAAAAAATATGACTCTTCTATATAAGTTTTTTTTTTTGAATGACTGTTTTAAACAAGAAAAAAAAATACTCTAATTAGAAAAATTAAGCGGAAAATAAGAGATCGAAATTTGAAAATTTGAAAATTTAATGTTGTGGAAATTTAATATTTAATAGCTAAAAACATAATATTATAATATTAAAAGTGATTATAATTTTAATTATAAAAGTTATATTTTTTTAACTATAATAGTGAATTTTTTTTAAAAGTGTTCTTTTTTTTTTAACTATAGTTAATATAATTGAACTATAGTTAGTAGCTATAAATATAATTTATAAATATAATATAATTTAATAGTTATAATATAAATAGTTAATAGTTATAAATATAATTTAACTATAATTAATAGCTATAAATATAATTTAATAGTATTAATTAATAGTATTATATAGTATTAATTAATACTAATGTATATACTAGTACTATATAGTATAGTAAACATTAATCATTAATTTAATTATACTATTATTTAGTAATCTCTAAATTTTTTTCTCTCAATTCTCTCTAAACAGAGAAAGAAGCATCTCTTCGGGAGGGGGTAGGAGTTTCGACTCTCCTTTTCCTCCTTCCTTCCTCCCTCCTTTCTGTGTTTTTTTTTTTTTTTTTTTGTTTTTAGTGTTTTTTCAGGCCGAAAGAGGATAAGTGGCGTTCAGATTTTTTTTCGACGACCTTTGACCACCACCTGCCCCACCACGAGGTTCTCCAACCGCTAATATATCAGTCTACCTAAAGGCGTACTGAGATTAGTGGCATGTGACCTATACGCGCGGATTGAAGTGCGAGCGTGGCCTTCAGGTGCCACCACCACGAAATCTCCATCGCCTCCACGCGTGGTAGTTCTGGGTCTAGTGTCGTCGGCAAATGTAGGGTTGATGTTTTGGCACATGCCAAGGTGGCCCTGGAGCGTGTGCGTCATGCACCACTTGCCTCCATTTGTTCGATATTTTTTTATTTTTTAAGTATTTTTTACTTTCCTCCAAGGTTGAAAACCAAATCTAGTTCGGTTTTCCCATCATAGTTGTTTAGTTTTGTATATTATTAATATTAATTTTTTTTTTTTAAATCTCTAGGACTTATGGGAGGTTCGTAGAGTTGGGCTCCCTTAGCCATCGTTGATGGGAGGGAGTCATTGTTTGTGGGAAAGTGCTGGTATTTATTCTGTCGTGAACCCAATGTTGGATGCATGTCTCTTAGACAACGTTTTAGAGATATTGTTGAAGAGCTAGACCATATAATATAGTAATATAGTACTACAGTTATAGTAATATAATATACTTAATAGCTATACATTAACTTAACTAATACTAATACTATAATATAGTAATATATATACTAGAACTATATTAATCATAGTAATTACTAATATATATACTAGTACTATATACTATAATAAAGATTAATCATTATTTTAATTAGAATAGTACTATATAGTAATATAATAAAGTATTAATTAATACTTATGTATATACTAGTACTATATACTATAGTAAATATTAATCATAAATTTAATTATAATAGTATAATATGGTAAGTATAAATTTAATTATAATAGTATAATATGTTTACTATAGTATATACTAGTACTATATACTATAGTAAACCTTAATCATAAATTTAATTATAATAGTATAACATGGTAAGTATTATATAGTTATTAATTAATACTAATATACATACTAGTACCATATACTATAGTTAATAGCTACACATTAATTTACTAATAATAGTACTGTATAATAATATAATATAGCCCTATATAATACTATATAGTATCCTAATACCATATAGTACTATAGTTATTATAGTAATAGAATATACTTAATAGCTATACATTAATTTAACTACATAGTACTATATTAATAGTAGTTATTACTAATATATATACTAGTATTATATACTATAGTAAACATTAATCATTAATCTAATTTATAGAACTAATAGTACTATATACTATAGTTAAAGAACTAATATAATTAATACTATATAGCAATAGTTAGTAGTAATATATATACTAGTACTATATACTATAATTAATAGCTATAAATATCATATAACTATGAAGTACTATATGGTAATGCGCTACAATAATTAATACTATATAGTGATGGTTAGTTGTGATATATATACTAGTACTATATACTATAATTAATAACTATAAATATAATTTAACTATAACAGTACTATATAGTAATGCACTAATATAATTAATGCTATATATAGTACTATAGTTATAGTAATAGAATATACTTAATAGCTATACATTAATTTAACTATATAGTACTATATTAATAGTAGTTATTACTAATATATATACTAGTATTATATACTATAGTAAACATTAATTATTAATCTAATTTATAGTACTAATAGTACTATACACTATAGTTAAAGTACTAATATAATTAATACTATATAGTAATAGTTAGTAATAATATATATACTAGTACTATATACTATAATTAATAGTTATAAATATCATATAACTATGAAAGTACCATATAGTAATGCGCTAAAATAATTAATACTATGTAGTGATGGTTAGTTGTGATATATATATACTAGTACTATATACTATAATTAATAACTATAGATATAATTTAACTATAATAGTACTATATAGTAATGCACTAATATAATTAATGCTATATATAGTAATCGTTAGTACTAATATATATAATAGTACTATATACTATATACTATATAGTTAATAGCTATAAATATAATTTAACTATAATAGTACTATATATTATAGTAGTTAGTACCAATAGTCCAATTCTATAACTATTAAGTAATACATATAGTCTATAAAATCCATACTAATATTTATAATATATTATGAATATAATAAATGTTTGTTATAAAACTTAAAGAAAGAAACTACTATTGCAAAAGAGAAATAAGAAATTCTCTCTGAAACTCTTAAGAACTGAAACTTTCTTTCTCTCTCTGTATTTTCTTATGAATTTCATTACAACTAAAACCCCTATTTATAGGTTTTGAAATTACTATGCAAGTTACTATACAAGTCACTATGCAAGTCACTATGCAGAATTTAAAATAATAGTGGTGGGGTCATTCACATAATTTAAATGGTGGGACAGGGGGCGGCTGTATTTCGTTCGTTCATTACACTCCCCCTTGAATGACCGCCAATAAGGAATCTGCCTCGTTAAAACCTTACCAAGTAAAAACCCAGTGGGAAGAAAAACCAATGGCGAAAGAAAAAGAGTACAGTCTTCTTATGTATCCACAAGTGCTTTAAGATTGCCTCATTAAAACCTTGCAGAGGAAAACCCAATGGGACAAAACCTCAGCGAAGGAAAAAGAGTATAATCAGCACATTTACTCCCCCTGAAAAGTGCATGACAAAAGATCTTTGAGTCTTCGCATTCCAATGTTATGCGAATGTGAAAGTTGGTAACGCTTTTGTGAATAAATCTGCCAGATTATCACTAGATCGTATCTGCTTGACATTAATTTCACATTTCTCTTGAAGTTCATGAGTATAAAAGAATTTAGGTGAAATATGTTTGGTTCTGTCACCTTTGATATATCCTCCTCTGATTTGAGTGATACAAGCAGTATTATCTTCATATAAGATTGTTGGGCTATTATTGATCATGGGAAGTCCACACTTTTTCTGGATATATTGAATAACTGATCTTAACCAAATACACTCTCGACTTGCTTCATGAATAGTAATGATCTCTGAGTGATTTGAAAAAGTAGCAGATAGTGTCTGCTTAACAGATCTCCATAATATGGCAGTATCTCCATAAGTAAATAAATATCCAATTTGAGATCTACCTCTGTGTGGGTCTGAAAGATAACCTGCATCTGCATACCCAATCACCTCTGAACTTGAATCACGTTGATAAAATAATCCCATAGCAACCGTACCATGAAGGTAACGAATGACATGTTTAATATCTTGCAAGCAGATTAACTGAAAATGTAATATCTGGTCGAGTGCAATTTGCAAGATACATCAAAGCTTCAATTGCACTGAGATATGGTACTTCAGGACCAAGAATTTCTTCATCGTCATCATAAGGACGGAATGGATCTTTTTTCACATCAAGTGTTCGAACAATCATTTGAGTACTCAGGGGATGAGATTTGTCCATATAAAAATGCTTTAGGACTTTCTCAGTATACATGGACTGATGAATAAAAATTTCATTTGGCAAGTACTCAAGCTGCAGGCCGAGACAAAGTTTTGTTTTGTCAAGATCTTTCATTTCAAATTCATTCTTTAAATATATAACAGTTTTTGAGATCTCTTCAGGAGTTCCCACAATATATAAATTATCAACATAAACCGCAATAATGACAAATCCGGATTCTGATTTTTTAATAAAAACACATGGGCATATAGGATTATTCTCAAATCCTTCTTTCAATAGATATTCGCTTAAGCGATTATACCAAATGCATCCGGATTGCTTCAACCCATATAAAGATCTTTGTAGTCTGATTGAGTACATATTTCTAGATGTACTTGTAGATGCTTCAGGCATCTTATATCCTTCAGGGATTTTCATATATATGTCATGGTCTAAGGATCCATATAAATATGCAGTGACTACATCCATCAACCGCATTTCTAATCCTTTTGTAACAACCAGACTAATCAAAAATCTAAATGTGATTGCATCCATAACGGGAGAGTATGTTTCTTCATAATCAATCTCGGGTTTCTGTAGGAAACCTTGTGCAACAAGTCATGCTTTGTATCGCACAATTTCATTTTTCTCATTACGTTTTCGTACAAATACCCACTTATATCCAACAGGCATTACACCCTTTGGTGTTTGGACAACAGGTCCAAATACTTCTTGTTTTGCTAGCGAATTTAATTCAGTTTCAATAGCTGTTTTCCATTTTAGCCAATCATTTCTACGTTGACATTCTTCGACGCTTTTTGGCTCACTTTCTTCATTACTTCTGGTAATGTCAAGGGCCATTTTATATGAAAATATGTTGTCGACAATAGTTTTATTTCTATCCAGAATTTCTCCAGTTTTCATAAAATGTATTGAGATCTCATTATTTTCAGGTACCTGTTCCTCTACAGGGGAAAACATTTCATGACACACCTCTTCCGGAGGTCCCTTTTTAGGAGATTTATACTCTTCAGGAGTTTCCTCTTCAGGAGGTTCTGGAATAGAAGATTTGAGCTCTTTAAGAGCACCAATTATATTTGTAGCCTGTATTGTGGGTATGTGTTCTTCAGAAACACCAAATTCATTTTGTATTCTTTTCCTTCTGGGAATTTTGTCTTTTGCACCAATAGGTCTTCCACGCTTCAGGCGTATTTTAGATTCACCTATTGCTGCTTTGACAATTTGTCCTTCAGGGATTTCAATCCTTGCTGGAGTATTAACAGCAGGAATATAAGATTTTACTACACCTTTAGTGTCAGTAAATACATCCGGTAACTGATTTGCAACATTTTGCAAATGAATAATCTTTTGAACTTCCTGTTTACATTCATTTGTAGGAGGATCAAAATGAGACAGGGTCTTATTATCCCAAGTAATATCTTGTCGTGCTTCAGGCACCGACTTTTCTTTACCCATTAAAGAAAAATTTGATTCGTCAAAATGATAATCCTCAAAACGTGCTTTAAATATATCCCCTGTAAGGGGTTCAAGGTATCTAATAATGGATGGAGAATCAAAACCAACATATATCCCAAGTCTACGTTGAGGGCCCATTTTTGTACGTTGTGGAGGTGCAATTGGAACATATACAGCACATCCAAAAGTACGAAGATGAGAAATATTTGGTTGTTGACCAAATGCAAGCTGTAATGGAGAATATTTATGATATGCAGATGGTCTAATGCGAATTAGAGATGCTGCATGAAGTATAGCATGTCTCCAAACAGAAATAGGTAGTCTTGATTTCATAAGTAAAGGTCTAGCGATTAGTTGAAGCCTTTTGATCAAAAACTCAGCTAAACTGTTTTGTGTGTGTGTATGGGCAACAGGATGTTCAACATCTATTCCTATTGACATGCAATAATCATCAAAAACTTGAGATGAAAATTCACCTGCATTATCCAATCGAATGGTCTTAATTGGATATTCAGGAAATTGTGCTCGTAGTTTAATTATCTGAGCAAGAAGTCTAGCAAATGCAACATTTCTAGTGGAAAGAAGACAAACATGTGACCATTGACTAGATGCATCAATTAGAACCATAAAATATCTAAATGGTCCACTTGATGGATGAATAGGCCCACATATATCTCCGTGAATCCTTTATAAAAAAGATGGAGATTTAACAATGACTTTTGAGGGAGATGGTCTGATAATTAACTTACCTTGAGAACATGCAGAGCACGAAGATTCATTGGGTAGAAATATCTTTTGATTCTTTAAGGGATGCCCATGCGAATTTTTAATAATTCGTCTCATCATTATAGAACCCGGATGTCCAAGGCGATCATGCCAAGTCATAAATACTTTAGGGTCAATGCACTTCTGGTGCATTACCACATATGATTCAATTGTTCTCATTTTTGTATAATACAATCCAGAACATAGAGCAGACAGTTTTTCTAATACGAGCTTCTGGCCCGATATTGTTTTAGTAATAAGGAGATGCTCTTTACTGCCTTCATTAGTCGTTTCAATATGGTAATCATTACGACGTATATTTTTGAAACTCAATAAATTTCTTCTGGATTGTGAAGAGAATAGAGCATCATCAATACAAAATTTGGTGCCATTAGACAACACAATATAAGCTCTTCCGGAGCCCTCAATTAAATCCGATGAACCTGATATGGTATGGACATAGGCTTTACTTAGTGTTAGATTTTGAAAATATTTCTTTTCTTTGAAAATTGTGTGAGTTGTAGTACTGTCAGCCAGACATATATCTTTATCATTCAACTCAGAGATAAAAAGCTCATCAATGTGATTCATGATTCTACAAAATATACAAAAACTTTTATTACTGATAGAAAGAAAATACATTAATTGAGTGAAGCACTTCCATCTCCAATTAAGTGTTCAATACTACCTTCAGGATGATTAAAAAAATCAGATACATCAAGATGAGTAACGTCTACATCTACTGAATCTAATAAATCATCTGATGGTTCTACTAAATTTATTTCATGCACTTTATTCTTTCCTTTGATAGAAGCTTGATATAAATAAGCTAAGTGTCTGGCCGTACAACAGGTACGTAACTACTGTTTAATCATATTACATCTTATAACAAACATCTTCATCTTTTTATTAAGAATTATTCTGAGGGCCTTTACCTTTCTATGAGTTGGATCACTTCTGGTGATACGATATATATATATATATATTTTATCATCTTTAGTGTTGTCACTTTTGGGACCAACACTTCTATAATTTTTCTACCACGTCTACGCCCTTAATTCCTTTGAAAGGATGCACCGTTCACTTCTAGGAATTGTGTAAATTCGATATTATTAATAGGACGTAACTGGTGTAACAAAATCTCATTATTTAGCTCAATCACTGGAAGACAAAACAAAAGTTCAGAATATTTATTGAATTTTCACTCTCGATATTGCTATTGTAGGAGCACATTCGAGGTATGAAAAATAATGTTTTCTTTTATATATCATCACCAGTGACATTTTCACTATATAATTTTAATATTGAGCTGATTTTAAAGAGTGCAGAACATTCAATACTACTCTTAAAATCTTGCAACTTCAGGTGCAATAAATCATAATGATCTTTTGAGAGGATTACATATTCTGGTGCTTATATCACTCTCTTAATTCATTTCACACAGTAAGATGATTTTTCATCATGAGATACACAGTACGGTCCTTCAGGGACACATGGTTTTCTTCTATGATTGTATCTTTCAAGTTCATCATCATATCCAAATAGATCTCATCAAGGATCTTGGATAAATAACATTTTTCAGAAATGTCAATAGTAATAAATTTCAATATTTGACATTATATTACAAAAATAAATCTGTAAATTTAAGAAATATATTCACATTATCATGAGAATAAAAATAAAATTTTATCAAGTAATATTTAACAATATTACCTTTAATATTTATCTCAAGGAGTGTAAATAATATATTGAAAAACTTACTTAAAGTAGAAGACCACTAGCTTCAGTATCGGTAGAACCTCGTGCTGATAATGTGTTATAAAACTTAAAGAAAGAAACTACTATTGCAAAAGAGAAATAAGAAATTCTCTCTGAAACTCTTAAGAACTGAAACTTTCTTTCTCTCTCTATATTTTCTTATGAATTTCATTACAATTGAAGCCCCTATTTATAGGCTTTGAAATTACTATGCAAGTTACTATGCAAGTCACTATACAAGTTACTATGCAGAATTTAAAATAATAGTGGTGGAGTCATTTACATAATTTAAGTGGTGGGACAGGGGGCGGCTATATTTCGTTCGTTCATTACAATGTTGTTATTTTAATATTAACAATGTTAATTTAACTATACTATAAGTCATAACTAATATAATAAAATATTTAATATTTAATATATTAATATATAGTTAATAGTTAATATAACTTTTATTAATGTTTAGTAATACTAATACTATGTATTATGGTTAATAATCAATAATTTTATTATTTATATAATTATAGTTAATTAATTCATACAACTATATTTATATAAATAATATATATGCACAATGAAAAGTATATATATAATAAATAATAAATATATATAATTAATTATATATAACTATAATAATATGTTGACATTATTATTGCGAAGGCCAATTTTTAATATTTTTTTATATAATTTAAAGATAAGTTTTATTAAACTTAGACAATGAAGTTAGCTCTACCATTGAGACAACATACATTACCCGCATAATGATCAAGGTCGTCAATAAAAATTACACCGAAATACATTACATCACAAATATCATAATAAAAGTACACCATCTTATATTAAAGTCTTACAAAAAATATAACGGATTACATGAGGTATAACAGTCTGTGATACATAACCATTTTTTATATACATAAAATCTACAACACAAACTATTATAAAACAAAAAACACATGACAATAATAACACTTTCAAAACTCCCTTATACTTTTTTTCTATTGTTTTAAATTTGGATTCTTCGTTACATTGTACCCTGTCGAACCTCTATTCAGCTAAGTCCAATAATTGCTTACAAAAATTATTTTGCGCCCTTTGAAAATTAATTCACTCAAAAAACTTACATTATTTATCGGTGGGACAATTATAAAATCTTCTATCTAAACTATGAGATCTACTAAAAATTCAAAGTTTCGCTTGAGAGCTACAGAAGCAAAGTGGTCTCTCCAAACCAAATCTGTCTTCTCCACTTGCAATCCAAGAATTTGAACCAGAATTTGAACTTGATCTTCTCATTTCCGGTCATCATATTGAAAAAGCATCAATAAATATAATGTTTTATTGGAAAAGAAAAAAATTAGGTATTATCAATTTAAAATAAGATATAATAGATGATTATATTCTATTTATGAAATTAATATACTTTTATAATTACATCATGAAATCAAAATAAGATATTAGCTTCCCCTATATTCATACACAAGCAATGACCAGCAACCTCGAGGGGATTAAAAAGCAAAGAACCATGCTTACTGAATTAATCTCCCAACCTAAATCTTAAAATGACTCTTGGCTTATATTCTAAAAGTGAAACCTTGAATCTATTTAAATAAATAAAATCAACATATACATTAGAGGAACTTGCAGCATCGTATCCTCTGATTGTCAACCATTAAATCATATAAACATCTGCAAACGAAAAGAGAAAAAAATTTCAAGAAAAAAAAAGAGCAAAAAAGAAATATGAGACAATCATTAAAAACAGTAGGCAGCCATGGTAGAGGAAGGCAATATTATTATTTTTTATAAAAGTAAGAAGAATTAATTGATCCACATAATTAGGCAAGGTCTAAGTACACATGAAGTATACAGGAGATGAACCTAATTACATGGTAAGCGTTGTGAAAAACAATGTAAAAGTTATTAAAACTAGTCCCATTCAATGCAATAGCTGAAGCCCAAAGTAACAATGTAAGAAAGAAAAAGTCCCTGTTCAAGGGAAGGGGAAGTTGCTATTGGGGTTACCACTAAAGCAAACTTCATAACTTCATAACATGAATAAGTAAAATTGGCCTATACGCTAACAATAATGGTTACAAGTGGCCACGCACGTTTCAATCCCATGCACAATAAAAAGAAAGGAATCCCTTTTAAGTTAAATCCAGATAACTACAATTCGGATTAGAAAAAAAGAGTTAAATTTTTTAACTCATTATTGGTACTTTTTGTTTAATACTAAGAAATAGCTCGTTTAAATACATATATATATATAGGAGTATTAATTTCGGCCTGAAAAGAGGTGTACAATATTATTCATATTGTAATATCATTTAGAGCACTTTCACTGAATTATACAAATGCAAATCTAATGAGATGTTTGAATAATAGAGTCCAAAATTGCACTGCAACAAATTATGCAAATGCAAAAAGATATGACTTGTAACTACATTAAATCTATTTTTGTAGTTCAGATTTGGATTTTACTATAACTAGACCAAATACAACTAAAAAATATTGCTCTCCCTCAATTTGCCCTCTCCTCAGCTCATTTCTCTCCCACGAATTTTCCCCTCTCTCTTCTTTCTGTTCCTTTCTTCCTTTCTGGTTTCTTGCCATCACAGCCTTTCCCTTCCATCTCAATTTGGATTTTACAATAATTAGCAGTTGCATTGTTGAACATTTTGGTACTTCCATCTTTAGTGGGTCTAAAGCATTTTTGGAGATGTAATGTAGTTTACTTTATATACCATATGCTTTGTTTCTCTAATTTGTTTGGTTAATGACTGTTTAGATTTTTAGTTTTAGATCTTTTTTTTAGATCAGTTACTACTTTGAACTGTCAGTCTGTCACCATTTCTAGTCTGAAACTTAACTGTACATCTTTCTCCATCAGAATGCTACTTTACCCAAGTAGGAATGATCACTCTTTGATCACTCTAAGAGTACGATGAACAGATTCATGATTACTAAAAATTTCTAAGCATAACCAAGAGTGATCACTCTTTGATCACTCTTGGTTATGCCATATTCTCACATAAATCTGGAAGGACAGTTGATTCAGGCTCTAAAAATTTCTAAGTTGTCGAGTTCCATAATAGTATTTGGAATGAATATTAGTAACTACTTGACCACTCCAAAGACTATTTAGTCTCATTCATGTTTAAAAACTAACATGGAGAGAAAGAGGTCTATCAAATCCCTGATCAATGTCTATCAAATCCCTTGAATAGCCAACATAAATCTCTTTCTATATCAATATTTGTTTTAAAAGAGAACATGATAATTCATCTACCATGGAGCTTGATTTGTAATCACAACATGATTTGAAAAAGAGAAATGAAAAACATACCTAAACTAAAAACAACTTGAGTTACATCACGATCTGTTTTTACTTCAACTTCATTTTCAATAATTATTTCCACTGTTTTCCCATCAAATATACAATTTTATTCATTAACGTGCAAAATAAAATGATTACTATGACAAGATTAAAAATTAACATGGGAAACTAATATCTGGAATAACCAATTTGTGCGAGACCTAGGATTTTTTGGTTTAAGCAATTCGTGCTCATGCGAGACCTAGGGTTTCGTTTGGGAATCAGCAATTCATGCGAGATAACCTAGGATTTTCGGGAATCAGCAATTCGTGCAAGATCTAGAGACTATAAATTTTAGAATCGAACATAAAGAAAGAGGGATGTTACCGCGAGGCTTGCGACGGCTGCGAAAGTGGCTTTAGACGGCTGCGAGAGGGGCTTGAGACCGCTGCTAGAGGTGCTTCACAATGATGCGAGAGGGGTTTGAGAGCTGCAAGACGGACGAAATGGGGGGGAGAAGGGAGGGGGTGGGTTTACGAGAGAATCGAAGAAGAGAAGGGAAAATTGAAGAAGAGAAGGGAAGATCAAAGAATAGAAGTGATGGGAACAAGGAAGAAGGGGAGGATCGAAAAAGAGAAGAGAAAGTTTACGAAATGGTGGGGGAGAAGGGGGAATAGGGGAATGACGGAGAAGACTGAAGAAGAGGAGAAATTAGAGATTGGATGAGGGCAATGGTATAGTTTTCTCTTGTGTTTAATCCGTGTCATTTTTAATCAGTCGGATCATCCTCGAACATCACCCAAAAAAAAAAAAAAAAGTTGTATAAGTTTTTCTTCTCCAAAATCTTTTTTTTAATTAAGAAATTATTGAGTCTCCCTTACCAAGATTTAAAAGCTTATTTATATATAATACTTGTATAAGCTTAAAAAATAATTTGGAAAAATATGATAAACTCAAATATTATTCAACATATACCTTATCATAGTCAATTTCTAAAAGATTTGAATCTTGCACTACTAGTTGACTCATGTTTTTAGTGATGACTTTAAATTCATCTTTTTTGTTTCTAGAAATTCAATTGCTTTTTAATAAGTATATTTTTTGAATTTAGAAACAAGTATCCAAATATAGTTTCTTTTAAATTAATTTAACTCTTCTTACATAATTAAAATCTAAAATTTATCAAAAAAGTACTTTATCAATATTTTCCAATTCAGTTTGGGATTAAAAAAATATATATAATTAATGTAAGAATTTTTAAGAGATGATCAAGTTCTTACACCTTAAGATGGTTCTTCCATAATTTATTTTGACAAATGATCTTTTACAAGTTTTTACTGTTTGGTTGTATTTTGCATATATTTTGATGATCTTTTCTTATGTATTCATTTTAGACTTTCTTCGACTGTGTTCATTTTCTTGAGTTTGAGGCTCCCCAGGTTATTTATAAATTTATTTCTTTATCAACAGATTTTTTAGAAAATAGAAATTTAGATTCATCAAATACTACATGTATACATTTTTGTATGGTCAAAATCCTTTTTTTATTGAAGACTCTATAAACTTTAATATTAGTCAAACATATAAGAAACCTTCCTCACATTTTGTATCATACACATCTAAATTACTCATGTCATTTAAAATGAAACATTTGTATCTAAATACATGAAGATAATCAATACTGGATTTTTTCTCATGCCAAAGCTTGTAGGGGTTTTTATATAATTTAGATTTTAATAACTCTATTTATAATATAACATACAATTGTTACTTCTTCAACCCAAATATAACTAGACAAGTTATTATTATTGAGCATTATTCTTACAATCTCTTGAATGGGCTTGTTCTTTCTTACTGCTACCCTATTTTGTTGAAAAGTATGAGAATTAGATAAATTATGCACAAAATTAGTTTCATCACAAAAAAATTTTAGTATCTATATTAGCAAAAATTTTCTCCCTATCACTTATGATGCTCGAAATAATATGGTCATTTTCAATTTAAATTCTCTTGTATAGTTTGGTAAAGATATTGCGTGTCTCGTCTTTATAAGCAAGAAACATGATCTAATTATATATAGATAAACCATCAACAATTCACAAATCCATAATATTTTTCTCCTAAACTTGCAACTTTGTTTGATCCAAAAAGATTCATATTTATCCGTTGTAATGGTCTAAAAGTGGAAACATGTTTCTTAGTTAAAAAAAAATTTACGTTGATTTATTGAACTGGCATGCATCCACAAATTATCTTAAAAAAATTTGAGAAGTGCTACAGCCACAAAAAAAAGTCTACAAAAGTAAACTCACATTTGAGGCTAAAGCATTTTTAAAAAAAAATTCACTTTTGATAAAACCTTTCATAAGATGATTTTTTTAGCATGACCTAACCTCAAATTTTATAATAAATTATTTTTATTTTGAGTTAAAATAAATAGCATTTTGTGAGGAAATTTATTCAAATTCAATTATATAAGCATTATTCCTTCTAAATATAGTAAAACAAATATAGCAATTATGATCATTTAAAATAATACACTTATTATTTTTTAAAGTAACTATAAAACTTTTATCACACGATTGACTTTTGTGCTAAAAAGATTATGTTTAAAACCTTCATCAAGTATCACATTTTCAATTATGAGAAAATATTCTTTACCAATTTTATTTATTCCTATGATCTTTTTTTTTTTTGAATTATCTATAAATGTCACTTATCCTCTATCTTTGGATATAAAGACGATGACATTTATTTTTATCTTTGTTATGTGTCTTGAATATCTATCATCAAGATATTTACTTTTGCTTGTAAATAACTTCATGCATATCTCAAAATCATCTTTAACTATAAGTCAAAGACTTAATGTTTATTTGTAATTTCTTTCGTTGTGTAAGCCACTTAAATTATCATTCCAAATAACTTTTATCATCCTTGTTTAAATTTTTCGATAGAGGACATTGTGTCTTGATCTATCAAGATCTATATAATTGTAACAAGCTAAATAATCATTTTCATTTATATTTTTCTTAAAAACTCTTTGGAAGGATTTCCTTGAAAAATACTCTAGATATTTTTAATATTTCAATTTTCCTTGAAAATAATGTAGATGGAACAGAAATATTTTAAACTTAATGAAATAAAATCAAGTTTGATTTGCTCTAGCAAGGTCATAATGGTTGAATACTTTTAACTTTTGACAAAAAGGTTAGGTTTAACAATTTGGGACCACTTGAATCATCGAGTGCGACCACTTTTAATCCATTATCTTCGATTTAGTGTAGAAAAAAGAATTGACGTGACATTTTTCATGTCAGCACTGGCATTGTAATTTGCAGGTACATTTGTTTTAGAGAAATGCTTCTTGTACATGTCGTTGGGGACACGCAGTCCACGTTACAAAAGTGAAACGGTTCGTTTCCAATTTTGGGGACATTTTGTCACCATTTTCTCTTTTCTGTTTGGTGTTCTAGAAAATGCTGAAGAACACTAGATTGAAACGGAGCTTTCTAAAGAAATTGAATAGCGTTTTACTAAAAGTGCATTTCACGACTCAGCTTCCCAACCAAACATACAAAAAATTAAAATGCTTTTGTCAAAGAAATTAAAAAATTACGATGAAACACCTGCAAATTTGTGTTCACAACGATAATGCCCCCCTTCTTCTTCTTCTTCCTCCATTAATCTTTTCCAAACAAAATCCTTCCTTACTCATTTCTTCAGTTGTCTTTCAACATTAACAATCCATCAAAGAACCACAAGAAAACATCAGTCTTGAAAATACAAGTTTGGATTTTTGTCGTTCAACTACCTAGAATACTCCACCCATTTATCCTCTGTTAAAATCATCTACCCAGAATTGTGTGAAGCATATGAACAACCGAATAGATTAGTGATGAAATTGAATAAATCACACCAATGGTAAACAAAAAATCTTCAAAGAATTCAAGGCGCTCATTTTCCACAAAAATCTTCCCCAAGAGCAGCTATCTTCCAACAAACTGAAAATTAAAGGATTTATCCAAATAAACCAGAAATCAAGCCAGAACAGAGCAACACTTCATCCCACAAGTGCTTCGCTTGCAAAATAGAAGTATGTTTGGAAAAATCTCCTCTGGTTTCGTTCAAATCCAAGAAATCTCAAGTGTATTTTGCGATTTGTTCAAAGGCTCGAACCATTTGGAACTTTCAAGTTTCAAGCGTATGATATGTCTGATAACGTCCAAAGAATAAAGCAGTAATTGTAATTCAGTTTCGAGGTGTCGATTTTACAGAGAGACATTTAAAAGAGTAGTAAAATAGTAAAGAAACTAAAAAAAAATATTAAATAATTAATGAGAAAAAATAATTAATTTTAAATGAAAATTAAAATTAAACAAAGTAATTAATAGAAAATGTAATCAAAGTTTACGAACAATAGAGTGCCGAAAATCCCTTACACGTATCCGGTATTTTAATTATTCTTAATTCATTAATAACTCAATTGAGAATTCAATGCCGTAATTCTCAATTGGAAGATATATAATTATAAATCAAAAAATTAAATCAAATGTAACTCTTTGAAAAATTACTCACATTTTTAAATTATGCAAATTGATACTAACATTGAGAAAACCCAACGACGATAACGTACCTAAGGAGCAATTGCAGCAGAGAATTAAATTAATATAAATAATCAATGTATCCAATAACAATCATAGAAAAATGTGATGGACCTCAGCAATATTCAAGTGAATTCGAGGTTCACTACCCTCCAGAAAGAGATGGAAACAGAGAAGTAGAGGAAACAGAGAGAGACGAAATGAGCTTGAATCTGAGTTGCCCTCATTTGCAACTACAGAGATGCTTTTATAGGCGGGAATTATGAAACTACGGCAGTTGATGCCGTTACAATGAAATGACACTATCGTTTACATTTATTAACACTAAACAACATTCTCCTAGCATCAACTACATACTATCATTTATTAAAATGGTGTGCATTACAAATTTAACTAACAACTAACGTTTCCTTCATCTTCCTCTTCACTTCGACATGCTGTGTACTCTAGCACCCTTCCTCTTCCGTATTCCAGCCATTCTCGCTTCTACTGCATTGCTTCTTGCACACATTAAGGCCCGTGACATACCCTCTCCCTTTAAAGCACCTTACCCACAAGGTGGGGATAATGATGACACAGGTCCCAGTAAGGCTCCCAAGTCACATCTTCTTGATCAGCCCCTCTTCATTTCACCAAAACATCCACCACAGCAGAATTATTATGCTTCCTACTACGGCGTTGCAAAATAAGTTCTGGCTCAGGCAGCAACTCACCTTGAAAATCATCTGGAGGTAAAGCTGAGAGTGGAGAATGCTGCTGTCCCAATTTCTTCTTAAGATAGGAAATGTGGAAAACTAGATGAATTGAACCATGAGTAGGCAAATCCAATTTATAAGCAACCTGTCCGATCCTTTGAACAATTTGAAATGGGCCAAAAAATCTGGGAGAGAGCTTAAAATTTCTTCTAGCTACAAGTGACTGTTGTTTATAAGGCTGTAGCCTTAAATAAACCCAGTCCCCAACCTCATATTCATGCTCTGTTCTTTTTTTATCAGCAAATAACTTCATACTATCTTGAGCAGCTATCGAGTTGAGTTTAAGAGTGGAGAGTATTTGATCTCTGGTCCTTAGTACTTCATCAACAGCTGGGTTAGCTGTGATTCCAAGAATATAAGCTTGCAACTTTGGATGAGGCCTACCATAAACTGCCTCAAAGGGAGTGAGCTGAGTAGAGCTATGAAGAGTGGTATTATACCACCACTTAGCTAAAGTCATCCATTCAGACCATAGCTGTGGTCTGTCTCCAACAAAATTGCTTAAAAATTGCTTAATGCACTTATTAACTGCCTCGGTTTGACCATCACTTTGTGGATAGTATGCAGATGAGTATGACAATGTAACCCCTTGCAATTTAAACATTCTTTCCAAAAGGAACTAGTGAAAGTTGCTCCTCAGTCAGACACAATGCTTTGTGGCATACCATGCAGCTTAAAAACATTATCAAAGAATAATGTCGCAACTTTAGAAGCTGTAAATGGATGCTTGAGAGCCATAAAATGTGAGTATTTTGATAAGCGATCCACAACCACCAGGATGACAGAATACCCTCTTGAAATTGGTAAACCTTCAATGAAATCTATTAAAATGTCTGTCCATATCTGAACAGGAATTGGTAATGGTTGTAAAAGACCAGCAGGATAAATTTGTTCTCCTTTATTACGCTGACAAGATTCACATTCCTTTATATATTGCTTAATATCCTTCTTTAAACCAGGCCAATAAAAATCTTATCGAGCTTGATGCAAGGATTTGTGGAACCCCGAGTGACCAGCAGCTGGGCTAGCATGTACAAAATGCAATATTTTCAACTTTAATTCATCATTGTTGGGAACATAAATTCTATCCTTTTTTAAGATAATGCCATGCTTGAGAGTAAAAATAGAATTAACAGTTGCCCCACTCTGTAAGTCTGCAATGAGGTTCTCAGTTTGCTAATCTGCCTTATAAGCCTCCTTCAATTCTTCCAACCAAACTGGTGTAGGAAATGATACTGCTGGCATTAAAGTAGCTTCCTCTGTAACTTCCCTTTGAGACAAAGCATCAGCAGCTTTGTTATCCACTCCTTTCTTATATTCCACCCTGAACTAATAATCCAACAATTTAGCAATCCACTTTTGGTGAGAATCAGTTCCTATCTTTTGCTCAAGAAGATTTTTAAGACTATGATGATCGGTTCTTATGACAAAAGGAGCCCTCAAAAGGTAAGATCTCCATTTCTTAACAGCCATGACAAGGGCCAACAACTCATTTTCATAAGTTGAAAGTAGTAAATTTTTTCCCTTGAGAACCTAACTTAAAAATGTCACAGGTCAGCCATACTACATCAGAACAGCTCTCACTCCCACTCCACATGCATCATATTCGACAACAAACTCCTTGGTAAAATCAGGCAAACATAAAACTAGAGGATTGGAAACTGTACTCTTCAATTCCTCAAATGCTTTAGTTGCCATCTCCGACCATTTAAAGGCCTCTTTCTTCAACAAGGAAGTTAAAGGAGCTGCTATTTGACTATAGCCTTTGATAAACTTCCTATAGTATCCTGTCAATCCCGAAAAAACCCCTTAATGCTTTCAAACTTTTTGGAATTGGCAAAAATAGCATAGCTTCAATTTTCTTGGAATCTGCTCTTACCCCAGCTGCTGAAATTATGTGGCCCAAATATTCAATTTCATTATAAGCAAAATGGCACTTTGACTTCTTTGCAAATAACTAATGCTTCTCTAATGTCTCCAAAACAACTTGTAAATGGAGAAGATGCGATGCAAAGTCCTTGCTGTATATTAAAATATCATCAAAAAATACTACGACAAATTGTCTCAAAAATGGCTTAAAGACTTCATCCATGAGTGCTTGAAATGTGGAGGGGGCATTTGTGAGACCAAAGGGCATCACATGGAATTCATAATGTCCCTCATGAGTCCTAAAAGCTGTTTTATGGATATCTTCATCTCTCATTCTAATCTAATGGTATCCAGACCGAAGATCCAGCTTAGAAAATATTGTTGAACCAAACAATTCATCCAATAACTCATCAACTACTGGTATTGGATACTTGTCTTTAACAGTGGACTCATTAAGCACCCTATAATAGATACACATTCTCCAAGATCCATCAGATTTCTTTACTAACAAAACTAGAGATGAAAATGGTGATTGGCTACTTCTGATCACACCAGTTTTGAGTAATTCAGAGACAATCTTCTCAATTTTTGTTTTTTGAAAGTAGGGATATCTATATGACCTTACATTCACAGGTAGGGATCCCTCTTTCAAAACAATTTGATGATTACGAGCTCGATTAGGAGGCAGGCCAGTAGGTTCTTCAAATTTTTTTTCAAACTGCTGTAATAGTAGCTTGATTTCTGGAGAAGTTTGACTTCTATTTTCAACTGAATCAGCAGCCATTAACTTCAACCAAAACCCTTAGTACCAACTTTTGAAGCCATAGTAAGTTCTGTATCATCAACCATGGATAAAGTTGGTGAAACTAGACCTTTAAGACAGATTTGTTTGCCTTCATAATCAAACTGCATCTGAAGTTTTTGAAAATTCCAAATTATGGACCCAAGAGATGACAACCAATTCACACCTAACACTGCATCACAACCTCTTAAGTTAAATGTGAAAAAATCTGTTACAAACTTCATGCCCTGTATTATCACATTCACCTTAGGCACTTTAATAGATGTATCAAAAACACCTCCATTAGCCACTCTCACTAGCATACTAGTGACATGCTGCACAGATAAACCACATTTAGAAACAAGTGTTGAGTCTAGGAAATTATGTGTGCTGCCACTATCAATCAAAACCACAACACTTCTTTTGTTTATATGACCAACAACTCTCATAGTCTTGGTATTAGGAGTGCCTGCCACCACTCTCAAAGCATGTAATGAAATTGATGCAATTTCCATTGATAATTCGGATTCATCAAAAGATTCCTCTATTCTTAATTCTTCTTCAACATTATCACCAGAAGAATCATGAAGCTCCATTCCTTCCAACAGATAGATTTTTTGTTTGGCACATTTATGTCCGAGCTGCCATTTATCATCACAGAAATAACATAAACCTCTTTTCCTCCTATCTTGCATTTGACTGTCATTCACCTTCTGATAAGACAATTTGGCAGAGTTAAGTTTTGGAGTTCCAAGAAGAGAAGTTCCAGAACTCGAATGTTGCAATTTATAAGAACTATTCTTCCATACCTTCCTAGCACTCCATAAAGATTGTTCTTGAATTTTTGCCAATGCAAAAGCTTCATTTAAAGTGGCAGGGCTCAATAACCGAATTGGAAACCTAATTTCATCTTTCAAGCCACTCAAGAAGCAACTTAATTTGTTTCTATTAGTTACTCCTTTAATTCGATTAGAAAGTAGTTCAAATTTAGCTTTATACGAGGTAACAGAATGGACTTGCCTTAGATGAATCAAAGCCTCCATAGGATCATCATAGGCTGATGATCCAAAGCGAATCTATACTGCTTTGGTGAAGGACTTCCAAGTTTGGAACGTTCCAGCTTCACTTGCATCCTGGAACCAAATAAGTGCTTCATCATCCAGATGAAATGAGGCTAAAAATGTCCTTTGACCAGGAGGCACTTGATGGAGAAAAAAATATTGATTAGCTCGATAGATCCAAGCTGCCGGACTTTTCCCAAAAACCTTGGAAAATCAAGTTGGACTTCCTTCATTACAGACTTATCTCCAATAATCTTTTCCCAAACTTGCTCTTGCGATTCATTTTCTTGTACAAAGTCGTCTTCATTTTCGAGATCAACTAGCTTGGACTGGTCATTCGAAGAAAGCTTGGACATCTGCTTTAACAATTCCGTAAACTTCTTATCATTATGCTCCCTTTTAATTCTTGCTGACTCCTGCTGTTGAAGCAGAATAGCAATCGTATCTTCAAGTTGTTTCTGCTGTACATCTTGCTTTTGTGTGATCTGATTAACAGATTCCAGGATCTGAGCGTAGGATTTCTTCCCGTCCGCCATTTGTGACTCTGGATACCAATTGTGATGGACCTCAGCAATACTCAAGTGAAATCGAGGTTCACTACCCTTCAGAAAGAGATGGAAACAGAGAAGTAGAAGAAACAGAGAGAGACGAAATGAGCTTGAATCTGAGTTGTCCTCATTTGCAACTACATAGATGCTTTTTAGGCGGGAATTATGAAACTACGGCAGTTGATGCCGTTACAACGAAATGACACTATCGTTTACATTTATCGACACTAAACGACATTCTCCTAACATCAACTACATACTATCATTTATTAAAACGGTGCGTATTACAAATTTAACTAACAACTAACGTTTCCTTCATCTTCCTCTTCACTTCGACATGTTGTGTACTCCAACACCCTTCCTCTTCCGTATTCCAGCCATTCTCGCTTCTACTGCATTGCTTCTTGCACACATTAAGGCCCGTGACAAAAAAATCCATTCAATAGAAAAGGTATGATTGAATTTATAAACAGAATAAACTCTAAAACTATTCGGAGAATAAAACACTAACAATATTTTGAGAATGATAAAACAAAGAATTTTAATAATTGAAAATCAAATACATGAATTAAAAATAAATTAAAAATACTATCTAATGTGTAAGTTCATCCCTAACCTTACTTAAGAATTTAGATATCAATAAACATGATGAACAACAAAAATCTCAAAGAAAAGAAGCAGCCGCCGGCCATTGAGAAGAAATTTCGTTTACATCCGTGCGGCTCTCGTTCGTGTACTTCCTCTCTTCCGAATTCAAATATACATATATATATATATATATATCCTTTCCCATATATGTGCTGTGCCCAAGTTGAACTCGTGCTCTTTAAAACTTGCCGCTCCAACTAATCGAAATCATTTGGTAAATAAGCATGGGCCCATATGATGAGAAGTGCAGGTACATGGAGCCTAAAACGAATCGGCACGCATGCGACGTCCAAGCCTCTTTTAATTCACGTGAGATCACTTCAAATGAGACTCTAGCATAATGGATTGTGGGCCCATGTAAAACTATAATAAAATGCCGTGCTGCGTTTAAGTTTCATTTATGTATTGAAGCCCAATGAGATGCCGTGTGACTAGGGGTGTCAAAACGTGTTAACGGGTCGTGTTCGTGTCGTGTCAGGGCGTGTACATATAATGGTTAAAGGGTCAACACGAACACGACCTGTTAAGGATTTCGTGTCAAAAACTTCAACCCTAACACGACCCGTTAAGATAACGGGTTGACACGACACGACCCGTTAAGACCTTTGACACTATATGACACGACATGATACAATACGATCTAACCCGTTTCAACCCGCAAACCCGTTAGTGACCCGTTTGAGTTTAACCTAATTGATTTTATACAAATATTAAAACTTAAATAATAGTTATAAAACATAAAAAATTAATTACAAATTATAATATTAAAATTATAATTCAATAAATAGTACACTATAAAATATAATAAACACACAAATATGATCCACATATTATAAAATATTAAAATTATAATCCAAACGTATTAAATAAATGGGTTAACTTGTTAATGACTTTTTAATAAGTACTTAAATGGAATAATTAAGTGTCTAAGAGTATAAACTTATTTAAATTATGAGTTTTTGAAGTTTAGCTCAAGGATATAAAAGTAAATTCAAATTTCTTAACGTGTCTTAACGGGTCATAACGGATTTGACCCGTTATCAAATCGTGTCTTAACGGGTCGACACGATTTGACCCGAAACCCGTTAAGGCTAAACATTAACCCGCTTTTATCCTGTCGTGTTCGTTTCGTGTTAACGTGTCGTGTCATATATTGCCACCCCTACATGTGACTAAATGAATTACGTGGGCCCTTCTTCATTTAATTCCAAAGCAGCACACGTGTGGCCTTAGTGCTTGAAGTGTGGTGTTCCTTCAAAGTGATTTTCAATTGGATATGCAAATGAATTGTGAGCCATGGTTGACTTCAAGATGCTGCTTTGTTCCCCAAGTCCAAATATATTATCCTGCCTTCAACTAATCTCAAACCATGCAGCCTATTTATCTAAATTCAAATCAAAAGTATGGCCCATTGATCTTTTTCACTCCTTCATACAAAAATAAAAATAAAATAAAATAAAATAAAATGAAATAAAATAAAATAAAAATAAAAGAAGACAAATAATACTTAAAAACATTTCAATATAAATAGAAATCTTAATTTAATAAAATAAGTGAAATCCAATTATTTCTATTTTTATTTTTTACAATTTAGTCAAATATTAAGATATTTAGAATGTACTTTTGTGCACTCATCAATATCCCATTTGCTCCTTGAATCTTCTTCTTCCTTTTTTTTTAATATACCAGTTGCCGTGGCAGCGTGTCTGTAAATGGTACACCATCACTTGTGTACCTGGCAGTACTATTTGTTTTATGCCCCCTTGAGAAAATTGACAACCACGTTGCACTCTTGTTAGAAATGTTGTTTTCCTTTCCTATTTCTCTATTTTTCTTTTTATCTCAGGAGGCGAAAATAAAAAATAAAGGATTAAGGGAGTGCTAAATGATGTTATTTGTCAGTTTTTTTTTTTTTTATTATTGAAGAGTCAAAATCACGTCTAATAGTAGTTCCTATTTCAATTTTATTAATAACCACTCATTTATAATAGAGGAATACTATGATAACAAACCAAGTTCTTGAAATTTACAAACGAAAAAAAGAAAATAAAGCATCTCAAGTACCAGATCTACAAAAAAAAAAAAAAAAACAAACAAACAAAGCAAACCAAAAACTGCTGGACATCTAAACAGGCCTAGAACAAAATATAGCAAAAACCAAATCACAAAAAATTAAAAACGTACATAAGAGAGACCCAACTTATTGAGATGAGTAATCCCTTGAAACTTTCTTAGAATCGCATTATGTGCAGCGAACTGATTACATACCCCACTTTCACCTTGACGAGTCAAAAAATCAACAGCTTGATTGGCTTCCTTAAATTGGTGAGAAATCTTATAATTCACATCTCTCAATTCAGCCATAACTTCCTCCCAAAAATTCTAAAGACTCTAAACATTGCAAGTACCAGCAACAACCCAATCCACAACCAACTGAAAGTCACATTCAATCTTGATACAAAAATATTTAAAAGATTGCACAAGACAAGTCCCTCCTTAAGAGTCCTAAACTCAACCTCGTTATTAATACTATGTCTAAACAAGGTAAAGAAAGCTCCTAAAAACATACCATGACTATCTTGAATAATCCCTCCGCCACTATGGTTCCCTAGATTACCCAAACAGCTTCCATCAACATTCAACTTAACAAAACTATCACTAGGCTTGGACCAAGACACAAATCGAATTTATTTCTACCCAAGTGGCTATATAGGCACCTACAAACTATGAAGGATTCTCTCATTTGATGCTAACATAGCGCCTATTTTTGTACAAACATCCTACATCACCACTAGCCAAAAACTTCAAAGACCTTCATATTCCCTCCACATTTTTCATAACTCCCTCCATTGCCAAAGTTCCAAGAAATGAGGCTAGGACGCAATCCAATAAACACTTCTCTTTGCAAAGATTTCAAGAAATGAGGCTAGGACGCAATCCAATAAACACTCTTCTTTGCAAAGATTTTTTTTGCAACCGTAAACCATTGCCAAACCTCTATTTGAAGAAAATTAAAGTGAATTCTTCGATATTTTATGGCACTTTATTATTGTACCTTTTCTTTTTTTGGGAAAAATTTTATTATTGTACTTGTTAAACTATTAATTATTTTAAAAGTCTAAATTTTTAAAATTTTGTGAACGTAATCATTTAATTTATATTGTAGTTCTCACTCTTACATGTGGTTTAGACTTTCATTCAATAATTGAGTTTGAAATTTCTGCTCAATTTAAATCGCTACGTTGTCTAAAAAATAGCTTATGAAAATATTTAAATTAAGTCATTAAATTTATATCCTAACAGCATGATATTTTTTATTCTAATTTATTCTTGGACTTTAAATTCTTTTCCAAAAGACATGCTTATCATGGTGGTGTTATATTTTAACTCACCCCATATGAAGTTTAGCAAGAAAATTAATAAGAAATGATCAAAATTTTAACCGAAGTCATACCTAGACAACATATTCATGAAACTCAAACCAAGAAGAGCCCAACATATGTTTAAAATATAAAAGGAGAAAGGTAATACTTTCTTTAATTATTTTCATTTTATACTTCCATTATGGTCATTATTCTGGTCAGGGTTTGCTCACATAAAATTTATGAAGCGAAGCAATATTCCATTCCAAAAAGAACAAAAAAGGAAACAAAGTACAAAAGTCAGGCATTTAGGAAAAAAGTAAAAGAAAATAATTCAGACAGAAAGCAAAGATGCCACACTGCCGAGAGAATAAAAAACAAAAAAACAAAACAAAACGATGTCATCACACCATCCCGTTTTCCCATGGCTGCATGATTGCACGTAATATCTGTTTCTATTCAGCAGGTAAAAGGATCTAATGCATTGCTGCGGGTACATGCACAGTCCCAGGCTAAACTTATATTTAAAAGGGATGTCCGAATGCTTCGGTTTGCATTATGATGTTGCGAATGCAGTAAAGAATCTGAACCTTTCCCTCTCCATCAGGAAATAGATAGGATACAATACACAATCATTTGGCATCCTTTGGACCTGCTGAATTTATGGGATATGAATCATATGCAATGATACAATCGACCCACATATTAGGATTCTGCAGAACTAGACAATGATGGAAGGGGAAAACTGCCTTTCATTATGCCAAGCAGTATATATTTCGACTTCATATCACAACAACTCATGCACTATACTTTCAAAGTTTTAAACTATCAAAGTCTTTAGTTAAAAGATGCGATAAGTCGGTTCAAATAGTTTGAGATGTAAAGTGAACAATCAAAATGTATCCACCCCTAAAATAATGTGCAACCATTTGCTGCAAAAAGGGAGGAAGAAAGGTAATTTTTTTTCTGTTTCATTAACTAAATAAACTAATGAAAAGATAAGAGAGATAACTGATAAAGAATAAGATAGATGAAATAAGGAAGAGAGAAATAATAAAGAGAGGGAGAGAAAAAAAAAATTAAAAGAAAAATTATGCATTGAGAGTTGTCAATCTACATTTATTTGGGTTGATATGTAGCACAAATACACAATCCATTCGGAATGCTCTACTATACTAAATACACCATATGTAAAAATTCCAGTACAATGGGCAAAAGAGCCCTTTCAACAAACCAAAAGACCTGTCAAGTACTCATATAGCCATCAACAAGACTAGACAGCTTTCCTCGTATGGCCTTTTGTGATCTCATTTGAACAAAATTCCAAGCACCCAGTCACATGCACAAGTTTTAGGTTTATAGTTTTTGTGTGCAATAGGTCGATTTTAAATACACATCCCATAGCTAGTTGACTTTTAGATCAATAACAACAAACTCACTTTCATAACCTTTACAGTACAAATTTTAACCAAAAAAGATGGGATAACCCCAACAGCCCTCTCCACAATGCAGAAAACCTGAAATGTATTTCCTAGTACTCAAATTCGAGGTCAATTAAGAAAATTTGACGACTTCGATCATGCAGCTAAAATATCGTTACTAGAATTCAGATTTCTTTATTGAATCCAGTAACAACACAATCCATGTTCAGTTCCAAAACATCAATATGTGATACATAACTTTTATATTTTAGTGCAATGAAAACATTATAAAGAATGGATAAATCTGGCCATATTCTTATTTCCTTGTATTGGGAAGTGCTCTAAGGAAACAAAATCAAGAAATAACAAATTGATAGCAATATTAATAAATGTCAGTCAGATATGTAAAGAAGTAGATGTAGTCCAGGATATTGTATAATTCACTCCAAAACAGATTCATACTGGGAATTGGAAATAATTTTCTTCTCCGACACAAATAAGAGAAAAAACAGGCTTAATGTATACCATTCCCCTGAATGAATATGATAACAATAATATTAGAAAGGAAAATGGTAACCGAATCAACAATGATCCAGATAATAATGTCATCAAGTAGGTATACATGATTTGGCAATCGCATCAAGTAAATAAGATTATCAATTGACCAGGTAAATGTTAAGTTGTGGCAAAGAAACGATGTGTCCCAGAAATGGCTATTTCTACTTCTGCTTAAGTTAATCAACAGTGAGTATAATCAGGAATGAAGTGCAAAACCATAAAACCTGCAGACATACTGCCATCTCGATTAAATAAAAAAAGGCTTAAACTGCTATCTCAGAATCAAACAGGATAGAGATCCTGATGTATATTTGCTGCTACTAATCTTTTACTCTACCAAGCCACGCAAAGTTAAAGAAGCTTTTCCCAAAACTCACCTGAACAAGGTGATGCCGTAACTCCATGATGCCTCAAAAGTTATGCAAGGTATCCCTAGGTGCTCAAGACGAGCTAAGGCATAGTCAACCCTTCGTATGCTTCAATCCATTGAGGATCAGAAAAATTACCCCACCAATGAATAATAAACATGGAACTTTTGTTTTAGCATCTATCTATTTACGTTTTAAAATTTACATGTCTTAGATCGTGATTCTCAATTTTTTTTTTCTTCAGACCCACTTTTGCAGAGTAAACCTCGGTCCCGTGCACTGCACCCTCAGAAGTTTCCCTATACGGAACTAGTTAAATCGCTGATTTTTCACTACAGGATGTGGGCCCAAAAGATTGTTTGCACCCATGAAGTGTTGAACCTTGAACCTTGAAGGGAGTGATACCCAAGACCAAAGTCTTCACCACTTGGGCCAACCTCTTGGGGTTTATATCAATTAACATTTAACACCTTCTAGGACCATATTTTTTTTTTTTATGTCAGGGAACCGCTCTAAGGCAGGGTCCTTTGGACCCACTCCTGCAAAGTAAACTCCAATCGTGTATACCGCACCCTCAAAAGTTTCCCTACACGAAACTAGTTAAATCATTGACTTTTCACAAGAGAGTGTAGCCCAAAAGATTGTTTGCACTCATGAGGTGTTGAACCTTAGACCTTGAAGAGAGTAATACTCAAAGACCAAGGCCTTCACTACTTCGGCCAAACCCTTGGGGTTAAAGGACCAGAGTTTAAACAGTGTAAAGCAAATAAATTTCTTTATGGATGACACATTCCTATAAAACTCAAATGTTTGTCCGTATATTTGAATTAACTTTTATTTTATTTACTGTAACATACTACTATTTATGCGTCACATGCCTTCTAGCACCGAACAAATTTGAGTTAAAAACCTGGCTTGTTGAAAGCAAAATGTCGGCCAGATTCTTCCAAGCAACACGTCATCATGAAGCCAACAAGATTAGAATATATACCAACTATTTGAATTATTATCAATGGCACACTGACCTAAAACATCAATCAATTAACATAAAATTACCCTAAAACCATACAGAAGATTATGTAATGAAAAAATAATTAGAATGGATAAACAAGCCACTGTTTCTATCTCTCTGGTGGGTGCATATAGGGTTCTTAACCACTTTTAAGAAAACGTTAAGCAAATGAGAATCAATGTACACTTGCACAATTGTTAATGCCTGAATAAAATTTACTTAAGTAGTCACCACGACCTAAAACAATTAGCAAAACTTTAGATTATTTACCTGTGCCTCCTCTACATGATGACAACTTTTGGAATGGTCTCATGGTAACTAAAGCAATACAGGGAAAGTAAAGAAGAAATTATAGGAAAAGAAGAGAAAAAAAGGGAAAAGGAAAACCAAACCTCCAGACCACCTTCTAAGAAAGTATCTATGACTCTAAATTGACACCTGATATTTCCCCCAAAAAAGGAGGGCAGAGGTTACCCAAAGCTGGAATCCCATCTCCTTGAAAATAAAGACCGCAAATTTCATCCAGAAATGACTCCACATGGTAAAAATGTAATACCACAACCCGACACCTCAACATCCCATCACAGCGCAATTATACACAAAACTGCCAGAGCGCTTTGTGGCTAGCAGGTCCCATTGCGGTGGGCCTTGATCAGGGACCCAAGAATTAAGCTCAATGATCCCTCCTCCTAACCTAGGCCCAATAAAAATTACCCGATCTCCACAAGCCCTAAATGCTAATCCCCAACCATTCATTGAAACTGCCTGCTCAGGTAATCTCCCAATTGTAAACCAGAAGTTAATCTCTTTGTCATATCTTCTCACCTCCTTTTGTGCATAATCTGCTGCATACAGAACATTATTTACAACAGCAAGAAGTGGAGGTGCCTCAGTCACCCCTGCCCCTTCATTCCGTCCAGGGAACATGTTAGGTATCACAGTCCATACCCCTGTCTTCATATCATAAACCTCACCGCACGTAAGCAATTCTGAGTTGCCCTCTCCAATCCCACCCATAATATAAAATTTCCCGTCCATGAAAACGGCCGAGCCCATTTTTCTCGCTTTATTCATGCTTGGAAGAGTCTCCCAAGTTCCTGTTTCTGAATTATAAAGCTCAGCAGAATTTAGGATATTGGCATTTGGGTCACAACCACCAGCTAAAATTGCAATTTCCCTAAGACTGGCAGAACCGAACAAGCACCTAGGTGTATTCATGCTCATACCGGATGACCATGTGTTTGTCAAAATGCTATATCTACGAATAACAAGGGAGGTTATTTCCTTCCCAAAAACAAGAAGTTCAGTACCAACAGCCAACGACTCCTTATCTGAGCACATGAAGCATTCATTTGAAGGCATTCTAGGTAAATGCATCCAACGGCGATGACTTGGATCAAATGCTTCCCATTCAAGAAGGCTGCATGAGAGGTAAACCCAATGCTCTACAATACCCATTTCCCTCCTTAGTCTATATAGCTCCCCACTCCGAATTAGAGACCGGAAGTTCTGATTCAGTGAGGAGATTGATCCATAATCAGACCTAGAACAGTGAAGAAGACAATTAATTGATACGTCCCTACCAAGTTGGTGGATAAGAGAACTTGAATCTGACCCATTCCCTGTGGAATTTTGGTCATCTGGTTGGTCAGTTTGGATAACGTGCTTGCTGTTTGAGAGCTCAATCACACAAAGAGCATTATAAATCCATGTGCTGTCTTGCTCACACAAGCTTGGCAAGTCCCTCTGCATGAGATAGGATGGAGATGGACCCTCCAACATGTTGCTGAAAAAATCCAATCCGATCAAGAAAAGCCTTCTTCTTTAAAAAAAAAAAAAAAGGAGTCAGGAAGCAGTAAAGAAAAGTGGAAATTCACAACCAAAACATGCATCCACTAGATATGTTACCTTTGAAGTAAATTAAGAAACCGTGTATACTCAGCAATAAAACCAGCAAATATGCAATCAAGCTAAACAACTAACACAAACACTTATGTCATTTTAATCACTCCGACATCCAATTAAACAATTAAAAAGGAGCACGCACACGAATCCTTGAACCCAATCAATCTAAATTTGGCACCATAAAAACAACATGCATAAACTGTATTTTGTATCGGAAACACATCTACGGCATTCTAATAAACGTCTATCACAAGCAAAACAATCAGAATATAAGGTAAACCACAGCCTATTACAAAGCTATAGAATAATCCAGCCTCAAAAACGAGAATAACCCATGTCAGATCTCAAGCAAACACCAACAGAGAATAAAAAACTAAAGGGCAAAAAAAAAAAAAAAAAAACAAGAAGAAGAAGAAAATCAACTTGAGAACCAACCACATGCCAGACTGTACTCAAAACGCTGCATACAAATTACCGAATCTGTACGCACGATTTTGAACCTCCATCAGTAAAACTCAAAAAACTAGATCCATTTCGAATTTCTAATTACCTATAACCCATAATTTCCTTTCCCTTTTGTTCACCTGTGATTGCATAAATGATAAACATATACCTGAGAATGCTTCTAACTCTTATATAAAATAGGAGAAAATACGTACAGGGAAACAGATAGAGCAAAACGCTTAAGAATTGGATAAGAAAGCTTCAGTTCTCGCTGCCTCCCCCTCCTCCTTGCTCCTTTCTCTAAATCACAAACCCAATTGCTCTCTCCCTCACTCTTTTGGCTCGGTTTATATTCGTCTGTGTTGCGAGAGAGCACTTAGTACGGGCATTATATTCCTTTACAGTGCATAAAAATGGAATTATATAATATGTATATTTTTCTTTTTGCTCAAAAAAAAAAGAGTGTATTTTTCTTTTCAAAGAAAGTATTGGGAGGTCGGTCCCACGACGGCAAAGAAGTGAGAAGTGAGAAGTGAGAAGTGAGTCGCCGTTTGGGGATTGTGGCATTTGCGCTGAGTTGAACCGAAACCGCTAACGGCCGTTTGAGCACGTGTTACTAAACTCCGTCATTTTTTTTTCGTTAACTCCATTATCTTTTTTTCCTTCGCTTTATCCTTTTCATATTTCAGATTTTATGAAAAAGGCACTACAACTCTGATTTGTCTGGGACTCGTCCACCGTTCTCTAGAAGCCTGGTTTGCACCGCTTATCTCTCTTTAAGTTCCTTTTTTATTTTTTTTTATTTGAGAAGTGACGTATTGTTAAGAACCTCATAGATGAACAATAAAATCACAATAACAATAATAGTAAACTGAATAATAAATGACACAGAATAATGATGAAAATACTTCAAATATTTACATACGATTTAGGAGATTCGAAGGCCCTAATTCTTCCATAAAATCAAATCTAACAACCAGATAAAAAATGCTCCAGAATGACTGCCTATTCACCCTGGCATGATACTTAACTGCCTAGAAAAGAAAATTACAGAAAATCCTTGTAAGAGTCTTGACAATAAGATAAAAGCTGCATCATTTTTATAGAATGAACGATGCATTTACATATTGGACCACTACTTATTTAAACTAAATGGACTAACTCACCATAATGTGTCGACCACAATAAAGCCCAATAATAAATGAGCCCATGTAATCTCCAGCCCCTTACTTAACCTAAACGACCAAACATACGTCGTATTAACTCAACACTTCACACTTTAACATAACCTTCATCCCGATAGAACCACTTTAACGCTTCACTTTAGCATCCTCCTACTTCGTTTGCCCCTTTCCTTTTGAACCCTAGGTCGAACTCAGCTTCCATATCATCGAGTTCCCAGATTCCTCACATGTTTGATATTTTTTTATGGCCAACGACCACCATGCGCATGGTTCCTATGTCACCAATCTATCAACTTGCCAAACGTTTCACCAAGAGGAGTAGTGTGTGATCCGCATGCGCGAGTCCAAGTGCGTGTGTGACCTCCACGTGCTACCATATAGAGGACTTTGTTGCAACCATGCGTGGCATTTTTGAGGTTAGCGACTTCAATAGTTTCAGGATTGACGGTCTGGAACACTCTTAGTGTGGTGCGTGTCATTACGTGCCACTATAGCCTCTTTATTCAGTGTTCTTTTGGTTTTCAGTGTTTTTTTTTTTATGTATATGCTTTATCGTTTTTCTGTTTTATTGGTAATTTTTTTTATATATTCTTGTTTTGTTGTTTGTGATAGATAATAATAAAAAGAATAGGTTGTTTTCTTTGATTGTTCCACTCCACCTTTGGAGTAGGGGTGGTTCTTCCATCTCTTCCTTTAAAGGGTGATGGTGGTTGTTCTCTCTCCTCTTTTAGAAAATGGGGATTGGTTATCTCTATTTTTATAGAGTATTATATTTTCAGATAAATTGGGATTGAAATATAAGAAAGTTTTGTCATTAGAGATTTTATAAAAGTTAAAATAATAACCATCACAAAAAAATTTGTGTGGGATATCTCAAACAGATGAGTAGTTTGACATGTAATCTGAGTTTTTCCTGTATTTATTTGTTACAACTGTAACTTCGATTTCATGGAAAGAAATAAAGTCTTTTTTCATAAAAAAAAATAATAAATATATATTTCAAATTTTATTGTTCAACATTACACTTAATAAAAATAAAAATCATCTTCAAGGTAACTCACCTCTCTAGTCTCTCAGGTTTCTTCATGGGTGCGAATAAAGGTGGTGTTCCTTGAGTTGAAACAGGTGTTCTGTTTTTGTTTGGTTGTGAGTGAAATAGTGAGAGAAACATAATTAAGATTTGAATTGGGGAATTTCGAATTCCTTTAGGCAATGGAGGAATTGGAAGATTTATGGAAGCATATGAAGCTACCTAAGGAAGAATTGGAGTTAATCAAACTAAATGAAGAAGAGTCTGATACTGTTTTCAAGAAAGGTGAGCTTTGTTTAATCGGGAAGATTTGCATAGAGCAAGTCATTAGTAGAAATGTCATCTCGGTGACCATGTCCAAAATATGGAAGTTGAGTAAACCAGTGGTGTTCTAGGAGGTTGGGATAAACCTGTTTGTGATCATCTTTAGCATGCATGCTGATAAACAAAGGGTTGAAGATGGGAAACCATGGCTTTTCGAAAATTGTATGTTTATCATTCAAAAGTTCATGGATGATTTACAACTAGGTAAAACGTGTTTCAAGCATGAGTCTTTGTAGGTACAATTACACAATTTACTAGTTGCAAGAATGTTCAAAGATACTGGGTTGAGGATTGGGAAAACAATTGAAAGGTTGATGAAGTTGATGTGGACCTCGGTTGTGATGATGCAAGTCTGCAGCAACATCAAGTGTTTCATTGGATTGAATAAGGAATTGCTTGTGCTAATCATGTGCTTGTTAATAATGTGTTTGGTCCTCGTTAGCCTTACTTACTCTATAAATTGTCAATTGTATCCCTTAATTGTAATTGTAATAACTGAATTCCTTTGTTGATGATTGTATAAATACATGGTGAAATAAGGAGAACACATCTAAAGTGTTAATAGAGGAACTCATTTCTTGGAGGTGCTGATCCCTCGAATGATCAGAGTGTGAATTTTCTTCCTTTCTCTCATCTTTTGGCTCACGTTACTTGTTGTTATGGATCTGTGAACACTAGGGTTTCATGGGTTCATAGAGAGATAGAAGTATCAAGAAGGGTGATCTGAAATTGAGTTTGGAAGGTAAGTGTTGAAGTACTTTGTTTTAAGTTTCGGCAATGTTGCAGACAACCACCCTTATCGTATGCACCATCTGCTGAGGCTTGCCTAAAGTGAAGTGCACCATTTGAGCATTACAGAAAAATGCATCGTTTAAATAAGTGTGGCTGTCTGCAACGTTGCCATTTAGTTTGTTGCATTGTTTGTTATTTCTTTGTCGTTTTAATTAGGCTTTCTGTTGTTTAATCATTTTGGTTTGTTAGCCTACTTTACACGTGCAATGTATTTACTTGTTCTGTTATGGGAATGGAGGAATATGTAAGACGTGAATGTTGTGGGAAGGGGTATCGAACGAATTAATTGATATTGGACCCTTTTGGAGGAAGCTGTCCCTCGAAGAACAACTGTGTGACTCGCATTATCCATATTTCTTATTTACTTTTTCAGTCATCTTTTTCCTTGTTACGAGTTACATAAACCCAAATTTCATAAGCCCAAAAAACCCTTACAATTGGTATCCAGAGCCCAACATCCTGATGACAGACGACACCCGATTGAACCAAAAACATATAGACATGCTCCTCGACCATGACCAAGGTATTAACAATCTTCAAGACCAACTCACCCATATCCATGAAGCTTTACAGTCCTTGGTTGTTTCCCAAAATCAATTTCAGGCCCAGATTACTTCCCATCTATTGAAACCTGAGCCATCACTTGAACTTCAAAATCAACCCCCATCTGAATTTCCACCCGAACTAGCAAATCATGACACAAACAACCTAGATTGGAGAAACCATCTCTGTGGCCTTAAACTAGGCTTTCCCACCTTCCATGGCACGGATCTAGCAAACTCGATCTTCAAAACAACCTATTATTTTGATTTCCACAATACCCCTCCTATCCACAAATTATTGATGGCCTCATATTACATGAACGGTCCAGCATTAGCCTGGTACAAAGATGAGACTTTTGCTGGCCATTTCCATCTTGGCAGGCCTTCACCAATGCACTCAAACTAAGGTTTGGCCCTAATGTCTACGATGACTCCCTGGAAGATCTCCTTTGGCATAAGCATACTACCTCTGTCTTGGAGTACAAACAACGATTTGAATGTCTAGCTAACAGAGTTCCCAACCTCCCTAAGTTGCATAAGTTGACCTTCTTTCTCTCAGGTCTATAGGATGACATCAGGTTACCACTACGATTGTTGAATCCAGTGTCCTTAACCTTTGCTTACAGCCTAGCAAGAATACAAGAGCAATATGTTAATAACCCAAAGAAGGCAGTCAAAGCATGGTCAAACATGAACTACAACTCAACTGGTCCTAGTTTTTCTTCCTCAGTTCCCAAACCTCAACTCACTCACTAACCAGATAAGGTTTACCCCATGCATATGGATGAGAAGTGTAAGAAGGACTTGTGTTTTCACTGTGAAGAGAAATGGAACCCACAACACGTATGTAGTCCCCTAAAGTCTATTATATTTGTGCTTCTGATGACATTCAAGACGAGAAACCTGATTTTTTTTTTATGATTCCACTGATGTTGTTGAATGTGTAAATATTCATCTGCCTGATCCTAACCCTTTCATTTCCTTAAATGCTTTAATGGAAACCACATGCCCTAGCCCTATGAGGGAAATGGGAAGGATTGGTTCTACCCCTGTGGTTATTTTGATGGACATAAGGAGTACTCATAATTTTTTGACATCCTATGTGGTTCACAAAAATAATCTATGCATGGTTGAGACTGGAAACTGAACGTGACAGTGGCCAATAGGGGTGAATCAGTTCTGGTTCTTGTAACAGAGTCCTGACTACAATTCAAGGCATATTGTTTGTCCCAAATTTTATGTGCTCTTTATTGTCAGTTGTGATGTTGTTTTAGGAGTACATTGCTTAAGAGGTTTTGGACCTATTATTTAGATTTTGTATAAGTTAACAATGCAGTTTAAATGGATAGAAAAATGGGTCACGTTGCAGGGCATTCCACTTAGTGAATCAACTGTGACTAATGAAGGGGATAAATCACTTATGTGTGCTCTTTCTAAGGGAAAAGGAATTTTTTTACAGTTGATGGCTACAACTCTTGAAACATCCCAACTTTCTTTTGCTTTTGAAATTGAGTCTTTGTTGGCTGAGTTTGATGACGTATTCAGGAACCTACGGGACTTCCACCCGTGAGATCTTAGAATCACAAAATTATCTTAAAGGAAAGCACTAATCCTATTCCCACCCGACCTTATAGGTATCTCCATTTCCAGAAATTAGAAATAGAAAAGATTGTGGTGGAGCTAATGTCTACTGGGGTTATTCGACCTAGGGTTCAAGTCCATTTTTATCCTTTGTCCTATTAGTGAAGAAGCATGATAGTAGTTGGAGGCTATGTACGGATTACAGGACCTTAAACAAGGAGACGGTCAAGGACAAGTTTCCCATTCTAATTATTGATGAGTTACTGGATGAGTTTCATGGATCCTTAATTTTTCCCAAATTAGACCCCAGTTCTAGCTACCACTAGATTTGGGTGGTTCCTGAAGATGTTCATAAAACAGCTTTTCGTACTCATGAAGGCCATTATGAATTTTTAGTAATACATTTCGGACTTACTAATGCCCATTCTATATTCAAGGGTTTGATGAATGCTGTTTTTAAATCCCCTTTTCAGGAAATTTGTACTAGTATTTTTTGATGACATACTGGTTTATAGCCACTGTCTACAGGAACACTTAGACCATCTCAGACAGGTGCTAACCACCTTGGCAGCTCATAGTCTGTATGCTAAGAAGTCCAAGTGCTTTTTTGAAGTAACCAAAGTCGAATATTTGGGACACATTGTTATGGGGTTTGGGGTTAAAGATGACCCTAGAAAAATTTCAGCCATGTTAAATTTGCCAATTCCAAAATCCATCAAGGCACTCCGAGGATTTTTGGGGTTAACTGGTTATTATCGAAAATTTATCAAAAGCTATGGCCTTATAGCTGCTCCCCTTAGGGGTGTTCATTCGGGCCGGGTTGTACCTGGCTCGGTTTAAAATTTTATTTATTTCTTAACAATTTTGATTTTTTTTTTAAAAATGTTTAAGAAAATTTCGAATCCGGGTTCCGGATTCTCAAATCCGGAACCCGGATGAACACCCCTGGCTCCCCTCACCACTCTTCTCAAGAAAAATTCTTTTCTTTGGACTAACTCAGCTACATAGGTTTTTGAAGCTTTAAAACAGGCAGTAGCTTCTCCCCATTTTTTAAGGTTAACTGACTTTTTTCAACCCTTTACTGAGTGTGATGCTAGTGGGTTGGGTATTGGAGCTATCCTCATGCAACAAGGTCAGCCTATTGCATTCTTGATTAAGGTTTTGAAAGGTTGAGCCCTTACCTTATCAACCTATGAAAAGGAACTCCTAGCCTTGGTAACTGCAGTACACAAGTGGAGACCTTACCTTGTAGGACAGGCCTTCAAGATTAAAACTGACCAGCAGACATTAAAGTACTTACTGGAACAAAAAGTGGGGACTACAACTCAACAAAAGTCGATTACAAAGCTGTTGGGGGGATGACTTCTCCATTGAATATAAACAAGGAAAAGAAAATAAGGTAACAGATGCCTTCTCCAGGAAAATGGAGCCTGAACCGATGTGTGAAGGGTCAGTGGCAGTTTTGACTTTTCCTACCCCTACTTGGCTTGATGAATTAAAAGCCTCCTATACTCTTTCCTCTGAATTGATGGATTTGTTGGCTAAGTTCCAACTTGATCTACCAACATCTAAGGGGTACTCCTTACAAAATGGTCTATTGTTGAAGAAGGGTAGATTTGTGATAGGAGCTAACACTCCATTTAAGGCCAAGGTATTACAATATATTCATGAAGATCCAAGGGATGGACATTCAGGATTTCTAAAAACTTTTCATAGGGCCAAGAAGGACTTTTATTGAATGGGAATGAACATGACATCAAAAGGATGATTAAGGAATGTCACATTTGCCAAACCAATAAATTAGAGAACATTCCTCACCCAGGTTTGCTCCAACCTTTACCTATTCCCAACCAGGCTTGGGATGCTATTTCACTTGATTTTATCATGGGGTAACCAAATTCTTAGGGGGCTATAGTTATTCTTGTGGTAGTGGATAGACTGACTAAGTATGGTCATTTTATTTCATTGTCCCACCCATATACAGAAGTAGGGGTGGCCAAAAGGATCTTTTAAGAAGTTTTTAAACTCCATGGGCTTCCTAAAGTAATTGTATCAGACAGAGATCCAGCATTTTTTAGCTCTTTTTGGAAGTCTCTTTTTGAACTTCAAGGTTGTACTTTGAATTGTAGTTTAGCTTATCACCCTAAAATCGGTGGGTAGATAGAGGTTTTAAACAAGACTCTAGAGGGGTATCTCATATGTTACTCAAGGGCTAAACCTAAGGCGTGGGCTCAATGACTCCCTATGGCAGAGTATTGGTACAATACATCCTACCATACTTTAACTAAAGTGACCCCTTTTGAAGCTATGTATGGGTACAGTCTCCCTATATTATTTTCCTACATTCTTGATACATCTGCTAATGCTGCTGTGGATGCTCAGTTATAGACCAGAGATCAACTCAAGGACCAACTCAAACACAACCTCGAAGCTACTCAAGCACGAATGAAGTTATATGCTGACAAGAAATGCACAGAAAGAGAGTTTGAACTTGGAGATTGGGTTTACCTTCGACTTCAACCTTACAGGCAGATGTCCATGGTTGCTCGTGCCAATTTGAAGCTGTCCCCTCTCTTTTATGGCCCTTTTTGAGTTCTTTAGCGCATCGGCAACATCGCTTATAAGCTGGATATTCCACCTTCTTCATAGATCTATCCCGTGTTCCATGTGTCTTGCCTGAAAAGAAAACTGGGAGATTACATCTCTCCCTTGCCAAAACTGCCACCAATCAACACAGAGGGTGAGATTTTACCTAAGCCTGAGATGATTGTTGAGCTGAGGATGAGGAAACGAGCGAGTCGAGCCATTACCGAGGTGCTTGTGAAGTGGGTTGGCACATCCGAGGAGAACACCACTTGGGAATCTCTCTGGAAGCTTGGCGAATTGTATCCCCACCTTATGGACAAGGTGCTTTAAAGGGGGAGACTTGTTATGGAACTATGAATGTTAGGGTTTCGTGGGTTCATAGAGAGATGGAAGTATCAAAAATGGTGATCTGAAACTGAGTTTGGAAGCTAAATGTTGAAGTACTTTGCTTTAAGTGGTTGACATCTTGCTACGCAGTGTTTTTACCCTCACCATACGCACTGTTTTGCTGAGAATTGCTTAAAGTGAAGCGCACCGTTTGAGCATCAGGGAAAAACATATCGTTTAAATAAGTGTGGCTGTCTACAACGTTGCCGTTTAATTTGTTGCATTGTTTATTATTTCTTCATCATTTTAATTAGGCTTGCTGCTATTTGATCATTTTTGTTTGTTAGCCTACTTTACACATGTAGTGCATTTACTTGTTCTGTTATGGAAAATATGTAAGATGTGAATGTAGTGGGAGGGGGTATGGACCCTTTTGGATGAAGCTGTCCCTCGAAGAACAGCTGTGTGACTCGCATTATCCATATTTTTTGTTTACTTTTTTAATCATCTTCTTCCTTGTTACTAGTTATATAAACCCTAATTTTGAGGGAGCCATAGGTCTGTTATTGGATAAAATCTTCCTCATCAATCACATTCTATAGGTGGTAACTATTCTAAATCTCTAGGGACAAATGTGATATCCAATTTTGGTGTGAAAAGAGATAATAATGTTGGAAATAAGGGGGGAAATTTTAGAAACAATTTACCTATCCAATGGGTGCCTCCAGCTGTAATGAAAGAGAGACAAGCTCAGTTATGCTTTTTTTTTTTTGAGGAAAAATGGAATCCATCTTGTAAACGTAAAAAAGCAAAAATTTATATAATGAAAGGCACATATTTGTTTTCAGAGAATGATGATTAGTTAGATGAAGAACTGATGAATGTTGATAGTTCTAAAGAGGGCAAACGTGAAAGTGAAATGCCTAAGATTTCATTGAATGCTATAGCTGGTTCATTAAGTCCAAGGACTATAAGAATCAAGGGGGCAAGGTTGTCCTGTCATTATCTTGGTGGAATCTAGCAGTAATCATAATTTTATTGATCTAATTGTTGCCAAGAAAGCTTGTTTACAAGATATTATGTTTGAGTTGATTGAGGTTTGAGTTGCAAATGGCCAATGGGTTAGAAGTGAAAGCTTTGTGCAAGCAGTTTAGTTTCAGATGCAAGGAACTGATTTCTGATGATTTTGTTTTTCTTCTTTCACTGGGTGGGTGTGATGTTGTGGTTGGAATGTAGTGGCTTAGTAATTTGGGGCCTATGTTGTGGAACTTTAAGACTCTTACCATGTCTTTTGAATGGGGAAGTAAGCGTGTAATGTTGAAGGGTTTAAGCCCTATTTGATCTAATTTAGTAGAAGAGGTCCAGTTTTGTAAACTAACTATAGTTGAGAGAAAATGTATTTTCTTACAAATTGTTCCTCAACTTTCAGAGGGAAAAGCATAGTCACTGGATCCTGCTGTTGAGCAAGTTATATTGTAGTTTGGGGGTTGATTATGCCCAAAGAATAATGCGGTCGTTTGCAGTATAGCTTTATGGGTGTCGATTCCATAGGGAGATGGATTGAGAAATTGAAAAATAGTAATGAAATTAATAAAAAGATTTAAAAGAGTGTGAAAAGTGATTTTTGAAGTATGACGTAAATTAAAACTAAATAAGTAATTTGCAAAGTATAAAAATGGGACGAAAAGTAGAGCATTAGGAATCTTTTGTATATAATCGATATTTTTAAATATTTTCGATCTATTAATAACTCAATTGAAAATTTTATGTCTAAATTTTCAATAGGAAGATAAAACATTAATAATAATATTTAAATCAAATGTAATCTTTTGAAAGATCATTCGTCACAATATAAGGAAATTCAACGTCGACAATATACTCGTAGAGTAATATTGTAACAGAGAATTAAATTAATATAGATAACCAATGAACCAAACATAATCAAAGGATTGTTCCATTCAATAGAAAAAGCATGGCTGAATCTATAAATGAAATAAATTCTAAGATTATTTGGTGACGAAAATATTTATAATAAATTTCGAATGACTAAACAAAAGAGTTTAATATTTGAAACTCACATATATGAATAAAAGACAATTACAAATACCATCATATACAAAATTATCCCTAACTCTATTAGAAAATTAGTTACACATATTGAAAATATGTAACGAAAATTCTCTTAGGAAAAATATGGAAGAACCGGCCATTGTTTTATTTCTTTTTTGGTTTTTCTTTTCTTTTCTCAAGCTCTCAAAATAGTTCTTCCAAAGCATCCCCGCACTCAACATGGTCTTAGAACACACACCCCTCACTTCTATTTATAAGTATCTTTTTTGTAAGTTGTCACGACAAAATCATCACAATTTTAACTTGTTTTGCCATGCGCCATTCTTGAATTTTGTCTTGGAGAAACTTGAGTGCACTTCATCTTGCATGTGAGTTGATCATTGAATTTTCAAGTTGGTGTAGGAGTGCTTGTTGGAAAATATTGTGATGACATTTGGATTTGATGCAAGTGGCTGAAGAATATTCAAGAACGTCAAGTGCAGGTGAGTCTTGATGGTCGATTTTGTCTTGGATTGAGAGGATATTTTTAAAAAATAAAATATAAAAGTATATATATTTCTCTTAGGGTTCTATATCATCTTGAATCAACTTAATCAGAAATTGGATGAGAGAGTTATGCCCATATTACGAAAAGACGTTAAAACTGTCTAAAATTCGGCAATTATCTTCATTTGCTCCTAATGCTTCTATTTGTGTCCTAAATCAAAATATAAGAATAATGAGTATATTTAGGCATCAAATAAGAATAAAATATTAAACATTAAGAGAGAAAAATATGATATTTTATATTCTCACCAATATATTAAATCATGCTTATATCTATCTCAAGATAAATGATCATTAATTTTAATAACATGAGTTATATCCATTATTTCTCATTTATTTTAGCATTTAAAGAGAGTATTCGAGGGGCCCAAGGGCTTGCCTCCTAAGAGAAACAAGATCAACAAATACTTTTGAAGAAAGGGACTCAACCTATATCTGTTAGATTATACAGATACCATTTTTATCAAAAGTCTGAGACTGAGAAGATAGTGCATGAGCTGTTAACTGCTGGGGTAATTCGACATAGCCAATCCCCTTTCTCATCTCCTGTACTTTTGGTGAGGAAATTAGATTGTACATTGCGCATGTGCATGGATTACAGAGCTCTCAACAAGAAAATTGTTAAAGACAAGTTTTCTATTCTTGTAATCAATGAACTTTTGGATGAACTGTTTAGAGCCACCATTTTTTTCCAAGTTAGACTTGAAATCAGGTTACCATCAAAGAAGAGTCAAAGAAGATATAGAGAAGACAACTTTCATAACACATCATGGCCATTATAAATTTTTGGTCATGCCTTTTGGTTTAACAAATGCATTAGCAACCTTCCAAGGCCTCATGATTGAGGTATTTCAGCCATTCCTTAGAAAGTTTGTTATAGTTTTTTTTTAATAATATTCTTGTTCATAGAAAAATTGAGGATCACTTGAAGCATTTATCATTGGTTTTGAAAACTTTGGAAAAGATTACCTTATATGCTAAGAGAAGCAAGTGTCATTTTAGCTGTGATGAAATTGAATAACTGGGAAATTGGGTCTCTACAGAGGGGGTAAAAGCAGATCCCTCCAATATTAAGGCCATGATGGACTGGCCTATGCCTAAAACCATCAAGTATTAAGGGGTTTCTTTGGACTAATGTAACATCCGTTCTCTTATCTTTAGTGCTTGGCAAATCATGAGGACGAATGATGTGACAGTTTGCTCCTCTCTTCTTTGATTGGGACGAGCATCGATGTACGTTGCAGACCCTAATGGTGTGTTTAAAAGATAACAATGGATTTTAAAATATGCCTGATGTTTTAATGCTCTTGAATATTTTAAATGTCCTATAAATATTATATGAGGTATTTTCAGTATTATTGAACCCAAGCTTGATTTCTAACAAAATACAATTATAATATTTTGAAGAGCTCCAAAATATTATAATTATACAAAATCATTATATTAGCATGATTTTATTATTTAAAATGTAATGGGATTTAAAGTGTGCTTTAAATATATGATTTTATTGTTTTAAAATAGGTAGTAAAGTTTTATCATTTAATTAATAATGAAGGAATATTATTTTATAAACTAAACTAAAGTCAAGTCAAGATAATATTCTATCTTAATTCCCTGAGTGATTTAAGTTAAGTTAGTTTTACATATTTTCAAATAAGTGTTTCCCATTGTTTGTCCGTTTAAAGACCCCATGGCGTAAGACATATAAATAGCTCAAGGAGGAAACCCTGCCCCTCACATTTTTCCCTCTTTTCTCTTTCTTTCTCCTCTCCTTCTCCCTTCACGCAAATCAGCCCCTCCCTTCTTGGCTGTTCGGTTTCAGCTTAACCACCCAGCCCACCACTGGCTGCTATTTGTCACTGCCCCTCTTGCTGGACTCACCTCACACTAGCGATCATACCCCTACGTCGGCAGCTCCCCATGACCCTCCACCTCCCTCGTGCGAGCCAAAACTCGAATGGGTTTTCCCATTCTCAATCCTCCCATGTCACACAGCCTAGCATCTCTGTGTGTGGCCTTAGTCACCATCGAGCACCACTAAAGGCACCCTAGGACCACCCTCTCCCTTTCCCTCAATCTCCTTGTCCCTCACTTGGCCGAAAAACACAACCCAAGAAATGGGTTTCACAACCCATGGGTCTAGCCACATGCCTCTGTCAACTATCGTTTGGCATCATTACCACCACCATGAGGTTCCCCGACCTCCACCAACCTACCCCTAGCTACCTATGCCCAGCCATGACCCCACCTTTCCACACTCTCTCACCTTCAAAATGGGCAGATCTGCACCCTTCGGTAGTTGAGCCACCTTACCTCAACTACCTTGAGATTCCCTTTCCTCTGATGAGTCTTTCCCTAGCTCTCCATGATGAACCGAGCACCTTAGCCCAAACTGCCATGGTACATGGTTGAGTGTCACGTACGACCTTTGTACCACCACACACGAACTCCCCACCATGTTGGCCACCCTCATACGACCTAGATCTAGTAGCTGAAACCCTAGATTCGGATCTTAAGATATTCCTGTTTTGAGGTTGTGACAGTGACCTTGACGGAGCGGCTACCACTTAAGCTAGTGGCTTTGACGCCATTGGCCGTTCCAAGAAGCGAGCAATGTATGAGTTTATCCATGATGGTTTAAACCTTTCTCTCTTGTATTTATAATATTAGTTAATTGATTGGTTGGCTATGCTGTTAATTGTGAAGTTAGCTAGGTAGTTGTGTGAAGTTGGTTGGTAATATTGTGGTTGTTGTGGCTGTGTATCAAAGTGTTGTGGACTGTGCTGTGAAGTATGGATGTGTTGTGTGCCATAGTTGTGATATGGCACAATATGGTTTGTAAGGAGTACACGTGGAGTGTACTCCATGGGATTTAGCGATTCACCATGTGGCGTGTATCATAAGTGACGTGGTGATATTGTCAAAGGACAAGCAAAGTGTACTCCATAGAGTAAAGGGATGCATCGTGCAGCTTGTATCGTATGAGATGTGGCATAGTGTACTGTAGAGAGAGTACATGTGAAATGTACTCTACGTGGTGTAGTATGGATGAAATGGGGTACGCGTGGGGTGTACTCTATGTAATGTAGTCGTGATGTATTGTCAGACGTGTCACGAAGATAGTTGGTTATGTGATTAAGGAGCGTAAAGCTCGTGAAATGTCGGGAACTGAGGAGCAGTGTACCGAAAGAGTTATGATGTGACCGTGTTGTCTAGTGATGAGAGTCACCGTATGGCAGTGTGTAACTATTGTATGTGTGAAGTGCTGAAAACTGTGAAACAGTGTCCCAGAGTAGTTGTGATGTGACTGATACTTTCAGTGATAGGTGTCACCGTGTAGCCGTCTTAGGTCTTGGAGTACGTAACAAGCGACGAAGTTGCGTAACATTGAAGTAATGGGAATGTGATAGGGTGTCATGATATGACAAGAGTATGTGAGGAACCTTACTCATGTTAAGTTAGAAGGTAGTGTAGAAATCACATGGCATAATGCCATGTGAAGTAGTGGATAATGTGACTCAATAATAGTCTCAAGCTACGTGATAGAAGTACAGTTGAGATGGACCTTGTCATGTTAAGTGTTGGGATGAAGTTCATAAAGGGGCTAGGAAGTAGAAATAGTCCTGCCAACAGGTATGGAGAAAGTTGCTATCATTGTATGGTGCTTGCTTACACAAGCAAGTGATTAACGTATTATATTTTAATCTTAGGTAATAAGGAGGTAGGGTACATGTGTATTTGGTAATACGTGTACCGGACGAAATTATCATAGGTAATGGATACTTTGTCCTAAAGCAATGGTATGCGATGTTAAGCCCCACAGCTTGCTTAAAGTCGCATGGTATGTATGGGTGTAGATGAGGATGATGATGAGGCGTAAGCTTGGATGTGGTAGTGTTGTGTGTATCGTTTAGTATTGGGTTGTTGTTCACTTTAGTGTCTTGACCCTAAAGTGAATCATGGGTTTCACTTTAGTGTATAAGCACCTAAGGTTGGACGTTTAACTTGGAAGAGGTATTGTCTGTAGGATGATCTCCGAAGGTGAAGCATAGTAAGAGTCATATAAGAACTTAGGGATAGATGGGAAGTGTTTTAATATCTATAAGTGGGTCCTCAATGGGTTTAGCATAGTAGGTGAAGACCCAGAACATGATAGCAAGAGTGTCCTAAGTGAAGTGAAGATCTTTTTCTAGTCTAATTGCTTTTATACTAGATATTGATGCTAATTTTGTGTATGCATGCAAGTTGATTGCTATATGACGCGCATGTGACTGAACTGTATGGTATGAGAACAGCATGGAGACCAAGTAAATATTATGTTCAAACACTTCTAGAGCGAAAGAATATTAAAAAAGAGTGAAACTGTATCTGAAAATGCTTTTCTTTATGTTGCTTTACAAAGATGAAAAGAGTCACGCTTTTATGAAAAGGTATTTGTACGTAATGGCCATTCTTGGTAGTTCATTTTATTGAACCCCAAGTATGTATCTGTATATATGTGATTAGATGCCTATATGTACTAGCTATTGGATGTATTCACTAAAAAATAAAATGAAAACTTGACATTTCTGTCTCATGATTTTATGGATAGATGCCATGAGTTGATGCTATGTAATGACCCTATGTTTCGACGATGTTAAGTTCACGCGTATGCTTTCAACTCATGCATATGCCTTCTAAACGATGTTTTCTATAAATGATCTGACTAAGAAAAGAAAAGAAAGAAAAAGAAAGGAAAAGAAATAAAGAAATGACTGAATGCAGAACGAATGAATGCTAAAAAAGACGTAAAGAGCGTGATGAACGAATGAAATGAAAGAAATGCATGAAGAATGCATAAAAGAAATGCAAGAGGAATGCTTAACAAGCACCAAAGAAAATGGCAGATTGCAATGCCCGATCGGGTCATAGCAGTGTAACCAGTGGTGTCATCCAAAGAAAAGGATTCCCAACCCGCAGCCACAAGCAGAAGTGGATCTAAAAGTTGATCCGCTAACCCTAGCACAAGGGGCATAAAGGTGTTCAATAGCTTAAAGAAATCAATAAAGAATAAGAAAAAATGTAATGACAGGTATAAATAGTGGTTTTCTAGTTGTCTGTAGTTGTTTATAGTTGTGCTTGCTTGTTTGTTAATTGCACCATGTATGAATAGTTGTTTGTTAGTGTTTACTAATTGTTTATAGTTGCTAGTTGTTGTGCTTGCCTGTTTGATGATTGCTTGTTTGTTATTAGCCTAAAGAAATTGATAAGAATAAGAAGGATCACCAAGATCCTTAAGAAATGAAGGCATCATAGGGTTATATTTATGAAAAAGAAAATACGCATTGTCTTGTATGTATGTACGTATATATGAGTGATGATTGTATGACTGAAAACCTACGTTGTTATATTTTAAACAGTATGAAGTAATTCTTATTGAGTATTCGACTCATTTTAGTTTTTATGTGTGCCCTTCCCTCTCACAGAAGTATGTATCAGGAAGGAGTTGGTCTAAAGGGAAGAGCACGACATCTAAGGCTTATTTTATAAATCAAATGTTTTTCCACTATAAACCTATTTTATTGTAAAAATATATTTTATTTTATAACGTAGAGTCTTGCACCCTATATATGAACTGAAAGGTTTTAAAATGAATAAAATCTGTCTCATTTTATAAAAATATTTTTGAAAAAGAGCCACATAAGTTACGATTCCACCCTTCCAAGGTGGGGTTGTTACAACTAACTGGTTATTATAGGAAATTTGTTAAAGGTTATGGGGTGATAGTTGGACCACTCACTTAATTGCTTAGAAAAGACTCTTTTATGTGGGTACTCGAGGCTAGTAAAGCATTTGAGGCCTCAAAGCTAGCTGTCACCGATCCCCCTGTGTTAGTTATGCCTAAGTTTTCTAAAGAATTTTTAATTAAATGTGATGCTTTTGGCAAAGGAGTGGATGTTGTGTTGATGTAAAGATGGCAAGCCATTAACTTTTTAAAGTCAAGCTTTGAAGGGTAAGGCATTATATTTGTTTATCTGTGAAAAAGAACTGTTTGCACTAGTATTTGCGGTGAAAAAATGGAGGCCATATCTACTTGAAGGCACATTTGTGATTAAGAGAAACTTTTGCTTGAGTAGAAAATTGGCACTCATTCTCAACAAAAATGGATTAGCAAGCTTCTTAGGTATGATTTCAAAATTGAATACAAGAAAGGCAAAGGGAGGGAATTGGTTGTTGATGCTTTGTCTTAAAGGGATGGAATTTCTTTCAACAAACCATAAGTGGCTGTTGTGGATCCAATTTGGCTAGAGGAGCTGAAGTCTTCCTATTTACTGGATAAGGAGGTCTCTCATATTTGTGAAAAAATGTAGCAAGGTTCTACTCCATCTACTGAGTTTGAGGTCTCTCAAATTTGATTTTATCTTTTACTTCCCCCACTTAAGCAACAGATTCTTGATCTTGTTCATAACAGTGCTGTTGGGGGACATTCATGTTATCAAAAGTCATTACAAAGAGCCAAAGCTGACTTTATTTAGGCTGGTATGAGGAAGGATCTTAATATATTTATTAAATAATGTTTATTATGCCAGAAATGTAAAGCCGAGAATTTGCTGCCAGTAGGTTTACTTCAACCTTTGCCAATACCAACTTCATCTTGGAGTGACATCTCCATGGACTTTTCTTTTTGTGAGCACATCTCCATGGATTTCATTGAAGCTTTACCATCATCAAAAAAGTTTTTTGTAATCTTGGTTGTGGTGGATGGGTTTACTAAATATGCTCATTTCCTTCCATTAGTTCATCCATATACAGCTGTTTCTATTGCATAGTTGTTTATCAATCAAGTTTTTAGGTTGTATGGTATGCCCTCTACCATTATAATGGACAAGGATGTAGTGTTCACTAGCAATTTTTGGAAAGAGATTTTTAAGTTGCAAGGAACAAGGTTGAACTACCTTAGCTTATCATCATCCTCAGTCAAATGGGTAGACTAAGATTGTTAATAAGGTAGTCCAACAATACCTATGGTGTTTTGTCTTTGAAAGGCCTAAACAGTGGATACATTGGTTACCATTGGTAGAGTATTAATACAAAATACTCCTTAAAAAAAAGTTATAGCAATATATTTTCAAAATGACTAAAATAATTCTAAGGTAAATATAACTATCCCAAGTATGATAAATCCAATAGGAAAAATATCAGGTCGTCACATCCTCCCCCTTTAAAAAAATTTTGTCATCGAAATCACTAAGGTACTATTTTTAAACTTATAAATTCAATCAAAAAGAAAATTTTATACCTCTAATACTTGTGGCGGTAGATTTTTCTGAGGATGAGTAGGAGTTTTCTTCTATTGTCCAAGATTCCTAAGGAAAGTAAAATATTGCATCTACATTTGAGTCATAATACACATCGACACTTATTTCATGAAGTCAGTGTAAAATTTCTGATTCGGTGTCTTCAATTAGTTGACCCTCTATACATTGGCGCATTCGGTCCCCTGAGGTATCAGATAACTCTAAAAATACTGACTTCCCATTCTCTCCTTCCTCTTGGTTCATCCTACTTAAGTATTCTCTCTCTGATTTTAACCAATTATGAGGTAGTTGTCTTTCCTCATGTGGTAAGGCTCGTCTAAAAATACCGTTTCCTTTATCACCTATGTCCATAACATGTGTGTGATGTCTTTCATATCTATCTAATCTTTTTAGCTTCTCTATTCTTAATTGTTTGTCTTTTAAGGCGAATTCTGTGTCTAAGCTTTTTTGATCTTTCTCTTAACTGATCTATCGATGACACTGACATTCACACAGTTCTTTTAGATCGAGTCATACAAAGAATATACATTCACACAGTCATAGCAAAGTTTAAATCAATATAACTAATTTTCAAACAAATGAGGGTAATTAGCCTGCATTATGTCCTTGTACTCCTATGTGGCTTCTTGAAAAGTAGGATTGTTCCAAAGTATTTTAACTAGTGAAATTGAACGATTCCTTAGTGTTTACTCCTTTTGGTCTTCGATTTGAGTCGACCATTCTTCGTAAGATAAGTTAGGGTGTAAATTAATACTGTTCAAATCCATCACAACTACTAGCCCTTCGCCTAGACTTTTCTTCAAGGAAAATACATGAAAGACATTATGGACTCCTTGCAGATTTTTTGGTGAGGCTAGACGGTATGCTATCTGTTCCACTTTTTCTACAATTTCGTATGGTCTGACATATTGGGGACTTAGTTTTTCCTTTTTGCCGAATTGCGTAACTCCCTTTATAGGTGAGATTTTAAGATATACCGTGTCACCTACCATAAAATTTAATGTCCTTCTATGCTTGTCTGCATAACTTTTCTGTCTACTTTTAACTGTTTTCATTCTATCACAAATCATCTCGACTTGTTCTCTAACTTCCTGTAAATATTCGGGCCCCAATACTTTACTTTCATCAACTTAATCCTAATACATAGGTGATTTGCATTTTCTTCCATATAATGCTTCGTAAGGCACCATTTGAATAGTAGCCTGAAAGCTATTGTTATAAGCAAACTCAATCAATGGTAAAAGGCTTTCCCAATCACCACCAAAATCACACACAGCCTTGTAACATATCTTCCAAGGTTTGAATAGTTCATTTTGTCTGCCCGTCCGTCTGTGGATGATAGGCACTACTAAATTTTAAATTGGTACCCAACATCTTTTGTAGACTTTGCCAAAAATGAGACGTAAACCTAGGATCTCGGTTTGAAACAATCATCTTAGGCACCCCGTGTAGACTAATTACTTCCTTAACGTAAATTCGTGCTAACTTTTCCATTGTATCTGTGTTGGCTATAGGTAGGAAGTGAGCACTCATCGTCAATCGATCAACCACCACCAAGATTGAATTCTTTCCTACCGACATTCTAGATAATCCAACCACAAAATTCATGGATATATCTTTCCATTTCCATTCAGGAATTGGTAGGGTTGTAATTTAGCGGCTGGTTTTTGATGTTCCATTTTTACTAATTAACACACATTTCAAACCCATTTTTGAAGCACCACTATGTATCACATACAACTTGTGAGGTTCTGGTAAGGCCAAAATCGATATTATAGTTAATCTCCTCTTAAGTTCTTGGAAACTCCTTTTGCACTAATCACTCCAAATATACTTAACATTTTTCCTTGTTAATGTTGTCAAAGGTATAAAAAATCTAAAAAATCTGTAATATGACCATGAAACTTTTAATCATGACTCATGTATGACTAAGCATGACTTTTGCATGACTAGTGCACATTTTTACAAAAACTTGGATATTTCCAGAAAAAAGGCTTTTTATTAACACAAGTGCACCACTTTTCATGACTTGACATATATTTTTCGTGAAATTCTTATTTTTCATGTTTTCATTCTTATTCATATAAATCTTAGTATGATAGTAAATTGAATCGCTTTCACTGTCATACTTATTCTTTAACCTCGATTATAGATCGAAACGCCTTTACCATCGGATTCCTTAGCATGACAGTGGATTGAAACGTCTTCACTGTCAGCTTTCTTGTTCACATCAATCATACGATAGATTGAATCACCTTCACCGTCATAACATGAACTTTCTTATTATGACGGCAAATCGAATCACCTTCACTGCCAGTTTTATTAACCTTTGAAATTCTTATAGAATTCTTTCTTTTATTTCTAAAAAAAGAACCCCAAAATAGTAGTAAATCTTGTGACGTAAAGATCATGTATGTGTTTTCAAACTTTTTAATGCATGCCAAATGATTCATAAGCCATATGACATGTAGAGTATGCATTACTAACACATGACATATACATCTTATACTTGCACCAATAATTCTTTTTCAATTAAAACATAAATAATTCACTTGAAAGAAAATTAAAATAATTCAACATAATCCCCAAAAACATTAGGCCATAGGAAGTTAATTTTAGATGTCTTTCTCTTTCCTATAAATCCCCCCTTCTCTTACTCTCTTTTTAGCATATCTTGAAAATTCCATAACTAAACTAAACTAACCCATAACCGAAAATTCTCATTCACTTGGTAGACTATTTTCTTCAACTACCCTCTTATCAAATAACCATTCCACCACTACTATATATATATATATATATATATATATATATATATCTCTTCCACTATTCTTCGAAAAAAATCAATAATATAATTTTCCTTAATCACTCAACAATTCAAATTAATCATCATATCAATCATCTAGAATTTGAAAACTGAAAATACTCTTAGGTATTACTAGGGCCGAAACCCTATAAACCCCAAACATAGCTATTTTGTTATGCCAGTTTTACATACCATCATCCAATCTTCTATCCATAATTTACTAAAATAAATTCTTACTCAAAAGATTTTCTTCTCTATCTATTCCACTACTTTCCTTTAGAGCAACTTAGCTCAAATATAACATATTATATAAGCATGTCAAGCACTCAAATAGAGTAACCATCATTGTGTGAAGTAAATGCTAAGATTAAGTTATTGATGCAAAGGATTTCACAAAGAGAATCTTGTGAGGGTGGTTTGCCTTTGAAAGTCCTTGAAAGATCACACCAAAATGCCTTGAAGAGAGGTTGTTGAGATGAGTGAGTGGAAGAGAAGGTGAAGAGAGGTTCTAAACTTGTTTTGGCCAATAGCTTTTTGTGAGAAATGGAGGGAGTATTCTCCTATAACTTGGTCGACACCCTTAAATAGAAATGAGTAGGAGAAATTCTAGAAACCTACACAAATCGTCCCTTGCCGTGTGCCATGTGTCCTACTTAGGTTATAGTGTAATCATCTCACCTCATTTTAGACTTGGCTCGCAAGAAATAAGGTCTAGGGCTTATCTTAAGATAAGTGTGACATCTAATAGAAAATGCCAAAACTTAGATATACATATCACTTCCTTTCTTGAACAACACATCCAAGTAAAACAAAAAAAAAAAAATGAGGATTCGGCTATCCCATTCTCCTTTGAAGCCAATCCGAAAATTCCTATAGACATAGGTCCCTTGAGTGCCACTTGTCCCCACACTTGTCAAGCTAATATGTTCATTACATAGGTATTTCAAAAAGACACTACACTAAGTCGGTTACACATGCGTAAGTCGGTTCCTTCACCTTGTTTCCCCATTTTCATTGGCCTCCCATAGCTAGATGACAAAAAATCATTTCTATCTACCTCTTAGTTCTAGGCTAGTTTATCTTAAAGTGTCCTCCTTTGATCTTGAGCCAATTGGAAATTCCACAAAGCCTCACCATGGCCGAAACTTGCTAAGGAGAAAACCCAATTGTTTGCTTACTCATTCCATCCAATCACCACTTGCCACCTATGGATTATTGTCTTCCAAGCAAGGTGAGAAAGAATAAATTTTTCCTCCAAATATATCCAAATCGTGGCTCCAAATATCTCTTATAGTTTCATTTGAATCTTTATATCAATTTGATCTCCAAGTGTCACTATTCAATATAAGAGAAAGCTCCTTAAAAAAAAATTATAGCAATATATTTCCAAAAATGTCCAACAAAATGACTAAAATAATTCCAAGGTAATTATAATTATCCCAAGTATAATCCAATGGGAAAAATACCGAGTCATCACTCTGATCCCTTGAACGATTAGAGTGTGAATTCTCTTCCTTTCTCTAATATTTTGGCTTAAGTTGCTATCTATAATAGGGGGATAGGTAAGGGAAGGTATCTCAAAGTGAACATTAAACTGGATCTTTCGAAGACTTTAGCAAGAGGGAGTCCTATTATGGCTAATGAATCAAAAGATTTGGATCCCAATTAGATATAGGAAGCTGCCTAGGGTGTACTTTACATGTGGAAGGGTGTTGCATGATAACCAATCATGCAAAATCTAGGAAGAAAAAGGGGAAAAATAGGGAAACAATATAGGGAGCAAATGTTGGACAAAGATCACAGTTTGCTAGTAATAATGGAGGGGTGGGGAAAAGCAGAGAAGGGAGGGAGGAATTAGGGCAAGGGTCCAAAGAGGTGGTTGCTACGATAGTAGGTAGTAGAAGGAGTGAAGGGCAAACAGGGGAAAATATCCTATGAAATATTCAAAAAGTGGTGGAGGCCATAAGCAAGAGGAGATAGGATGATTCTTCTGTTCAAATTTCAAGAAATGAATTTTCAAAATTCAAACTAAGTGATAAGAACGAGGAGATAGAATTTCAAAATATGGCGAGTGAGTTAGAGGTAGAGGGTTTCGCGATTCTGTAGAGTGAGAGGAAGGGGGCTGGTGAGAGTGTAAAACAGAATTCACTGGGCTGGGCTATTGAGGGATCTATAACATGAGAATAAAATCCATCTTCTGTTACCAATGAAAAACTCCATAAGTAGTCCCTAAAAGGTAACTGTGACATCCCTGTTTTTTCATATGGAACATCGTTCAAGTTTGGAATGAATGTTAATTTTTATTCTTGAATTTTTGTCCAAGTGTGAAAGAGCCCATTGGTTATTTCAATATTTCTATTTGGATTTGGACCTTATGGTGCAACATGGAGGAGTAGGGAGGCACCACACAACAAAAGAGATGAACCTTTTGGTCATTTCTAAAAAAGATGGCAAAATGACACTTGTCAACATCACGTTGAGATTTCAGGAAAATGTGGAAAAGTCCCAAAGCCCAAGAGCAATTTTGGATGAAGCAAGGATGCCACTTTTGGTCATTTAGGAGGGAAGCATGGATGCCACTTTTGGCTAATAGACAAGTTGCATTTCGGATTTCTTAGAAGGTGTCATACTTGGAAAGACAAAAGGGTGATATATAGGAGAAAGGGAAAGGCGTAAACCAAAAAGTGACCAAAGGAATGATAAGAGGTCACCTTATCTTCTCATTTTCGACACATAACTTATCACTCATGTAGTGGATGGAGATCATAGGAAGATTAGGATTTTAAAGGAAATGGCCTAAAAACTCTGGAGTGCGTTGATCGTAGATATAAAGTGAAGGACAAAATAGAAAAGAGGGAGAAAGGTGGATTTTTGATTTTGAGAGGGAAGGGTAGACAAACACTCCAACTTTTGGTCCTGCCCATAACATCCCATCAAGTTGTAGCCGAATATTGAGGGACCCTTTTGCTAAAAGTGCTTTTTGTCTCCCAAAGAACTGGGTTTCGACCACACCCCATCATTCCTCTAGTTTTCAGTTTCCTTCATTTTCTCATATCTCTAAGAACACCACACTATTTTTCAAGTAAGAGATCACCACATGAAGGTAAGAAAGCTTCTCACTCATTTTGTTATGACATGCATGGCCTAGAGGAGAAAGCACAATTTTTTATTTTCAAATCTAGGATAATTCTAACACTAACCCCCACTTCACTCTAAAGACTAGGGTTTTCTCTTCTTGAAAGAAGAAACTTTATGTATTCCTAATATTTTGAATGCAGAAAACATGAGTTTAGAGGGGGAGAGATTTGATTTTTGGCAAGAAAAATATATTGGGGTTTGAACTTCTATGAGTGTCGGCCCTAGGGTTTTTGAGTAGTGAAATGGTTTCTATAATTACCAAACAATTACCCTCACTAATAGTTTTGGGATTAGGGTTTTGTGTATGGTTTTTAATGAGTTACTTTGATTGTTTTTAGATTTCATTGCTAAAATACGTTTAGACTTATGTAAGGAAACTCTCAATCTATCTTTGATATTATTTATATAAATTTATATGTTTGAGTAATGCTACAATCTTTTATACATGTTTCAGCCCACGCAATATGTTGTGTTTTGATTGGATATTTGAATGTGGTTATGCTATGCCATGAAATATATGATTCGACCCATGTGCATTAAAGTGTTACTTGTTGATTATGTGATGAGAATATCATGTTTTGTGACTCACATGTTTCAGCCTATGCATGATTTTACATATAAATGATGCGAACTTGTGTGATCTTATACTATTTGTATTCGGCCTTTATGGAGAAATGAAACCATAAGATGTGTAGCGATGTTTTGATTAAAGAGAAGCATGATGTTAACCCTAGTAGTTTTGGTTTTGCCATGGATGGTAGCTTTGCATGTTTGTTTTGATGTAAACTTTAGTGGATGTATGAATTCATTTGATAAAAGGATGGAAATGAACACTTTGGAAGGCCTACATGTTTTGTCCCAATCCTTTTAGGGCTTTACGAATTTGTTTGTTACGTAGCTAAGCATGAAATCATACATCTTTCTATGTTCTAATATTTTCAAACTATGTTATGAGACACATGTTTGATCATGAGTCTACGTCATATGTTACATGCTTCTTGGTTCGTATTTTATAAAAGAAAGAGTCAAGATGTTTTATAACGACCACAAATCCTAGGATGGGGAAATACCCTTGTAGAATTCCTTATTCACTCAGGAGTGTTTAAAATCGAGTGGAACCCCAGGTTCGACAAAGTGCAGTCGACAAAACTCGAATGGTTTTTATGGAAGAATACTAGAGCGAGATTGAACCTAAAGCTAGTGGGTGCGTATTAGGGTAAAGGCAAAATATGTGAACTATTGTATATATATATGTGATGTCTAAGATGTAACCTTGATCAAGTGGATCGTTGGTTGATGCAATAACTAGTAGGGAACACATGATGTTTAGAGGAGCTATCTATGAGGTATTCATACATGTTACTAATAATGAATAAGTCATTTGAGCTCAATGACATGATATGATATGAAATGTCATGATGAAAAATGATACGATATGATATGGCATGCCATGATATGATAAGTTATGCTATGAAATTGATATGAAATGATGAAACTTGGTCACCAAGTGATATGTTATGATGTGTTATGAGTTAACATAAATATGCTATGATATAAATAAGAACCCGGCTTCAAATGATATGAATACGCGTTAAGAGCTAAAAGAACAAAAACTTCATTTTTACAAGAAAGTCTATCATGTATATGTTAAAGTTTCAAGTCATAAGTACATGTCAATGCATCTGTTTGTGTTTGCTTTTAGATACCTATAATGTGGTATGTTATTTGTTTACTTGCTGAGATTTTTTTAAATCTTACTTTGATAGTTTTCACTGCCATTCCTCTCCTAAAATGATAGAAGTTGTTATAGGGTTAAGAAATCAAGATGAAGAAACCAAGATGGAGAAAGCAAGGGGGACATCACCTCCCAAGCGTGCCCGTAAGGACCTGACTAGACCTGAGCTCACCATTTTGGAGCACCTAGAAAATATAGATTGGGAGATCATTAACATTCTCCTGTTCCTACAGGAGTTTTGCTAGGTGAATTGTGACGACTCCGAATTTTCATTTCTCATTATCTTAATTAATTTTTTATTTTAATAATAATATTGGTAATTTAAGTTGGTAAGGATGAAAGTTTGGGCTTAGAATTGAGCTTTGGGAGTATGAATTGAGCTTTGGTGTGTGTAAGCCTTTTGCCCATAGGTTGGATCCATTAGTCAACTAAGCCCATGCGTGGAGACATATGTCACTTTAGGGGATTTTTAACAACTTTCAAGACTAGTAGGTATAAGGAAGAAAATACTACTAATTGAGAATTTGACTAGTTGTTTTCTTGAAGGGAGGAGTGTGAAAGTCAAGATGAGATTTCTTCTCATCATTGGTTTTGCTAGGGAGGCGTGTAAGGGAGAGAGATATATTCCATTTTAGTCTCCTTAGGATCATATCAAAACTAGTCAAAGGATACAAGCTAGATTTGGTGAAAAGAGAAGTGGAAGAATGGAAGTGTGGAGGGGAAGCATGTTTGGGTAAATTGGGAAATAGGGAGGGCCAAACCCCTTTGGGGTGTTTTCCATGCAATCCTTTCTAAAATCTAGATGAATGGCCATTGAGAGATCTGGAGAAGACATGTGAGAGCATGAGGAATTGAGTGAGTGAGTGGTGGAACAAATGAGGAGAAGAAAACCCATGGAAGAGAAGGATTGGGTTAGGGGGAAGTTTAGCCAAAAGTTGCTTGCTCCATTCCCCAAAGTTGGATCTTGCTATCTTGTGGAATGACATATGAGATGATGGGTGAGTGTGTGAGGAGTGATGTGAAAGAAACGGAGGGCTTGAACCCCTTGATATGCGCCGGCCATATGAAGGAAAAAGGGAGAGAGCTTCCAACCTAAGTGTAAGCTAGATTTAGGCATGAAGTAATCAAGTGATGGAAGTCAATTAAAGGGTCTTTCAACCCATCAAAGGTTAATCCTAGAAGTAGGGAAATGAGTACCTATGAGTCTAAGAAACCTTCATGGCCGAATGGCCTATTGCTTTGGTCTTCCTCACGTAGTTTGCTTCACTTACACACACACATTCTCACTCCTTACCTCACGGCCTTGTGCATTTCTTTTTACTCTCTCAATTGCTTTGCTTTCTCCTATCTCCTAAACCTCAAAATACTCTAAGTCTAGTGGAACTATGAACAAGCATTCTTGAGTGGAAGTACTTTTGAAGAGGTAAGTTAAATCTTAAGTTAATTCAAGCACAGAAATCCAAGGTAGATCACACACCACACCTATGTTCTTATTCTTAAAAAGCTTCTCTTTAAAACTCTATGAATATAGTTTGGTCTAATGAAATATTTTATATATTTTTAGATTTAATCTAATCCAACTAGGAGTGTTGTCAATATTTCCTTTTTTCGCCTTTAGCATTTCTAGTATATTTTTATGTGAAGGTGATTGTATTGTTTGATTTCTTGTTTGGTTATGCTAAGATAAATCTCTTTAATGAAATGCTATGCTTAGTTAGTTATGAATCCATGCCTAGATCCTGTGATCCTTTTAGGGTTGAAATTTTAATGATTAGTGGATTTAGCTAATTTGTTGCAAAGAAATCAACATGATATATGGATTGATGTAATGCATGCATAAATAAGAATAAGCTTGTTGGATATTGGATGATATAGGTTAGATTACTTGAAGAAATACTTTGTTGATTTAGTAGCAAAAATCCATGCTTGGTTGATGTATCATGTTAGGTTAAATACTTATATTATATTGTTGGGTGTAGATACTTGTTAAAAAAAAAAGGTGGGGGGGATTGAGTTGATGCACACATGGGTTCCGAACTTCAAAACTTTTAGGGTTTATATTTTCCATAATTAATTATTCTTTCATGTAAAGTTTAAGTCTTGAATAATTTGGAGAGCTTAGAAGCATAAAAATTAGGAGAATGCAATAATATGATTTTCGGCTTTTGCATAGATGATTAAATGTGCTATTTGGTTGGGAGAGAAGTGATTATAATATTAAATGTAAAGACTATAGAGTTCTGTCAACCCCAATTAGTAGTGATAAAAATGTTTAAATGACCTTATCAAGGCTTAGTGAGTACATAAAGGAGGATGGAAGAAGAAAACTTTAGGGAGTCGCTAAGGTGGGTCTCGGCCCTAACCTAGTGAGGGAAGGCTGAGCACCCATTTTTGTGTACTAAGCCCATTTGTGTGTTTTTAGATGAGAAAGAACTAGAATCATGTGGTGTTTTACTTGTGAATGAGCATAGCACCTTGTGCACTTGAACTCGTCTCACGTTTCGCATGTTAAGTATTAAGAGTTTGCATGTTCTATATGAAGCACGAAAATCATGTTTTTGAGTCAAACATGTTTTTAAAAAGAAAAGAAAAGAATTAAAGTTTTATAAGAACCTCAAAGGCTGGGATGGAGTACTGCCCCAGTGGAACTCCCTATTCACTTAAAAGTGTTTAAAGTCGAGTAAAAACCCTAAGTCGACGAAAAACAGTCAGCGGACCATATATGGCTCCAAAAGGTGTCCGGAGCGTGGTCGCACTTAAAGCTAGTGGGTGCCAAGAACGGTGTTGGCTTTTGCCTTACCATTATAAAAATAAGGTTGTAGTCCTTCGGTTTAAGTGGTCACCGAGTGATAAAAAGTGGTTGACATAGTCGCTTAGGCTTAAGTGATCGCCGGGTGACGCGTAAAATCGCATAACGTATTATTTAGGCTTGAGTGGTCACCCGGTAATATGGTAACTAGCGGGGAACACAAGGTGTATAGGAGAACAATGAGGTGTCCAATAAGAAGTCATAACAAGAAAGGCATGAATATGTTATTGGTACCTAAGATAAAAAATGACGAAAAGTATACGAAAATGATGTCTTTTGAAAATATGAGTCAAGAGGTTTTGTTACATGATTTTATAAGCAATTGTACGAACTAAGTCAAAGAAAGACAAGTTGATGAAAGCTGATATGAACATGAGCATTAGTTAAGTCATGAGTTTCATAATGTATAATGTAGAATGGTTGTTTGTTATTTGCCTAAATGTATGCTTGAAATACTTTCGTTGAAATAGCTATGTACTTATTGAGATTTTTTGAAATCTCACCCTTTTATATTCTCACTATCGTTCCTTGTTAGGGGACGATAGAAGTAATTGCAGGAGACGATGGCATCAGACAATGATGACCAGAGAGACTCCCCAGACCACTGATGGTCTAGTGATCTCTCCACCTTTTGATGTAGTGATCTCTATCTTGTAGAGCTAGTTTATAGAAGACATGAGATGGAAGGTGCTTAATGAGGCAGTCGGATGGCAATGCACCGAATGCTGTCTCTTTTTGGGGTCCGACGTATCTATATTCATGGAACGTGTTTATACCTCAGAGGTAGGGACAGATTCCTGCGTTGCGATTGGATTGGGCCTGGGGAAATTCCTATACGGTCCCGGGGTTAAAGAGGCTAAGGACAAACCCTGAAATAGAGGATTGTTGTGGTGGGTTCAGCGTATGGTTTTTGTTGCATGTTTATATTTTTATATTTTGGATGAATCCTGATATTTTGGGACATGCTTATTTCATGGAAACTGAGACAATTGGCAATGTAACTAAACTGAAATTTATTTTGGGATCTTAATTTTTGTTATACCATGTGACGTAAGACAAAAATTTTAAGTCTTTGCCTAATTTAGAATGGCTTGACCTTTTCCGCTGCAAGTTTTCCTAATCACCGCTTTTAGTTTTAAAATGCATGCTCAAACTTAAGTAAGAATGATGGGTGAACTTCCTTGTGTTGTTCATCCCCGATGTCTCAACTTACGTACAATTGTTCACAAGCGTAAGCGAGGGTGTCGACATGAATAATAGGGACCATTAGTATTACCTTTTGTGGAAAGTTATTACCTAACCTTTGTTAACTTGATATTTTGGGAGATGGTCCCTGTTTTTGGAAGTACTAGATACTTGATCTTTTTGGAGTCTATTTGCTAATATAAGCTTTTGGGATATTTGCACTATTTTATGTTACCATGTGATATTGATTTATATCACAATTTCATTAGTTGATAAAAAATAATTTGTTTGTTACGATTTTTATTGCATACTACTAGTAAATTAGGTGCATTATATTTTATTTGTTATGCATGAGGGGCATGTGGCCTTGTTTTACGTGTCTCCGACATGGTCAACAACTATCAAATCCCAAACGGGAGCTAGGGCACCGACAATAACAAACTATCATCTCAGTTTTTTTAGATATACTACTCACTCTCGTGTACTTTTCTAACTATCAGAGTGTCCCCAGGACAACCAGTGCAGCTACTTTACTTATCGTAGGTCAATCGTGTTAGTTGGGGTAGTGTGAAACAAGTCCTTTACACCACCCTAGCAATCATATGATTTACTGCCTTTCAACCACTTACAATCCATACACATTGTCTTGGGTCCTTCATATCAGACAGGTATTGTTAGTACTCCTCTCTTGAGCGTGGGCCCCATGCACAAGTAAAACCAATGAAGGTTGTTTCCCGCTTCTCACAATCATGAATTATGAGTAAGAGGAAGTGAAACTCTTGTTAATTCCATCAATCCAAACTATTAATACTTTCAAGCCGTGATATGATTGTTTGAAATGGACTATATCAAAATCACTAATGGTGGCTCATCCTCCTAAGAAATTGGTGTGGATCTTATTGGTCCTATATATCTATTTTATTTTATAATTTTCTTGTATGGACTTGTTGGAATGGACCAAATCATTACTACCTCTCTTAATACATATATATATATATATTATGTATGTAAATGTATGTATGTATGAATTAGTTATAGCTTGATCTTAAATTTCTAGCTTTAGAAGGTTAACAGTGAAGATCAGATGATTACCTAGCTAGTATACAAAATTAATGTTCATGTTGCCTTTGAACTCCATAAAACAAAAACAATTAAACAAATCAAAAAGATCAATAACACATGCAACATCATGAATCACTTTCTTGCTATATGATGCTTAGCTGAGGAGCTTTACTTTGCACTAGGCAAATACAATCTTCTGTTCCATTGAGGAGCTAAGTTTTTCATTGTCCTTCCCTTCATATTTTCATCAGCAATCCTCTCCTTAGTGTTTGTAGAGGAAATCATTGCAAAGTGGAGAGATCTATGGTTAACTAAAAAGGAAAAAGGTAGGGCTAGTGATCAATGTTAGAGGCAAAGGGTTGAACACTTCACGTGAAAAACTATGTCTCACAGGCCTTGTGGTTTCAGAGAAACTCATAAATGTGGAAGCCTACAAGAATACAATGAAAACTGTTTGGAAAGCAAATGGTAGTGTCCTCTTCAAAGGGGTCAGCACAAACCTCTTTATCATTGAGTTCCACTCCACACAAGATCTTCAGAAAGTCCTCAAAGGAAGACCTTGGACATTCTATCGATATTTGCTATGTCTACAGCACATTGATGCAAGCATTGCACCAAAGGACCTGTCCTTCACCACCAAGCCCATGTGGATCCAGCTACACAATCTCCCTCTGGGCGGCATGGAGTAAGGTGGGGTACCTATCTCTGAATCAAATTTCATGTTGATATTACAAAGCCCAGGGCGTGGAATCATAGTTAATATGTTTGATAGCAAATTATGGATGTCATGTCTCTATGAAAGATTACCAATTTTTTGTTTTAAATGTGGTGTGATTGGAGATACAGGCTGGCCCTTGTTCACAGGAGATCGAACATTGCACAACTATACACCCAACCAATATAGTGCTTGGTTGAGAGCCCCCATGCAAAAAACTACAGTAAAAAGCTCTTTCCAATCTAACAGTAAAATTGAAGATTTTGGTTCACGATAAGTTGAGCAAGAGTGTTGCTTAAAAAGTTCCAATCCATCAGTTGGAGAAACGCAATCTCAAGAAAATGTCAAGTTGGAAGCCATCAACTTGGCCAGCTCCTACCCTCCTACCAAGGAACCAATTCAGGAAGCTTTCCCTTATTAAATGGCCAAACTCTTCAAAAGAGATTGTAAGAGACCCACCCAATGGATCAAGAGGAACACCTGCTAGATAATAGAGGCTCAAAGAACCAATGTGACAAAAACACTAAAACCAGGTACTCGCTTAGGCAGACAAGTTACTCCTCTCGGGAGCAACAAGAGTAGTGCCAACCATGGAAAGGACAACTCACAGAGAAGCACCAAAGGTTCAGGAAACTTCCCTTCTCAGTAACTTGAAATGCAATCCTTTTATTTCCTTAACTACAAAGGGAATTAAAAGGAAGCTAGGTGGAAAAGAATGCCTTGGGTTAAAACTGTAACATCAATGCAAGATGGCATTATAGAGAATAACACACTGAAGAGGCATGCACACACAGACCAATTGATGGATGATAGTTGCTCTAAAAAACTGAAAGATGGAAATTGTGAAGAACTTACAAACCATGAAATGGCAGAGGCTGGGGACTAGTCTTGCCAAAACCAATAAGCTACTTTGTGTGGAATTGTCGGGGGCTTGGGAATCCTCGGTTAGTTAGGATCCTTAACATGTTAATTAAGGATAAGTCATGCAATCTGGTTTTCTAAATAGAAACCAAAAGTTCAAAGGAAAAAATGGTAGTGATCTGAATAAAACTGAAGTTTGATGCTTGTTTGACTGTTGAAAGTTATGGAAAGAGTGGAGGCTTGACTCTCAGTTGGAAAACTAACCTCAATGTTCTCAATAAAAGTTATACAAAGATGGCACATTAGTGCAACAATCCCCAATCCGGCCACTACTGATCAGTGATTTACTTGCTTTTATGGCCATCTCGAAAGCTAAAAGAGAAGGGATTTGGTCTCTCCTAGAATTAATTAGGCAAGAAACGACATTGCCCTAGCTTTGTGTAGGAGAGTTAATGAAATTTTGCATCAAAGTGGAAAGAGGGGGGAACTACCACTTATCCTTTAGAGCAAATGAAACAATTTAGAAAGGCTGCTTGGTGTTCATAGGATGAAATTCTCACTGAAGGTCAGCATTTCACTAGGGCAAATAGAGCTAGCTTTACAAAAGAGAAACTTGACCAAGCATTAGCTGATCCCGATTGGTAGCAGTTGTTCATGCACAACTGTTGTAAAGTGCTACCTTCATGATCCCTCAAACCAAAAAGTCTAGTTGCAATTATGCAAGGATGGAATCAGCCAATTCGTGCCGTAAATTAGGCTACCAGGTTTAGAGATAAACTGCCCAACTTCAAAAGAGAGCTCCAGAAATTGCACAAACAAACCCAAAACTAGACTCCACCTCATAATGATGGAGTATTCGTGGGGTGTAAGCAGGTTACAAAATGATGGAGAAGGAAACCATCTAAACTGGGTAAAAGAACAGCAAGAGGAAATTGAATCACACTTAGCTGAGTATGATATAAAGTAGAAACAACATGCCAAACTTCACTGGCTGAACAGCATGGAGATGACAACTCCACCTTGTATCATATGCAAGCCTCTCAGAGAAGGAGATAAAAAATGATCCAGCACATAATAGACATGCATGGTAGGAAACTCACTGCAAAAAAAGACATTGGGGACCAATTCACAAAATTCTTTTCCTCTCTTTTCGCTAACTTGAATCCCTCTACCATCCATGAATGCATAGCTCACCTAGAGCCAAAAGTCAGCAGCACTGAAATGAACCTAAAGCTACTTAGGCAGTTTGAGGAGGCAAAGATCAAGGAAGTAGTCTTTCAAATGAGACCACTACGCTCCCCTGGACCCAATGGTTATCTTGCCCATTTCTTCCAAACCTTTTGGGAAATCATAGGAGCAGATGTATGCAACCATAATGATACTTTCTCAACCATAATGGATCCTTGCATGGTATAAAAGATAGAATTAAGCTTGTATTGCCAATTAGTGTATGTAATGTGATTTACAGAGTGATTGCAAAGGTACTTGTATTGCCTCACATCATTTTTCCAGGAAGACATATTACTGACAATGTACTTATAGCCTACAAAGCACTCCTTGTTTTGAACTTTAGAATGTAGGGCATGGTACTCAAATTAGATATGAGCAAAGCCTATGATTGCATGGAGCAGACTTTCTTAGAAGTAATGATGCACAAGCCTGGCTTTAAGCCTCGTTGGATAGCATTAATGTTGAAGTGCCTAACCTATGTCTCTCCTACACAGTGTTGCTGAATGGAATGACTCAGAATCAATTCTAACCCTTTCATGAACTAAGGCAGGGGGATTCCCTATCCGCCTACATGTTTGTCTTATGTGCCGAGGCCTTGACATGTATGTTGAACTATGCTGATCCATTAACAACATTATTAGTATCCCTATTGGAAGGAATGATATCCACATTAATCACCTTGACATCTTCCATTGAATGGAGCAACATCAATCACACACTTAACATCTATAAGAGAGGCTTAGAGCAACTCCTCAACAAAGATAAGATTTCAATTGTTTTCAATAGGAACACCCGTTGGGAGAACTAGCAAAACAATCCTCCAAATAGCAGGTTCCCTTGAGAGATACTTGGAGCTGCCCACTATAATTGGCAAGAGGAAAATGGTTGCTTTCCATGCACTAATTGATCAAACATGGTCCAAAATTACCAACTACAGGACCAAATTTCTCTCAATTGTCGGGAAAGAAATACTTGTCAAAACTATGCTACAAGCAATTCCCCACTTACACTACAGGAATATTTCTACTCCCTCAGTCCATCACTAAAAAACTTAACAAAGTGGTAAGGGATTTCTGGTGGGGCTATAAGGAGGATTAAAAAAGCCAATGGGTGAAAACTGTGAAATGGAAACAAATGGGACAAAGTAGGAGGTTTGGCTTTCAGAGACTTCAAAACCTTTAACATTGCCATGTTCTCCAAGCAATTCTGGTGGATATTCAATAATCCCACCTCTCTAGTTCCTCAAGTTTTTTTGACAAATATTTCCCAAGAACATTTTTTTCTTAATGGCAAGTTGGGGTCCAAACCATCGTATGTTTGGAGAAGTTTACTTGAGAGCCAAAAGCTACTGAAAGATGGGTTAATATAGAGAATTGGAAATGGCAAAAAGGTGAGAATATGGGAAGACAAATGGGCAACCAATAGAGACAAATTTACACAGCAGTACTAACTCTCAATGCAAATTTTGCATAGGCTAAAGTTGAGATGATCAAATCCATTCCTATTAGTTTGACTGGCCTCATGATCAAATGGTCTAGGCTTACACAAAAAATAGAGTCCACACGAATAAGAGTGCCTACCACCTGCACAAAGAACTAAAAATCAAAATCATGGAGGAATCATCGACTAGAACAAACAAGGGCAATGGCTGGCAGGAAATTTGGCATTTCAAAGTCCCTAGCTCTATTAGAGTGTTCATTTGTAAATCATGCTCTAATGCTTTGGCAAAAGAAAGTTACCAGGGATCCCCTATGCCTGATATGCAGTTAGTTAAATGAATTAGTGACACATGTCTTATGGACTATAAAGCTGCTATTGATGTCTGCAATTAAGGGGATAAAAAGATTAAAAAAATGTCCACCTACCCTAACTCCTTAGAGCTATGGGAACACATGGTATTACTACTACAGCCGGAAGAACTTGATTATTTGCAGTAACTACTCGAATGCTATGGCATAGAAGAAACCTACGTGGTCACGCATGGAAAGGCTTTTACTCATTCCAGCATTGTCATGGTAAATGCCAAAGAGGAGCTGCAAATTATCAAACAAAGTCAAGCGCAGTAGAAGAGAGCTTCTCAAGAGACTAGACAAGCAAACTGCAGATTGGAAAAACCACCTAAAGGAAAGGTCAAGTTAATCTGGGATGTGGAAATAAGACAAGCTGAGGAAAAGGTTGGCATTAGGGCAATCATAAGGGACAAAAGTGGCATGGTCTTGGGCACCTTCCAAGCAAATAAATGTCTGGAAGACACCCCTTTTACCATAAAATCCTATGCCCTCATGTTAAGCTTGATTTTCTGCAAAGAGATGGGACTCTAGGACATTATCATGGAAGACGACTCAATTCAAGTGAAAAACCTATTAAATGTTACACTTAAGGATTGGAGCCCGGGAGGTCTGTTGATTGAATACTCTAAACAGATCCTCAACTCCCTTTGAACTTGGCCAGCTTCCCATGTCAAGCGAGAACAGAATCAAGTGGCTCATAGGCTATGCTCAATCTGCTCTACTTATTGATAATGATTGGTATTTCCTGGAAGATTATCCAACACTACAACAGAATATGAATTTTGCGGCCAAATATATTTTTGGCAACAATATATTTGTAGGAAATAGTAATTTTTCCTTACTAAAGAAAAACACACTTTCGTCACCTCAACAACATGCTAGAATTGGGATTTTTTTTCAGCGATACGAAGCTCGTCAAAATCAAATTCACTAGGTATATTGTATTATGGTGAAATTTATTTTGTTATGGCGATAATAGAGAGATTTATTTTTTCCAACTACTCACTGCAACCAACCCCTCTTCTTCCTAAATCTTTCCCACATGGTTCTCCAATTGCTAACTCGATTTCTCTAGAACCCACATGAAAATACATTCCCCCACTCGACCCCTTTATGGGCCGTAATTCGTATCCCCACTTAAGCACTATTAGAGCACTAGTAGTTGAGGCTATAAGTGGGAGGTTCCTGTGTTGTGATATCCCTTTTGAGGCCGAGGTGGAGGGCACTAACTAGAACCTTCATGGGACTGGGCATTGACGGTGTGGTAGAACCATCTTAGTTTCTAGGGGAAATAATCGAAGTCACGTCGGCAGCATTGCAAAACCCAAAAATATGCAATTCGGTTTCCAATTTTTTGTGGGTTTCTTTCCCTTGTTAAATGATAATTTCACTTATTCAACCTAGGGTGACTATTTGCTTGGATTAGAGGAAAGAACTGCCAAGATCATTGTGTGAGTCCACCCCAATCTCTTGCTCTTTAGCAATGACGAAAAATTAAGCATTTTTCTAAACCACCTTCCTTTTGCAAATAGGGTTTAAAAGTTTCACACAAAAGCTAGAGAAGAAAATATTTTTGCAATACTTGTACTAGGTATTCTAGTTCGACACACCTATATTTTTTTTGTCCTACATTTAGGCCAAAATCTTATGATTACTGCAGAAATAGTGTTAGGTTCATTCCCATGCTCTCATAAACTTAGTTAATTGTTGTGGATGCTGTATATAGACTTATATTTGGGGGAAAATGTGATCTTTGTTCCAAAGTCACGCTGTAAGATGACAAAGGATATTGAGAAAAGGCTACTCCTTTCCAAATCGTGACAAGTTTATTTGTAAATGGCATTTTTAACTTAAATTAATGTGGATGCATGTGAAGAATTAGTCTCACCCATGGTATATATGGTCACTTTATATGTAAATAGTAGTTGGTTGTCACTGCATAGTCCACTTTTTTCCTGCAATCAGTTAAAATAATTGAAATGCATTTTCAACAAGATAGTGGAGGTTCCAGAACCTAGTGTGTTTTTGACATAGTAGTTTATCATGCATATTAGATGTTCATCTGTTTGTACGCTGCCTTAGTTTTGAATTTTAATATTTGTTATAGGGAGCATCTAGGATGAGAGGAATAAGGAATTCACGTGTTAGACGTGCTGAGAACCATGCATCAACACATGGTAGAGGCCTTATATGCATAATCAAGGACGGACTCTATGGGATGATCAATGTGTTTCATTTTCAGATGCGTCAACACAAGGACTGAAAGCTTTGATTTTTTTCATACATCCTTTGTCGTACGTTGTAATACTATTAACAAAAACACAACACAAAAAAGTTATGAAATGTGGCATCCCCAGTCTCTGCTTGTTATTTGACGGTAATTGAGTGCCAGGATATGCAACACAAGGTCACATATCTTGAACGTTAATGACAGATGACATATATGCACCTAGGAAACTGTATGCAATATCATTGCAGCAAAAAATATAAAGGGACATTTTAAAAATAAGCAATGCCATAAGCAATTGCACAGCACATGGTGCTATAAACTTTAACATTTATCCAAATATTGTCACTTAATCCATTAAGTAGCATGTTCATAACCAAGTCCTAGACAAAAACCAAAATAACCAAGTCTTCTAAAGGCAACTCAAAATTCATTTCCTTCTAAGGAAATGTGGTCCCTATTTCATTTTTTCTATTCTTCTTAAATGAGCTTTTCCTTCACCTATTTCTCTAAACATTTATCCTTATCTCTATTATGCACCTGACAGAACTCTTCAATGGACTAAAGAATCTTTGTGATCGGGATCTATGTTCTCTAAGCGCTCCAAAATAGAGGGCTTGGGCCTACTCATAAAAAGTCTTAGACACAATCCTCTTCGGAAGAGATGCCTATGCATGAACTTGACACTTGACTAGGACTAAACTTGATTTATGCACTAATACTTTCAGAAACTTGTAATAGAGATTTATTATTTTTTAGAAAAATAATATTTCTTCATACTTCTTATCCTTTCATAGAATATATGAGCTCTTATTATTGTTCAGAGGGTAGACACAACACGGTTCCCTTATGTGCACCCACTAGCGTTAAGTACGTTCTCACTCTGGCATCATTTAAGAAGAATCCATTCGAGGCTCGTCAATGATTCTTTGTCGACTCAGGAGTTACCACTCTATTCTTAAGCATTTTAGAGTGTGAATAAAGGAGTTCCACAGGACATTCCCCTCCCCCCCCCTCTCCCCTCTTTTCAATCTTAGCATTTGGGGTTGTGATAAAATACTTTCATGTCTTTTCTTTGAAAACACTTGTTTGGAAATATATTTATTTCAAAAATCACTTTACCCAAATGCATGTGACATGAGACTTAAGACTTAAGACTTGTGTACTTTACTCTTAACATATGACATATGAAATGCCATGCTTGAAATAACCAAACATTTCATGTCTAATTCATAACATGATAATATAATATACATGCGATGCCAAAACAGGTACATGGATCTATAAGAAATAACCATGGCCAAAACAAGTACATGAGATGCCAAAATCAAGCATGAAATCATACTTTTTAAGCCAAATCCGAATCCACTAACATATGATGAAGCCAAATATATGTATTAAACAAGTGAGTCATTATATTTTTATCGTGGCTGAAACCTTTAAGGGTTCCATTTGCCATTTTAATGTTATCCAAACAAAGTATTCATTCCATCTTTTGATATCCAAGATCATAGAGCAAATACATATCCAAGCAACAATCAATTAATATTATTTAAAGCAAAGAAAACAACAAAAGGATATATACAAATATATACATGTATTAACCAAAAGAAAGTTGAGTAAATGTTTACAAAAATTCATGAATCACATAGAAAAGCAACCTATAAGTTAAATACATGACTTATTAGAAAACCATTGAGTGTGTGAGGGCTTCCTAGGATTAAACTCTCGGCCTCTAGGATTTGTTTTCAAGAAAATCATTCCTTACACTTCTAAACTTGCATCAAATTAAAAGACATCACTCAAATAAAATGAAGACCGAAGTAACTAGTGATCCCTCCACTAAACTCTCGACCTTGGTTTCTAATTCACTTTACTGAAAAAAGTGTAAAAGTGAGATTGAATCTCGTGTTTAGTGAAATAACAAGTGTAAAAGTGAAATCTAGACAAGAACCCAAACTCTGGAGGTTCAAAACTTAAATCTCCACATGTTTTGTTGGAAAGAAAATGCGAGAAAATACGAGAATCTTCAAAAAAACTAAAAAGAGGTGTATGGAGAGTAGGACTTAAGCAAACTCAAAAATGGGTAAGAGAGGACCCTTGGGCGTCTAACTCATGCCTTTTTATACAAAGTCCCTTCACCTTCTCCACTTACCCTCATCCTCCATGTAGTCCTGACACTTGGCAAAAGCCCTTTCACCTCCTTTCTCTATGGCCAAATGTCTATTAGAATTCTCATCATTTGTTGTCTTGGGAAGGAGCAAATGGGTGTGGCATGGGTTACGGTTCCCATGGTTGAATCCTACATGAATTTCCCTCTTCGTCCTTTCATCTTCTAAACAAACAATTTCATTTAAGACACCATGCATGATTGATAAGTGGCATTTCCTTAGCCATGCCGCCGATCACAAGCCTTCTTCCATTTTGCTTTTTCATTTTTCCAAAATATCTCCCCAAGTCTCATTGGTCAAATAAGGAAACTTTTGACACATGGCAAAAGATGAGTTGGTATGTGTGTCTTGGACAAAATTAGGGAGGCAAATCTGTCCAAATCCTTGCTTACCTTTCCAACAATAGGCATGCTTGACATGTGGCATGAATTGGGGGATATCTCCTAGAATGCCTCATTTTCATCCTTTTTAGGCTCCACCTTCCATATCTAAGCATGAAAATTCGTAATTTGTCCACCAATCAAGCCTTAGGCATGATTCATGCTAGGCGTGTAGTACACTCTTAGCCTCTTCTCTATGCCTTTCTCTCTTTCCCTTAGTCCAATATTCAGACTAGATTCATTGTGCCATGCATGCATGATACATGGAACTTTAGATTAGAGCTTACATATTATTTTTGGGCCTTTGGGCTTAAGTTTACAAGCAAGATCAAATTACACTAAGCAATCTTGGGCTAATCCATCACATGGACCCAATCTCACTCTAATTCTTAGGCCTCTTCTTAAAATAAAATATTAAAGCCTCTTAAAAGACTAAGCTCTCCAAACAAGCTGCAAGCCATGCTAAATCCAGGTCATCACATGAAATGTTTATATAATACTTGCCTGATATCGACTGAAAAGTTTATTAATGTATTTGACAAGCTCCCCACTTGGAAGTGTGGTAGGGGACCAGCTAGGTGCATGCAAGTTTGGGGAAGTTGTAGTAGAGATTAAGGATGGGCAATGAGGCATGTCATGTCAAAATGCAATGATGTCTAGGTAATAATTTTGGATTCCAGCAATCGGCTACCAAACTCTATTTTTATTTATGCATGAAGTGTGAACAATCTCCAAATTATGTTGCTTTTTATAAAGCCGTGCATTGGTCAACAAATAAAGGAAGCTACTGAGCACAAGTACGTGATTTGTAATTTATATATATAGTAGTTTGTTATTAGCCTATTTAGATTTTCTGGTGGACATAATTATATTATATTTCTCATGCTTATATTTTCCTCCATTGCAGAATATGATGCTTTAGGTTTGCATGAGATGGAACCAGAAGATAGCGCTGATGATAATGCCAATGCAATGTTCATGGAGGTGTTGGGAACTTGATCGGGCTATACTAGATGTTTAGGACATGGCATTATATGAACCATCTCAGTATTTGATGTCCATTAGGGAGTTTGAACGTCTTAGGAAGGAGAATGAGAGGAACAAGGCTGAGGCAGAGGGTTTCAAGAAGAAATTTGAGAATTCTATGGAAGATTTAAGGAGTGTGATAGGCTCAATGAACGTGTTACAGAATTAGTCCCAGAGGGAGTCTCAACGGTAGGCTCCAGGAGATGTATAGCATCCTTTCAGGGGCATGGACATTTGGGATTTGTTGAGAGTTTTTTGAAATTGCTGGAGTAAAGCTATATTTTCATAATGCAAACTTTTATTGAACATATTGGAAGGAACAGCTAGTGGGGACTTCTATGGGAGTGGCAATGGTAGCATTCAAGCAAAAGAAGGCTGCCATTTGATTAGCATGTCAACTGGAATTTTGTAGACCAGTTGCAGGTGGGAGGAAAGATGCCAACCCATGGCCTTTAAATTACACACAGGTAGACCTTATTTATTTTAAGTGCAGAAATTATAACTGGATCTTTATTTTGCCCTGTGGTTAGCATTGCCCTCTTAGTTTTAATTAAGTTAAGGACTAGAAAATGTTATAAGGACTAAATATATACTTAACACACTCTAAATTAACTTGGAGGAGTTTAATGGATATAGTTGAACACATGTCAACAACCATTGCATGATGGACTGTTACTGCACAAACATCCTAAACACAAACTGTTAGACTTGTATTTCTATGGTAATAAGTTTAAGATAGGGATATATGCGTTTGAAAACTTTTATATCCAGTAACAAAAAAAACTCTGGACAGTTTGAATAAAGTCACTCCAATATGCTTGAATTTGTCTATTGCTTTACAATAATTTGCATTTCTTTGTTTCTGATTTCTTAAAAATATATATGTAAATGTTTATTGTCACCCAAGGACTAGTTATTCATGTTTATTGTGAATTTCATTTTACCAAAATTCTTTTAAAATTGTTAACATGCTTCTCTATAGTGTATTTTAATTTTGCAACTTTCAAATGTTCAAACAGAAGCTCCCAAATATGACAAAGGTCAAGCTCCATGCATGCAGCTTTTAGAAGATTAATGCTCCAATGCAGATATAGTTTCTTCTATATATATATATATATATATATATATATATATATATATCTTGTATGCTAGCTTTTCATAGTGATGTGTGGCGTACTGGAGCATTATATTGACTAGAAGTCTATTTTGATAGTAATGTAAGAAATCAATAATATAGAATTCATAAGCCCACCATGAATTCAAAGGACATCAATAATATTACAAACATTGATATTACAAACACAATATAGAATTCCAAGGGGATGTAGCACCGCTCGAATGTTATTGATCATTGTTATTACAAACACAGTATGAACGAAACCAATAAAGTTTTCATCCCATCTATTTGTTGGATATTTGTAAGAAATAACATTGTTTTGTTTCCTCGATGCATGCATGGAATGACGTAAAGTCGATCCTGTATTTTAAGTCCTACATGCACGTGCATTACTGTTTCTCAACTAGTCCCCAGCTCTGAGATCGAGGATCCTTCCATCTAGAATTTTCCTATATATATACTATCCCATGCTTTTACGAATTTTCCTATGATGATATGATCTTTAATTATGCTTTTTCGAATCATTTAGCACAAGTTGGTATGCTTGCAAAAGTTGCAAATAATGTTTGCAATAAATGACTAATGTTTACATACCACACTCTCTTCTTGCTATATAAAATATATGGTACTTTCATCATAGTCAATGCCGCTTTTGCAATGTTTACATGCGTATAAGGGGGAGATCTAAGCGTATTTAGGATACATATTATATATATATATGCGTTCCTATAATTATTTCGTATAGAATCATAGCACGTACATTCATGCAATATACTCTGTATTTGACGTTACATCAGAATTGCAAATTATTAGGACAGCTAATTAAATAATGGAAGCTAGCGATTGAGATTGAAAAATCACAAATAGAGAGAAACTCTTAAATAAATGTTGATACTAATATACTGTATCTGAAGCCCACAAACCGAGCTTAAATCGCTAATAAAAAATGGCAAAAATTGTAATAAGGCCAAACATTAATAGAATATGATATAAGATAACTATGGTTAAAATATATCCTAGCAATCTGGAATAAATTTGTTACTAAAGATAAACACTACCATAAAAGAAAATTAATTTAAAAATGAAAGAGTTAACTAAATTTGAAATTTCGGAGGTACCACGACAAGCACCTTGAAATAGCTTTCTGAATTAGCATAATATGTGTGATTCTAACACCTGTCGGAAATCGCCACTTCTCCCTATCCAACCAAAAGATAAGTCTCCTTACCCATATGAGGGATAAGTCTCCTCGCTCAAATCTATCGTTCCTTGCCCAATTCTTTGTCTTCTTGCCAGTTTTGTACTAGCCTACCTTTTTGAAGTAGTCCAGTACTTTCAACGTCGCATCTACCGGTTGAGCTTCATTGATCTCGAATTGGGATTCAGATCCCTACGATTAGTATTACAGCATGATCAGTTATATATGATAATATAATTAAACGGATGAGTCTTTCTCACACTATAAGATAATAAATTTTTTTAGACAAATTAATTTGTCTCAAAAAGTCCATTTTTCGATCCAAAATATTTACGGAGACAAAAAACACTCATCTCAAAAAGTTTTTGGAGATGAAAATTTGTCATTGGCCCTTCCGAGTCCATTTGGATAGGCTTTTTTGTTTGAGACGATTTTTTTTTTTTTGGTCTTTGAAACCCATTCGAATGGAACTTATGATTACTATCTAAACGTGATCAACGTCTGGATAGATCCTATCGATTCGAACAAATAAAATAATTAAAATTATTCTCATTTGAATGAGGTTGCGTGTTGTTCGAATAGTGTCTAAATGAACTCTTTTTTTTTTTGGCTTCTCGTTTGAATTGGTTTTATTTCATTCAGATGTATTTTTAAATTTTAATGTACTAGTCGAAGCCTTCAGCCCACACTGGAGATTTAACGTTCACTAAAGTGTCGAGGACACATAACACAATGCTACATATCCTCGTACACGACAAATATAATATGCAATGCACCTAATTTATTTGTAATATGCAAAAAAATCATATCAACAAAAGTCTTTTCTAATAATCTAGGCAAAATCTTAAAACTTTGGCAGAGTCACATTGTATACTAGTGCAAATATTCTAAAAGTTTAAACAAGCAGTTGCACGATCAAAATAGTTATAGACCATAATGCCAAAAGCTATTGGGAATCCAACTTAAACACTTAAAAACTTAAAAACATATTGTCTGAGACCCAAAAGAGAATTAGACACATAAGGTCTTCACTCTGAGCTAAAAATTGGTCAACTTTCTACAACCCTATCATACGCGATCCTTAGGGCTCTTTGGGGTCTCCTAAGATCTCTTGGGAGGCGATCTCTTGCGCTTCCTTCATCTATCCCTACTACAACTTCTACCATTTCAGAAGAGGAATGGTAGTGAAAACTACCATAGTGAAATTTTAAGAAATCTCAATAAATACACAAATAACATAGCATAGATACAAACAAATACATGAACATGAATAATGAAACTTATAATTTGACATATGTATCATGTACTTTCATATAAAATACATTCTCTCTTCTTTTGATTATTTTTAACATGTGTTCATAACTTTTCATATATTTTCTTGTCATTCATATCATTCATAAGTTTAAAGTCTTTTTCTTGTCATGAATTTTATATAACATGTGTGGGTACTTCACGGCTCCCCTATGCACCATGTGTTTCTTACTAGTTACCACATCACTTTATGACTCCTTTAGTCAAGGTGACTACGCCTTAATCATATACTTATATGGAAGTTCGCTTATTTCGCATTCACCATTCTTAGCACCTACAACCTTTACGTGTGACTCTACTCTCATAGGAGCTATTCGAGGTTCGTTGACTGTACTTTGTAGACCCAGGAGTTTCACTCGACCTTACATACTCCCGAGTACAAATGGAGTTCTACTAAGGTACTTCCCCGTCCTAACTTTTGGAATTCTTATAAAAATCCCTTAACTCTTTTCTTTTAAAAACTTTTGACCCAAAGACATGCAATCATGGGACATGGACTTGTATGCAACTTTAAACTTACTTATGCAAGGCATGTAAGAACATACATTAGAAGCAAAAGAATGTGTAGCATACATTTTTCCAATCATAGCTTATAAACATTAGAACATGTAAACATATTTCATTTCATAGAAACTTACTCATTCAAGGTTGGAAAAGAAACGAGCAACTCAACAAAAACCCTAAGAGGGTCATGGCACCTCTACATGTATTTCAATGATCCATTTTTCTCACCTTCCTTCTTACCAACTCGTATAGCCCACTTAAGTTTCATCAAAACACATCATTAGGCTATCTTCAAGGCCTTAGTCGAAACTCTAATTTTATCCATCATAATGTTCTTTCATCAAATATCACATTTTTGTTCTAAGACCTTAAACCATATATACACCTGAAATATATATCATAGTAGTTGATGAATTAAATCCACATATGATACAAGAAACATGCCCAGCTCTTGTATTAGGCAAAGTAGGCAATTGCCTAAAGCCCCTAATAGAAGAAGCCCCCCAAAATAGTTCAAGGTATGATTTTTTAAAAAGAAAAAAAAATACTCAATTAAAATAATAATCTCAATAAGAAAAATTAAAAGTATTAAATAGATATTATGTCATTATTAATTCTAAAACGCTTCACACATAATAATTATTGCAAAAACTCTCATTCTAAGAATACACTTCTCTTTTCACAATATTAGTTTAATATCTAACGTGAAAAATATTATATATAGCAAAAATTAATTTTCGAGTATTCATAAAATATTTTGTATGATCTTTTAAAGAGGTAATGACCCACTTTTTCCCTAATGTGTAGGTTATATATAGAACTATATTGACACTAATAACTACAATTTGCTTCTAGGGATCGTTTAGTAAAAATATCTTAGAATATATATGAATAATAGTGATCGAATTCAAATATTTTATTATTTCTTGATGAGAGTGAAAAAGTTGTATTTGAGAGTATTTAAAAATACTTGAGAACATTTGTGTCCTTAAACAGCCTCTAAAACTCTAAAGCATGTCTTATAAAACTAGTTAGATTTGATAAAATACTCTTTAAATCGAAAATTTTCTAATAAAAATCAAGTCGGTTATTAGTTGAAAATATAATATAAAATCTTAATCAGTAAATTTGGAATTATTTTTACATAAAATAGAATGCAAAAGTTAATTTTTATTTCTTAAAATAAAAGAAGCCTCAAAATAATTTTTAGCCTTAGGCCCCTGGAACTATTGAGCCGACCCTTACAAGAAATATAGTAGAAAGATCATACTTCTATTTGCAAGTTAAATACTTGAGATTTAATCCAAAGTAACCTCATGACCAAACCATGTAGATCCCAAAAACTCATATCTTTCATCAAGTAGCCATTTCATCTCAATCCCAACCACTTAAGCCGAAAATCAACAAGTCTTATATTTCCAATATTTCATCAAATAACCACCAATGATCCATCATAGTATCCTTAGAACCATAAGGTATAATCTTAACATATTCTTGAAAAGATATAAAAATCAAATAAAAAAAATAGCCAACAAGGTTTACACAATATACGCAAATAATATCCAAAATAGATTAAGAGCATAGTTACAAATTTCCAAAAAATACAAGTAAAGGTCACCAAATAGTCTCATTCCTTTCTAAACAAGTGATGAAATATAAAATGCCATATTTTTTCTCTCTCAATATTTAATATTTTATTCTTATTTGATGTCTAAATATACTCATTATTCTTATATTTTGATTTAAAATACAAATAGAGGCATTAGGAGCAAATGAAGATAATTACGGAATTTTAGACAATTTTGACGTATCTTCATAATATGGGCATAACTCTCTCATCCAATCTCCGATTGAGCTGATTCAAGATGATATAGAATCCCAAGAGAAATATCTATAACTTTTATGTTTTATGTTTTGAGAGATATCAGCTCAATCTAAGATAAAATCGACTATGAAGTGGATGCACCTGCACTTAACAGTCCTGAATATTTTTCAGCCAAAATTCCAATCAATTGCATCAAATCTACATGTTATTACAACATTTTCTAGCAAGCACTTCTGTACCAACTTGCAAATTCAATGATCAACTTACATGCAAGATTAGGTGCACTCAAGTTTCTTCAAGATAAATTATTTGAACACAAGATGCAAAGTCATACAAAGCAACTAATGAAGAAAAAACAAAATCGAACACTCAAACTACAAGCAACTTTTAGTTAAAGATGGTGGAAAAACAAATGATCAAATGCCAACTTACGAGAACCACTTGGATTCAAAAATGACACATATGGCAAAGCAATTTGAAATTGTAATGATTTTTTTATAACGACTTGCATGAAGGATACTTGTAAATAAAAAGGAGGGGTGTGTGTTCTAAGACTATGCTTTTGATATTTAGTTGAGTTATTGTGTTATCTTGAAGGAAAAATTAAATACCTCATTTCTTTTCATTTTTTTTTATTGATATTTTTTTTATGATTTTGAGTGGCTAAACTTTTGTAATTGGTCAAAGGAAATGAAAGTCTCGAAATTTATATAACTGTGAGATCTAATTTGTTCTTATAATTCAATTTGTGCTTTGAGTATCAAATGTTCTTCTGTGCCTATTTTCATGATTATTCCGTTTAAAAACTAGAAGGGTTGCTAGTTTATTATTCGTAATTGTCTGATCCCTCGAATCTGTGAAGCAATTAAGGTTAATGATTTGCTATGTCAGAAATTATTAGAACTTAAGAACACTCAACTAAATTAAATGTAACTGCTTGTATTTGTATTATTTAGTTTCATCGATCTCTCTAATTTTTAAAACTGCTACTAGATTAAATCCTTAACACTTGTCCTGGGTTGTTTAGTAGTTAGGATTAATTAGATCGTTTATTTTCTAATTAATTAAAATTAAGGAGAGATAAGAAAATGATTCTAATGTTGAATATTCAAAATATTAATTGATTTATATTGTATCAATGATCAATTATAAAATTTCGATAGTGGACATTGACTGGGATCAACCCTTACTCACACTACCACATATATTTTTTTGAGTATAGGATTTTATTTTTGTGTGCTTGTGACAGCACGCCAAATTTTGGCGCCATTGCCAAGGATTGAATCTAGTTAATTTTTGTGCTTATTAAGATTTTTATTTTTTTAAAAAGTATTTGGTATATTTTTTTTATGGTTTATTAGAGTTTCCTTAATTGTTTATGACTACAACTTGATCTTCTAATCAAGGTGATTTGTCATATGATCAAGAAATAGAAAGGATTTTGCACAAATTAAGGAGGGAAAATCAAAAAAATTCTGAAGAGGACAACTTGGCTTTTGACTCCCTGTTTGCTAGCAATTATGATTTAGTAGAAGAAGAAGTCATGGTTGGAAATCGGACTTTGAAAGAGCTTGCCGCTCTTGTTTTGAACCAACAACTTCTATGCATAACGTTTCTTATTTTAGATGCAACTACTACTTTTGAATTAAAATCTGGACTAATATATCTCTTGCCCACTTTTCATAGCTTTGTAGGTGAAGATCCTCACAAACATTTAAAAGAATTTCATATGGTATGCATGAGTATGAAACCCACAGGTGACTAAAAATCAAATTAAATTAAGAGCTTTTCCATTTTCTTTAAAAGATTCAGTTAAGGATTGGCTCTATCATTTATCATCCGAGAGTATTACCACACAGAATAAGATGAAAATGTTATTTTTAGAAAAATACTTCCCAGCTTCAAGGGCAGCCAATATTAGAAAAAAAAATTGTGGTGTAAAGCAGCATAACGGAGAGTCCCTACATGAATACTGAGAACGTTTTAAAAAATTATGTGCAAGCTGTCCCCATCATCAAATTAGTGAGCAGTTACTTATCCAATATCTCTATGAGAGTCTTCTACCCACTAATAGCGGTATGATTGATGCTGCTAGTGGAGGAGCTCTAGTATATAAAACTCCTAAGGCCGCAAGAAACTTGAGTGCAAATATGGCAGCCAATTCTCAACAATTTGAAACTAGGATTGACTTTCTATCTAAGCAAGTTAATGAGGTAAATGTTTCCTCCATTGAACAACAAATTGCGAGTTTAACTTCTCTTGTTCGTCAAACAGTTGTAGGAAATATTCAATTTGCAAAAGTTTGTGGTATTTGTTCAGTAATAGGACATCCAACTTATATGTGCCCAACTCTTCAAGAGGAACTCATTGAGCAAGTGAATACGGCATGTAGTTTTCCTGGACAACCACAAAGGAAGTATAATCCCTACTCAAGCACATATAACCTAGGATGGAGGGATCACCCCAATCTTAGCTATGGGACTCAACAAATAAATCAGCCTATTACTCAAAACTGCTCAAATTTTCAGCAATATAAGCAGTCATATCCCCCTAGACAACAACAAGCAGTCTCTTGCCACTAACACTTTACAAGTTCAACAGGAGGCAAAATAATTTCAACAGGAGGCAAAGTCAGCTAGAGGTGAAAAGTTCAGGAAAATTACCCTCTCAAACGATAGTAAATTCAAGAGAGAATGCAAGTGCAATCGTCTTGAGAAGTGGTAAAAAAGTTGAAATTCCAGTAAAAGCAACTCCTGTATCATCGGAACAAGAAAAAGAGAAAAACGTCGTAGCAAACAAGAACATTCTCAATAAAGATGACGGAGCTAAACGTAAGTTTTTGCCTCTATCTGATTATAAACCAATACCCCATTTTCCCCAAACTTTAGCTGAATCTAGAAAAGATGAGCAAAATAAAGATTTATATGAAACTTTTCGAAGATGTGAGGTAAATATTCCACTATTTGATACCATTAAACAAGTACCTTGTTATGCTAAATTTTTTAAAGAATTGTGTACAACTAAGAGGAAACGTAAATTTAAAAGATGTAAGAAGGTGAGAGTAGGGAAGAATGTTTCTGCAGTTATTTAAAAAAAATGCCTACAAAATGCAAAGATCCAGGTATGTTTACTAGCCCTTGTACAGTAGATAAAGCTGAATTTGAGAAGGCCATGTTAGATTTAGGAGCTTCTATCAATGTCATGCCATATTCTATATATGCTTCTTTGAAACTTGGACCTTTGAATAAAACTGGTGTTGTAATTCAATTGGCTGATAAATCTAATGCATATCCTAAGGGTGTAATTGAGGATGTAATTGTACAAGTTAATGGTTTATTTTTCCCTACTAATTTCTATGTGCTTGATATGGAAAATGGTGATCAAAATGCTCTTATTTTGTTAGGAAGACCCTTCTTAAAGACATCCAAAACTAAGATAAATGTTCATAGTGGTACACTTACCATGGAATTTGATGGTGAAACTATTAAGTTTAATATTTATGATGCCATGAAATATCGTGATGATGATAATCCTGTTTATTCTATTGATGTGATTGATTCTTTAACGCAGGAAGTTTTTGAACTTAATGGAAAAGATGGTTTGAAAGTTGCTATTAATAAACATCTTGAGAAAGAGAATGAGGAGTTAACCTTTAATGCTGAATTGCAGGAAACTGTTGCAGCATTGAATGATTCTCTAAAGTTACAATAGTTAGTTAACTTTCCTTATATTACCTAGCCAGTTTTTGACAAAAGGCCTTTACTCTCTATTTTGCAAACCTTTATTCCAAATTTGAAGTCTCTCCCTAGTTACCTCAAGTACATGTTCCTTGAAGAAGGAGGAACATTACCAGTGATTATCTTCAATAAACTTAGTGCACTGCAAGAAGAAAAACTTATGCAGATCCTTAAGGAGTATAAGACGGATATTGGTTGGACGATTGCGGATATTAAAGGAATTAGCCTATCTACATGTATGCATCATATCTTACTTGAAGAGAGAGCAAAAACTTCTCGTCAACCACAAAGAAGATTGAACTCGCCCATGATGAATGTAGTAAAAAAAGAGATCCTCAAACTTCTTGAAATTTGAGTAATTTATCCTATTTCGGATAGCAATTGAGTTAGCCCGATTCAAGTGGTTCTTAAAAAGACTGGAATAACTGATGTGAAAAACTAGAATAATGAGTTGGTACCCACCCGTGCTCAGAATGGGTGGTGGGTTTGTATAGATTATAGAAAATTAAATGCTGTAACCCGCAAGGACCACTTTCCTTTACCTTTTATTGATCAAATGCTTGAAATATTAGCTGGTCATTCTTACTTTTGTTTTCTTGCAGGTTATTCAAGTTATTTTCATATTGCAATTGCTCTAAAAGATCAAGAAAAGACGACTTTTATATGCCCATTCGAGACTTTTGCATATCGTCGCATGTCCTTTGGCCTTTGCAACTCCCCAACCACTTTTCAAAGGTGTTGATTACGCCCAAAGAATAATGCGGTCGTTTGTAGTATAGTTTTGGGGTATCGATTCCATAGGGAGATGGATTGAGAAATTGAAAAATAGTAATGAAATTAACAAAAAGATTTAAAAGAGTGTGAAAAGTGTTTTTGAAGTATGATGTAAATTAAAACTAAATTAGTAATTTGAAAAGTATAAAAAGAAGACAAAAAGTAGAGTATTGGGAATCCTTTGTATATAATCGGTATTTTAATTATTTTCAATTCATTAATAACTCAATTGAAAATTCTATGTCCAAATTTTCAATCGGAAGATAAAACATGAATAACCAGATTTAAATTAAATGTAATCTTTCGAAAGATCATTCGTTGCAATATAAGAATGGGAATTGTTATTGATATTAAGGAAATTCAACGTCGACAATATACTCGTAGAGTAATATTGCAGCAGAAAATTAAATTAATATAGATAACCAACTAAACCAAACATAACTCTTCCAAGCTCTCAAATCTGTAGAGTTATAATCTATTGTTATGTTATCAAATCCATAATTGGTTGATCCCTCTAATCTGTGAAGCAATTAAGGTTTAATGATTTGCTGCGTCAGAAATTATTAGAACTTAAGAAGAATACTCAACTAAATTAAATGCAACCACTTGTGTTTGTATTGTTTAGTTTCATCCATCTCTGTAATTTTTAAAGTTGCTACTAGATTAAATTCTTAGTACTTTGTCTTGGGTTGTTTAGTAGTTAGGATTAATCAGATCGCTTGTTTTCTAATTAATTAAAATTAAAGAGAAATAAGAAAATGATTCTAACAGTGAATATTCAAAGTATTAATAGATTTATATTGTATCAATGATCAGTTATAAAATTTCAATGGTGGACGTTGACTTCTACCAATTCTTTTTCCTTTGATTAATATTTTAAAATTAAATTGCTATTTAGTTGTTTTTTATTTCCTTTGAAGATATTCTTATTACAATCAAAACCTCCATCTTCCTTGCTTAATAGTATAAAAATAAGATAATCACTTTCTGTGGGATCGACCCTTATACTACTATATATTTTTTTTTAGTACAAGATTTTATTTTTGGGTACTTGCGATAGCACGCCAACAAGCTCCAATGCATGTGCAACATGTAGCGAAATCTTTTATTTTCTCTCTTATGTTGAGATTGCCTTGGGGAGAGAAAAGGTTACCATATGTGTGGGTTGTATGTTATTTCCAAGATGACTCTTCCACCCTCATAGTCTTCCCCTCTCTTACATATCTACCATTCCTCTTTTCCCACAAAATCTTTCCATCTTCATTCTTTTTATATTTTCCATTTGTGACAGATGGCAAAATCTCAACTTGACACATATCCAACAGGGACTGCATAAGGCATGTGGCACCTACCATCATGGCCAGTCCTCCCTTGGGTTTCTTTTGGGCCTTTTGGACCTTCTTCCATCTTTTTTCTTCATCCACTAAAATTTGACAAGTATTTAATTTGTCTTCTTTCTAGAATTTCCTAATCTGCCCTTTCTTAATTGGCCTTCTCTTAGGCCTTTTTGGCTTTCCCCCATCTCTCTTCTTCATAGGCTTGCTATATTCTCTTGGGCCCAATTTCACTAAACTTTAATTAAAATAAAAGGCCTTAAACTAATGGGTTCCAAGTCAAACAAACTTGGAGGCTTCCCTAAAAGGCTTTCTCTCCTTTTTTTCCCCTAAAAACTACAAATACCTCAAAAATAAGTAAATAAATAATATAATTATCAATTTCAAACGTGAATAAGGTTCCTCACAAAAATTCGGGATGTCACAGTACCATTCTAGCAATATTTTTTTTTATTCGAACAGTACTGTTACACATATTCACATTTATACACCACAATTGTTCAAATATAATTGTTGAACATATTAATAAAGACAATTAATACAAAAACAAGTTTTTAGATGATGGTGGTGGCATAGAATTTTGGGACATCCTCTGCCATTCTTCAAACATTGTTTGGGTCCTTAACTTCATTCTCTCCTCTAACTCTGATTTTCTATCTAATTGGGTGAGCATCTCTTATTTCTTAAGTCTCATTCATTCTATTTCAAGTTGTGCTGTCTCTAACTCTTTAGTTTGCATTATTGGATTTAGCCTTAGAAGAGGATAATGAACTTAAAAATGGCTTCACACAACGTCCTAAGCCCTTTGAATATCAAAGAAGTTGAGATAGGATCTGAGCATTATTGACAGATGATTCATCGAATGGATCCGAGCATCTACCTTTAGAGATTCCATCTTCTCCTACAAAAAAAAAAGAATATTAAAGTTAGTATAAGTAATAGGAATATTGTATTAGACTTAACTTAATAAACTTAAACTTATATAATTTGCCTTAGTTTTGGAATTAGTCCAAACACCATCACAATTTTTATGTGCTTTAGCATATAACAGTTCACTAGAACTTTCAGCTTACTATAAAAGGAAAACTATATTAGATTTGAAAGAGAAAATTGCATATTTTAATATGAGATCGGGACTAGTAGCTTTGACCATTTTTTGGTGCAAACAATGAAAAGATCGAAAACTCACATGATGGCGTATCTTTAAATTTGATATATTTTCTTTGTTTACAGTACTCTGTTGCTAAAAAAATTATTTTAAGTCTCAACATCTAGTACATTTATCATTTACTATTAAAAAAAGATGAATGTGATATTACCTTATAAGCAGGATTTTCATACAAATCACAAACCTTCTCCCACTAGTTTGGTGGCATTGCTTGAATGGATTATGACGTCTCTGTCATAGTGCTAAACTTCTCATAGTGTGCATGGCACCAACTTTTGCACCTCCGGATTGCATTCGACATCAATTCCTCAACCGTTACTCAATCATTGAAGAATTATAAATAATTAGTATAAATATAATTAGTTTATATTAAATTTATACTTGGTTTCTTGGGATGTAACTCATTACAATGTAACGATTTTTATATGATATTTCACATCTTGGGGAACGTTAGCCCAATTGAACGCAGGCATCAAAACATAAATTCGAGTGAGGATACCAACATAGGTAGCCTAGCTATTGAATCACTAGATCTACCGATGTGCACTCTAAAATATTAAGTTTAATTTTGCCAATTTTTCATACTTTTTCTATGCAGACATCCATCGTAGTGTCTTGTCCTCGCCACTGGCTTACAACAGCTACATATAGAGAAATTAAAATATATGTATATTATTTACTCAATAACATGTGTTAAATGTGGTATTTAATATGATAAAATACCTTGTTTTGAGTCTAGTGATGTTAGCCCACTATTGACGGCTGATAAACTACATGCAGGGAGGGGAGTTGGCAATGGGTGGGGTGGGGATGAAACACAGATTACTTTGCATTTGAAAGGCATATCTATTTGAAATTATAATAAATTAAATATACTATATACAAACGATGCGAATATTTATAAGATTTATACTTACACAAATTTTAGATTCATTCATTATCAGCTCTGCTGGACTAGTCGTCTTCATCCAAACTAGACATGTCTATAAATTCATGTTCTTCTGACATTCCACCCTCAATCACTTTTGGTTCAACGTCTTCTCTATGCAATGAGACTATGTCGTATTTACTCAGGTCAACAAATAGATTGATCACTAATTTGTTTTCTTGATATGCCTCTTCATTTGTACAACTACCAAATTTTTCATGTACTTCATGCAACCCTAGAATGTAAAATCATATACAAATCTTGGTACAAAACTTCTCCACCCCTCGCCATGGGTTCCTGTATTCCAAATTATCTAAATAAAAAACTTGATTCTCTCGACAAGTGAGAACGAAAGGATTTTCCTCGTACTAGATCCAGGATGTATTCACATTAACAAAATTTTTATCTTTACGCACTCCTAACTTAGAATTTGAAACATCCCACCAAGTATATCTAAACAACCAAACCATATATTATCATCCTCATTGCTCCCTTCAACTACGACCCCCGAGTTTTTCTATATTGTTCTCCGTCACATGTGTGACATGTATATTCATGCACTAAATATCTCGAGTATTAGATGGTCTGCCAATGCATAAAGTTCTGGTGAGGTCTTTTCAGAATTTTTAGCATATTTTAATAAAACCTACCTCAATAAATATATTTATTTATATAATAAATATGAATAGAAAAAATATTAATTTTTGAATAATACTATATATTCAAACCACGACGTGAATTCCTCTTCATGGTTTCTTTTCATGTCTATTACACCACCAAAGCAAAGTAGTTGTAAATGTTCACTGTGGGTTTTCCATGTGAAATACTAATTTCTACAAAATTATACTATAGTCATATGACTTGAATATGCAAAACTTGATTGATACATAGATTCATTACTAACCTCAAGTAGTAATGAATCTGCACAGTTATTCATAACATATTATCGAGTTCTATCAAAGTCTCGTCCATATAGGTTGTAGCGCACTTGTGCGCCCATGGGCATACGGTTTTGAAAAATAAGAAAAATGATGATGAGATACATATTTTTTCTAATGTGCATGACGTCTAAATTATGTCAATATTTACCTCTACTAGTTGTACAAGAATATCATCGCCACACAGTTGTGTCGATAATGACCTCTGCTCAGTCTTTCCATTAAACATTGTTCTATTTAAAAGCCATATATGATTATTAGGTAAATATTAATGGTGTCCCATGAAACATAATTTTCTCCCATTTGTTAACTACTATAATTGTGTATCTTTGTTGCAAACTGGACAAGTCATTTTACATTTTGTGTTCCACACAGACAAGGACTGCAATATGTATCTTCAATTCTCGCAATAAAGCCGCATCATATGTAGTCACACCTTATTTTAATAACTCTTTCAACTCTACTATGAGTGGCTATAGATATATGTTTATTTTTTTTCCTAGTGATCTCAGCCCTAGGATTAATAGAGCCATAATGAAATAAGGATACTTCATACATTTCCCTAATGGCAAATTGTAAGGCATTAACATCACAGGTGACGTACCATGAGAAGTGCTCATATTACCAAATGGGATTACAACCATCAATTGTCAACACAAGGCGTACATTCTGAGGCTTTCGGCAAACCATGCGTTTAAACTGCCTATCAAACTTCTTTCATTGTAACAAATCTGCCGGATGCAAGAGAAATTGATCATTACGAACTCTGTCTACATTATGCCAAGTCATATGTTAAATAATTGTTGAAGTCAAGAGATCAACGCTTACCTAATATCCATATTGACTCTCGAAGGAGAACACAATCATTGTTACAAACGTAAATGACATTATAATCAAATTCCAACCCTCACTTCAATTTCTTCACCTCGTAAACGTTACGAGGCAATACGTTATCTTGTGTAAGAATCTCTTTAAATAGTTCTCGTAACATGTCAATGGCCTTTGCAAAAGTCCAATACATTGACTTGATATAGGGTAACCTCACTGTGAATGATGACAACTTGCAAAGTTCTCATTTCCCTCTAAAAATTATAAAGATGTTCATTCTCCATCCCGAATCCCAAACATGTATGCGGTAATATCTACTAACACCTCAGTCATATTTTTTCTATTATCATGACTATCATCGAAAATGGTCACATTTCTATCATCGATCTCAATACCAGGATCCTCCATCTAATTGGACTGACTGCCAAATCTAACTCTTAGAAATGGTTTACGATGTAGAGCCCAATTTGAGTATTTAGGATCTATCCCATTCACAAACAAATGGGACTCCACTACCACTTTTTACATTTTTGCACAAACATCCTATAAAACCTTGACTTTTGGCATTGTTTTTCGCAAACTCTATGAAATATTTCACCCATTGTGCAAACTTTTTTTATATTTTTGTCCAAATCTATCTCTTGATTGTATCCAACTTTTATTCATTATATTTTCGTAACTTATCCACTATCTACTAAAAAAACCTATTTCATTTCATAAGGTAATTGGTCTTATCCCATTTGAGAGACTATCATCTATATCGCATAAATAGTCAGCCTAAAATTCTAATGTTAGTCAAAGTTTTGGGATAAATTCTTTGAGTATGCTAGTCACGATAAGTCGCCGACCCTATTCAAGGACCTCCCAACTTACGGATTGCATACCTAGAAAATATAAGGAAACACACACCAAATAAATGATAGAATCTCGAATTGTCCACTTTGGATAATTCAAAAGTTGTACCCAATCATTCTTTAGAGAATACTTGGTCACACTCTCAAACGGGTCTAAGGTTCAATTTAATATAAAATTAACTCTGACATTCAACTCCTATATAATAGTAAAGCAAGCTTCCAGTAATTTTAGTAATACATATATATTTACACTCCTAGACAAAAAAATCAATCTTTTTATTTTCCATCAACAAGCATGTTACACATTTGGATGGATAAACATATGTCCAAACGAGACTTGAGAAACTAGTGTCGGAGCATCAACTTGCGCTTGGGATTGTACGCAAACCATGACGTTGGGTATTATCGTGTTCACCCCTCTCGTATTATCGTGTACTAGATTTTTTTTTTTGGTCATCACAGCAGAAAAAGGTCAAACATTTTTATGCATGTATCACATGGCTTAATATAATAACATCCCAAAATATTACATTTCCATTAATATAAACATAAGGATCATTCATAAGTATTCATTCTTCCAAAACAACGGAAGACCAAAATATAAGCAAATAAAAAAAGCTGCATAGAGGATCCCCAGCTACCATTTCCTAGTCTAATGGTTCCTTTTCAATCTTCTTGAAGTTTGGGCTGTAATGGAGGCGGTCCAACTCCAAAGTCGGTCCCACCTCATAACTCATCCTGGGGGATGACTCATAAAGGCGACCCATGTTGAGGGTATCATCTGTGCCAAGAACTATACAACATCCAGTAGGGCGTATGTTACCCAAAACATATGCTGCTAGAGGTAATGACTCCGCCGCCCAGCGGCTTAGGTAGTCTAGAGTCACTAGCTCAGAGGTAACAGCCTCAATCGAGCCTTTGGGGGTTCAAGGCACTGTCTATAGGGTCATACTCTTTAGGGTCGTCATTACCTGCAACTACTTCTATCATCCCAAAAAGATGATAGTAGAGAGAGAATAACAGGGATGAGATTTCAGGAGAAATCTCAGTAAGCACATTTATATCATAACAAAAGCAATTTAAGCATACGGATAAATAAATAGTAAACAATCAGTCATACTTATTGCATATGAGACTCATGACTTTATGGTGTATACATGCTCATGCTTATGCTCATGTTCTGAAATTTCTCTTTTTCTCTTCGTATTCTTCACTTATTCGTAATCTCTGAAAAACAAAACCATGAAGTTTTCTTTCAAAATTCCTCTTTCGCAAACACTTTTCATTTTCTTATCTTAGGCACCACTTATCATATCATATATGGCCCGAAAGCCCATCTCTTGTCATGACCTCTATTGAACACCTCACAGCTCTCCTACGCACCATATGTTCCTGCTAGTTACAATAGAACCCGACGACCGTATCAAACTTAAGTAGCTACGTTTCGCACCCTTTCGCGCTCTTCATCACTTGACGATTGATCACTCACCGAGCGACTACAAACTTTTCTGTATCGGTGAGGCTAAAGCCAACACCGTCCTGTATGCAACTCACTAGCTTTAGGTGTGACCACACTTCGGACATCGCTTTGGAGCCATACATGTGTCGACTCAGGGCTTTCACTCAACTTTGATCACTCTTGAGTGAATAGAGAGTTCCATTGGGACACTACCCCGTCCCAGCCTTTGGGATTCTTATAAAACTTTAATTAATTTCTTTTCTTTCAAAAACATGTTTAAAACATGATTTTCGTACTGTATGGCATGAGACGTGAAACTCATGTTACAGAACATATAGAATAGGTGACGAACTCAAAGCCTTTTCTACGTTAAACTTTCTAAAATTTTTCGCACCTCATAATCTCACTTCTTTCTTTCCTAAAATTATTTTATGGGCCTTTACTACACTTAGAAGTGCTTGGCCCCAGCCCGCTTGGGTTGGACTGAGACCCTCCCTTTGCACTTTCCTAACTTTTTGTCTCCTAATCTTTTTCCATTCACTCCATTTCAACTCAAACCAATTAAAATATTTTTTCTAACCCCAAAAACAAGGCTTGGTCAAAACTCTATGTGTTTTTAATTTAATATTTCATTCATTCTTTTTCCTCCAAGATAGCTCACCCAAAGATTTAAGTAAAAACCACCAATCATGCTAAAGCAACCATTTTATTCATATGCATCTCATATCTCCAAATATTTAAGTAAATCACCATAACATAGCACAATAATTAAATCAATAATTTCCCCCCAAAGAAATCCTTAAATCTGAAATATGTGCATGCATAACCCCACATTTCCATCTTCAAGTCAAAATCTAGCAAACATATCTTTTACCTTTTACTCAACTTGTTGATCATGCCATAGTCTTCTTTCTTATTAATTATTCAAATTCTCCACATGAAATAATCTTTAATCTTGACTAAATAATTAAACTTAGACATGGATTTTTACTACTAACTGAATAAAACTAAAGGTATCATCCAACATCATGCTAGTAAACCTTTAATCATGCATGCATTTCCTTCATTCCATCTTATGATAGGTAACTAACTAAATCATATATCACTTCAACTTCTCAGCATAGGAAAAATACCATAACTTAAACATGAATTCTTACTAAACTAAACATGGCAAATTTTCCTTCTAAAGGTTTCATTTTCAACATACACACAAAAGATTCACACAAAACAACCAAATTCATTCAAATGTATACTAAGATTGCTAAATACGATAAGAATGCACTTACCTCTTCAAAAACAATTCCTTCTCAAAATATTTGTTCTTGTTCTTGTCTTCTAGGATTATGGAGAGGTTTAGAAGTTAGAGGAAAGTAGAACAAATGAGAGTTGAGGAGAGGGAGAAATGGGGTTTGGCCGAGAGGTAGAGAGAAAGGACTTGTTGTGTGTTTGTGAGTTGGCTAAGTGAGGGGTTGTCTCCTCAAGGGTATTCGGCCATACACCTCTCTCTAGGAGTTAATGACACTTCACCATACCTTGATTTGAAAGACATAAGACTAGGCATGGGTGGTTGCATGGAAAAAAAAAACAAATGATGAGCAATGGGGGAAGTGAGGAACCAGATCCCTTTGCCTCCCCAAGTGTCCACCGAAACGTCCTCCCCTCTCTTTTCATTTCAATTCCTATGACATACTCAACCATCCATTCTCAAATCAATCCACAAGATTCCATGGCTATATCTTTGCAAAAAAGAGCTTGCATGAACCGGCCATGCCTTGGTTCCACATGGCATCCGAAACTCTCCCCCCTTCCATTCCTAGTTTGCTTCCATTTCAAGCAATCTCCACTCATTTCCTTACACCACCATACCTCTTACACACTTACATAATGTACTTTATCCCTTACACAAGTCTAAGGTACTCTTTTCACTAAATTTGCAAGTAATCCTAGGAAGGCTCCAAAGGATGCACACGGCAACGTCCCATCTGGATCCACCTTGTTTTTCTTCTTCCCTTTTCCTTTCCTTTTCCTCATGACACCTCTCTTCACTTGTCAATCATATTGTCACTTCCTTCTTACATGATCTTATGGTGATCATTAGTTTGAATTGGAGAGAATGGCATGGGAAAAACCTATTCTCTTCCACTTTCCACTCCAATGCACAAGTGTCACTCTCCTAAGCATGACATATTCCAGGTGAAATAAAATAGACCATACCTTAGTACTTTTCAAAAATATTCCAATGATGGGAAAATCCTATCACAAGATTTTACACTCAACCTCACCATTTACCCACTAGTCAACTCTTACCTAATGATAATTTCTCATTCTCACCTACTAGTTGTAGTTGACTCACTAGGATTTCCCTATGGGTGACAAGTGTCCCATAGGTAGGTTTGGTGGGTCATGGGTCATTCTCATGGGCTTGTGGGTTTGCCCATGCCCTTTTTCCTTACCTTTCAATATAAGTAGTCTAATTGATTAATTAACCACTTAATCAAAATAAATATTCAATTAAATAATACGAATTGAAAATCTCGGGTCGTCACATCCTCCCCCACTAAAAAGAAGATTTTGTCCTCGAAATCAGTTTATGATATAGAGATGTTAATAAAATTAATATACCTCTAACACTCATAGCAGTGGACTCCTCTGACGACAAATAAGATGGTACCTCTTCCTTTTCTGTCACCGAATCTCAAGAAAAATAAAATATGGTATCTACATCCGGGTCATAGTACATATTCATCCTTATTTCGTTCAACTTATGCATAATTTCCTCCTTTGTATCTATTCGGGGTATTCTTTCTTCCCGTTGTCTTATACGATCATTTGAGGTGTCTAAAAAATCCAGTGGTGCTCCATTACGCTCGCTTATCTCACCTCAAATCAATTTCTTTAATTGCTTTCTTTCTGCTCTAATCCATTTTTTAAGTGGTTGTCGCTCTTCATGTGGTCTAGCGCAACAAAAGACAGGCGCTCCCTCACGATCTATATCCATAAAGTGGGTGCGGTGTCTCTCCAAATGGTTTAAAATTCTTAGTCTTTGTACTCTCGTCCTTTCACGCTTCTACGTAATATCCTTTGTTTGTTTTCTCTTTTCTCTCTTAATTGGGCTACTATGGCTACTGACATTCGTGGGGTCCTCTTATTTTGTGCCATGTTCTGGTTAAAGTTCCACAAGTTACTATAGTAGTCAAGCCTTAGCAAACAATAAACAATTAAGACACCCACATATAAAATATTTACATACATGTGTTCATACATCATAACTAAGTCCACACAAGAAAACACCAAGCACATCACTAATTTATAAATAGATGGGAGTATTTGGCTCTCATTTCATCCTCATGTTCCTTCCTAGCTTCTTGAAAAGTGGAATTGTTCCACAACACCTTTATTAATAAAATTTTTCGATTCCTCAATTCCTGCTCTTTACGATTGTCGATCCGAGTTGGTCATTCCTCGTAGGTCAGATTGGGGCGTAACTCAATATTGCTCGGGTCCTTCACCAAAATTTTTCTTTAGAGACGATACATGGAATACATTGTGGACTCCTTGCAGGCTCACAGGTAAGTCCAATCAATAAGCTACTGCTCTAACTTTCTCAACAATTTCATAAGGTCCAACATAATGGGGACTCAATTTCCTTTTTCTGCCGAACCGAGTTACTCCTTTCATTGGTGAGATCTTGATATACACCCAGTCGCCGATTAAGAAATCCAACGGTCTTCTTTGTCGATCCGCGTAGCTTTTTTGTCTACTTTGGATAGTTTTCATTCTATCCCGTGTCATTTCCACTTGAGTTCTGACCTCTTGTAGGTATTCGGGCCCTAACACTCTACTTTCACCGTCTTCATCCCAATACAAGGGCGACCTATATTTCCTACCATACAGTGCTTCGTATAGTGCCATTTGAATAGTAGCTTGAAAGCTATTGTTGTAGGCAAATTTGATTAGAGGTAGAAGACTTTCCCCATCACTGCTTGAGTCTAATACGCAGGCTCGCAACATATCTTCTAAGGTCTGAATGGTCTGTTCTGTCTGACCATCCATCTATGGGTGGTACGCACTACTAAACTTCAGATTAGATCCCAACATTTTCTATAAACTTTGCCAGAAGCGAGATGTAAATATGGGGTCTCGATCTGAAACAATTGTTTTGGGTATACCGTGCAAACGGACTATTTCTTTCATATAAATCCTTGCCAGCTTTTCCATTGAATCTGTGTTTGCTATGAGCAGGAAATGGGCACTTTTGGTCAGCCTATCCACTATTACCCAGATGGTGTTCTTTCCTGCTGACGTTCTCAGAAATTCGACTACGAAATTCATATATACGTCTTCCCACTTCCATTCCGGAATCGGCAAAGGCTGCAACATTCCCACTGGGCGTTGATGCTCTGCCTTAACCAGTTGGCACACCGAACATTTTGCTACAAAAGCAGCCACATCCTTTTTAATACCTTCCCACCAAAATCTTCCCTTTAGATCTTTTAATACATTTTGGTGCTCCCAGGATGAGCTGTATAAGGGCTATAGTCCGCCTCCCTCACAAGTTTTTCCTTTAATTCTAGGTTATCGGGTATTACTATCCTCTTCTCAAAATATAGTGTTCCATCGTCTGATATCATAAAATGGGGTGATCCTTGCCCTTCTAACAGTTTTTGTCGGATCTTTTCCAGCTTAGTATCCTTCTGCGGTTATTCTTGAATTTCTTCTTAGCCAGCGAGACAATTTCTTGCTTCGCTGCTAATTACGCCCAAAGAATAACACGGTTGTTTGCAGTATACCTTTGGGGTGTCGATTCCACAAGGAGATGGATTGAGAAATTGAAGAACAATAACGAAATTAACAAAAAGATCTAGATGAGTGCGAAAAGTAAATTTTAGAGTGTGACGTAAATTAAAACTAAATAAGTAATTTGAACAGTATAAAAATGAGACAAAAAGTAGAGCATCGGGAATCCTTTGTATATAATTGGTATTTTAATTATTTTCGATTCATTAATAACTAAATTGAAAATTCTATGTCTTTTCAATCGGAAAATAAAACATTAATAACCAGATTTAAATCAAATGTAATCTTTCGAAAAATCATTCGTCACAATATAAGAACAGGAATTGTTATCGATATTAAAGAAATTCAACGTCGACAATATACTCGTAGAGCAATATTGCAGCAGAGAATTAAATTAAAATAGATAACCAATTGAACTAAACATAATCAAAGGATTATTGCATTCAATAGAAAAAGCATGACTGAATCTATAAATGAAATAAATTCTAAGATTATTTGGTGACGAAAACATTTATAATAAATTCCGAATGACTAAACAAAAGAGTTTAATATTTGAAGAACACATATATGAATCAAAAACAATTACAAATACCATCATATATACAAATCCATCCCTAGCTCTACTAGAAAATTAGTTACACATACTGAAATAATCAAAGGATTATTGCATTCAATAGAAAAAGCATGACTGAATCTATAAATGAAATAAATTCTAAGATTATTTGGTGACGAAAATATTTATAATAAATTTCGAATGACTAAACAAAAAAGTTTAATATTTGAAGAACACATATATGAATCAAAAACAATTACAAATACCATCATATATACAAATCCATCCCTAACTCTACTAGAAAATTAGTTACACATATTGAAAATATGCAACAAAAATTGTCTAAGGGATAATATGGAAGAGCCAACTATTATTTTCTTCTCTCTTCTTTGGTTTTTCTTTTCTTTTCTCAAGCTCTCAAAAACAATGTATCTTCCAAGGCATCCAAGCATACTAAGCATGGTCTTAGAACACACACCCCTCCCTTCTATTTATAAGCATCCTTCATGCAAGTTGTCATGACAAAATCATCACAATTTCAACTTGTTTTGCTATGTGCCATTCTTGAATCCAAGTGATTTGTAAGTTGTCATTTTGATCATTTGTTTTCCCACTATGCATGAGCTGGACTTTGCTTGTAGGTTGAGTGTTTCAATTTTGCTTCTCTATCTATTAGTTGTCTTGTATGACTTAATATCTTGTGGTCAAATAATTTGTCTTGAAAAAACTTGAGTGCACTTCATCTTGCATATGAATTGATCATTGAATTTCCAAGTTGGTGTAGGAGTGCTTGCTGGAAAATATTATGATAACATTTGGATTTGATGCAAGTGGCTGAAAAATATCCAGGAACGTCAAGTGCAGGTGCGTCCACTTGATGATCGATTTTGTCTTAGATTGAGTGGATATCTTGTAACGCCCCGGTCCCGAAGGGGTCCGAGAGTTAATACTTATCACCAATATTCACATTTAACACTATAATTATAGACTCCAAATTTCTAAAAATCATATAAAACTTGGTTTGAAAATCACTTTTCTCAATATCACCAATTCTAGAAATGTTAAGTCACCAAACTGCAATAATATTTTCTTACTAAACTTTATCAATGTTTAAATAAATTCCCTATACTTAATCAACCATTCTTAAGTCATCTCACCCAAATGCTTTGTAAACAAATCCTTGGCGGAAATATCCACTCTCATATGAAAAATATTCAGAGATAAGGGGTGAGTTTAACCACAACTCAGTAAGCAGAGGACATATACAAGAGTGCAAACATGAGCATTTTCCAAAATACAATATGCAGAGCAAAATATTCTTAAATTTTTAATATGCAGAATAAAACACATTTTTTTTTTGTTTCTAAACATAACAGAGCGAATTTTTTTTTTATCATATAAAATACAGAGTACTTTGGCATAACAAAACTGAGCATCATTATCATATCAAAACAGAACATCTTACAGAGCAGAGACCATGTTTAACCCCTGTGGTAGGGTTGTGCTAATCCCGGTGGCCAAACCAGGCAGAGACAGAGGTGAAACATTCCCTTAATCATTCTCGGAGCCCCGAGTGTGCACACAGGAAAATCCACGATAAACCACTTTGTTTCCAAAATGGGTGCACTCAGAGACAGAGAAGTTGGTACCAACCCAAATAGAGCAGAGACAAAGCAGAGCAGAGCAGAGCAAAGTACAGACAGAGTCAGATATAAACCAGTATACTATGCCAAAGGTTTTCAAAGCCATATCAAAATATTACAGAGTTCCAAAACATTTTCAGAACATTCTCACCAAACAAAACAGAGTTCAGAGCATCTTTATAAATCAATGCACAATTATTTCAGATAATTAATATCGCCCTTTTTCACATTTCAGAAATAACATGACAAAAATTAAGCTCATGTCTGCACAATGCATGATAGAAATAATTTTCTTTCTTTCATATAAACTTTATGAGTAATGCAAAGAAATGATTGAGGTTGGTTTTTCTCAAGTTCTCATTTCATAACAAAACATGCATAAATTTTCAAAAAGTCAACCCCAGTCTATATTTGGTACAAAATCAAGCATAGGAACCCCACTTATCTGAATCTTTTAGCTTTTCAAAATTATCCTCAACAATGCTGCACAAACTAAATCGCCACCTATAAGATAATCACGTACTTTCATAAATTTTCCAATTGATCACAAATCTCAAAAATGTAACCTAAGATATAGAATCTAATATCTTATCTTAACATTAACAGATCCTCGAATCTTGAATATAACTCTTAATAATTGAATTTATCAAAATCCTCCAAAACTCTAAAATTCTCCAATACCTCAATTTTCGCTAGAAAAATACTTAACCCAAATTTCTGCTCAAATCAAGTATCTTACGAAAATCAAAACTCAATCCATTTAATAGAAAGCAGCGTCATTTATCCATTCGAAAAAAATCATTTAAAAGACGAGTCCAAAAATAATTTTAAAAAAATGGAACCCGACTCAAAATATTTTAACTTCAAAATAACCGAACATAGTCGTAATAATTCAAGACTCGTATCTGAAATAATTTAAAAACACGAATCCAAAATAGTTATGAACCCAAACGAACCCAATACATTTTTTCCAAAAACAATCAGAAAATCACATAGCTAACCGGCTCAAAAGCAAACCAGACATACTAGCCAAAAACGATATGCACGGCTCAAGCTCAACACCAAAATCTTTAATTTTCAAAAACAAACTTAATAACATACTCAACTAACAAGTAATCCAATAGAAAGAAAAAGACTTTAAAACTCACGGTTTGTGTTAAAACCAAGGGAGTAAATCCAATAAATGAACGCACCCTATGCTAAGCTTACAGAAGAAACAGTATCAGCGTGGCCGAAACTTACCGAGAAGAGGAGTTGTGCATGGACTGGAAGGGCGGTGGTCACGACGGCGATTTAGCGACTGAGAAACGCAAGAAGACCGACAGACCCGGGGAAACGGACAGCGGTTGCTATAGATTTTCAGGATGGTTTCCGGTGATTTGTTTCTCGGTTTGTAGTGTTTGCAGTGATTGATGGCAGGGGTGGAGAGTGCTCTGTTTCGAAAGATGGCAACAGAGGAGCAACTAGCCAAGTGTGGGGAAGAATCTGGGTCGTGAGTATTAAGGGTTGCTTCGGTTTTAAGTTGCAGAAACAGGGGTATTGAGGGCATGCCATGGTGGCTCGCGGTGGGATTTTCCTGCGTGGTTTCCGGCGGGAGGTATGTGGCTGAGGTGAAGTGTGCGTGGAGGGCAATAGTTTGGGATGCTCTGTTTTCGGGTGTCAAGAACAGAGTATTGTTTGTTGTGTTTTCGTTTGGAGGAACGGCGCCTTTTCAGGGTGGTGCAACAAGGTGGTTAATGGTCTGCAGGGGCGTCTCACGGTGGCAGCGTAGTGGCGTAGGGCGAAGGTCCAAGATGTGGTTCAACGTGGAGGACTGGGCTGGGTGGTTATTTTCGGTGGTGGTGAGGCTTTGCAGCGGCGACGATAGTGGCTTTGCCATGGGTAGAGACGACTGAGGTATGAGCCGAGGTAGTTTTAACAAGTGTATCTAAATTACCAATACGCATATATATTTGTTGAGAGGGAGGTTTTAAGAGAGAATCTAAAACGGAAACCGCAGAAGTCGTGAGAATTCAAAAACTCGAAGGAGCAAAATCAGGAGGAGATGTGCCAAGTGATTGGTAACGTGCACGGTGCCTAAATAGGTGCTTGAAACCCTAGGGAGAAAGAGAGGGAGCATCTGAGTTTTGAATCTATTAAGGGAATGAATTTTATGTGAGAATCCGGAAGGAGACTGCAAAAATCGTGGAGAGTTAAAACTCAAATGCGGAGAGGAAAAATCAGGGTAAGATATAAACATACATATATATATATACACACGAATAAATAAAATAATAATAATAATAATAATAATAAAATCAATATGTCTAAAAATAATTTCTCAACCCATAAAAAGATTTTTAATAATCATCGAATCGAATGAGAAAAGACAAAAATTTACTAATATAACAATTTTACGCTCGTGGTCATTTTTAAAATAAATCTTTGAATATCAAAAATGAGTTTTTTACTTAAATAAATAAATAATTAAATAAAACATTTAAAAAAAAGGTGTCGTTGGAGCCGGGTGTTACACTCTCCCCTTCTTAAAAAAAATTTCGGCCTCGAAATTTGCTAGCACCACAAGAAAAACCTATAAATTTTATCAGCCACATCCATTCCATGCCAAATCCAACTTTGATTATAAGGTTGAGCCTAATAATAACTCTGAATTATCAGTATAATCTATGAACCTCAAACAAGTAGCAACAAAAACTTTCAAATGATCAAAATGCCAAAACCCTACTTTCACGCTCAAATCAACTCGTAGTCTCAAATACATAATTACCCAATTATCATAAATCGCTTCCTTAACAATTGCAAAAGATCTACAACCTCACATCCACCAGACACATTTTGCAAGTGCCAAAGCCTTGCAAAATCATTCTAAAAAAATAAAATAAAATCATATCCTAGAGCCCACAAAATTCTATGACCTTAAATCTCATCAAAACACTTTTACAAACATGTAGCATCCCTAAACTTCGAAGCTCCAAGAGCTCAAACCATAAAATATGGAGAGCCTCAAATTTGAGTCGCAATAGTCCTCTAAGTGCTTAGATTTTTAAATCTCAAATCTAAATCACTTCTTAAACTGATTGATGTCCAAACTTAGTATAGATATAGTCTACAAAATTGCAAAACTGGCTTTTGGTCAAACTTATGTCTACTTCAACATCTAAACCTTAAATAATATCCGAGTCATGTCCTAGAGTTTTCAGAAGAGCCAAATAAATCAAATCCTTGAATTTCCACAACCTCGATGCGGAGTCTAATCCATTTAACCACCTATCAAGATAACCCTTTATCACTTTTTGGAAGTATAAAATATTTGTCGCCTAGCAAACCAAATACACTGGTCACTTATAAATCTTGAGACACTCATCCATTCTCAATTGCAATCAATAGCCATTAAAATACAATTGTGTCTGATGACCACACACTACTATTCATGACATCCATACCATCCTTTCATTAGGAGTGCTCCGAGAACTCATATACCCATATACTAAGTCAAAAAGTCATAACGGAATGATCGAAGGCCTAAGATGAAGCAGTGTAAGTTGGATTTTTTTTTTTTTTTACAAGCATCAGCTCGATGAAAGAAACTGGTATAATAAAATGAAGATCCAGAGGTCCAGAAAGTTAACTTCTTTTTCTCAAAAAAACAACTCCAATATAAAATCTAAAACTTTAAGAATTTATACACAAAATGTAATCTCATTTATTCAACACAAAAAAAAAAATTAAAAATCCCTCCACTGAACAACTAAATAAGCACCTTAAAAGAAAAAAAAAATATCTCCACAAGTAGTCAAATTATCCTTAACTCAACGAAATAAAAAAAATGATCGCCAAAAATAAACAGTTAAGTATGATCCTCAAAATACTTACACCCTTCGCACTCAAATTCCTAATCCTCCATACCCAAATCGCAAGTAGTGCTGCACTTCAAAAGGTCCAAATCTAGTCTAGACTATAAACCTTAAAAATCCAATTAATAACTTAAAATAACTTTACCCACTCCACAATCCATGAACCCCATAAAAAGGTAGGGAAATAAACTCTAAAACTATTATATCACTGCAATCACGCTTCTGCTGCACACTCTAATAACTTGCAACCCTTATATAAAATCAAGTCTAAACCTCTAGTTCTTAACCAAGACTTGTTCCACAAGGTTAAGCCAAAATCTGAATTCCTAGTTTTTCCATGAGTCAAATAAAGTATGCAAAATCTCAAACCTCAAATTTCGTATTCCACCTTCCATGAGTATGTAAACCTGGCAGCCATATATCTCATTAAAAATCATATCTTGGCGTATAGAATTTTAAAACCTCTATATATGAAGAATCTCTAATTTGGCTTTCTTTCAAACCAATGAAAACTTTAAAATCTAAACCTTGAATCATATCCAACTCATGCCAACACAATCCACCAATTGAATTTAAAATCTCAAATTCCTAAAATGTCACTGCATAAAGTCTGCAGAATTTTAAAACTTTTGCTCTGATACCAACTGTAACGCCCCGGTCCCGGAGGGGTCCAAGAGTTAATACTTACCACCAATATTCACATTCAACACTATAATTATAGACTCCAAATTTCCAAAAATCATATAAAACTTGGTTTGAAGATCACTTTTCTCAATATCACCAATTCTAGAAATGTTAAGTCACCAAACTGCAATAATATTTTCTTACTAAACTTTATCAATGTTCAAATAAATTCCCTATACTTAATCAACCATTCTTAAGTCATCTCACCCAAATGCTTTGTAAACAAATCCTTGGCTGAAATATCCACTCTCATCTGAAAAATATTCAGAGATAAGGGGTGAGTTTAACCACAACTCAGTAAGCAGAGGACATATACAAGAGTGCACACATGAGCATTTTCCAAAATACAATATGCAGAGCAAAATATTCTTAAATTTTTAATATGCAGAATAAAATACAATTTTTTTTTTGTTTATAAACATAACAGAGCGAATTTTTTTTTTTATCATATAAAATACAGAGTACTTTGGCATAACAAAACTGAGCATCATTATCATATCAAAATAGAGTATCTTACAGAGCAGAGACCATGTTTAACCCCTGTGGTAGGATTGTGCTAATCCCGGTGGCCAAACCAGGCAGAGACAGAGGTGAAACATTCCCTTAATCATTCTCGGAGCCCCGAGTGTGCACTCAGAGACAGAGAAGTTGGTACCAACCCAAATAGAGCAGAGACAAAGCAGAGCAGAGCAGAGCAGAGCAGAGCAAAGTAGAGACAGAGTCAGATATAAACCAGTATACCATGCCAAAGGTTTTCAAAGCCATTATCAAAATATTACAGAGTTCCAAAACATTTTCAGAACATTCTCACCAAACAAAACAGAGTTCAGAGCATCTTTATAAATCAATGCACAATTATTTCAGATAATTAATATCGCCCTTTTTCACATTTCAGAAATAACCTGACAAAAATTAAGTCATGTCTGCACAATGCATGATAGAAATAATTTTCTTTCTTTCATATAAACTTTATGAGTAATGCAAAGAAATGATTGAGGTTGGTTTTTCTCAAGTTCTCATTTCATAACAAAACATGCATAAATTTTCAAAAAGTCAACCTCAGTCTATATTTAGTACAAAGTCAAGCATAGGAACCCCGCTTACCTAAATCTTTTAGCTTTTCAAAATTATCCTCAACAATACTGCACAAACTAAATCGCCACCTATAAGATAATAACGTACTTTCATAAATTTTCCAATTGATCACAAATCTCAAAAATGTAACCTAAGATATAGAATCTAATATCTTATCTTAACATTAACAGATCCTCGAATCTTGAATATAACTCTTAATAATTGAATTTATCAAAATCCTCCAAAACTCTAAAATTCTCCAATACCTCAATTTTCGCTAGAAAAATACTTAACCCAAATTTCTGCTCAAATCAAGTATCTTACGAAAATCAAAACTCAATCCATTTGATAGAAAGCAGCGTCATTTATCCATTCGAAAAAAATCATTTAAAAGACGAGTCCAAAAATAATTTTAAAAAAATCGAACCCGACTCAAAATATTTTAACTTCAAAATAACCGAACATAGTCGTAATAATTCAAGACTCGTATCTGAAATAATTTAAAAACACGAATCCAAAATAGTTATGAACCCAAACGAACCCAATACATTTTTTCCAAAAACAATCAGAAAATCACATAGCTAACCGGCTCAAAAGCAAACCAGACATACTAGCCAAAAACGATATGCACGTCTCAAGCTCAACACCAAAATCTTTAATTTTCAAAAACAAACTTAATAACATACTCAACTAACAAGTAATCCAGTAGAAAGAAAAAGACTTTAAAACTCACGGTTTGTGTTAAAACCAAGGGAGAAAAACGTAAATCCAATAAATGAACGCACCCTATGCTAAGCTTACAGAAGAAACAGTATTAGCGTGGCCGAAGCTTACCGAGAAGAGGAGTTGTGCACGGACTGGAAGGGCGGTGGTCACGACGGCGATTTAGCGACTGAGAAACGCAAGAAGACCGACAGACCCGGGGAAACGGACAGCGGTTGCTATGGGTTTTCGGGATGGTTTCTGGTGATTTGTTTCTCGGTTTGTAGTGTTTGCAGTGATTGATGGCAGGGGTGGAGAGTGCTCTGTTTCGAAAGATGGCAATAGAGGAGCAACTAGACGAGTGTGGGGAAGAATCTGGGTCGTGAGTATTAAGGGTTGCTCCGGTTTTAAGTTGCAGAAACAGGGGTATTGAGGGCATGCCATGGTGGCTCGCGGTGGGATTTTCCTGCGTGGTTTCCAGCGTGAGGTATGTGGCTGAGGTGAAGTGTGCGTGGAGGGCAATAGTTTGGGATGCTCTGTTTTCGGGTGTCAAGAACAGAGTATTGTTTGTTGTGTTTTCGTTTGGAGGAACGGCGCCTTTTCAGGGTGGTGCAACAAGGTGGTTAATGGTCTGCAGGGGCGTCTCACGGTGGCAGCGTAGTGGCGTAGGGTGAAGGTCCAAGATGTGGTTCAACGTGGAGGACTGGCCTGGGTGGTTATTTTCGGTGGTGGTGAGGCTTTGCAGCGGCGACGATAGTGGCTTTGCCATGGGTAGAGACGACTGAGGTATGAGCCGAGGTAGTTTTAACAAGTGTATCTAAATTACCAATACACATATATATTTGTTGAGAGGGAGGTTTTAAGAGAGAATCTAAGATGGAAACCGCAGAAGTCGTGAGAATTCAAAAACTCGAAGGAGCAAAATCAGGAGGAGATGTGCCAAGTGATTGGTAACGTGCACAGTGCCTAAATAGGTGCTTGAAACCCTAGGGAGAAAGAGAGGGAGCATCTAAGTTTTGAATCTATTAAGGGAATGAATTTTATGTGAGAATCCGGAAGGAGACTGCAAAAATCGTGGAGAGTTAAAACTCAAATGCGGAGAGGAAAAATCAGGGTAAGATATAAACATACATATATATATACACACGAATAAATAAAATAATAATAATAATAATAATAATAAAATCAATATGTCTAAAAATAATTTCTCAACCCATAAAAAGATTTTTAATAATCATCGAATCGAATGAGAAAAGACAAAAATTTACTAATATAACAATTTTACGATCGTGGTTAATTTTAAAATAAATCTTTGAATATCAAAAATGAGTTTTTTACTTAAATTAATAATTAATTAAATAAAACATTTTAAAAAAATGTGTCGTTGGAGCCGGGTGTTACATATCTCTTCAAACATAAAACATAAAAGTTATAGATATTTCTCTTGCAGTTCTATATCATCTTGAATCAGCTCAATCGGAGATTGGATGAGAGAGTTATGCTCATATTACGAAAAGATGTCAGAACTGTCTAAAATTCTGCAATTATCTTCATTTGCTCATAATGTCTCTATTTGTGTCCTAAATTAAAATATAAGAATAATGAGTATATTTAGGCATCAAATAAGAATAAAGTATTAAACATTAAGAGAGGAAAATATGGCATTTTATATTCTCATCAATATATTAAATCATGCTTATATCTATCTCAAGATAAATGACCATTAATTTTAATAACATGAGTTATATCCATTATTTTCTCATTTCTTTTAGTATTTAAAGAGAGTATTTAGAGTGCATTTTTGTGCACTCATCACCCCCCAACTTACTCATTGCTAGTCCCTAGCAATTTTCATGCAAAATGATGAGAATGACCAAAGAAAATCACACATAGGGGCCATCAAGACACATTTTTCAAATTTACATATCAAAACAATCTTAGAAATTCAATAACCCTTTCACAAGTAATTCAAATATAGCAATCCACAGAGTATGTATGTGTTCCAAACTATTTTTATCAAATCAGAGGTTTCGACACATGCAACATTAGAATATCTTAAGCAAAAAGGTTCAACTCCATAACTCACGAGTATAGAAGTGTTTCATGTATGGGTTCTCTCTATGGAGTTGACAAATGTGTACATTTACTCTCATGGAAATTTAGCCAATTATATATAAGTAACAAGTAAACATTAATCTTATGATAGGAATACTAACAAATGAGATTTCCAGCATTCTTTTGACAAGCATACTTAAGATCGGAAAAATCAACACAAAGGGTTGTAATGTGGTTTAGGATTGGGGTTCATAAGAAGAAAATGTGAAGAGGTTTCAAAAACTTCCAAGTATACACAAAAGGGAATCTGTTAAATTTTTCAGTAGACTATACTTTCTTTTTGATGTACTTTTCAATTTTTTTAGATTTTTGACTGAGTACACTTTTCCATCTTCTTTTGCCACTAGTGTCTTCGCAATTTGATAAACTCTTTCATGAATAATTTGATGGACACATCTAGCACCATGCCATTTTTGTCATGATCTTTTTTTTTTTATGATAATTTCACACCTAGTACACACTTGGAAGTAAAATGGTAGGAAAATATAGTGTATAAGCTATACTCCAATGTGGAGAGGTATGGATGATGTAGATAGGAAAAGAAATGGCCATATGTGTATATTGGCTCAAAATTGACTGCTAGGGATCTATGATGAAAATGCTCAACTTGAAAGGCTCAAACGTTAATCCTAAGTTGACTTTCGTCATATCCCGAGTATATCCACCATCTTACCACAAACCATGTAATGATATTCTCAAAAGAAGTGTCAAATTCAACAGATCAATGGATACTTATCACAAGTTCTGTATTTGTAAGCTCTCAATTCTCACAAAATTCACATGAATACTTGAGCAAAATAATTCTTTAGTTACATGTGTCAAATCACCATATTACCACAAAATTTGGAGAAGTGCATAAATGGTTCTGTGGATGTTTTAGCAAAATGATTTAAAATGGGTTTGTTGAATTCAACAAGATGGTTATGAATGAGCATGAGTATCATGTGTGAAAAGATGCCTGTGTGAAAAAATTTGACAATTTTTTATATATTGATTGAAATATGCCACAGAGTTTAAATAACAGATTTGTATTCCCACCCCCCCAACTTAAATGAAACATTGTCCTCAATGTTTAAGAATCAGAATTGAATAACTAAACAGGGTAGAATACACCTGATGTGGGATGTGGGTGGCTTGCTTGGCATCAAAGATGGTATTTGTCAAAATAAAATTAACCTGTAACAAAATAAAGTAAACAATAAACAAAAATAAAATGAACGAAAATAAAATAAAAGAAAAACATACCTGGAGATGGTCAAGATTGATATACTGGGTCCATAAGTGGAATGTCTTCCACTTCTGGAATTTGTCTATCAATTAAGATTTTGAGGCGTTGACCATTTATTTTGAAGATACATCCATCTTTTGGATTTTCTATTTTTACCGCCCCATTTGTGAATACCTTTTTTACTATAAAAGGGCCGGCCACCTAGATCGAAGTTTTCCTGGATGCTTATGGAGTCTTGAATCATATAAAAATACTCGATCATTAGGCTTAAATGTTCTTCTCAAAATATTTTTATCATGAAATACTTTCATTTTAGTCTTATAGATCTTGGAGTTTTCATAAGCATCATTTCTCAATTCTTCTAATTCCGTCAATTGGAATTTTCTAAGTTTTCCTGCTTTTTCCAAGTCAAAATTGAAATGTTTAATGGCCTAATATGCTCGATGCTCGAGCTCCACGGGCAAATGACAAGGTTTTCCAAAAACAAGTCTATAAGGTGACATGCCTAAGAGAGTTTTGAAAGCTGTACGGTAAGCCCAAAGCGCATCGATTAGTCTCAAAGACCAATCTTTCCGATCCGGGTTGACCTTTTTTTCTAAAATTTGTTTAATTTTCCTATTCGCAAGTTCAACCTGTCCACTTGTCTAAGGGTGATATGCAGTAGAAAGCTTATGTATCACCCCATATCTTTTCATTAAAGCTTCAAAAGAATGGTTGCAAAAATGCGTACCTCTGCACTAATGATAGCACGTGGGGTACTAAATCGAGATAATACATTTTCTTTGAGAAACTTAATTACCGTCCTGTTATCATTAGTCCTGCAAGGTGCTGCCTCTACCCATTTTGACACATAATCTACTACCACAATAATATATAAATATCCAAAAGAAGGAAGAAATGGTCCCATAAAATCAATGCCCCAACAGTCAAAAATTTCAATTACCAAAATTGGGTTTAAGGGCATCATATTACGACGGGTTATAGCTCCTAACTTTTGACATCTTTCGTATGAGCGACAATAGATATTTATATCTTCAAATAAGGTGGGCCAATAAAATCCACACTGCAGGATTTTTGCAGCGATTTTCTTCATTGAAAAGTGGCCACCACAAGCTTAGGAATGACAAAATTTCAAAACGCTTGCAATCTCTTCGTCAAGGATGCAATGCCTTAAAATTTGATCCGAGCAGTATTTGAAAATGTAAGGGTCATCCCAGTAGAATTTTCGTACCTCAATCATGAATTTCCTTTTGTCTTGGGTGCTAAAATCCTTTGGTATTTCACCTGCAGCTAAATAGTTCACAATATGAGCAAACCATGGTAAAAAAGTAATAGAAAGTAAATGCTCATCGGGAAAATCATCTTTGATTGGTATGTGGTCAGAAGTGTCCTTGAATGTGAGTCTAGAAAGATGGTCTGCCACTACGTTCTCCACTCCTTTCTTGTCTTTGATGGTGATTTCAAATTCCTACAAAAGTAAAATCCATCGTATTAATCGTGCCTTAGCATCCTTTTTTGTAAAAAGGTACTTAAGGGCTGTATGATCTGTAAAGATAATGATAGGAGAACCAATCAAATAAGCGCGGAATTTATCCAAAGCAAATACTACAGCTAACAACTCTTTTTCAGTGGTGGAGTAATTCATTTGTGCACTATTTAGAGTTCGACTAGCATAGTAAATGACAAAAGGTTTCCCTTCTCTTTGTTGTCCAAGAACAGCACCTACAGCAAAATCACTAGCATCACACATAATTTCAAAAGGTAAATTCCAATCAGGTGGTTGTATTATGGGTGCTGAAGTAAGCTTGCCAATTACTGTTTTAAAAGCCTTTTGACAGACTTGTGTCCATTCAAATGGGGCATCCTTAGTTAGGAGGTTACATAGTGGTCTAGATATGACAGAAAAATTCTGTATGAATCTCCTATAAAAACCCGCATGACCAAGAAATGATCTTATATCCTTGACTGTTCTAGGTGTAGGCAATTTAGAGATTAATTCAACTTTTGATTGATCAACCTCCATTCCTTTGGAAGAAATAATATGCCCTAAAACAATACCTGAAGGTACCATAAAGTGACATTTTCCCCAATTTAAAACCAATTTTTTTTCTTCACAACGAGTCAGTATTCTTTCTAAACTCATTAAACATGCATCAAAAGAAGATCCAAAAACAGTCAAGTCATCCATAAAAACTTCCATGCACTTTTCAACCATATCACTAAAAATACTCATCATGCAACGTTAAAAAGTAGCTGGAGCATTACACAGTCCAAATGGCATTCTGCGAAAAGCATAAGTACTGAAAGGACAAGTAAAAGTAGTTTTATCCTGATCTTCTAATGCAATTTCAATTTGATAATAACCAGAATAACCATCCAGAAAGCAATAAAAAGGATGACCAGCCACCCGCTCAAAAATTTGATCAATAAAAGGAAGCGGAAAATGGTCTTTTCGTGTGGCGGCATTTAATTTTCTGTAATCAATGCACATCCGCCAACCAGTCACCAGTTTTGTAAGGACTAACTCTCCAAGGTCATTTTTTATCACAGTTACTCCTGATTTTTTAGGAACAACCTACGTAGGACTTACCCATTTACTATCAGCAATAGGATATATCATTCCTGCATCTAATAGTTTCAATACTTCATTTTTCACAACTTCTTTCATTGTGGGATTAAGTCTATGCTGGGGGTCTCTTCGAGAATTAGTTCCTTCCTCTAAATTTATTTTATGAGTACAGATTAGGGGACTAATGCCTTTTATATCAGCAATACTCCATCCTAGGGTTGATTTATATTTGCATAAAATCTGAATTAATTTCTCACCTTGGGACTCAGATAATTCAGATGAAATAATAACAGGAAAAGTATCACCTGGACCAAGGAAAACATGCTTTAAACCCTTAGGTAGGGATTTTAATTCAACTTTAGGGGCTTCCCTACTTGAAGGAATCTGTCTTTCTCTTTTTTCAGGCAACTTCTCAAACTTTGGTTGCCATGCTTGTGTGCTATAATCATGAGTTCTGTCAAAAATAGTACAAATGTCAAATACATCAGATGAATCACTTATAAGATTAAATTCAGAATTAACAATAAAGTATTCAAGGGGATCTGAGTCATGAGTTGTAAGAACATCCTTTTCTATAAGTGAGTCAATCATGTATGTCTGATGACACTCGACATCCTCTTCTGGCTGTTTTGCAATATGAAAAATATTTACCTCAAGAGTCATATTGCCAAAAGAGAGTTTCATCAATCTATTTCTGCAATTGATAAGAGCATTAGAAGTAGCAAGAAAATGTCTACCTAAAATTAATGGAATTTTAGAGGTGGTTTCTACAGCAGAACTAGTGTCTAGAATTAAGAAATCAACAGGATAGTAAAATTTGTCAACTTGAATTAAAACATCCTCTACCACACCCCGTGGTGCTCTGACTGAACGATCAGCCAATTGCAATACCACAGAAGTTGGTTTGATTTCTCTCAATCCTAATTGCAAATAAATAGAATATGACATCAAATTTACACTAGCCCCTAAATCTAGCAAGGCCTGTCCAAGCTCATGATTGCCAATGTTGCATGTGACGGTTGGACATCCAGGATCCTTGTACTTAGGGGGAATCCGCTGTTCAATTAGAGCACTAACTTGCTCTGTCAAGAATGCAGTCTTCTTCACATAATACTTCCTCTTAATTGTACACAAATCTTTGAGAATTTTTGCGTAAGTAGGAACTTGTTTAATTACATGCAAAAGAGGAAGATTAATTTTTACCTGTCTAAGATTTTCCAAAATATCATTGTTATGATCTAGAGTTTGTTTGCTTGACTTTAATGCTTGAGGAAAAGGTACCTTACTAGGATTTTTTGTTACCGCAGGTTCCTCGAGTTTTGTTACCTCAAGTTCTTTGGGAAGCTCAGGACTGCTGCTATCTTGATCTTTCTCTACATCCTTTTTTTTGTCTATTATTGGATCACGTAGAGACTTACCACTTCGTGTCACAATGGCGTTTATGTCCTTCAGATCTCCTTGTGCCATATGTTGACCATGAGGTACAGATTGAGTTTGGGAAGGAAACTTACCTTTCTCATTCATAGTCAATGAACTCATTATTTTAGACACCTGGCTCTTGATTTCCTTATTTTCTTCGACAACCTACATAATCAAATATTCAAATTTTTGATTAGTCTTACCCTGTATTTCAATAAAAGTATGCAAAGTATCTTCTAAAAAATTTCTAGAAGATTGAAGTGCATGGTATGGTGCAGGATATGATCTAGAGAGTTGTGCAGGCTGCTGGTTTTCAGACTTCCAGCTGAAGTTGGGATGATTACGCCATCTTGGATTGTAGGTTTCAGAGTAAGGTGTGAAGGGCTTTTTGTACATACCCAGAGCATTACTTTGTTCCTCATACATACCATTTATGTTAGTATGTGTAGGACACTCTTGGGAATGATGATCTATCCCACCACAGACAACACATGGCCCAAAAGATTATGCATGATTAGCCGTGTGTGTTGGTTTTGAGTTTTTAGTTTTCAATAACTCTAATTCTCTGGTGAGCATTTCAACCTTAGCCTTAAGGTTATCCTCCTCCCTTAGATGGTAAATACCACCACTCAAGTTTCCTGTAGGTCGTGACTTGTTTGTGCTATCAGTAGCACTAGGTCCAGTCCAAGTATGAGCTTTTTCAGCAAGCTCATTGAGGTACTCTATGGCCTCATCGGGATTTTTCTATAAAAATTCTCCATTACACATCATTTCCACGAATTGACGTTCCCTGGACGTAAGGCCTTCATAGAAATAACTCACTAAGCGCCAATTCTCATATCCATGGTGGGGACACATACTCAGTAATTATTTAAATCTTTCCCAAGACTGGTACAAAGTCTCACTATCCTTTTGTGCAAAGGTAGAGATTTGTCTTTTTAAAGCATTAGTCTTATGTTGGGGAAAGTATTTATTGAAAAACACTTGACTCATCTCACTCCATGTTCCAATAAACCGTGGTCTTAGTGAATACAACCAACTCTTAGTTTTATCTTTCAAAGAAAAAGGAAAGAACTTTAGCCTTACTATTTCGTCAGTGGTATTTTGACTGTGAAATGTTGCAACTACTTCCTCAAATTCCCTAATATAAACATAGAGGTTTTCATTTTCTAGACCATGGAAAGTCGGAAGTAATTGTATCATTCCCGTTTTAAAATCTACATGACGAACATTAGGTGAAAACATAATACAGGATGGTGTGACTGTTCGTGCGGGATGAAGATAATCTTGGAGGGTTCTAACAGGTTGGTCCACGTGTTCACTCATCGCGTCAGAATTGGAAGAATTATCAAACAAGCGATTAGAAAAATTAGATTCTGAATCTGATTCTAGCACGGGTCTACTAGCAAACCGTCCAAAAGCGTCTCTGTACCTACCTGCACATGCAAAGTAAAGAAAAGCGTAATACTGAAAAAAAAAATTACGAAAAGAAAAATAAAATAAAAGAAAGATGCAGAAAGCTAAAAAGAAAATGAACGAAGCTACCGCTTTTTTTTTTTAACAAACTACTAAAAAAAAACTACAAATTCTTCTACCGTCTCCCCGGCAACGGCGCCAAAATTTGATTACGCCAAAAGAATAACACGGTTGTTTGCAGTATAGTTTTGGGGTGTCGATTCCACAGGAAGATGGATTGAGAAATTGAAGAACAGTAACGAAATTAACAAAAAGATCTAGATGAGTGCGAAAAGTAAATTTTAGAGTGTGACGTAAATTAAAACTAAATGAGTAATTTGAACAGTATAAAAATGAGACAAAAAGTAGAGCATCGGGAATCCTTTGTATATAATTGGTATTTTAATTATTTTCGATTCATTAATAACTCAATTGAAAACTCTATATCCAAATTTTCAATCGGAAAATAAAACATTAATAACCAGATTTAAATCAAATGTAATCTTTCGAAAAATCATTCGTCACAATATAAGAACAGGAATTGTTATCGATATTAAAAAAATTCAACGTCGACAATATACTCATAGAGCAATATTGCAGCAGAGAATTAAATTAAAATAGATAACCAATTGAACCAAATATAATCAAAGGATTATTGCATTCAATAGAAAAAGCATGACTGAATCTATAAATGAAATAAATTCTAAAATTATTTGGTGACGAAAACATTTATAATAAATTTCGAATGACTAAACAAAAGAGTTTAATATTTGAAGAACACATATATGAATCAAAAACAATTACAAATACCATCATATATACAAATTCATCCCTAACTCTACTAGAAAATTAGTTACACATATTGAAAATATGCAACAAAAATTCTCTAAGGGATAATATGGAAGAGCCAACCATTATTTTCTTCTCTCTTCTTTGGTTTTTCTTTTCTTTTCTCAAGCTCTCAAAAACAATGTATCTTCCAAGGCATCCAAGCACACTAAGTATGGTCTTAGAACACACACCCCTCCCTTCTATTTATAAGCATCCTTCATGCAAGTTGTCATGACAAAATCATCACAATTTCAACTTGTTTTGCCATGTGCCATTCTTGAATCCAAATGATTTGTGAGTTTTCATTTTGATCATTTGTTTTCCCACTATCCATAAGCTGGATTTTGCTTGTAGGTTGAGTGTTTTAATTTTGCTTCTCTATCCATTAGTTGTCTTGTATGACTTAATATCTTGTGGTCAAATAATTTGTCTTGAAGAAACTTGAGTTCACTTCATCTTGCATATGAATTGATCATTGAATTTTCAAGTTGGTGTAGGAGTGCTTGCTGGAAAATATTATGATAACATTTGGATTTGATGCAAGTGGCTGAAAAATATCCAGGAACGTCAAGTGCAGGTGCGTCCACTTGATGGTCGATTTTGTGGTTCTATATCATCAAGAGAAATGACCAACGAAGTTGACGTTTGAAGAGATTGAGTGGATATCTCTTCAAACATAAAACATAAAAGTTATAGATATTTCTCTTACGGTTCTATATCATCTTGAATCAGCTCAATCGGAGATTGGATGAGAGAGTTATGCCCATATTACGAAAAGATGTCAGAACTATCTAAAATTCTGCAATTATCTTCATTTGCTCATAATGTCTCTATTTGTGTCCTAAATTAAAATATAAGAATAATGAGTATATTTAGGCATCAAATAAGAATAAAGTATTAAACATTAAGAAAGGAAAATATGGCATTTTATATTATCATCAATATATTAAATCATGCTGATATCTATCTCAAGATAAATGACCATTAATTTTAATAACATGAGTTATATCCATTATTTTCTCATTTCTTTTAGTATTTAAATAGAGTATTTAGAGTGCATTTTTGTGCACTCATCAGCTGCCAATGTTACTTCTTCAGGCAGATTCTCAGTCAACATGCTTTGCATAACCGTTAATAGTGATTGCTCTTCTGCTCGAGTCTTCCTAATCAAAGCGTCTGCTACCACATTAGCCTTTCTAGGGTGGTACTTGATCTTGCACTGAAAGTCAATTATAGTTTCAATCCATCTCCTCTGTCTCATATTCAGATTCTTCTGACTAAATAGGTGCTTCAGACTCTTATGATCCGTGTATATCTCGCATTCCTTGCCATACAATTAATGTCTCCAAATTTTTAATGCGAACACTACTACTGCTAATTCCAAGTCGTGAGTGGGGTAATTTCATTCATGGTCCTTAAGCTGTGGGACACGTAGGTAACTACTAGTCCTTCTTGCATCAAAACGCATCCTAAGCCCATCTTTGATGTGTCTCTATACACTACGTAGGGTTTGTGAGGTTCTAGAAATGCTAGTACTGATGCCGAAGTTAACCTCTCCTTGAATTCTTGGAAACTTTGCTCACACTGTTCACTCCAGGCATACTTGGCATTTTTCTTAGTCAAAGCTGTCAGAAGGCCAGATAGCTTAGAAAATCCTTCTACAAACCTCCTGTAGTACCCTGCCAATCCAAGGAAATTTCGTATCTCGTGGGCATTTGTCGGTCTTTGCCATACTATTACCTCCTCGATCTTGGTTGGATCCACAGCTACACCTTGGCTTGAAATTACGTGGCCCAAGAATTTAACCTCCCTAAGCCAAAACTCACACTTGCTAAGTTTAGTGTATAACTGGTGCTCTTGTAGAATACTCAGCACAACCTTTAAATTATCTTTGTGCTCTTCGTCATTTTGGGAATATATTAGAATGTCATCAATGAATACCACGACGAAACTGTCTAAATATTGTCAAAAAATTCGATTCATCAAGTCCATAAATGCTACTGGGGCATTTGTTAATCCAAAGGACATAACCAAGAACTCAAAATGTCCATAACGGGTTCGAAAAGCCGTCTTGGGCATATCCTGCTCTTTAATCTTTAGCTGATGGTACCTTGATCTGAGATCGATTTTGGAAAATACTGTTGCTCCCTGCAATTGATCCAACAAGTCATCTATTCGTGGCAGTGGATATTTGTTCTTGATAGTAACATTGTTAAGTTCTCTATAATCAATACACATCTGCATCGTTCCATCCTTATTTTTCATGAACAGGACTAGGGCTCCTTATGGCGATAAACTCGGCCATATGAACCCTTTTTCCAAGAGTTCCTCAATTTGCGTCTTTAGTTCCTTTAGCTTTGTCGACGCCATTCGGTAGGGGGTTTTATGAACTAGAGTCGTAGCAGGTTCTAATTCAATGGCGAACTCGGTTTCACGGTCCGGGGGCAAACCAGGCAGTTCGTCAGAACATCCAACAAATTTTCACTGAGCGCACTGCCACCTATTGGCTCGAGGTCTAGTACTGCTTTAGTCCACCTGCCCCCCTACTGCACTTGTTGATTGGCCTATATTGCTGGATGACTTATAGGATTTGGCCTATGAAGGACACAATATCCAACAAATTTTCACTGAGCAAAGATGGACGCCAATCTGCACACAGCAGGGGACTGCATATTTTGATAGGGTATGGCTCTATCATGTCGTGGGAGAGCAGCCAGAAGAGCTGAGGGTGCGGGCAATCACGGTAGCTTTTTCTTCTTGGATTATTGTCGACTATCTAGATATCTCATGCGACGAGCTTAAGTAATGTTAAGCTGCTTGATAGTTTAGTGGCAAACTTTTGTGTCCGCCCTTTACAGCCAAGACGGACACAAAGGCCGAATCCCCATTGCCAACAGCGAACTTTAGTAACGATGAACTGCTTGACAATTTAGATACTGAGAGCAATGAGTACGTACTTGATGATGGTCTCACAAATGATTAGGTACATGTCATATTGCGACATCCTTCTTCTCCTTCATATGATGGGGGGAAGGTTTGATCTGACCTCCTACTCCATTTGGACTAGAGTCACGTTATGAGAGTGGAGGTAGTCTACCATTTGGACTGCTGATATCTGACCTCCTACTTCAAGTGAGAGTTACAAAGAAAGTGGGTGCAAAAAAAAGCTCTACAGATGGGGCCTCTCAACAAGATCACCCTCAGTAAGAGCAAGGGGCACTCTAGTGCGAGAACTCCAACTTCAACCGATACTGCTACTAGTACTGCTACGCGGCCTGCTGAGAGCTAGCCCACTAGATTTATACTGAATTAGTTTGAGGCAATGGTAGAAAAAGTAACATGACGTGTGGTACAGGTACTACTAACAGTACTGTTTGCGACCTGCTAAGTATCCTACGCCCATCTTGAAAAAGATAGATGATTATAGACATGGATTCAGAGTATGCAATATTATTTGTTTTGGGATGTAATTAATGTATTTGTTTATCTTTGGTGTTCAAAACAATGTTTATTTTTTATTTTTCTCAGTTTACTTACTACTTGTGATAAAATAAATAACATTTTGATAATAACTACATAAAATTAATTTGTGCATTTATAAATATTTTAAACTAGATTAAATCATAATATATAATATATATATACACAATTTTTTTTATTCAAATATACATATAAAAATTAATGATAATAAACAATTCCTATATAATTTCCAATCTATTTGCTCATTCGAATCACATTTTTTCTGTCTAGACAGTCTTACAAGTTTTTTGCCAAATTTCTTGCCAAATATATCTCGTTTGGAAACATTAATTATCCGTTCGAATGGTTTTTGAGATGATTTTTTTTTTGTCACCAAATATCTTGTTCGAATGGATTTGTGTCCATCCAAATGGATTTTGCAACTCGGTCAATTTTTTATGCGAAATTTAAATTTCGTCTTTAAAAATTACTTTTAAGGACGAAATTTAGTTTGTTTCTAACAAGTTTCATCCCTAAAAGTAAAATTTGTTGTAGTGTGGGTTGAGCATGCATATATAACAAGGAAGTAGAGATGTGTTTAACTGGCTAATTAATTAGAATATATATGAATTTCTAAATCACACATGGCATGCCCTTATTGAACAAATATCCCCTTACAATAATAATAATATTGTACGTACATGATCAGTGTTGATCATCAATGATCAGTTTATAAACTTCTTGTTATTTCATTAAATAATGCAGGAAAAAACTTGGAAGAAAATGATGTGTTTAACAAGAGTTGGAGTGCTTCTAGGGTAAGGTGGCCGTGTGCTTCAAAGAGGTAGCTTGGAGAACTTTTTTCCTTTCTATATCCATGTGTTAGGCAATACACACAGCCAAGAAGAAGGAAAACCTCTAGTGTTTGGCTAATCTTAAGCCACCAAATAGATTTTGCAAGATCATTAGATTTGATCTAATCTGATCACATGGGAAATAAGAAAAACTCTTGAAATGTCTTAGAACAGTCCCAAAGGACTTGCTATTTTTTTTCAAAATACTTACTCAAAAACACACTTTTTTTTTTGGTCTATCCACTTTTACATTTAATCATCCATCAGCCTCTCTATTTTTCTTCTATATCTTCTAAAATATTTATATTTTATTCTAATATTATTTATTTCAAAAATTTTAAAAAGAAAATCTAGAAGTCTCCAATGCCGAAACCCATTGTTTCCAACATTGGATATGTGTATGGGAGACAATCGCCAGCTTATCGCAGCTCAAATTTTAGGAGATTGGTCACCGGCATGAGAAGCTCCCAGTGTGGCTAGCAACGGCCGATGGTGGGTCGAATGATCTTCACAAACGCCAAAACCTAATTCGGATGGTAGAGTTGTGTGCGTGGGGGACAACTAGTCTGTTACAGGTGCTGGGATTGCTGGAGGTTGGTTGCCATCTGATGTTAGTGATGTCCGCGGTGTAGCTCTTAACGGTCGGCGGTGAGTCGACCCACATCACACGCAACGACTGGCTTGAAACAATGCAGCGCATTGAAAAAATAATAATAATATAACATTTTTGTAAGATGAACGGTACTTGCGTTACGCAAGTACTGTTCACAATTTCATTTTTCTTTCATTTTAGCGAGTCCGTTGGAGCACAATTTGGTCGATTTTGAGTTAAATATTACAAGAAAATCATTTTTAGTGAGTCCATTGGGACTGCTCTTATATACAAGTTTCAGTTCCCAACATTTTCTCATCCCATACAGTTATTCTATAATTTTGGCTAACCAATTGCTACATAAACTCCTCTCTAATACCAAAACACTTGATAAAAACCAATCAAATTTCATCCCATGCTTAAGGCGGTACATATAGTCTAAGTTTTCATTTCTACCTTTTCTAGATCCTTTCATTTCTTACCCAAATAAGTCCATATCAAGCTCACCAATTGTTTCCTTTTGATTTAAGTGCTTGGTTGACAAGAAAGCTATCACATAGCTTATCTAGTGCCACTTGCCCCTACACTTGGCATGATGGCATATGTGATGGAAAGATAACTCACAAGAAAATCCATGCAAAGTCAGTTACTAACTCAAAGTCGGTAGTTCTCGTCCAACTCGATTACATACACTTCAAGCCTGGTTTTGTCTATGCTCCAATAATTATATATTGAAACTCCAAACATGAAAGTTGTAAATATATTTATACTCGAATTACTAAAATACATCAAGATTGTCCAAGAACCATTCAATCTGAATTGTTAAAGAATATTCCTTCAAAAATACCTTGCTTATACAACTAGAACTATTTTATCATTGGCTTTCCTTTTTTGGTTTTTTAGAAGTATGCATGTCATCTAGCCTCTTTTGTGTGCAATACATGTATTTGAAAACTGGGACTCAAATGAATCCATTTCGGCGACTTCAAAACAAAGTGAAATTCGGCCACTTGATCCATTTTCGGTCGTGTCGACTTCATTCTCGATTTCGTCCACAATTAAACCCATATCTTTAAAAACTCAAAACAAAGTGAAGTTGTAGATCTTCCTCTTGAATTTCCATATCATCTTAAATTATCTCAATAAGAAATCAAATGAGAAAGTTATGATTTAATTACTGAAATATGTTAAATCTGCCGAATTACCCAATTGCCTTGGTTTACGCTAAATTCTTCTTTATTTGCATCCTTCTACTATTTTGAACCTAACTTATCAATATTCCACATAAAAAAATGTCCAAAATAAATAACAAATATATATATATATATATCCAAAAAGAATTCCAAAAAATAACTAAATAAAGATATTTATTCTTATAATGAGGAAAATCTAATAGGGAAAAAATTCGAGTTCTCACATCTCAAACTTATGATAATTATTGTATATCAATAGGATTAGATATTGAACACTCTATTGCTCATAAACACACTCACAATAGTCTAGCTGAATCATTGATAAAAAGATTTCAACTAATCGCTAGATCTTTACTTATGAAATCAAAATTATCTATTCTACCTGGAGACATATTATACTTTAGACAGTATCATTGATTCCGATTAGACCATCTGTATCATTAATTCCGAAAATAGGGGATATTTTCGATGATGGCTAGCGACTAGTTTCTTTCTTCATGGCTAAAAGGCTGCTAAAGTTGGATACGGCTAAGCTATGTGGAGGCCTTCAATGGTTGGGCACGGTTGTTCTCGGTTCGGTTGTTGGTGTGGAGGCTGCTACATGATACGGGGTGTAAGTGTCAAACTTGAGGTGGGGCTTTGGCTTTGATGAGAAAATTCTATATGTAGTGGGTTGTAGCTTGGGGCTTTAGGAGGATAAACTCATCTATAAATAGAGGCTTAAGAACCCAGAACACCAATGAGCCCATCCACTAAACTTGATAAAGATGAATCCGGTAAACCAGTTGACTCGAAGATATATCAAGATATGATTGGTAACTTATTATATTTGACAGCCAGCAGACCAGATATTATGTTTAGTGTGTGCTTATGTGTACGCTTTTAATCATTTCCAAAAGAATCACATTTAATTGCAGTTAAGCGCATTCTTAGATATCTTAGTGGTACAATTAACTTAGCGTTATGGTACCCTAAGCACATATCTTTCGATCTAATCAGCTACATAAATGTAGATTATGCTGGTTGTAAAATAGATCGAAAAAGCACTAGTAGAGCATGTCACTTCTTAGGTCATGCACTAGTTTCCTGGTTTAGTAAAAAATAAAATTCTGTTGCACTATCTACTGCTGAGGCAGAATATATTGCTGCAGGTAGTTGTTGTGCTCAAGTTCTTTACATGAAGCAACAACTTGAAGATTTTAAACTTATGTACAATCACATTCCAATCAAATGTGATAATACAAGTACTACAAATCTTTCAAAGAGTCCAATACAACATTCTCGGACCAAACTTATTGAAATAAGATATTATTTTCTTCGAGATCATGTACATAAAGGCGATATAGTACTAAAGTTCACAAACACACATGATCAGTTAGCAGATATATTCACAAAGCCTTTATCAGAAGATAGATTATGTATGATTAGAAGAGAAATAGGTATGATGCATGTTATGAATATATCTTAAAAGATAAATCAGAATTCATAAAAATAGAAAGATTTTTTTAAATACTTTTACATAAACTTGAGGTTCTTAGCCTCATATTTGTGACGCTCATTCTCTTCATACAATATCATGTCATCTCTATTCATGGGAACTGGCAAGCGGAATGAAGAATCCAATAGAGATTTCAACTGTTTATTCTTCTGTTGAAGGATTCCTTCCCTTATGTGAGACTCTTGAACAATTCATTGAAGTACAACAATTTGTTCTTTAAGTTTTTCAACCTCATGGTTTTTGACTTGTAGCCACTGGGAAAAAACAACAATAGAGGATGAATAGCGAGTCCCGAGACTCACCAAGTCGTAGATAGCATCAGAGTCTTACTTATTAGCCAAACTATTATTCTCTTGCTGCAACATGGCGCCAATGGTAGCTGCAGAAAGGACATGAGATTGAGGTATAGAATATCTCATGGATGGATCTAGAGGAATGTTAGAAGAATGAGCCATTGAGAAAAGAATTGAAAACTTAAAGCGAGAATATTGAAGGAATGCAGATGAGTTATAGAGATGAGAATAAGATTTGATGCAAATCGGATGAACTTTTAAACTGATTTTATAGAGATAGCATAAAGAACAAGACAAACTATTGTCTCTTCAAATCTTATTAGTCAAAAGAAATATAAGATATGCTGGACACACATCGTCAAAAATTTTCTTACTAGAAAAACGGTTCTCTGCTCCTATCATGGCATTGACGACCTCAGGAGAGAAGATTGATGGTTGATGCGTCAAGAGTTCCTGATTCAAGTCTGGAACATTAGTGGAAGAGAATTGTTCGGTCATTCTATCGTTATGGAAAAACAGAACTCAGGTCAAGAAGCGATGTTTTTTTTTTGGTATCCGATAGGTGAAAATTTTTTTTTTTATAGAAACTCAGAGCCTTCAATCCCGTTTGTCAACAACATCATGTGATTGTTTAAATCTTCAGCCGCACTAAATTCATAGAGTTAGGCCTCGAGGCTTTGCAGCACTTGTCGAGTCATGGACGGCTCTTTTTTTCAACTATCTACAGTGTCTATTAACGCACCGTTTTCTTCAGTCTATTTACTTGCTGCCGATCCTTTTTAATGATGCCAAAAGGGGGAGAGGTTTTAGACTAGAACATTAATATTGTTTAAATTGCTAAACTTGTTATATATGTTTGGAATTATATTTATATTTTTGCTTGAAAAACTAATGCGCATTCTCAAAGGGAGCTTAAGTATTAATACATATTTCAGGTTCTATCAAGCATTTGTCATCATCAAAAATGAGGAAATTGTTGAATCCAAGGTTTCAAGTTTCATATAATTATAAATCTACACATGGATTTTGATGATAACAAATGAATTCAAAGAATAAAAGAGGCTCAAGCTCAAATTATCCACACAATAGAATCAAACACATCAAAGAACTAAGCATGAGCAAGAACGGAATAAGTTCACATTAAAGTTATAGAGTAATATTGTAAATCTCTTAAAAATTCGAAATTAGGATTAAGGCTCAAAATTAATATTTTATCATAAAGTATTAAAATACATTTTCCACATGTGCATGAATATTTTGAAAATTAAATTTGAAAATTTTGAAAGATGATTGATTGTCATCTTTCACATGTGCATGACATCATTAAAGGTTTATATTTTGAAAATATTAAGATGATTGATTGTCATCTTTCACATGTACATGTTTTATTTGAATATTTTTAAAAGTGATGGATGTTTTTTTTGATTTATGCAAAAGGTAGATGTCTTTGTTTGAAAATTTTGAAAAGTAAAATGTGCTCCTTTTATCATATACAAAAAGTAAAATATTAGATTTGAAATTTTTGAAAAGTGAATGATGATGTCTTTGACATGTGAATCTTTTTAAATTTGAATATGAAGTCTCATATGCATATAAATAGATCATTTGAGAGTTTCACATTTACAACACCAAGAGCATACAAAATTCATTCAAAACTTTCATTCTCTCTTCTCTAAGCATTGAGCCTTAACCCTTGTTCATTTTGAGAAATATAGTTTGTGCTGTATTGTTTTTATTTCACTCATTGAGGAGTGTTTTCTGATAACCTACCAACTATCAATTCTTATATCAGTAAAAGGGTGTGTATAACCCTTATGTGTCTAGAAGGTGTTCTATACGGAGAATAGTTAAATCACCAAGTGTGAGGTGATTGGAAGTGTAGAGGGTGTTCTACATGGATTCTTTGAAGCGGTGCTGCTCAAAAGTGTAATAGGTTTCTATCTCCACCTGAAAGAGATTAAATAGTGAATTCGGAGATTCTCAAGGGGTAGCTTGAAGCAAGGACGTAGGCAGTGTGGCCGAACCTCGTTAACATACTGAGTTTGCTTCTCTCTTACCCTTACTCTTTATATTTATTGTTGTTTCATATTTTATTTATATTTTATATTATATATTTGATTTATAATTATTATATTTTTTATAAATACAACTCAATTCACTCCACTCTTGTGTTAGTCATCTGGGCAATATTATATATTCCAAATTTTCTAATAACCAACCATTGTTAAAAAGACACTCTATAATTGCTTAGCAAATATTCATGATACTCTCCAAGAAAAACTAAACATAAATTTTAATAAAATTAAATGACTTCAAATACTTGCAACAATCCAAAACTTGACATACTAAAATAATCAACAAAGTTAAATCTTATTAAGACTCCAATAAAACTTGTATCTTCGGGCACTTATTCTCCTATGATCACTAAACCTCTCTAGAAGTAACTACCCTTGCACTGCAACTGAAGCAACTTAATTATCTGAAAAATGTTATGAAGATACGGGGGTGAGTCATCAACTCAGTAAACAAAGAACATATACTAGTGTGCAAACATGAACATTTACCAAATTCAGAATGCAAAACAAAATCTTTCTTATTTTCGAAATGCAAAAAAATATCATGTTATCAAGAATCAAAGCGAAAGTTCAGTATTAACATAATAAAAAAAATCACTTTCACATATCACAACTGAAACATCTTATCAGAACAGAAATACCATGTTTAACCTCCGTGGTAGGGTTGTGAAAACCAACGGCCAACCGAGCACAAATAGAATGTGAATCTTCCTCTTATTATTCTCGAAACCCCAAGTGTGCACACAAAAAAGACTACGCAAAAAACCATTTTACTTCCAAAGTGAGTGCACCAGAAACAGAATAGTTGGTACCAACTCAGAACAGAATAGAGTGAAACAGAATCAAAATGTCATGCCAGAAATTTCAGAAATTATATCATATCAGAGTACATAATTTTCCAAAAACAGAATGAAATCAAATCAGAAATATCATTTATGCAAAGACTTTCACATTCACTCCTTTTCAGTTCAGAAAACAGAATGCAGCAAAATCAGCTCATGTCTACACCAGTTCATGCCAGAAACACTTTATTCTTATACAAAATGTTTATGCATATGCGAAACAAATAACTGAGGTGATTTCAAACTTTATTGTTTTAACTAAAACATACATATTTTCTAAAATAAACTCTAGTTTATATTTTTATTGCAAAGTGTATGATAAAAACCCCGCTTACCTGAACTTCTTAACTTTTCAGAATTATCCGCACAAAACTGAATAAAAAATCAATCTTCACCTATAAAATCGACACTTACTCCCATAAATATTCAATCAATCAAATATTTCGATATTTAAGTCTAAATACTACATAACCTATTTTAATTTCTCTAAAACTTAAAATCCTAGTAATCCTAAAATACCATAATCCAAGATTCTTGATGTCAACTGGGAAAACTTAATCGAATAACAACTCAAATGCCCGTCTAATTAAGAAATCAAAGCTATAGCTATTTTGTAAGAAACAGCCTTTTATGCTAATATATCGTGAGCTAAAAAGCCATATACAATAATATAAAGTCTTTCTGTAAAAATAAAATTATTTAACAACTACTGAGACCCCGCAAATAAAAAGAAGAAAACCCATATTTTGTAATTTAAAACTCAAAAGTTTCACTACAAAAAAGCTTTCGGATCCAGCTTAAAGTAAGAAGGTATATCAGTAAATAAAAACAAAGAAACTTATTAAAGCCAAACTCCCTACCCACTTTTACGTAAGGTCTAACGTAAAAACATAAAACATAAAACAAAGCTTTGATGATATCAACAGTAGCAGTGGTGTTCACACTCACCGAGAAGAGTTGCACAGAGCTAGGAGGGCAGTGGTCACGTCGGCAAGTTTGCGGTTGAAAAACTGAGAGAAAAAGAATGAGATGTGGACACACGGAGAGAAAGAACATAGTGAACGGAAGAAATAGAATGTGATGACAGCTTACCGCAAGGAGACAGACCCGAGGAAACGGACAGCAGTTGCTATTGGTTTTCAAGGTGGTTTCTAGCGATTTGCTCTCGGTCTGTAGTGTTTGTAGTGGTTGTCGACAGGGGGTGATTGTAGTGGTTGGCGAAAGGGTGGAGAGTGCTATGCTTTGGAGAACAAAAACAAGGGATGTTTTCTGCGATGGCGAGCGGCTGGTTTCTTTTGTAGTGGGTTCAACGCTGCTAAGGTTTGGTACAACTAAGGTATGTGGAGGCTTTCAGCAGCTGGGCACGGTTGTTCTCAGTTCAATTGTTGGTGTGGAGGCTTCTACATGATACGGGGTGCAGGTGCCGAACTTGAGGAGGAGCTTTGGCTTTGATGGGAAGATTCTGTATATAATGGGTTGCGGCTTGGGGCTTCAGGAGGATAAACTCATTTATAAATAGAGGCTTAAGAACCCTAAAGAGCAAGCGATGGGAAGAGGTGCTACATGCGGAAGGGAAGGACACGAGGAATGAAATGAACCGATCCTATCAAAATTTAATTCCAAAAAAAAGATTTGGCTTCCAGTAGAGGATTGCAGCGAACAAACGTGATATTTAAATATATGGAAAGATCTAAATCACGCATGCATGGGTGATAGAATACAACACCTGTAAAGTAAAAGGGACATAATTGGCCGAAAAGGGAAGTCGATGATAATGTTGAAAATGGCAAGGATAAATGCACGGGAAAGGAAACGTGAAATAAGGATATATACATATATATGTATGAGAAGTAAATCCTAGAAAAAAAAATCACACATTAAAACTATGTCAAAATAAAGAAAAAAAAATGGCTCTTACGGTTTTGGGTGTTACAAATTTTAATTCATTACTTGAGAAATAAAAGAGTTCTAAGTATTTCCTTTTGTAAATTCTTTTATAATATTATTTTCCTTTTAGTTTTATAATTGGTTTATAGGCACAACTAGTTGTAAATGTAACTTATTTTAAGCAAGCTGTTAACTCCAGCAAACTAGGAAACAACACTCATTACACAGGAGCTAGGTAGCCATCAATTTAGGGGTGTCAAATTGTGTTAACAGGTTGTATTCGTATCGTATCAAAACATGTATTTTATATTATATAGGTCAACTCAAACCCAAACCCAACCCATTAAACTTATCGTATCAAAATTTTTAACTTTAACACATCTTGTTAATATAACGTGTCATGTAGTATCAACTCATTAGAACCTATTAGTGAATATTACGAAATAAAATAACATGAAAAAATATGATACGTTCTAACCTGTTTATGTAAATGTATTGAATATGCTCGAAATTAATCTATTTGACTTAATTAAATTTAGCATAATTTTATACCAATACTAAAATCACAATATTTATAAAAAAATTATAATACTAACTACAAGTATGAATTACAATATAAACAATAAAAATATTAAAATTAAGATTCTAACAATTTTACTTTTAAATATAAGTATACTTGTAATTCTAAGTTTCTTAACGTGTCATAGCGGGTCAAAACAGGTTGACCTGTTAAGCAATTGTGTCGTAACTGGTCAATCCATTTTGATCTGAAACCCATTAATACTAAACTCTAACCCGCTATTATCGTGTCGTGTTCGTATTGAGTTAACAGGTCTTGTAACATATTGCCATCCCTAACCATCATCACCATACTACTGCAAAAGATGTGATGGTTGTACTTGTGTGGGATCAAATCAAGTTAGGTGGGAAGTGCACCATATCAAGCCGAAAAGTGCTGCATGTATTCATTTGAGTCCTTGTTAACTTGTAATTTTTTAGAAGTTTGAATATTTTTGCCCAGCCAAGGTCTTGCTTCACCATAAACTAATTTCAGAAGTTACCCATTCTGGAAACCAACTTCACCTTGGTAAGCTTTTCTATGATTTTCTGGTTGTCCACAACACATTTTCAGCAAAGGTTTACATTTTTACAACTTGAAAAGAACATGTCCAAAGATTTTATGAGATGCAACTTCAATTAATTGTTGTTAAGATGCGGTTATATATACCACTGGTAGATGTTTTTAATTTGTTTCATAAGTTTGCAACTCCATTCGAGTATACCAATTCAACCATAGCAAAAGCTAGTGTTAAACATGTATATCTTAGGCCCAACATGTTAGTTGAGTTTCAAAATTTCTAGGGATTAAGCATAAATTTCTACATTTCCAGATGGTTTTTATGTTTTTTTGTTGATAAGTACCTTTCCAGCAAATAAAGGTTTTGAAACTTAATGGTATCCTGTTGTTGAACCTCAACACTTTTAGAATACATGGCCTAACACTATTGTGGTTAAACTTCTCCTACAATATTGATGTTCAACCTTAAAAATAATTTAAGAGGTATTATGTATAATGCGTATCATACTGTTCAACCTCTGGAAAAGTACAGATATCTACATTTCCAGCAAAGAGTTGATTTTTTTTTTCTTTTAAGTACAAAGACCAGCAAAGAGATACAGGGCCTGCTTTAATATAGCATGTATATTATAGCGCATCTGGTATAAGTACAATATGAGCAAAGAAGTTCCAGCTAACATTTTGAAGTCGCAAAAGTTCAATGAGTTTACTGCTATTATGTTATCCCTCTGGAAGAACTTCTTGAACTAGACTAACCATGTATGTATAAGCTAAGTATAGCAGGTAAGGTTGTACATTTATGCAATTAAACACAATTTTTAACTACATTTCCATACTTGCTCTTCGTTTTTCTTCTCTTTTGAAAAGTACAATTCACATTCAATGGGTTTCAATGAACTCTTTGTGCAGCATGTATATTCTACATCTACAACTGTGAGCACAATTCCAAAAAGATGTTTTACAACAAACATGCATATATTAGTTTGACTTAATAGCTGCCAACTACTGCTGTTACTTCTAATATTAACCGTGTATATATTTAGCTAGCTTATAGTCCAAACAAACAATTCACGTGGATGAAGAAGAGATGATGCACTCTAAGAAAGCGAGAGGCCGAGCTATACCTACTTTAGGATAACCACCCATCCAACCTGGACTTTGAGGGATGAAGCTGGTGTGGACTTTGATGACTCCACTCAAGGTCCAGATGACATACATTTATCATTTCTGCCAACCTGTACTCCTGCAGAGGTTAATGCAACAGTTGAGGGTAAGTGCAATATTTTCCACAAAAGAAATTTCCAGAATCATAAACTGCTTAGGATAAGATTTATTTAATTATGGTCTTATTGTTTGTGCATGTGAGACTTAGTGGCAAACACTAGTAAACGTGATAGGGGTGTGTAGCTAAGGGGACAGAAATTGAGAGGATTCGAAAGTATGGCAAGATACCACTTGGGATAAAAAAGGGCAAGACAGAGCCATCATGCAACAACAGAACCATTTTTACAACAAGAGTGATGTGGATCATGAAGCACTATGCATATATGAGGCATGTTAGCTGGAGTGTAGTGCATGAGAAGGAGAAAGACAAGCTTATTTCCCATGTTCAAGTATTTTTCGTCACATGTTGTGTTTGATGAAAAATACTCGAACATGGGAAAGCATGGGTATGGGTTGCGCCCTAATGGGTTAAGTACATGGTTTATGGAATTATCCCTGGGTTTTTAACAATTCTATATCATTGATATACTTTAACAGATGCCACCTGTATTAGTGCTGATTTTTGTCAAACACAACTAGTGTATTAAGGTTGATGAAGTTCTATCACAAAAAAAATATATTGTGTGTAATGAAGGACTAAGCTGAATCCAATCCATCAACCAAACTAAGTAAAGCTTGGCCAAATGTAAACAGGTGTAGGCTTCATGGTTGTACCCATGTCATATCACAAATATCATGTCAACTACATTATAATGCATATAATGTAAGTTATTCCAATAGTTTGAAGATTTTTCCGGCCCTTAATGCAGATGACTGAAAATCTAGTGCAATTTGTTATTGCAATTGATTTACAAGCAAAGTATATTTAGATAATTTATATTAATGCAAATTCCTATTAGTTGTAATATGGTTCATTTTATTTATTAACCCCTCTTATAGACTATACATAGGAGAAGTTTAAATTAGGATCAACTAATTTTAATTACAAACTTATTTCCAGATATAGAAGTAAATACTATGAAGTCCTTTGTTGTATGTATCACCAATGCATTTCATATGCTTCATGGTACCCATGGGTTGCTTTAACACAATACAATTTTGATAGGCTGACTTGGTCTTGAACTGGATCAAGAAAAACCATCATTGGACAGTCACAAGTCAGCTATCTCAGGTGTGCAACACTTTTCACTACAAGCTACACTGTAAATACTTGAGTTATGCATCACATGAGGAGGCACTGGCTAGTAATCAAGGTGCGTTGGTAGAGAAGGCTGTTTGGGAGTGATAAGCATGCAGTGGGGGAGTGATAAGTTCAAGGTAAGAGGACAATGGCTATTTTTTCTTCTATGATTTGAGGTGATATCTAGGGAAATATGTTGGATGGAAAAGTTAGAAATAGAAACTGTTTTCCTAAAAAATAATCACAACCTATTTTCAGCATTAAGTCTAACAAAATATTATGGTATTACTACGTTGGCCTATGATGGAAACAACATGATAATTTTCTTATTTATTGTAGAAATGTCATGCCAAAACAAAGAAAATAGGTGAACACACAAGCAGAAGAACGTCATTTGTTGTGCTGATGGAAAGAAAGGTATTATTGACGCATATAACATGTGCTTCTAGTTTCAGCAATATTAATTTGAAAATACAAACTAATGTGAGTGATATGCCTATATGATATAGAAGGATAAGAATTTTATTGATTTTTACAAAGATGTGCATTGATCGAGTAAGAAGGGGGGATTTATCACATATACCACGGAAGCAAATTATGTGAGCAGCAGGTTTTTTATACATACATACCTATTTCTCGTTTTATCATCAACTATCTTAAATTGGGAAAGTTCACTTTCTAGGTCTCCATATAAATTTTTCATGTTTAATTTCTAAGCTGTAAATTTCCAGAATTCTAACAGCCGAGGGAAGTGGTGACTTGGATGTGCTACCCAAGACCTATTGGTTTGACAAAGGACTGTTGGCAAACAAAAAAATCAGCAAGTATGGATATATGATTTGAGATGTATAACTAGACTAAGTTATGGACAAAGTTGAATGGTCATCTGTACACATGGTCGTTCAACTTTGTAATATATAGCTTTAGAATTTGAGAACAACCTTTTTGTAAGAGTATAAAACCAGTAAAGACTTCAATTGCATCAGGAGGTATTCTATAGTACAATTGCATATACATTAGACAATGCAATTCTTACTCTGTGTTTGATATACACATAGTCAGTATCATATATAGGCTACGTTGTCCAATATATATATATAACACAAGCAAAACTAGATGATTGGGTTGATAAATATATATATACATGCAAAATCCTATTTTGAAAGGGTTTGAAGACATATCTGATCATAAACATGATTTATATATATGTGCTATAATGTGAATATTAACTATTTTGTGAGGAAGACTCAATGTGAGGATCAAGGAGGTCTTTATTAGCTAAAAGTATCATTTTAGAAATATGATGCAATGTCAAAATTGTTACCTATAATCCAACTAGCCCTAGCTTTGCAAGATTAATCACTGCGATACTAATACAGGGTTCTGTGGAAGTACCATTTTCCACTAGCTACGAATCATGATATTTAACTAAGATTTAATTAGGCCCTGCAATTTGGGGGTTCCATTGACATACATGTTTGGGGGTCTTATTTGAAATTAAAAACATTTTAAAGTGAAAGATTGAGCCCAAAATATGCAAAATTGTATTTTTGGGGAAGAAGGTTTGCTGGAAATTTAGCTTACCTCCTGCCAGAAATTTCTTCTGCTGAGAGACTAGGGCACACCGTAAATTGGCTTCCTTTCATGCAACCAGCACCGAGCTGCAACAAGATATGGTCGCTGAGATGATAAATCACGGCGGTATAAGAGCTCACTGTAAACACCTGATCTAGACTCGATCAATTGGTTTACCAGAGCACTTCGTCGGCGAGAATCGAAGTGCCGAGAATACAAGTAGATGCGGGTTGGAAGTCACCGAGCCCGAAAGTATTTGATCCTGTTCGAGTGGATGGAGTGTTCAAACAATTTATTTATGTTCAAATAGGTAAATATATTTTCAAACAAAATTAATCTGATTGAACACGATTCATATATCTTCGAATAGAAAACATCTGTTCAAACGAGTTGTTCAATGTTGTTGCTCGATACTTTAATTACATTCAAATAATGACAGTTTTGTACGAAAGGAAATTTTGTATATTCAAGCAAAATTGATTGTTTTCACGTCATTCAAATGGTTTTGGTTGCAAGTTGGACAAAAGTAAAATGCATTCTTAGGCTAACAAAATGCAATTTATCATTTGAATTGAGTATTTTTTGTTCAAATGGCATTCATGATAAATAACTAATCTTAATTTTAAATATGAAACATGTAATTAAAATATCACATGTATCCAGATTTCAGGTCAGAATAATGAAAATGCAGGTAAACAAAATAAGTTTTAGGATTGTGATAGAATAGAGTTTGAAGACATTATTGATTGCCATTGTTCGGTCATTTTTTGGGATTGAATCTCAAGCTTGTTCTGCATGTTTTGTTCTAATCTCGCATCTAAATCCACTGCATGATCTAATTGGGTCTGCAAAGCTCTTTGCTTGGACCCCAATTATTTTTTTTATTTTTTTTTTATCTTGAGGCTTTCTTTGAATTATTGAAAGTTGTTATTCGATCTAACTTGAGAAGAGATTGATAATATTGAGATATGCTTCATGCAACGCCCCAAACTCCACAAATATCCAAAACATTGTCCAAGAACTTGAGAAAAGATCTAAACATCGTTAACAGATGATTCATCTTATAGATTTGCAACAGTTTCCTTAAGTCATACAATCTTTTCCTAAAAACACATTAAAGATGGAATAACAAAAGTATTATTTCCTAAAAACACAATAAATATAATTTGCTTGTATTTCGAGACTAGTCTCACCATCACGATTTGTATGAGATTCAGCATACAATTGGATGGAATTATAGTTAGGACTTTCTTGTTTCTTGCAAAAGGAAAATCTATATTAGAAATATATATATATATGTTAATATTTAGTGGGAACAAATATAGTGTTATTAACTTTTTAGATAATCGATGAAAAGATCAAGAATCACATGATGGCGTATTGTTAAATTTGTATTTTTCTAAATACTCTACTGCTACAAAAATAAAAATAAAAACATTTATACTATCATACACTATATAAAAAATAGCAGTAAAATTACCTAATATGCAAGATCTTCAAACATATTACACAACTTCTCCTATACGTTTGGTGGCATTTCTTGAAATGGATTTTGACGCAACTCTCTTGTACTATTGAACTTCTGATAGTGTGCATGGCATCAATTCCTCAACCATTAGTCAATTCTCTCATTGGCCAAAATTGTAACAACCATAATTGAGAATTTTTTTTGTTTTATTTTATTTTCGAGAATTTACCCCATAATTTTATTTTTTCTTTAAAAAATTTATTATTTTATTTCTTTTGTTGTGTCTTGTTAGTTTCTAGGTTTTATCCTAAAACAATTTTCGTTGTTTCTCGGAACTTGTAAGGAACCAAATGGAGCAAGGCCGATATCGGCCATCAAGATACTGAGGAGGAACGCAAGGCTGCCCATTTGAGAGATTCTTAATCATTGGATACCCACATTTCTTGGGAATGGAAGGAGTTCTGAAGGCGGACAAATGGATAGTAGATCTGGAGCGCAATTTCGAGATTAGTGGTTGCATTGAAACCTAGACGGTATAGTACACTAGACATCTAGCGAAAGGAGGAGCCGCTTTGTGCTGGGACACGATGAAGAAGTTATTGAAGCAAGATTTGGGAGAGAACGTGGTCTTCACTTCTTACTGAAGCAAGAAGTTACTAAAGTAAGATTTAAGAAAAAGTTTGATGATCACTTCTTTCCTAAATTAGTGAAGTAGCGTAAAGACTTGGAATTCATTACGCTAGTACAAGGCAACATGAATGTGGAGTAATACGCGGCTTGGTTCATGGATTGGCCAGGTTAACCTCTCATTTGGTTGCCACAGAGAAGATGCGGGCACAGAAATTTCAAGCGGGATTGCAGTCGAGAATTCACAATCAAGTGGCGTGCCTGCGGATCGAGAAATTTCAAGAACTGGTAAACATAGCATCCATTGCTGAGGCAGAACAGAAGAGCCTGATATGCAGACTTAGATGCACAGGAAGAGGGGATTTCCCTACTCCTCATGAAAAAATATTGGAAAAAAAAGGAATATTCACTCAAAAGATAAGGGGAAAGGAAAAGTGAACGGTCAAGGAACACCAATTATGCCACCACCTTGTAGAAGATGCAGACGGACACGTAGAGGCGAGTGCCAAGTGGCGACAGGAGCATGTTTCAAGTGTGGTCAGGTAGGCCACATGATCCGAGATTGTCTTGAGATGGCCCCTGGTGGAGCAACAGTGCTTGGAGGAAAGGCAAAGACCCCTATGAAGGCAAAAGGTGTATGCGATTACACTGGGAGAAGTGGATGTGGAAGCTAAGGAAGCTATTAACGCTGACATCATTACTGGTAACATTTTCTGACCTTACCCTGATTAAGATATGTGGTGATCTTCCTCGAGGTAACAATAGGATAACTATTAGAAGTAAGGTTAACTTGATGCAAAATGTAGTTTATGCATTGTTTGATTCCAGAGCGACAAGATCCTTTATTTCTTATAATTATGTTCAGATGTGTAAGTTAGATGTGAAACCTTTAGCTCAAAAGGTTCTAGTAATGATCCCTAACGGGAAGATAATAGGATGCAATCGGACAGTGAGGGATCGCCCATTAGAGGTTGTTGGTTTGAAGTTAATCACCAATTTGGTAGTATTTCATTTGTTGAGGTTAGATTTAATTCTTGGCATGGATTGGTTGTCTGAGTAATATGCAAAAATCGATTGTCGCAAGAGGAAGATAGTGTTCGATTTACTTGCAAAGGAGAATCTCGGTTACATGGGGGAAATAGTTAATTATATTTCCTCAATCGTGACGACGAAACAGACAACAAAGGGTTTGAAAGAAAGAGCAGGGGTGTTTTTAGTGGTAACATTGAATTCACTGAAGAAAGCTAAGGGTATTAAAGGAATCCCAGTAGTAGAAGATTTTCCTCATGTCTTCTCAAATGATTTACTTGGATCACCCCTGATTGGGAGATGGAATTTGCAATCGAATTGGAACCAGTCACGACCCCAGTTCATAAAGCACATTTTAGGATGGCACCAATGGAGCTCAAGGAGTTGAAAGCGCAAATCGAGGAACTATTGGAAAAAAAAAATAATTATAAGGCCTAGTTCATCGCCGTGGAGAGCACCAGTTTTGTTTATAAAGAAGAAATATGGGTTTAGGATGCATATTAATGCAAGAAGGCTGAGTAGTTACATATGCATCCCGACAACTTAAAGATCATGAACAAAACTACCTCACTCAGGACTTGGAATTGGCAGCGGTAGTATTTGTATTGAAGATTTGGAAATACTATTTATATAGGGAATAATGCGAGGTGTATACAGATCACTAGAGCCTCAATATGAGGTAAAGAAGATGGATCAAAACTATAAGAGATTTCCAGTGTGAGATCAAGTATCACCCTGGAAAAGCCAACGTAGTGGTTGACGCATTAAGTCGAAAAGCTCAAACGAAAGAACCTTTGATACTAACAATAATGCAGGACTAGTTGATTGAAAATCTGTCAAGAGATGTTATGCTGGAAGTAGTAAAAGAAATTTTTTCCCTAACAGAAGAGAAGATTAGGGAAAGACAGCTTAGAACAAATAGAAGAGCTATGCTGATAAGCATAGAAGGTCTTTGGAATTCGCAGTAGGCGACTGGGTAGACATTAAGATCTCAACTATAAAAGGTATAATGCGGTATGGCAAGAATGAAAAGTTAAGTCTCCGTTATGTTAGATCTTATGAAGTTATGGAGAAGGTCAGACCAGTAGCTCACCATTTGCATTTACCTAAAAGTCTACAAGGAGTTCACAATGTATTCCACATATCTTCGTTGAAGAAGAGCCTTGGTGAAGGACCCGGTGGCAGTGATGAATCTAGATAGCATTAGGTTACGCCCTAACCTAACTTATGAGAATGGCCAACGCGAATCAAAGATTGGATGGATCAGAAGCTGAGAAATCGCATAATTTCTCTGGTTAAAGTACTCTAGAATAATCCTACTTTCCAATAAACGACATGAAAAATGAGAAGATGTGATGAGGGCTAACTACGCTCATTTCTTTGTAAACTAGTTATGTAATTTCTTTCTTAGTTGAACTTTATTGTGACTATCTATGTGTGTGTGTGTGTGTGTGTGTGTGTGTGTGTGTGTGTGTGTGTGTGTGTGATTTTGTTGATTATATGTTGTGTTGGTTGTCATTCCCTTTGACTTCTTTGTTCCTTTAGAAATCGTAGTGACTTATCGTGCGACCTTGAGCAGGAGAGGGCTCGAACTAGAAGAATCAACGGCCACTAGTATTAGAGATATAGAAGTTTCTTCTGGTTGGATCTGGAATTTAGAATGCTGCCTTAGCGATTTCGAGAATGAAATCTTTTTTTTAGAGGGAGAGGATGTGACAACTTGGATTTTCATTCCCATACTTGAATTCTTGGGTATGTTTAAAGTGAATATTATATTTTATTATATTATATTTCTTTATTTTATTTAGAAGATGTAGACCCAACCTTGCCTTTTTTTGGAGGAAGAAAATAGTAGTAGGCCTAAGAGTGGTGAGATAAGGTCCAAAAGCCCAAGAAGAATGGTAGGTTTTCTTTGGTCATCCAATAATGGTAGTTTTCTTTTCTTTTTTTTTTGGGAAGAGAGAAAGCATAGAGTGGAAAATTGTATGTAAGAATATCCCTTGAAAAATGTGTGACAAGTGACATGAAGATTTGTTGGAAATTTGAGGGAGTGAGTTTTGATGGAGAAAAGTAAGAGAAAGCCAACCATGCTTCACTTTGAGTTTCCCAATGTGAAGCCCCACTCCTTGACATGACAAAAAGAAGATTTGTATAAGAAGATCCTCAAGGAATGATAGATAAGTGGAAGGGTGATTAACTTACAAGGAGGTGATGGTGACAAGTGAGGAAACTATCTTTGGGGAGAGAGAGAGAGAGAGAGAGAGAGAGAGAAAGTTTCGTATGATGGAAGCAAAAGTGGGAGCCAAACTTCACTTTGAATTTCCCAAGAGTTTTTCCATATCTAGATGGGTGAAATGCAAAATTGGTGTCTTGAAAGTAAGAAAGAAATCTTTGGAGGGAGAGATGGGTTTCGGATGAGAGAGATCAAGCCTTGGCCGACTAGTGATTGGTGTGTTTCCCAAGTTAGAGCTTCAAATTCTTGTGAATGACAAGTTAAGTGGTGATTTGGTAGTGTGACTTAAAAGATGGGTGAGGTGATCTCCACCCTTGGTTCAGCCGGCCATGGTTGGATTTGGGAGACCAAATCTCATCCTAGGACATGCTATATTAGGTATCATTTGTCCCTAGAGATAGAAATCTATCAAGTGTCCATCAACCCTTTCTTGTGTCACTCAAACACATAGGGAATGGAGTACTCTAGGCTTGGAAGAAACCCTTGGCCGACTATGGCCTTTTCTTTTCTCTTTTCACTTAGTTTCTCCCATTTCTTGCATGAGACTCTTGGCCACTCTATCTTCTCCACTCTCTACTTTCCTTTATATTTTCTTACCTTCCAAACACTATTTCCTAACAAGATCAAGGATTTTCTTCAAAGATTCTGTAAAAGCGACTACTTTTAAGGTAAGCAATCTTTTTATTCTTTCAAGAAAAGATCAAAGGAACCTTTCTTTTCAAAAGTGTTAGTCACCACATTTCTCTAAATATTTTCTTGAACTTGCATAAAAGATCTAAAATTTTTGGTTCTTTTTAAAAGAAAAATAAAAAATTAGAGTATTTTTGGGAAAAATAGCTCTCTTTGAATCTCAAAAAAGATTTCCTACTAAGCAAGCCATTTTGGTTATGTAGAGCAAATATTCTCTAGGTTTAATCATGTTTCTCCTTATATATTTTTATATTTTCCATACTCTATACATGAAATATTTGTAAGTACATTTTTACCTTAACTTTAGCATCATTTGTATGTGAGGTGAATTCAAGATTGTGTAGTTTTGCTCTCTTGATTGGCTTGTTTATTTAGTGTGTTTATTTTACTCTCTTTGAGTGTTGTTAAGATGATATTTTAGGCTTTTAACCTAAAAGATCATTGTGGAAATATAGTGGTTATTTGTTGAAGGAACAAAAGAAAAATGTGCTATGGTGATTTCGGGTAGTGCTTTGTTCTTTGGTTTGACTTGCTTGTTTAATGAGTTTAGTGTACTTTCTCTAAGTATTGTTTAAACGATATTTTAAGTTTTTAATCTAAAACATGATTTGTTGGAATATAATGATTATTGTTAAAAGAATAAAAGGGATATACCATAGTGATTTTTGGGTAGAGCATCTGTAGTGATAGTATGACATGTTGAATGACGAGATTGTATCTTGTTGAACTTGCGAGTTTCGGCTATGGCCATCTAAAAGGGGGAGATTTTAAGTTTTAACTCTTGCTTGATGAAAGATAAAGATTTAAAGCATTAGGTGGTTTATAAAAGCATGACCATTTGATTTTCTTGATGTATGGATTCGAGTGTGTGTTGGGTGCAATATGAAGTCATGTTATATTGAATTATTGAAGAAATAATATGTATGGGTATTTTTAAGGCTTCGGTTATGCCATGTATAGACTATGTTATTGAGTTTTTGAAAGAGAACTTTAGGTGTTCATCTCTTTGATAATGATATGATCTTAATCTAATTTCTTGAGTGGCTTAAGAGTTAAACAATATTGTTTTCTTTGGAATATGATTCCGAGTGCATGGATAAAATAAGATTTTTGCTCTTGTTGTGGAAGTTGATGAAAGAATATTGAGGTCTATAGAATCTAAAGTTTCGGCCAATAATCCCTTATGGTTTGTGGATTAGTTTATTCATTTATTTCTCTAAGGAATGCATGAGATAATAGAGGAATAAGAGAAAGAAAAACTATGTTTGAATCCCTTGGGTGGTTCGGCCTTACCCTTTTGGGTTAGAGTTGTTTGGTTGCCTTACTGTTTATTTGACTATGTTTATCTTGAAAACAATTATGTTCACATGTTAACATGTACAAAATATGGTTTGGGAATGCATACATCATCATATGTCTCATGAACTATGTGCCTTGCATATAGAAAGTCAAGTTTTGCATGCATGTCCGTTAAAGTCAAGTGTTCTATATCTTTTAGGGTCAATGTGTTTTTCAAAAGAAATGAATAAAGATTTTATAAGAACCCCAAAGGCTAGGACGGGATATCGCCCCAGTGGAACTCCCTGTTTACTCAAGAGTGATTAAAGTGGAGTGAAAGCCCCTAAATCGACGAAAAATAATCGGCATCTCATAGCTCCAAAAGAAGTCCAAAGCGTGTTCATATCTAAAGCTATTGGGTGCCCAAGGATGGTAAAGACATTGCGTCTTGCCGTTATAAGAACCAAGGATGTAATCACCTCAGTTTGAGTGGTCACCAAGTGATGAAGAGCGGATGACATAGTCACCTTGGGCTTGAGTGGTCGGTGATGCTGTAACGTGTAACGTAGTCACTTTGGCCTTGACTGGTCATCAGGTGAAGCGGTAACTAGTAGGAAACACATGGTGCATAGAGAAACCGTGAGATGTTCACAAGAAATTCATGTCAAGAATAGCTTTTAAGCCCCAAGAATGATATGAACATGTTTAATGGCACCAAAAGATAAGAATATGATGAAAGACACGAAAAGTTTATAAAAAATTTTGAATACGTGTCAAAGAAGTCAAAGTTATATGAAAAGCACGGGCATAAGTTACAAGTCTCAACGAAAGTCAAGTTACATGAAAGTCTTTTATGAAAGGGCATGTGCATAAGTCAAGTGATAAGTTCATGTTCATGACATGTGCATTTGTTTGGTGTTCGCTTAAATATACCTGTAATGCTTTTGTTATAGTAATTGTGTACTTACTGAAGTTTCTCGAAATCTCATCCCTCTACTATTCAACTATCGTTCATCTTCGAGGCTATAGTAATGGTTGCAGGCGACGATTGATTCCACAAGTCAAACTCCCTTAGAGACTCCTCGAACCCCTGAAAGCCCAACAGAATATACTTTTGATGTTGTAGCCCCTTTTTGGTATAACCGTCTCATTGAAGATATGTTGAGAAACCCCAATTTTAGGGAGGGGTAACAGGACCATTTCTTTTCTAGTGTTGTTTCCAAGTTATAATTTGGTCATTTCAGATAACTTCAAAAATATTTTTCGTGTATTGGAAATATTGGTATTTTGTGGAACTTGATAGCTCATGATGTTCTATATAAAGTTTATTTTGGGATAATTATTAGTTCTACCATGTGGCAAGTTTATCTTTCTTGCCTAAATACTCAGCTTGACCTTTTTTCGCTGCGAAATTTTTTGCATACTGCTAGTAAGTTAGGTGCATACATTTACTTACGATGTGAACGAGGGGTTAGTATCTTTGCGTTACTTATCTCCAATATCTCGGTTTACGTCCGATCCTAAGCGTAGGCAGGGGTGTTGACACTGAATCTCAATTTGGAATTCTTTTTTTTATAGGTTGATTTACATCAGTTTCCTTTTAAACTAAGATTTTGCCTCCTTCACATATTTTTCTCCCGCATGCATGTCTCTCCCTATCTCCTTGTTCTTAGGGTTTCCCTAGCCGCAATCCTTCCGCGTTTGAAGCTTTCCCAAAACCCTATGCCCTTCCTCAACACAGCAACACTACACTTTCGAGACCTCCACTGCAGTACATTAGTCTTTTTTCCTACGTTTACCATGGGAAGAACAAGACAATGCTTGTGGCGTCACTGCATTAGAGCGCCACAGCATAGTATTGCATACGAAGCTGGAAGCTACAGCAATTGGAAGCTTCTACATTCCCTCGTTCATCTTTGTGCATCTGTTGTTTTAGTTCCCTAAAAACAAAACAACCCAGCCAGAAATTTCGTCCTTAGACAACCACCTTTCACACCTGAAACCACACGAATATCCCATTGAAACCGCTCTAAAAAATCCCCTAGCATCCCCCTGATTGTCACGCACTAGCCCTCTTCCTCTCTCCCTTAGTGAGCCTTTGCCTCACAACCTATCTTGGTTCATTTTTGCCTCCTTGCAATAGCCCTTATTTTTAGCCTTGATGAATGCACAAAAATACACTCTAAATACTCTATTTCAATGCTAAAAGAAATGAGAAAATAATGGATATAACTTATGTTAGTAAAATTAATGATCATTTATCTTGAGATAGATATAAGCATGATTTAATATATTGATGAGAATATAAAATGTCATATTTTTTCTCTCTTAATGTTTAATATATTATTCTTATTTGATGTCTAAATATACTCATTATTCTTATATTTTGATTTAGGACACAAATAGAGGCATTAGGAGCAAATGAAGATAATTGCAAAATTTTAGACAGTTCTGACGTCTTTTCGTAATATGGGTATAACTCTCTCATCATATCTTCGATTGAGCTGATTCTAGATGATATAGAACCGCAAGAGAAATATCTATAACTTTTATATTTTTATATTTTAAGAGATATCCACTCAATCTAAGAAAAAATCAACCATCAAGTGGACGCACCTGCACTTGACGTTCTTGGATATTCTTCAGCCACTTGTATCAAATCCAAATGTCATCATAATATTTTCCAGCAAGCACTCCTACACCAACTTAGAAATTCAATGATCAATTCATATGCAAGATGAAGTGCACTCAAGTTTCTTCAAGAAAAATTATTTGACCACAAGATATTAAGTCATACAAGACAACTAATGAATAGAAAAGCAAAATTGAAACACTCAACCTACAAGCAAAATCCAGCTCATGCATAGTGGGAAAACAAATTATCAAAATGACAACTCACAAATCACTTGGATTCAAGAATGGCACATGGCAAAACAAGTTGAAATTGTGATGATTTTGTCATAATAACTTGCATGAAGGATATTTATAAATGGATGGGAGGGGTGTGTGTTCTAAGACCATGCTTAGTGTGTTTGGATACCTTGAAAGAGACATTATTTTGAGAGCTTGAGAAAAGAAAAGAAAAACCAAAGAAGAGAGAAGAAAATAATGGTTGGCTCTTTTATATTATCCCTTGGAGAATTTTTGTTGCATATTTTCAATATGTGTAACTAATTTTTTAGTAGAATTAGGGATGAATTTGTATATATGATGGTATTTGTAATTGTTTTTTATTCATATATGTGTTCTTCAAATATTAAACTCTTTTGTTTAGTCATTCGAAATTTATTATAAATGTTTTCGTCACCAAATAATCTTAAAATTTATTTCATTTATAGATTCAGTCATGTTTTTTCTATTGAATGTAATAATCCGTTGATTATGTTTGATTTAATTGGTTATCTATATTAATTTAATTCTCTGCTGCAATATTGCTCTACGAGTATATTGTTGACGTTAAATTTCCTTAATATCGATAGTAATTCCCGTTCTTATATTGTGACGAATGATTTTTTGAAAGAATACATTTGATTTAAATCTGATTATTAATATTTTATCTTTCGATTGAAAATTTGGATATAGAATTTTCAATTGAGTTATTAATGAATCGAAAATAATTAAAATACCGATTATATATAAAGGATTCTTGATGCTCTACTTTTCGTCTCATTTTTATACTTTTCAAATTATTCATTTAGTTTTACTTTATGTCACAATCTAAAATTTACTTTTCGTACTCATCTAAAACTTTTTGTTAATTTCGTTACTGTTTTTCAATTTCTCAATCCATCTTCCTGTGGAATCGACATCCCAAAGCTATACTGGAAACAATCGCGTTATTTTTTGGGAGTAATCAAATTTTGGCACTGTTGTCGGGGAGACGGTAGAAGAATTTGTAGATTTTTTAGTAGTTTGCAAAAAAAAAAAAAAAAGAGCGGCAACTTCGTTCATTTTCTTTTTAGCTTTCTGCATCTTTATTTTATTTTACTTTTCTTTTCGTAATTATTTTTGCAGTATTACGCTTTTATTTACTTTGCATGCGCAAGTACAGAGACGCTTTTGGACGGTTTGCTAGTAGGCCCGTTCTAGAATCAGATTCAGAATCTAATTTTTCTAATCGCTTGTTTGATAATTCTTCCACTTCTGACACGATGAGTAAACACGCGGACCAACCTATTAGAACTCTCCAAGATTATCTTCATCCTACACGAACAGCCGCACCATCCTGTATTATGTTCTTACCTAATGTTCGTCATGTAAATTTCAAAACAGGAATGATACAATTACTTCCGACTTTCCATGGTCTAGAAAATGAAAACCCCTATGTTCATATTAGGGAATTTGAGGAAATAGTTACAACATTCCACGGTCAAAATATCACTGACGACATGGTAAGGCTAAAGTTCTTTCCTTTTTATTTGAAAGATAAAGTTAAGAGTTGGTTGTACTCACTAAGACCACGGTCTATTGGAACATGGAGTGGTCAAAATACCACTGACGACACGGTAAGGCTAAAGTTCTTTCCTTTTTCTTTGAAAGATAAAGCTAAGAGTTGGTTGTACTCACTAAGACCACGGTCTATTGGAACATGGAGTGAAATGACTCAAGTGTTTTTCAATAAATATTTTCCCCAACATAAGACCAATGCTTTAAAAAGACAAATCTCTACCTTTGCACAAAAGGATAGTGAGACTTTGTCCCAATCTTGGAAAAGATTTAAAGAATTACTAAGTATGTGTCTCCACCATGGATATGAGAATTGGCGCTTAGTAAGTTATTTCTATGAAGGGCTTATGCCCAAGGAACGTCAATTCGTGGAAATGATGTGCAATAGAGAATTTTTACAAAAAAATCCCAATGAGGCCATAGAGTACCTCAATGAGCTTGCTGAAAAAGCTCATACTTGGACTGGACCTAGTGCTACTAATAGCATAAATAGGTTATGACCTACAGGAAACCCAAGTGGTGGTATTTACCATTTAAGGGAGGAGGATAACCTTAAGGCTAAGGTTGAAATGCTCACCAGAGAATTAGATTTATTGAAAACTAAAAACTCAAAACCAACACATACATGGCTAATTATGCAGAATCTTTTGGGCTATGTGTTGTCTGTGGTGGGATAGATCATCATGCCCAAAAGTGTCTTACACATACTAACATGAATGGTATTTATGAGGAACAAAGTAATGCTCTGGGTATATATAAAAAGCCCTTCACACCTCTGAAACCTACAACCCAAGATGGCATAATCATCCCAACTTCAGCTAGAAGTCTGAAAACCAGCAGCCTACACAACCCTCTAGATCATATCCTGCACCATACCATGTACCTTAATCTTCTAAAAATTCTTTAGAAGATACTTTGCATACTTTTATTGAAATACAGGGTGAGACTAATCAGAAATTTGAATATTTGATTATGTAGGTTGTCGAAGAAAATAAGGAAATAAAGAGCTAGGTGTCTAAAATAATGAGTTCTTTGACTATGAATGAGAATGGTAAGTTTCCTTCTCAAGCTCAGTCTGTACCTCATGGTTAACTTATGGCACAAGGAGACCTGAATGATGTAAATGCCATTGTGATACGAAGTGGTAAGTCTTTACGTGATCCAATAATAGATAAAACAAAGGATGTAGAGAAAGATCAAGATAGCAGCAGTCCTGAGCTTCCCAAAAAACTTGAGGTAACAAAACTCGAAGAACCTGAGGTAATAAAAAATCCTAGTAAAGGTACTTTTCCTCAAGCATTAAAGTCAAGCAAACAAACTCTGAATCATAACAATGATATTTTGGAAAATCTTAGACAGGTAAAAATTAATCTTCCTCTTTTGTATGTAATTAAACAAGTTTCTACTTACGTAAAAATTCTCAAAGATTTGTGTGCAGTTAAGAGGAAGCATCATGTGAAGAAGACAGCATTCTTGACAGAGCAAGTTAGTGCTCTAACTGAACAAAGGATTCCCCCTAAGTACAAGGATCCTGGATGTCCAACCATCACATGTAACATTGGCAATCATGAGCTTGGATAGACCTTGCTAGATTTAGGGGCTAGTGTAAATTTGATGCCATATTCTATTTATTTGCAATTAGGATTGGGAGAAATCAAACCAACTTCTGTGATATTGCATTTGGCTGATCGTTCAGTCAAAGCATCACAGGGTGTGATAGAGGATGTTTTAATTCAAGTTGACAAATTTTACTATCCTGTTGATTTCTTAATTCTAGACACTAGTTCTACTGTAGAAACCACCTCTAAAATTCCATTAATTTTAGGTAGACCTTTTCTTGCTACTTCTAATGCTCTTATCAATTGTAAAAATGGATTGATGAAACTCTCTTTTGGCAATATGACTCTTGAGGTAAATATTTTTCATATTGCAAAATAGCCAAAAGAGGATGTCGAGTGTCATCAGACATACAGATTGACTCACTTATAGAAATGGACGTTCTTACAACTCATGACTTAGACCCCCTTGAATACTTTATTGTTAATTCTGAATTTAATCCTATAAGTGATTCATCTGATGTAGTTGACATTTGTGTTATTTTTTACAGAACTCATGATTATAGCACACAGGCATAGCAACCAAAGTTTGAGAAGTTGCCTGAAAAAAGAGAAAGACAGATTTCTTCAAATAGGGAAGCCCCTAAAGTTGAATTAAAATCTCTACCTAAGGGTTTAAAGCATGTTTTCCTTTGTCCAGGTGATACTTTTCATGTTATTATTTCATTTGAATTATCTGAGTCTCAAGGTGAGAAATTAATTCAGATTTTATACAAGTATAAATCAGCCCTAGGATGGAGTATTGCTGATATAAAAGGCATTAATCCCCTGATCTGTACACATAAAATAAATTTAGAGGAAGGAACTAATCCTCGAAGAGACCCCCAGCGTAGACTTAATCTTACAATGAAAGAAGTTGTGAAAAATGAAGTATTGAAACTATTAGATGCAGGAATGATATATCCTATTGCTGATAGTAAATGGGTAAGTCCTACGCAGGTTGTTCCTAAAACGTCAGGGGTAACTGTGATAAAAAATAACCTTGGAGAGTTAGTCCCTACAAAACTGGTAACTAGTTGGCGGATGTGCATTGGTTATTCTGGTTATTATCAAATTGAAATTGCATTAGAAGACTAGGTTAAAACCACTTTTACTTGTCCTTTCAGTACTTATGCTTTCCGCAGAATGCCATTTGGACCGTGTAATGATGAGTATTTTTAGTTATATGGTTGAAAAGTGCACAGAAGTTTTTATGGATGACTTGACTGTTTTTGGATTTTCTTTTGATGCATGTTTAATGAGTTTAGAAAGAGTACTAACTCGTTGTGAAGAAAAAGAATTAGTTTTAAATTGGGAAAAATGTCACTTTATGGTACATTCAGGTATTGTTTCAGGGCATATTATTTCTTCCAAAGGAATGAAGGTTGATCAATCAAAAATTGAATTAATCTCTAAATTGCCTACACCTAGAACAGTCAAGGATATAAGATCATTTATTGGTCATGCGGGTTTTTATAGGAGATTCATACAGAATTTTTCTGCCATATCTAGACCACTATGTAAACTCCTAACTAAGGATGCCCCATTTGAATGGACACAAGCCTATCAAGAGGCTTTCAAAGCATTAATTGGCAATCTAACTTCAGCACCAATAATACAACCACCTGATTGGAATTTACCTTTTGAAATTATGTGTGCTGTTAGTGATTTTGTTGTAGGCGCTGTTCTTGGACAACAAAGAGAAGGGAAACCTTTTGTCATTTACTATGCTAGTCGAACTCTAAATAGTGTCCAAATGAATTACTCCATCATTGAAAAAGAGTTGTTAGCTGTAGTATTTACTTTGGATAAATTTCGCGCTTATTTGATTGGTTCTCCTATCATTATCTTTACAGATCATGCAGCCCTTAAGTACCTTCTTACAAAGAAGGATGCTAAGGCACGATTAATACGATGGATTTTGCTTTTGTAAGAATTTGACATCACCATCAAAGACAAGAAAGGAGTGGAGAACGTAGTGGCAAACCATCTTTCTAGACTCACATTCGAGGACACTTCTGATCACATACCAATTAAAAATGATCTTCCCGACGAGCATTTACTTTCTATTACTTCTCTACCATGGTTTGCTCATATTGTAAACTATTTAATTGCAGGTGAAATACCAAAGGATTTTAGCACCCAAGAGAAAAGGAAATTCATGATTGAGGAGGTATGAAAATTCTACTGGAATGACCCTTACCTTTTCAAATACTGCCCTGATCAAATTTTAAGGCGTTGCGTTCCTGATGAAGAGATTCCAAGCGTTTTGAAATTTTTTCATTCCCAAGTTTGTGGTGGCCACTTTTCAATGAAGGAAACTGCTGCAAAAATCCTGCAGTGTGGATTTTATTGGCCCACCTTGTTTAAAAATACAAATATCTATTGTCGTTCATACGAAAGATGTCAAAAGTTAGGAGTTATGACCCATTGTAATATGATGCCCTTAAACCCAATTTTGGTAATTGAAATTTTTGACTGTTGGGGCATTGATTTTATGGGACTATTTCCTCCTTCTTTTGGATATTTATATATTATTGTGGCAATATATTATGTGTCAAAATGGGTAGAGGCAGCACCTTGCAAGACCAATGATAACAGGACGGTAATTAAGTTTCTCAAAGAAAATATATTATCTCGATTTGGTACCCCACATGCTATCATTAGTGACCGAGATATGCATTTTTGCAACCGTTCTTTTGAATCTTTAATGAAAAGATATGGGGTGATACATAAGCTTTCTACTGCATACCACCCTCAGACAATTGGACAGGTTGAACTTGCGAATAGGAAAATTAAACAAATTTTAGAAAAAAGGGTCAACTCGAATCGGAAAGATTGGTCTTTGAGACTAATCGATGCGCTTTGGGCTTACCGTACAGCTTTCAAAACTCCCTTAGGCATGTCACCTTATAGACTTGTTTTTAGAAAATATTGTCACTTGCCGTGGAGCTTGAGCATCGAGCATATTGGGCCATTAAACATTTTTAATTTTGACTTGGAAAAAGCAGGAAAACTTAGAAAATTCCAATTGACGAAATTAGAAGAATTGAGAAATGATGCTTATGAAAACTCCAAGATCTATAAAGCTAAAATGAAAGTATTTCATGATAAAAATATTTTGAGAAAAACATTTAAGCCTAATGATCGAGTATTTTTATATGATTCAAGACTCTATAAGCATCCAGGAAAATTTCGATCTAGAAGCACCGGCCCTTTTATAGTAAAAAATGTTTTCACAAATGGGGCGGTAGAAATAGAAAATCCAAAAGATGGATGTATCTTCAAAGTAAATGGTCAGCGCCTCAAAATCTTAATTGATAGACAAATTCCAGAAGTGGAAGACATTCTACTTACGGACCCAGTATATCAATTTTGACCATCTCCAGGCATGTTTTTATTTTATTTTCTTTTCGTTCATTTTCTTTTTGTTTATTGTTAACTTTATTTTGTTATAGGTTAATTTTATTTTGACAAATACCATCTTTGATGCCAAGCAAGCCACCCACATCCCACATCAAGTGTATTCTACCCTATTTAGTTATTCAATTCCGATTCTTAAACATTGAGTACAATGTTTCATTTAAGTTGGCAGGTGGAAATACAAATCTGTTATTTAAACTCTATGGCATATTTCAATCAAAATATAAAAAATTGCCAAATTTTTTTTACACAATCATCTTTTCACACATGATACTCATGCTCATTCATAACCATCTTGGTGAATTCAACAAATCCATTTTGAATCATTTTGTTAAAGCATCCACAGAACCATTTATGCACTTCTCCAAACTTTGTGGTAATATGGTGATTTGATACATGTAACTAAAAAATTATTTTGCTCAAGTATTCATATGAATTTTGTGAGAATAGAGAGCTTACAAAAATAGAAATTGTGATAAGTATCCATTGATCTGTTGAATTTGATACTTCTTTTGAGAATATCATTACATGGTTTGTGGTAAGATGGTGAATATATTTGGGATATGACAAAAGTCAACTTAGGATTAACATTTGAACCTTTCAAGATGACTATTTTCATCATAGACCCCTAGCAGCCAATTTTAAGCTAATATACACATATAACCTTTTCTTTTCATATCTATATCATCTATACCTCTCCACATTGGAGTATAGCTTATGCACTATATTTTCCTACCATTTTACTTCCAAGTGTGTACTAGGTGTGAAATTATCATTTTAAAAAAAATGACAAAAATGACAAAAAAATGTCCATCAAATTATTCATGAAAGAGTTCATCAAATTGCGAAAACATCAGTGGCAAAAGAAGATGGAAAAGTATACTTAGTCAAAAATCTAAAAAATTGAAAAGTATATCAAAAGGAAAGTATAGTCTACTAAAAAATTTAACAGATTCCCTTTTGTGTATACTTGGAAGTTTTTGAAATCTCTTCACCTTTTCTTCTTATGAACCCCAAACCTAAGCCACATTACAACCCTTTGTGTTGATTTTTCCGATCCTAAGTATGCTTTTGTTATAGTAATTGTGTACTTACTGAGATTTCTAGAAATCTCATCCCTTTACTTTTCAACTATCGTTCATCTTCAGGGCTATAGTAATGGTTGCAGGCAACGATGGATTCCACAAGTCAAACTCCCTTAGAGACTCCTCGGACCCTTGAAAGTCCGACGGAATATACTCTTTTGATGTTGTAGCCCCTTTATGATATAACCGTCTCATTGAAGATATGTTGAGAAACCCCAATTTTAGGGAGGGGTAACAGGACCATTTCTTTTCTAGTGTTGTTTCCAAGTTATAATTTAGTCATTTCAGATAACTTTAAAAATATTTTTCGTGTATTGGAAATATTGGTATTTTGTGGAACTTGATAGCTCATAATGTTCTATATAAAGTTTATTTTGGGATAATAATTAGTTCTACCATGTGGCAAGTTTATCTTTCTTGCCTAAATACTCAGCTTGACCTTTTTTCGCTGCGAAATGTTTTGCATACTGCTAATAAGTTAGGCGCATACATTTACTTACGATGTGAACAAGGGGTTAGTATCTTTGCATTACTTATCTCCAATATCTCGGTTTACGTTTGATCCCAAGCGTAGGCGGGGGTGTCGACACTGAATTTCAATTTGGAATTCTTTTTTTTATAGGTTGATTTACATCAGTTTCCTTTTAAACTAAGATTTTGCCTCCTTCCAATCTTTTTCTTACGCATGCATGTCTCTCCCTATCTCCTTGTTCTTAGGGTTTCCCTAGCTGCAATCCCTCCACGTTCGAAGCTTTCCCAAAACCTTATGCCCCTCCTCAACACAGCAACACTACACTTTCGAGACCTCCACCACAGTACATTAGTCTTTTTTCCTACGTTTACCATGGGAAGAACAAGACAATGCTTGTGGCATCGCTGCATTAGAGCACCACAGCATAGTATTGCATACGAAGCTGGAAGCTACAGCAATTGGAAGCTTCTACATTCCCTCGTTCATCTTTGTGCATCTGTCGTTTTAGGTTTTGGCATCTGTTGTTTTAGTTCCCCAAAAACAAAACAACCCAGCCGGAAATTTCATCCTTAGACAACCACCTTTCACACCTGAAACCACTCAAATATCCCATTGAAACCGCTCTAACAAAACCCCTAGCATCCCCCTGATTGTCACGCACTAGCCCTCTTCCTCTCTCCCTTAGTGAGCCTTTGCCTCACAACCTATCTTGGTTCATTTTTGCCTCCTTGAAATAACCCTTGTTTTAAGTCTTGATGAGTGCACAAAAATTCACTCTAAATACTCTATTTAAATGCTAAAAGAAATGAGAAAATAATGGATATAATTCATGTTATTAAAATTAATAGTCATTTATCTTAAGATAGATATAAGCATGATTTAATATATTTATAAGAATATAAAATGACATATTTTTCTCTCTTAATGTTTGATATTTTATTCTTATTTGATGCCTAAATATACTCATTATTCTTACATTTTGCTTTAGGACACAAATAGAGATATTAGGAGCAAATAAAGATAATTGCAGAATTTTAGACAGTTCTGACGTCTTTTCGTAATATGGGCATAACTCTCTTATCGAATCTCTGATCGAGCTGATTCAAGATGATATAGAACCGCAAAAGAAATATATATAACTTTTATGTTTTATGTTTTAAGAGATATCCACTCAATTTAAGACAAAATCGACCATCAAGTGGACGCACCTACACTTGACGTTCTTGGATATTCTTCAGCCACTTGCATTAAATCCAAATGTCATTATAATATTTTCCAACAAGCACTCCTACACCAATTTAGAAATTCAATGATCAATTCATATGCAAGATGAAGTGCACTCAAGTTTTTCAAGATAAATTATTTGACCACAAGATATTAAGTTATACAAGACAACTAATAGATAGAGAAGCAAAATTGAAACACTCAACCTACAAGCAAAATTCAGCTCATGCATAGTGGGAAAACAAATGATCAAAATGACAACTCATGGTAAAACAAGTTGAAATTGTGATGATTTTGTCATGACAATTTGCATGAAAGATGCTTATAAATAGAAGGGAGGGGTGTGTGTTCTAAAACCATACTTAGTGTGCTTGGATACCATGGAAGAGACATTGTTTTGAGAGTTTGAGAAAAGAAAAGAAAAACCAAAGAAGAGAGAAGAAAATAATGGTTGGCACTTCCATATTATCCCTTGGAGAATTTTTGTTGCATATTTTCAATATGTGTAACTAATTTTCTAGTAGTGCTAGGGATGAATTTGTATATATGATGGTATTTGTAATTGTTTTTTTATTCATATATGTGTTCTTCAAATATTAAACTCTTTTGTTTAGTCATTCGAAATTTATTATAAATGTTTTCATCACCAAATAATCTTAGACTTTATTTCATTTATAGATTCAGTCATGTTTTTTCTATTGAATGTAATAATCCGTTGATTATGTTTGATTTAATTGGTTATCTATATTAATTTAATTCTCTGCTGCAATATTGCTTTACGAGTATATTGTTGACGTTGAATTTCCTTAATATCGATAGCAATTCCCGTTCTTATATTGCGACGAATGATTTTTTGAAAGATTACATTTGATTTAAATCTGGTTATTAATGTTTTATCTTCCGATTGAAAATTTGGACATAGAATTTTTTTAATTGAGTTCTTAATGAATTAAAAATAATTTAAATACCGATTATATATAAAAGATTCCCGATGCTCTACTTTTTGTCTCATTTTTATACTTTTCAAATTACTCATTTAGTTTTAATTTACGTCACACTCTAAAATTTACTTTTCGTACTCATCTAAATATTTTTTTTAATTTCGTTAATATTTTTCAATTTCTCAATCTATCTCCCTGTGGAATCGACACCCAAAAGTTATATTGCAAACAACCATATTATTCTTTAGACGTAATCAAATTTTAGCCTTTACATGTTTTGTTTTCACTCTTTATGTGATGCTATAGAAGTTTTTCCCACCTCGTTTTATTACAAATTTAAGGAGTTTTAAAATGATATTTTTATGGGTTGTTTTGTTTCAGATCTACTGAGATTGTTAATACCGAGTTTCTTTTTGGGTTGGGTTCGAGCTCTATTATACTTTTTTTATTTCAGATTTTAAATTATTTTGGGTACGTTTTTAAAATTATTTGAGGTGTGTACTATTTTATTCAAAGATTATTCTTTTAAGTCAGTTTTGTTTTGATTTATTGAAAGAGGCTTGAGTTGGAAGTTGGGTTAAGTGAATATTAAGTGAAAATCGAAATATTGGAGAATTTATAATATTTTAAGGTTTCGGAGGAAGTTGGTAAAATTCAAAGCATTACAGGGGAGAATTGATATTCAGGCTTCTGAGGATATTTAGATGTTAGGAAAAGTTGATAAATTCCAAAGTTTGTGATCATTTGATAATTTACAGAAGTGCGTGATTATCTTATCGGTGATTTTGAGTTTGTGCAACCTTGTTGAGGACATTTCTGAAAAGATCAAAAGTCCAAGTAAGTGAGATTCCTATGTTAGATTTGCATAAAAAGACAATTGATTTTAGGTTGGTTTTATAAAATGTGTATAATATATTTTTAAAAGAAAAATATGAAAACAATCTCAATATATGTATTCTGCATCCACCCATGAAAATTTATGTGAAAGAGAAAAATGCTTTTTGATATGAAATGCATAGACATGAGTAATATTTGACATCTTTCTGAAATGTGCATAAGAGCGATTATTATAGAGATTTTTGTACATGTGATATAAGGTGTTTTGATTTGTTATTGATTATCTAAAAATGATAAGAAAGTGAACAGCACAAGCTTTGATATGATATGATATGGAAAACTTTTGGCATACTTTATCTGTTGAATTCTGATATGTTAGTACTACCAATATGATAGGAGTGCAACCACTTTGGAAACAAAGTGATTCTTAATGTGTTCTTTCCTATATGCACACTTGGAACTTCGAGAATGAATAAGATGAAGTTTTACAATATAATACTGCTTGATTTGGTAACTGGGGATAGTACAACCCTATCGCGAGATTTAAATATGGTATATTTTAATATGAAATATGATATGATATGAAAAAATTTAAATTACGCTCTGTTTTTTGAGTATGAAAATATTTTTTTTGAATATGAAAAGTTGATTTCTCTAAATATGAAAAGATTAAAATGTCGATTTGTTTTTTTCTTGAAAATATGTTTTGTTATCTACATATGAAAATAAAATGTTCTAATACTTACATATGAAAAAGCTCATGTTTACACGCTAGTACTACTTACTGAGTTGTGGAAATCAGAAGGCTATCCCACTACTAGAGAAACTTGTGGATCATAAGAGAATAAGTGTCCGAGGATACAAGCTTTATTAGAGTCTTAGTAAAATTTATTGATGTTGGTTATTTTAGTATGTCAAGTTTTGAAGTTTGCAAGTATTTGGAGACATTATTTGATTAAGGTTTATGTTTAGTTTTCCTTGAAGAGTATCATGGAATTTGTTAAGTATTTATGAAGCTTCTTTTTATATTTGGGTTATTGTAGAATTTGGGATATATGAATTGATGTTATTTGAAGATGAAGTGAGAAAAATAAGCTAACTCTCCAGACCTTTAGGATTGGAGTGTTACAAAAATTAAGTTTAAACTCTTGAAAAAAAATTAATTGATTAGAGTAAATAAAAATTAATTATAAATTAACATGTTATAATTTATTTTTTGCTAACTTATTACTAGGCAATGATTCTGATGTGGTCTCGCATTCTTGGGGAACTGTATTCTCAGAAGATGCAGCCAATGGTGCATACGTGCAACTAAGGTCACAAACATAAAAAGCAAGTCAATTTGCCAAATCCCTAGAGCAAACACCCTTAGTAGTACCTCGTACCTCAACCCCTTTACTTTCTTCACTACCATCATGAATAGAAGAATCAGAACTTTTTCGTTCGAACTAAATTTTTACAATGGCGCCTAACTTTGGCACACTTTAATTCCGCCTATATCCACTCGAATGCTTTAGATAGTCATTCAAACGGGAAAATAATAATTTCCTGTAGCATATTGCCTTATATGTAGGCAAATAAGGAGGGAAGGTATTTCATCCGTATACCACATTGCCATTCGAATGATGTAACATCTCATTTGAATGGATATAGATTCCATGAATTAGACGTCACGTTTCGCTCAAAACATATTCTACGAGAATTTTCATTTGAACAAGGTATCATGAAGTATATATTCTATGTTCAAACAAAGAACTACACCATTCGAACACATTACTTATTTCCTCAAAATATAATAGTATAATAATATATCTTAATATAAATAATATACACTATTTGCTAATATATCGTATATATGACATACTATATATTAGTATACTAGAATATACTATAAATGGCAATCGGTCTTTTCTTAATCTATTAGTAGGAAACAATCTAGGGTCCCCTCTATTGCAGGTGGGTGTTTTCTCTCTAGGTTTCTTTCAAACATAAAGGCTCTCCCTTCGGTCCCTTGGGAAGCAGAAGTCCACTAAACTATGGCTAAGGACCTAGCGAATCTCTGTGAAGCACTTAGCCTCACCAATGACTAGCAACAAGAAGTCCTCTTGTGTGAAGAGGAGATCACTCTGACCCGACAAGACTGCAAACTGCATTTAGCTGTATAGGTTATTTTGGAGAAAGAAGTTCACCGAGGACTTTCAAAACAACAATGGCAAAGGTATGGAGAGCTGTTGGCAAGCTTAGTTTCAAGGTCCTGGGGAAGAACAAGTTCATAATAGAGTTCCCTTCACTAGCAAACAAGGATCGTGCCCTCAATGGGCAGCCCTGGTCCTTTGATAGAAGTTTAGTTTCTCTTCATGAATGTGAAGGAAAAAACATAGCCCTGAAACTATCCTTCACATGAGAGCCCTTCTGTTAAGTATGAACACCTAAACCCACTTTCTGTTTCCACTATGGTACCACAATTGCACCACATTCCACTTCGATCGACGCACAAGTGAAGAAAGTAAACTTCGATATGGGACATGGCTTTGTGTGCCTCCTCAATCCAAACAAGATCAAGGGAATTAATCAACCAGCTGAACACTACTTCTCAAAATTCGAGACTAGCCTCTCCAATGCATGAAAACACAGAGGTGGCAACTAACTGAAGTCCTCAAAGCCAAATATCATTTTAGAACTTTTCGGTGCTCCAGCTTGTGCTTGGGATCATACGCAAATCGAGACATCGGGGATGAACATCATAGGGAAGTTCAACCCTCGTCTTATCGTATGTTATGTTTTTTTTTTAAATAGTGAATAAACATTTTTGCAGCAGAAAAGGTCAAACCTTTCTAAGCGTGCATCACATGGCTTATCAAAATAATATCCCAAAATATTGCATTACTAGTAATATAAACATAAAGATCATCCAATACTGTTCATTCTTCCAAAACAACGGAAGCCCAAAATATAAAAAATAAATACAAAAGTTGCATAGAAGATTCCTTGAAATTAGGACCATAACGAAGACGGTCTAGATCTAAGGTCAGCCCTACCTCACAACTCATCCCGAAGGATAACTCATACAGGCGTCCCATATGAAGGAAATCATCTATACCAAGGACCAAACAATAGTCTATCGAGCGTAGGTCTATCAAAATATACGTCGCTAAGGGTAGTGACTCTGCCGCTCATCGGCCTAGTAAGCCAAGAGTCACCGGCTCAAAAGTAATGGGCTCAGTCGGGCCCTTGGGGGTCCGTGACGTCGTCCCTGAAATCGTACTCGACGAGGTCGTCATCACTTGCAATTACTTCTACCATCCCAAAAGGGGGGCAACAGTGGAGAGATAAAAAGGGGGTGAGATTTCGGGGGAAATATCAGTAAATACATTTATATCTCAACAAAAGAATTTCAAGTATACAGTTAAATGAATAGCAAACAATCTTCTATACATTATGAATTATGAGACTCATGACTTTACTTATGCACATGCTCATGCTCATGCTCATGCTATTTCTTTTTCAACTTGTTTTTCTTTATTTCTTTCATGTGTCTGCATGAATCCTCATAAAACAAAACATTTAATCTTCTTTTCAAAATTCTTCTTTTCGCAAATGCTTTTCATTTTCTTTTATCTTAGGCACCACTTATCATATCATATCATATATGGCTTGAAAGCCTATCTTTCGTCATGACATATTTTTGGACATCTCACGGTTCCCCTACGCATCTTGTGTTCTTGCTAGTTACCGTAGCACCCGGTGACTATATCAAACCTAAGTAACGTTTTGCGCCCTTTCGCACTCTTCATTACTCGACGATTGATTACTCACCGAGCGACTACAAACCTTTCTGTATCTATAAGGCAAAAGCCAATACCATGCTATATGCACCTACTAGTTTTAGGTGCGACCACACTCAGAACACCTTTTGGAGCTATACATGGTCTGCCGACGGTTCTTTGTCAACCTAGGGACTTTCACTCAACTTTAGGCACTTCTGAGTGAACAGAGAGTTCCACTGGGGCACCCCGTCCCAGCCTTTGGGGTTCTGATAAAACTTTAACTCTTTTCTTTCTTTTAAAAACATGTTTGCCTTAAAATATGATTTTCGTGTTTCATGCATGAGACATGAGACTCATATCATTGAACATGTGAAATGTGAGATGAACATATGTATATTCTACATCAAAGACTTCCACCAAGGGTCTCACACACACTTAGGGGTGCTCAGCCCATTCCCACTAAAGATGGGCCGAGACCCTCAATGTTTCCTAGCAATTTCTTTTCATATTTTTCTCCAAATACTCCAATCTATCTTCAATAAAAAAAAAATTGAATATTTTTAACACCAAAGACATGCCTTGGCTGAAACCCTAGGACCTTTAGAATAGTATTTTAATCTCTTCTCTTTCCATCAAGGTAGCTCACTCAATTATTTAGATGAAAACCACATATCATGCTAATCTTCCTTTAACTCTTGTACTTCTGATTTTTCCAAATATTCAAATTTTAATCATAACATAGAACAATAGCTAAAAAGATAGCTCAACCCAAAACCTTAAATCTGAAATACATATATAAGCACAAACCCAACCTTTTTCAGCTCCAAGTCAAATTTTAATCAAGCATATATAACGTCATCACTCATCATATTGATCATACCACCATCTTTCTTGGTATCAAGTATTTAAAATCCACAACATGATAAAATTTTTAATCTAGCAAGATACTTAGACTTAAGCATGGAATTTTGCCACCAAATAAACATTACCATAAACATCATCCAACATCTTACTAGTTAACCTAAAGTCATGTATGCATTTCCTTCATTTCACCTCATGTTGAATAAATTAACTAAAACCACACATCATTTTAGATTCTCAACTTAAAGAAATCATAAACTTAAGCATGGCATCTTTTTCCACTAAAGGTTTCATTTTAGCATACACAAGCAAGGATTCACACAATACAATCAAATTCATTCAAAAGTATACTAAAATTGATAAGGACAAGATAAGAATATACTTACAATATTCCTAACTAGTTTAGATGAAATCTGAAATCATATTAAGCATTTCATTAGATTAATCTAAGATCATAACATTTTTAAAAGAAAAACTCTACACAAGAACGTGGATGTGGTGTGTGCTCTTCTCTAGGTTTCTGTGCTTGATCTTGGCTTAAAAAGATAACTCACCTCTTCAAGGAAAATTCTTCTTCAAGAATATTGGTTCTAGCTCCTCTACACTTAGGTTAGTTTGAAGTCTAGAGGATAGAAGGAAGTGAAAGAAGATAAAGGGAGTGGGAAGGTTGGCCGAGAGATAGAGAGAGTGAAAGGGTTTGTGTGCAAGTGAACAACCAAGTGAGGAAGACTCCCTCCTTAGGCCATTCGCCCATGCCTTTTCATAGGGTACTAGATACTCATTCCACTAGTTTTACGTGTGACACTTGTGGGGTTGAGTGACCCTTTGATTGACCTCCATCTCATAATCATTTCAAGATCAAATCTAGCCTATGCCTAGGTAGATTTTTTTTCCCCTCACCCCTTGCTAAGGTCGGCGTCCTCCATGAGATTTTTGGCTTCCATTTCCCTCACATCATTCATCCATGTACTCACCATCACCTCAGGTGTCAATCCATAGGATTACAAGGTCATCCTTTTTGGAAAAAGGGCAAACTTGGTTCGGCTAGCCCCACTTTGGTTTCAACCGAAACCTTCCTTTCCCTTCCCATGGTTTCCTCTCTTCACATGCATCTATCCATCAACTTGTCAAGTCACCACTCTTTCCTAAACTCTTACACATGTGTACTATCTCTTCTCACATCAATCTAAAATGGCCTTGAGACTAGATTTGGAAATACTTCTTGGAATACTCCAATAAGACTCACGGCAACTCCATTAGGATCCCCTCTTGGTTTTCTTCTTCTTTTTCCTTTCCTCTTTCCCATGACACCACTGATGCAAACCAAGGAGCTGAACATGCTGATCATACACGTGGAAATGGAGCTGAATTTGCACAAGACCCTTTGTCACTTCCTAGTGGCCCAATTACAAGACTTAGAGCCAAATGTTTTAAGAAAGCATTAAATGGGCTAATCCAAGATAATCGGGCTGATTCCAAAAAGACCAAGATGGGCACAAATAATAATCAAGACTTAGTCCATGTTATCAAAGCAATTGAAGAGATTAATTAGCATACAAATTCTTAACCAGCATGGTCTGACCATTAAAGAGCATGAATTTGTTGAGTTTCTAGGATATTAAATAGAAGAATAGACTTGGTCTGGGTTGGGCATGTTAAATACAGTAAATGTAGTCATTTAGCTATTTTTAGGTGCTTTTAGAAGTCCAGGGAGTACTAAAAAACGTGGGGACTTGTTTAGGTTAATGTTTGTGTTGTTTTTAAAGCTGTAATTATGACTTTTGCCTATTCTTGGAGGGTTGTTCCAAGTATATAGAGAGGTATTTCGAATCTGAAAGGGGGCTTTTAATGATTCAGAAAATTACTTTCATTGAGAGGTCTTGTGTTCCTCTTGGTTCTTAAAAAGAACTCTTTGAACTTATCAAGTTAATCTTGTGGCGTTCAAGCAATCAAACTTATCACCTTGAATCCTTGAGAGATTCTTAGGTTTTCTTGGTGTGGTGTTTTCAATCCTTCGTAGTCTTGGTTTTCATCTATTTAAGTGATGGGACAAGGCTCAACAAATATTGTCTTCACGATCTTGGGGTTCCAAACCATCATTGTTGTCGGGTTTCATCACAATTGTTGGTGGAGTTCGTATCATTTTGGTACCAAAGCTTTGGTTGTAAGATAAGTTTGACTATCTTTTATTTATTTATTTTCGTTTTTATTTCCTGTTCCTTGCTTAAAAAAAATAGGAGAGTGCAGAAATTCATTTTCTTCCAAGGGGTTGTCACAATTCCTTGTTCCTAGGGTTGCTAATATATATACTTTGTTCTTAGGGTTTTGTGAATTCTTGTGTTTTTTTTTAGTTCATTGTTGCTGTTTGTGATTGATTAAGTGGAAAAGAAAAGAAAAAAAAAGTTCAAAAAAAAATCGTCCAGAAAAAAAGAAAAAAGAAGAGTACCCGACTTCAATAAGAAAAATCTCTTCCTTTCAATCTTGTTTCTCACCTTATTCAAGTTCTTGATCTATTTGATGAGTTTTGGTTGTTTCTCATTTTTGAATTGTTGCTGGATTATTTTGAATTAGTTTCTTGGAGTTTTAATTAAGAACTAAAGAAGGCACAAAAGAGTGGAAAAAGGCAAGAGTGTGTGAGACCATAAGAGGGTAAAAGCCATTTAGAGTGAAAACATGAGTGCAAGTGTCTTGAGTGAAACACGTGAGGGAGTGTTTGTGAGGATTCTAACTTTCTTTTGTAGATTTTAAACGTGTCCAAAAATAAAAAAGAAGACACAACCAAAGAATTTCGACAACCGATAGTTTCAAACCTCCAAATGCAAGCGTTGCTAAGGGAGATGAAGCGTATGATGAGGGCTGAATTAGAACCTATTCACGTGAGGTTGGATAGGGTAGAAGCAGGAACTCCTAGAGGCCAGCAACAAGACATTCCCAATGGGCAGCAAGGTGGGCGTGTTCCCTGGTTGAATGTTGAGGAAGAGGCGGAGTCGGAGGAGTTTGAAGAGCCATATTTGAACCAGGGCAAGTTTGAGCATGGGTATAGGAATAGAGAAGTTAGGATGGGTAGGCCTAGGAAGGATAATGATTTAGGAAACATAAAGATTAAAATTCTATCTTTTTAAGAGAAAAATGATCTTGAAACTTATTTGGAGTGGGAAACTAAAAAATGGAGATGGTGTTTGATTGTCATAATTACTCGGAGATAAAGAAGGTTAAGTTGGCTGCAATTGAATTTACTGATTATGCCATTGTTTAGTGGGATCAATTACTAATTAATAGGAGAAGGAATAGAGAGCCACCCATGCATACTTGGGAGGAGATGAAAATGCTTATGAGGAAGCGTTTTGTAATCAGCACTATTATAGGGGATTGTATCAAAAGTTGCAGAGGTTAACTCAAGTTTCCAAGAGTGTGGATGAGTATCACAAAGAGATGGAGGTAGCTATGATTCGGGCTAATGTAGAAGAGGACTAGGAAGCCACCATGGCTAGGTTTTTGCACAGTTTAAATCATGAGATTGCGGATATAGTCGAGCTGCAACACTATGTTGAGTTGACGGATATGGTGCATCAAGCCATAAAGGTGGAAGAACAATTCAAACGAAAGGGATTAGCTAGGAGGGCACAACCTTTGGCTACCACCAGCCCATGGAAGACAACTCCAAAAAGGGACGAGCAGCTACAAAATAAGCCAAAATTTGAACCACCTAAGAATGCCAATTCAAAGACCGCCACTACTTTAGGGAACGCCGAGGCTTCGAGTTCTAAAACATGTGATATTAAGTGTTTTAAATGTTAAGGGCGGGGACACATAGCCAGCCAGTTTGTAAACAAAAGAGTGATGGTGATAAAATGCTCAAGGAGAGCTTGAGTCGGAGAATGAGGAAGAAATAGATGAAGATGACATGCCATCTTTGGAGGATGTCGATGATGAGCAAAATGCTGTGGTTGGAGATTTATTGGTATCAAGGCAAATTCTCAATGTGCAAGTTAAGGAGGAAGAAAGTAATCAAAGGGAGAATTTGTTTCATACTCGGTGCTTTGTAAATAACAAAGTTTGTAGTGTCATTATCAATGGAGGGAGTTGCACAAACGTAGCTAGCACTTATTTGGTGGAAAAATTGGCTTTAACTACCTTGAAACATCCTCAACCTTACCAGCTTCAGTGGCTGAACGAATCTGGCGAAATCAAGGTGACAAGACAAGTGTTGGTAGCATTATCCATTGGCAAATATGAGGATGAGGTGCTTTGTGATGTGGTCCCTATGCATGCATGTCATTTATTATTGGGAAGACCATGGCAGTATGATTTGAGGGTTACGCACGATGAATTCACAAATAAGTATTCTTTCACTCTTAAAAGGCAACCTATTTCTCTTGTGCCATTAACTCCAAAACAGGTCAGGGAGGACCAATTAAAGTTACAAAGATCAAATGAAAAAAAAAGGCAAAAGAAAGGAAGGCCGAAATTAATAAAAAAAAAAGAGTTTACAAAAAAAGGAGAGAGAAACATTGATCAGACAGAAAAAGAAAGTGAGAGGATTTCGGCCATAGTGAGAGCAAGAGAGGAAAAATTAAATTGCATTGCAAAATAAAGTGAGGTCAAGAGAGCATTATTTTCACACCAGCCCTTATTGTACTCATGTACAAGGAGGCCCTTTTATGTACTAATGATCTCGTCGGTGCTTTGTCGAGCGATATTGTTTCTCTTTTGCAAGAGTTTGAAGTTGTTCTTCTTGAAGAGGTACCTTCTGGTTTACCTCCAATCCGAGGAATTGAACATCAAATTGATTTTATACCTAGTGCATCAATTCCAAACCGACCTACTTATAGGAGTAATCCAGAGGAGACCAAGGAACTTCAGAGGCAAGTAGGTGAATTATTGGAAAAGGGGTATGTGCGTGAAAGCATGAGTCCTTGTGCGATTCCGGTGCTATTAGTTCCTAATAAGGATGGAACATGGAGGATGTGTGTTGACTGTCGAGCCATCAACAACATAAATGTAAATTATCGTCATCCCATTCCTAAATTAGATGATATGCTGGATGAATTGCATGGTTCTTGTGTCTTTAGAAAAATTGATCTTAAGAGTGGATATCATCAGATTAGGATGAAGGAAGGTGATGAATGGAAAACTACTTTTAAGACTAAATATAGTTTGTATGAGTGGTTAGTGATGCCTTTCAGTTTGACTAATGCTCCGAGCACATTTATGTGTTTGATGAACCATGTTTTGCATGCATTTATTGGCAAATTTGTAGTTGTGTATTTTGACAATATCCTAATTTATAGCAAAAACTTGGAAGAACATGTAATGCATTTGAAATCTGTTTTGAAAATTCTAAGGAAAGAAAGACTATTTGTTAACCTCAAGAAGTGCACCTTTTGGACGGATAAGCTTGTGTTTCTTGGTTTTGTTGTTAGTAAGAGAGCAATTGAGGTGGACGAGGAAAAGGTGAAGGCAATCCAAGAGTGGCCAACGCACAACAATCAGCCAAGTGAGGAGTTTCCACAACTTAGCTAGCTTCTATAGACAGTTTGTGCATGATTTTAGTAGCTTAGTCACCTCTCTTACTGAAGTCATCAAGAAAAATGTGCCGTTTAAGTGGGGGAAAGAACAAGAAAATGCATTTAATCTGATCAAAGAAAAGTTAACTAATGCACCTTTGCTTGTTTTACCTAACTTTGCTAAAACTTTTGAAATTGAGTGTGATACTTTAGGAATAGGAATTGGAGCTGTTTTGATGCAAGAAGATCGTCCAGTTGCTTATTTCAGTGAAAAGTTGAGTGGGGCAGCCCTAAATTATCCCACTTATGATAAGGAGATGTATGCCTTGGTAAGAGCTTTGGAAAATTGGCAACATTATCTATGGCCAAAGGAATTTGTGATTCACACAGATCATGAATCTTTGAAGCATTTGAAAGGACAGCAAAGGTTGAACAAACGTTATGCCAAGTGGGTGGAATTCATTGAAACATTTCCTTATGTGATCAGATACAAGCAAGGTAAGGAAAATGTGGTGGCTGATGCATTGTCCCGAAGGTATGCTTTACTTTCTATTTTAGATACAAAACTGCTTTGCTTTGAATACATTAAGGATTTGTACGTACAAGATTCTGATTTTGGTGATGTGTTCAAAGCATGTGAAAAAGTGGCGTTTGGTAAGTTTTACAGGCATGATGGATTTTTGTTTCGAGAAAATAAACTGTGTGTGCCTATGAGTTCTCTACGTGAATTGCTTGTGAGAGAAGCTCATGGTAGTGGTTTGATGGGACATTTTGGTATTGCTAAGAGTTTGGGAATCTTGCATGAACATTTTTTGTGACCTCATATGAAACGTGATGTGGAAAGAATCTGTGAGAAGTGTATCCCGTGTAAACAAGCTAAGTCTAAGTTGAAACCCCATGGTTTGTACATCCCTTTGCAGATACCTAGTAAACCTTGGACTAATATTTCTATAGATTTTGTTTTAGGTTTACCTAGGACTAAGAGGGGAAGAGATTCAGTTTTTGTGGTGGTAAATAGATTTTCCAAGATGGCACACTTCATTGCGTGTCATAAAACTGATGATGCATCGCATATAGCTGATTTATTTTTCAAAGAAATTGTTAGGTTACATGGTATGCCTAGGACCATTGTTACTGATAGGGATGCAAAGTTTTTGAGTTACTTTTGGAAGACTTTGTGGGGAAAGCTGGGAACCAAGTTGTTGTTTTCTACTACTTGTCATCCACAAACGGATGGTCAAACTAAAGTAGTGAATAGAACCTTGCTTCTTTGTTGCGTGCTATCATTAAAAAGAACTTGAAAACATGGGAAGATTGTTTGCCACATGTTGAATTTGCTTACAATAGAAGTATACATTCTGCATCTAAGTTTTCACCATTTGAAATTGTTTATGGCTTTAACCCATTGTCACCTTTGGATTTAATTTCTTTACATTTGAGTGAACGTGTGAACTTAGATGGCAAAAAGAAAGCAGAATTTGTAAAGATGATTCATGAAAGGCAAGGCTGAACATTGAAAGGAGGACTAAACAATATGTTCATCGAGCCAACAAGGGACGAAAGAAGGTAGTGTTTGAACCAGGAGTTTGGGTTTGGTTGCACTTAAGGAAGGACCATTTTTCGGAGATACGGCGTTCAAGACTCCTACCTCGGGGTGATGGACCATTTCAAGTAGTGGAACACATTAATGATAATGCCTACAAGCTTGACTTACCAGGTGATTATGGTGTCAGTGCTAGCTTTAATATTGCTGATTTGTCTCTTTTTGATGTAGGTGATGGTTGAGGACAAATCCTTCTCAAGAAGGGGAGAATGATGCAAACCAAGGAACTGAATATGCTGATCATACACATGGAAATGGAGCTGAATTTGCACAAGACCCTTTATCACTTCCTAGTGGCCAATTACAAGACTTGGAACCAAACGTTTCAAGAGAGCATTAAATGGGCTAATCCAAGATAATTGGGCTGATTCCAAAAGACCAAGATAGGCACAAATAATAATCAAGGCTTAGTCAATGTCATCAAAGCAATTGAAGAGATTAATTAGCATGCAGATTCATAACCAGCATGGTCTGACCATTAAAGAGCATGAATTTGTTGAGTTTCTAAGATATTAAATAGGAAAATAGACTTGGTCTTGGTTGGGCATGTTAAATACATTAAATGTAGTCATTTAGCTATTTTTAGGTGCTTTTAGAAGTCCAGGAGTCCTAAAAAACGTGGGGACTTGTTTAGGTTAATGTTTGTGTTGTTTTTAAAGTTGTAATTATGACTTTTGCCTATTCTTGGAGGGTTGTTCCAAATATATAGAGGGGTATTTCGAATTCGAAAGGGGGCTTTTGATGATTCAGAAAATTACTTTCATTGAGAGGTCTTGTGTTCCTCTTGGTTCTTAAAAAGAACTCTTTGAACTTATCAAGTTAATCTTGTGGCGTTCAAGCAATCAAACTTATCACCTTGAATCCTTGAGAGATTCTTAGGTTTTCTTGGTGTGGCGTTTTCAATCCTTTGTAGTCTTGGTTTTCATCTATTTAAGTGACGGGTCAAGGCTCAACAAATCTTGTCTTCACGATCATGGGGTTCCAAGCCATCATTATTGTCGGGTTTCATCACAATTGTTGGTGGAGTTCGTATCAACCACCCCTCACTTATCAATCATCTTGTCACTCATTCTTACATGATCTTTTTTGTGATCATTAACTTGGATTGTAAAAGATTGCATAGAAAAGGCCCCAAGGTTTCGGCTATAAACCTCCACCGAATCCCTTCTTCTCTTCTCTTCCACTTCCTATTTCAACTCCAAGTGTCATCCATCTAGATATGGTATATCCTCGAAAGACTAAAATAGAAAATATCTTTATTCTTCCCAATATATCCCAATGATAGAAAAATCTCATCATGAGATTTCACTATCTATCCTACAAGGCAAATCCACTAGTCAACTCCTAACTACTAGTAATTTTTTACTTTTATTTACTGGTCTTGGTTGATTTACTAGGGTTTCTCTAGAGGTAACATGTGTCTCTTGTGTTGGCTTGATGGGTCATAGGTCAATCTCATAGGCTTGTGGGCTTGTCATGCCTTTCTTGGCCCATTAACTTAAGTTAGGCTTCCAAGGCTTCAATCTCAAGCCCAAAGCCATCATCCTCACTTCTCAATATTATTTAATTAATTACTTAGTTAAAATAACGGGGAATGAAAATCTCGGATCGTCACAGAACTTCATTCATAAAAGCCAAGATGGGCAGCAACCCCCCTTTTTGTGGCATAGCTTTCTAGCAGCTAGGCATGGCTTGTCTGAACGCTACATGTGAAAAATTGGAATGGCAAATATGTCAATGTCTGGCAAGATAAATGGCTGCCCACATCATCCCCCTTCCTAGTTCAATCTACTAGAAGAACTTTGGAGGGAGGAAACTTGGTAACTAGTCTTATAGACAATCAGACTGGCCAATGGAACCGCACCTTAGTCTATGGCACTTTCATTAGGAGGAGGTAGACTTGATATGCAAAATTCCCATCAGTATCACGTAGCAAGAAGATAAATTGGTATAGAGATGCTCAAAAGATGGACTATTCTCAATTAAGAGTGCTTATGCATTGTTTAATGAGCTTGAGAGTAGAAAAAATAGCCAGTCATCAGAAGCCTTGATTTAGTTTGAAATGTGTGGATTAAACACATTATTTAAAGCTGTTTTGACCCAGTCGACTTGTTTATTGAAGAATTATGTACAGGTTTTATATTAAGGGACAAAATAGGTATATGTAAGAGGTTGAGGGGTATTTTGGTCATCTTACTCAATCACAGCACTATCTTTTAGCACATTCATACCACACTTAGCAAAAATCTCAACTTTCTCACTAATGGAACGCTGTTGCCTATCAAGAATCGAAGAGAATCTCACACTAAAGGAGAGGAATTTGAGGCCCTAATATCTTGTTCCCCCTCCCCTCTTGATAGCGGCACACACTCCCCATGTATATCTCTGATTTTCTTGTAGTTTGGTTTTAACTCCGCTCTTCATCACTTCATTAACTCTTTCTTAGATTGTCGATATGGTTTATTCATCTCTCTTTGATCTACTTTTGATTTACTGCACAATTGATGCTTAGATGGTGCATACCTTATGCCTGGAACCATATATTGAACATGGGTTTTAATGAAAGTCATGAAGATTATTCAGAAATGTTGATTTGTTATGTTTATTGTTTAAATGATCCAAGTACCTTAGTTTTGACTGACTTTATACTTGAAGATTGTGGCAAGAAAATTGAAATCCTATTTTAGCTATCTACGATGAGAAAGGAGACTGAGACCTAGGTGTCCTTTATTTTTGGCTTCATAAGTTTGAGATAAATCTGATTTCATCTTCACCCCACTCATAATTTGTTTAACAATTTAACTTTGTTTTATTTCACGGGTAATTCTTTATCTGTCTTGCACACTAATAGATCCAAATATCATATTTACCATCCTTGTCTTTTCTTTATTCATTTTATATCAAGTTGATGAGTGTTTAGTTTTTAAAAAAAAATAGTATTGGTCTTTGTGAACTGACCTTGGCATCCATCACACTATAATCGAACCCTTCTACACTTTGGAGATCAATTTTTAATGGAGTATGGAGAATCCCAATCCTAATGCCATCAAGATGTTGCTATGGCATTCTGCACTTGAGTCCCTCCTTACGAACCAAAACTTGTTTGAGCAGAAGATCATTGATTCTCCACTCTACCCCATATGCCTCAATAGCCCAGAAACTATTCACCATGCACTTCGATCATGTGGAGTTCTTGCTCCATGATCTTCAGAGAATGCCATCCATTGGAACTTCTTTGCAAGACCTTCTCAACACGATCACTCTCCAACAAGATTAAGGAATACAGCAAGAATTTGGCAATGTGGCACATAAAATATAGCACCAAATGAACTACTAAGTATTTGAAAGGAAGTTTAAGGCTCCACTGGAAGGAATCACCGTAGCCAGCCAAGCACTTGAGGAATACAAAGAAGCTCACTCAAGATCATAGCCCCAACCTGCACAGCAAGAGCATCCCCCCTTTATCTAGTGTAAACCTCCTTTGCACTATTATAAGGCTAATGGAGATGCGACAGTAGATAAGTCCCTTGAAAAAATATGAATAGGAGTGACTATTCATGACTGGAACGAAAGGATTCTTGCCACTATGAAATCCCAACATTACTGCTTTCCTGATAATTGTCACCTTCTAGTAGAGTCCATAGGTGCCCTCAAAATTGTCACCTTCTATGCTCAACTTGGTCTTTCCTAGCTTATATTCAAAGGCGACACCGAATAAGTAGTTAATGAGATAAAGGGCACCCATGAAGTGTGGAATTCAGCAGGTGTGATCATCCGCGACATCAAGTGCCTGATATCCAATAGCCTATATTAGTCCTTTTATTTTGTTCCTAGATTATGTAACTGCATGACCCACAATTTAGCTAAGGATACTTTAAAACTCTTTGAGGAGAGCATTTACATTAAAGATTTCTCCTCCTTGTATCCACTGCTATCATGAATGAAGATGAAGTGATTTTTCTCTCAAAAAAATATATGCTATAAATATATAAGTATATTATATACTATATATACTAGTAGTATGATAACTTATATAAGTTATGATACTATAGTATTATAATACTAGTTAACTACTGGCTAATGTTGTAACTACTACTACAATCGTAGTACTAGCATACTAACTATGAGGCCCCACGGTTGGGGTACCGCTGCACCCCCGGCTGACGTGGCATATCAGCCCGAGTTGTCTCCCCAGCTCTCGAGTTCGTCTTCTCATTTCCAGGGCCCGTGCTTCGTCTTCTCCTGGTTTGATGCTTTTGTGTTCATGTGAGAGCGAAATCGGTTGTTGCGATTGCCATCGCAGGATAGTCCAGATTTTTGAGTTGCGGTCTTCATCATGGGTGAGAGAGCAACTAGTCCTCCATCTGCTATTAAGGTATATTGGATTTGTAATAGTTAGATCCAGTAGCTAGATCTGCTAAAATCTCACAAATGATTATGCATTGAACTGAAATTTTCATTCAAGAAGATCTTCAGTTTGTTTCCTGTCAGTAGCTAGACCCACATTTGTTTGTTGTCAGTTTGCTAGACCCACGGAGTAAGATTAATTGAACCCTCGAAGCTAGAGCCACAAAGTAAGATTATTTGAACCCACGAAGTTGATTATTTTATCTGTCATCTGCTTTGTTGCGTTTTGAATTTTCCTAGGAAGATTATGAATGTTGCTTGAGTAATTGTGCAGATCTTTGGAATGCCAGTAAAAGGTGTTGAAATATAGGGTCGAGTTGTTCAACAAGTAGATTTTCTGCCTTCAATGTCGTTTTTTGGGTACCAATTTATGGTTTTATGATGTTCTTGTGCTCTGTTCTAAACGATCGCATTTGGTTTTCAGCAGTACAGAGGTAGCTCGTGCCTAGTCGTAGGTTGATGGACTAAATCTGCTAAGCTAAAACCGACCTCCTTCCAAAGTTAGAATATTTGAACTTTTTAGTGTTCTCTAGCTCACATGTTAATAAATAATTTATCGGACTAGATTTATATATACAAAAAAAAAAAAATTATTGGTCTGAGATTTCTATATCTAAATTTATATAATAGCATATTTATTCACAGTTCTTTATCCATCAATGTTCAGTTTATGGTTTTAAATGATGTCTCATGTCCATGAAATTGCTAGCAAGCCAGAGAGACTTAGTTTCCAATTCCACACTATAAATAACATTGGTATTTTTTGAGTTGATATTTATTTCTAGAATACATCAATAACTTTGTGTTTTTTGCAGAATACTAGTTACCCATTTCAACATGGCATGGAACCTCTTGACTCCTGTCATCAACACAAACTCCGCTACAACTTACAAGCGGAATAGTTGGTTCAGATGATAATAGACCCGATGGTGGGAAAACTGAAGCACCATATGGATCTCCTAGAGTTGAAGAAAGTACTACGGATAGATCAAATCCTCGGGAAGCCGAGGATGGTTGTGCCGAGAAATTAGGTTGTGAATCATAGCTTGATTTATCAAGAGCTTTTAACGGTTTGTATTTGGATGAGTCTTTCTAATATACTTTTGGATCTTGTGTTTTAGTTGTGCTTTTTCATGGGAGTGATTTGTATATACTCAATTTAGGCAACAACCGGGCTGCGTTGGCAACAAATGGTGAAGGTGATGACACAAAGGAAAATGAGAAATTGAAAGTTGTCCAACTCATTGACAGTCATTTTTTTCTCATTTGACCACTTGTAATTTTTAACACAGCGTAACACTTTTTGAACATTTAATTTTGTAAGCCATTAACTTGACTCATTTCTCGTGTAGCTGCTATGATATGCACACCATCCAGGTTTCATTTGTTGGCTGCAATAAACTTTCTTGATTTAAAATCTCTTTGCCATGGTCAACTTTAGAGCTGTAAATGAATCAGGTTACTGAACAATCCACTCGGTACTCGTTTGGTTAAACTTGAATCGAATTCGACTCATGAAAAAAAAAAAAAAAAAGCTCGCTTGTGAAAGCAAATATTCGCTCGATTAATAAATGACACATACTCAACAAAACTCCACTCGACTCGACTAAAATTCATTAAGACTTACTCGTTTATACTCGAGTCGACTCGTTAGCTCGAATCAATTAAAATTCATTTATATATTGATAATTATATACACATATATATGTTAAATATGTAATATGTAATCTTATTACTTATATGTATATGATGAATATATTTCATAATTATGTTTTATAATTTGTACAATAATTAGTTTATAAAATTTAATAATTTCATATATTATTATGTGGGAATAATGTACAATATGTATTGTTATCATATTGTGTGTATTTTATTAATAATATATATAAGCATATAACATATTGTTATAATAAATATATATCAACTAATTAGATATTAAATATTAATTTTATTAATTAATTTTTTATTTATTTTTAAAATTTTATAAATAAAAAATTGAGCTTGAACTCGGCCCAACTCGAGTTCTTTTATGAGATGAGCTGAAGCTCGAACTCGAGTTGGAAGTTTGGTTTATCAAGTCGAGCTCGAATAAATAATAAATAAAAAATCGAGCTTAGCAAGTCAAAACTCGGGTCGGCTCGACTCAGCTCGTTTACAGCCTTAGTCAACTTGAAAGAGAAAGATTATAACTAGTGATGAAACAATGGTCAAGAAAAGCTCTTTATCTCCCTTTGTAATTGAATAGGATCTAATTGTTGGTTACAACCAAAAAGTAAATGGGAAAAAATTTAGGAACCATAACTAATAAGATTGATTAACTTGCATAAATGATCAGGAACTTTTGTATTTCATTTACATATTAACTCTTACAAATCCACCATAATCTTTTATTGTATAAGACTGACCATTTGGCTCTAGTGACTCACAACAAAAGTACTTTTCGTACCCCATTCAACCATTTTACAAGCACATATTTACACATGAATAACAACTAAACCCATTCAACCATTTACAATCTGAATTTTACCATTATCAAAACAATTACGGTGACACTCATCAACCATCAAATTCCTCAAATTGATGAACTCCAAAATTTTCAGCTGCAGCATCCTTTGCATGTTTTTCCTTCTAGTGTCCTTGCATGTTGAACCTTCAATTTATATACCTACAACAACCAAGGAAAAAAAAAAAACTCATAACATGCATGCATAACACTAACAGCTATGTATAGCAAAATGGGAAAAAAAAACTCATGACACTAATACATAAAACTATTAGATGTAAATTCACAAAGGCTAAAACTACCCATCTCCTTTTACACAATTAGCAGGCCAGGGTTCAACTCAAACACGAAGACTAATTTACACTAAGTTCCATGGGGCAAACACGGCATATCCTGATGATACTACATGAACGTAAAAAAGGTGGATAATTTTCACATTAGAGGACGTGTTTTGTGATCTCTATGATATTTTTGTTGATGTAAACATTCACGCTTGAGGAATCCATAAAAAAATCAAGTATAATTGATATATAAAATGTCTCGGGTTAGGGAATGGGGGGAATCAGAACTAATCTTGAGAACTTTTGACTTTGCTTGTTTTCAAATTTTCAGATGAAGCAAATATGCACCTGAGAACTCATTGCTTGTTCAAATATTAATGACTTTGCTTGTTCAAAAAGTATTTTATGACACCACGGAACATAGGCTCATGTCTTCTGTTTAGCACATTCTAGCAACACTATATCTCATGTCTTTGCTTACTTTTCGAACCAAGTGGTGCTTTATTCATGCTAGCTAGGGCGGGCAGGTCCCCTTAATTCATCAACTAAATTAGTGTTTCATCCTTATTATTATTATTGTGTATATATATAAGCAGTACTACTACTCAATTAATTATTATATATATACATATGGTTGGTCAGTCTAATTAATTCCAAGAGAAAGTTAATTAAATTAAGTACTATTATCTTTTTCCTGGATTCCCAGTAAAAAGTAGAACAAATCCCATCAAAAAGTAGAACAAATCCCATCTTTACTGTATCTCTGCCAAGCAGCCAAAAGAATACAGGTTATCACAATACCACTATAAACACAAACAGTTTGCCTATCTCTGGAGGAAGATTGCCTGTTAATCCATTTTCTAGCAACACTAGAGATTGAAATGTACCGGTTAAACTAATTAAGCACCTGCAATGCACTAATTATAGCACTAATTAAGAAATCCTATAATATACCTCCTTTACACCAACATAACAATTCACAATGCACACACAAATAGCCATATATAATTTCAAACATGCAACCATTAAACACCGGCAATGCTTCATGGCCCAGAAGATCACCACTAATTCACAAGCTCACCAATTGTCATTTAGCTTATTTTTATACATATTTATCCCCGAGACAAGCAGACCAGTGGAATGTAATGCACTTTTCAAGAACCGTTATTATACAAATATTTGATTTCCTCGACTGAGAGAAAGCATACATAATTTCAACCCCAACAGACATTACACGAGACAAATGCATCCAAGATTTCCAGCTCAGGTCAGAACAAAATGCATCCAAGATTTCTGTGATTTTCCTTAGAAATGATATTCTAAAATTTTCTGTCATTCTTTAATTTTTTGAGTTGTATTATTAGGGCTCATCAATCAGCCTCCTTTCGCATAGAAGGAGAGTTTCACAAGCAGAAGGAATGAATAAACACCTCATGGCAACGGCAACGAAATGGACTGACGGTGATGGCGACTTCCTACGGACCGGCCTGACGGTGAAGGAATCCCCCTTTCAAATCGCGATTTTGAAACCCTCGTCACTACAGCACAATTTTTCCCTCGTCAATTTTGTGCTTTTTGAATTTCATTTTTTTAAAAGATAAAAAAGTGGGCTGACATGTCATATGCCACGTGATCCGGAGGCGCAACGGGACCCAACTGCAGGACCCATAGAATTACTCTAATATTAAACTAGTAACTGCTATTCAATCTGATTCATAATATTTGAGTATAATATTTGAGTAAAGGTAGTGTACCTAGGGCTGCAAACGATTCGATCAAAGACGAGTTCGAGTCGAGTCGAGTCGAGCTGGACTAGAATAATTCGAGTTCGAGTTCGAGTCGAGCTGAGAGTTTGCCGAGTCGAGTCGAATTCGAGCCGATCAAAGACGAGCTCGAATCGAATCGAGTTATTTATCGATCTTTGTTTTTACTCTCTAACGAACGAGCCGAACTTAGTCGAGTAATTACTCGAGTTTCTTACTCTTAAGAACTGAAGTAACAAAATATATTACTTATACAAAATATCAAAAATAATATATATAACACAAAAAATATATATAATAAAAGAATATATGTAAGAATATATGCAAGATTATATATATGTATATAGAAATATTACGAGTATTGTTACGAGCTCAAAACGAGTAGAATCGAGTTTATACGAATCTTGTTCACGAACACAAACCGAGTTTATACGAGTCGAGTCGAGATTATACGAGTTTAGCTCGTTTAATATTCGAATCAATATTAGTGCTCACGAACAACTCATTTATTAAACGAATCGAGTTCGAATCGAGTTTATACGAGTCGAGTTCAAATTGTTCACGAGCAGCTCTGTTCGTTTGCAGCCCTAAGTGTACCATTTGCACTTATGATCTTTAATTTCCTAATCCAATTGGGAGTTAATATGCAAATGACAAAGCAAGGACAATCACTGATAGAGTCTTTTATCAAGATCACCTTTAGTAGGAGCAAGAGCCACTTGTGGAACCCTGAAGTTAATATTCCAATGGCACAGAGGATGATCCAGCTTCTACCAATGTCGGTGTTGAAAGATAGGTGGCAGGGGCTACCATGACGGAGATATAATCCTTGCTCGAGCACCATCACCTACTTTTGATCCAAGAGCAGGATCACTGAGCCTATCATGGTTTGACTACAGGAGATTGAGGGGCACATTTTTGTTATCCAGGAGGACCAACATAATCTTATACAATAGGTTTATTTTTTATTTAACTTTGTGTATTGTATGAACATTGTTGATTTGATTAGTGTATCGATTTGGATGTTGTAGCTTGTTTATTGTCAAAAATAATTTTTCTTGTTTTATTTACTGTTCATGATAATATATAAAATGACACTTCCTAGAAAGTAATATTTGTTTAATTGCAAATTCATTAGACATAAAAATAAATAAAACCCTCATGAATTAATTGCATTCAAACTAATAAATACTACATATAGCTAGATGTTTAATCTTTTGAAAATGATAACTAATAAACTCAAAATATTTATTTTTAAGATATTTGAATGCCTTTTATTAAATTACTATGATTAGACGGTATCGTTGTTACGACTATTTCAGTATTTGAATGACAAATAGATCCGTTCAAACATCAAAATTATTTCGAACCGTGTTGCAACGATCTCTGCAAGATTTATATATAATTTTCCACCAAATTATTGGTTTGAATGAATAAAAGTGGTGTTTGAATAGGTTCGAACTTTAAATTTACGTTTGAATTGTATTGTAACCATCCCGCCAAAATTATTTATACTTTTCCACCAAGAAATTGGTTTTGAGTGAACAAATTTGCCGATCAAATGGGTTGTCAAGTATATAAGAAACTGAACAGCTTTATTTCAGTAACTTGTCGATTACAAAGATACATACATTGTTGGTTAAATAGATACAAGAACCAAGGCTAAGTATGGAAATAAACAAATGTATGGAAATAATTGATATTTACAAATCAATAAATATTCCTAAAATTATGGTGATGAATCCTTGGCTGATTTTGTGTAAATTGGAATCTTGTGAATGAGCTGATTTTGTGTGATTTGATTGTGTCAATAATGTCCAACTTGCTTAAAAAGTGATGAAAAAGTTCTCGGCCTAAGGCTTTAGTGAAGATGTCCACAATTTGCTCATGAGTTGATGTATGTACCGCAATGAGGAGACTAGACTGGATCTTATCTCAAATAATGTGACAATCAATTTCAATATGTTTGGTGCGTTCATAGAACATAGGATTATGAGCAATATGCAGAGCTGACTGATTATCACAATGTAAGCTAAAAGATTCAGGGTGAGGAATACCAAAATCAATGAGAAGTTGTTTCAATTAGGTAAGTTCGCAAGTGGTGACGGCCATAGCACGATATTCAGCTTCAGAGGAAGAATGAGCTACTGTCGTTTGTTTTTTTGTGCGCCAAGAAATAGGACTCGTGTCAAGCTGAATGAAATAGCCAGTGGTGGAGCGGTGGGTAGTGAGACAGCTGGACCAATCTGAATGAGTATAGGTAGTAACATATAAAGTATTGGAAGGTGGGAAAAAGATGCCTTAGCCTGGGCTGCCTTTGATGTATTGAAGAATACAAGTGGCGGCTTGTATGTGAGGAAGACGAGGAGCATGAATAAACTGACTGAAGATGTTCACTGCAAAGACAATATCCAGACGAGTGATGGTCAGGTAGAAGAATCGTCCCACGAGTTGTCGATAGGCAGGGTTGGGAAGAAGTGCACCATCTTCATTTGTGAGTTTTAAGTTTTGTTCCATGGGAAAGGGAGTGATGTGGGCACAAGTTGGCCACTCTCATTCAAAATATTAAGAGCATATTTTCATTGATTAAGGAATATGCCTTTTTGTGAGTGAGCAATTTTGAGACTAAGAAAATATTTAAGGGGGTCGAGATCTTTGGTTTTGAATTTTGTGTAGAGACCACCTTTAAAAACTTCAATTTGGGAGAGATTATTTCCAACAACCAAAATATCATCAACGTAGACAAGCACAATGGTTATACATCACTTGCGATTTTGATCAAGGTGAATAAAGAATAATCTGCTTGAGATTGAGTAAAACCTGCATCAATAAGTACAGTAGTTAGTTTAAAAAACCAGTTGCGGAATGCTTGTTTGAGGCCGTAGAGAGATTTGCAGAGATGGCAAACACAGATCTCCCCCTTAGGACAATAGTCGGGAGGTGGTGTCATATACACTTCTTCATCAAGATCACCATGTAAGAAGGTATTGTTGACGTCAAATTGGTGAATGATCCATTGCTGAGTGGCAGCGACAACTAACAAACACTAGACATTAGTTATTTTTGCAACAGGTGCAAAAGTCTCATGATAATTGAGGCCTTCAACTTGAGAATAACATTTTGCAACCAGACGAGCTTTATATCTTTCAATTGAACCATCTGTTTTCAGCTTGGTTTTAAAGACTCATTTGCAACCAATGGTTTTTTACTAGGAGGGAGTGGTTCAAGTGTCCAGGTGGAGTTGGCTTCAAGGGCACGAAGCTCATTAGACATTGCTTCACGCCAATGGGAATGGCGAACGGCAGCGAAATAGCAAAAATGTTCAACATAAGTTGTGAGGGCATGTAAAAATTGAAGATGAGAAGGTGAAAATCTAGAATATAAAAGAAAAGCAAATAAAGGGTGAGCAGTACTTGAGGTTGATGCAGCGATTGATGATGTCATGGGCTCGGCGTGTATAGTTGGACAAACATAATCTTGGAGATAAGCTGGTCGAGTAGTAGTGCGACAAGGATGAAGAGAAGTAGAGGAAAAGGGAGGGTCGGTGGTGGGAGCAGAAGGAAGGGGAGATGAAGTTGGTAGGATAGGTTTGGGAACGGGTAAGGGAAGGATAGGGAGAGATGGATTAAAAATATCTGGAACAACTTGAAAGGGAAATGTGTCTTCATGGAAGGTGACATCTCGAGAAAAGAAGATTGTTTGGGTGTTGAGATTATAGAGTTTTTATGCTTTGTGGTTACTAGGATAGCTAAGAAATATACATTTTAAGGCATAGGGAGAGAATTTATCTCTATGAGCATGGAGAGTTTGAGCATAACATAGACAACCGAATACACGAAGGTGATTATAATTAAGAATAGTGTTGAAGAGAAGTTCTAAAGGAGATTTATTTTAAAGAATGCGACTTGGTGTACGTTAATGAGGTACGCTGTAGTGAGTACACATTCTCCCCAAAATTTTAGGGGTAAGTGTGCTTGAAAGCGAAGGCTATAAGCGATATTCAAGAGGTGCCTGCGTTTTCTCTTTGCAATACCGTTTTGTTATGGAGTTTCAATACAAGTACGTTCATGGATAATACCGTGATTATGAAGGTAGGTTTGAAATTTTTGCAAATAAAATTCTTGTCCATTATCAGTGCGAATTTTTTTAAAAGTGGTGTGGAACCGATTTCAGACAAGGGCAAAGAAATGCATGAGATTTGTATATGCCTCAGATTTATAAGGCATAAGATAGATCCAAGTGGTGCGGGAAAAATCGTCGACTATAGTAAGAAATAATGAGAGCCACAAATGGAAGGAGTATGGTAACCAGCCCAAATGTCACAAAATATTCTATGAAAAGCAAACGAAATTTTATTATTATTAGAGGGAAATGGCAAACATTTGTGTTTAGGACGAGCACAAATATCACAATCCAAAACAACATGAGAATTATCAAATAATTGGGGAATATGAAGACGGGAAGGATGACCTAGGCGTCGGTGCCATAAGTCTTTATTAGCATTTGTTTGCATAGAGAGAGCTAGAATATTGTTGGGCCGGTATACATAAAGACCATTGCAAAAATCGCTCGCTCCAATCAACCTCGCGACTATGGGTCCTGAAAAAATAAATTTTTAGAGGAAAAAAAAACAATGCAACTTGTGTTAGTGGTAAGCTGAGGGACAGATAAGAGATTAAATTGGAAGTTAGGAATAAAATAGACATTTAAAAGGGTAAAAGAGGGGGATAGTTTGCAAGTGCCGATACCCTTAATAGATAGGGTATGGCCATTCGGTAATCTCACCGAGAGAGAAAGGGAGGGGGTTTTAGGTCAGAGAAGGCACACCGATCGTGGCACATGTGGGCGCTAGCATCACTGTCCACAACCCAGTCGTGGTGACTATCGAAGGAGGGAGAAGAAGTGACATTACCGATGAAATTGGAGGGAGTGGGTGTCGGGTTGAGCAAGTCCAGCAATTTTTGGTAGAGCTTCGGTGTCAATCCTAGTACCGACGAGGAGTCTGAGGAGAAAGAGGTCTGATTTGCTACCGGAGCCAACCTAGATGGTAGTTTTTTGAGAAAGGCGGGGCACGGCTTGGAGCGTGGATCACGACCAGGTGGATATCTGATAACCTTCCAACATTGATCACGAGTGTGCCCCGTTTTGCCACATTCAGTGCAACGAAAGTTGTTTTTGGTGTTGCTGGATTGAGCTGCTTGAAGGCCATGGATTCTGCCGGTGGTGGTCGTATGTGAAAGAGGCACTATTGCTCTTCCTGAAACAAGATAGAAAAAACCTTTTTGATAGGGTGGAGGGGTTCCATAGCTAGGATTTGGATTCTGAGTTAGGCAAAGGACTCATTTAGGCCAAGAAGAAACTAGAAGACGCGTTCGTCATTTGCCTGTTTTTGTAAATTCTTGAGGTCATTGTTGTTTTGTAGATGGCTTAATTCATCCCATATTTGTTTGGTATGGTTGTAATATTCATGGATAGAGTTGGTGTTTTCTTGCAAACAGGAAAGCTCACGCTTGAGGTGATAGAGATTGGTATTATTGTCGTGGCTGAAAAGAGATTGGAGATCAATCCAAACATCTCGTGGGTCTGTGTGGTATTCGAGGGAATTGGCTAGGGATGGGCTGATGGAGTTTAAAATCCAGATAAGGACCATGTCCTTGGTTTGATTCTATTTTGTGTAATCAGGAGAATTAGGATCAGGGATTGGAAGAGAGTCACTTATAAAACTGAGCTTGTTCTTGGCATTGAGTGCTCGGATCATGGCTTTTCGCCATTTTGGAAAATTATCTCCTATAAGGAGACCGGAAACAACAATTAGACTAGGAGAAGCAGAGGGATGGAGAAGATAAGGAGAGGGGACATTGAAGGAGGAAGAGACCTCCATGGCCTCCTGTGTATTCAGGAGGCCATAGAGGTCTCAGGTAGGATCGTGTTTTAGGCTGATGCTATGTCAAGAATATAAAAAATTAAACAATTTTATTTCAATAACTTGTTGATTACAAAGATACATTGCTGGTTAAATAGATACAAGAAGCTAGGCTAAGTATGGAAATAAACAAATGTATGGAAATAAATGATATTTACAAATCAATGAGTATTCCTAAAATTATGGTGATGAATCCTTAGCTGATTTTGTGTAAATTGGAATCTTGTGAATGAGCTGATTTTGTCAATATGGGTTCTAATGTAGATGTTCTTATCACCACTATTATTCGAACATGTATATCGACGTTTGAACACTAATTAAAATGCAATTTGAATTTGTGGCGGAGTGTTCAAACATCTTAGAAACATCTATGCCAGATTTGTTTATAACTTCCCACTAATACCTCAGTTCGAATAACTAAATGTCATGTTTGAACGGTTTTGAAGTTTTCCCACCAAAATTGTATGTACTTTTTATCACGATTATTATTCAAACAGGTACATAACCACTCAAACGGTCCTTAAAATCATGTTCGAATGGTTTTTTTAGTGGTAATATTTTGTCATGGAAGGAGTAGTGCAAACAGTATTTGAAGTATTCTAAATAGGTCCATGTTTTAAGACGAAATTTGAATTTTGTTCTAAATTAGTACTTCTAGTTTTAGGAATGTGTGGGGGGAACTCTCGAGCCCCCTGAGCTAGACCAAGTCAGTCTAAGTCATTGACTAGAGCCCAAAAGGAACCAAAGCCCGAGTCTGGCCCCAGCTATTCTAGCTACCAGACACAAACCACCAACCAAAGCCTCACTAGCCAAGGCCTAGATGGAGAGCCCATTGTAGGAGGGTGCTAGGCACACAATGCATCAGAATTAGTAGCATCGTAGTATTGAACATCCAAGGCGACTCAAGTACTTGAGTACCAACAGCTAGGCAACTTCGAACGTTACACTTGTATCGGGAGGTGATAGCCTCATTTAATGACGGACAACAGGAGCACGACACAACATGACAACTGCCACTTGGCAGCAAATAGATGGGGAGTGCAACCAAGGGTATGGATGACTTCTCAAATCCTTTGTTAGAATACCTCCTTAAACAGCTATATAAATACTCCACCCTCCCCACTAGGAGACTTTCTTTGATCTCAATTCACTCTTACTTACGAATACTGGAGCTTTTATTTCCTTGATACTGACTTAAGCATTGAAACTAGGATGGCTGGCTTAAGCATCAGAGTTCTTGTGATGTAGAGTTGTTCAGATTTGCATATCATGACATTAACAAGGGACACAATTTAATTCATCTCTAAAAGATTTAGTTTCTAAAAATCAAATACCTTAGTGTATAATCTTCTATACACGATCTACCTATGCAGTAGAAACCAATCTAGCTAAATGGTCTGCATTGAGTAGTGTTATTTATTTACCATCCAAAATCTTAAGGGGCCTTGGAAGTTGCTGCAAATATATCTAGAATTGCCGTGCATTTCTAGATGAGTCGGTTTATTGCATGGGCCTTAGTGAGGCCACGTTGCATGCCGTGCATTTAATTAAGGGTAGAACATGGGTTGTTAGGCCGCTTGACTAATCAAAACTAAAAACAACGTATCGTTAATCTGGTTGTTCCTTGGTGACTAGAATACTTAATTTGTAATGCATGGTTAACACAAAACATAAGCTTAATTCTTAAGAGTTTCCAAGAAAAGTAACTTTAACTCGTAGAAAATTATAAATAACGTGAAATTGCGTGTGGAAACTGGCGCATACACACATCAATCAAGTTTCAAGAGATATGCCATACCTCTCTTTGTGGCACCATTAAAAAACTTATATTGAAATGAGATAAATTTAGTTATGGGTGTGCACTCCGACGGTGTCGCAGTTTAGAGTTTTCAACTCCAACTGCTGTTAGAGTCGAAATGGAGTTCCAACCCCGACTCTGAAATAGAGTCGAGTCCGACTCCAATCCAAATTCCGATTGAAAGTCAAAACTCCGACTTCTAATCTGAACTCTGACTTTGGAATGAGCCAAATTAGGCCCATTCCAATTCTAAATGGGCTTGATTGAGCCCATTTTCGGATGTAAGCTACCACAACTATTTATCTATTAAGGTTTCATTGCTAATTAGTCTTAAGCAGTTAAACAAATCATACAAATTGAAATTACAATGGTAAATGCTAAGCCTAATAACCTAATACAAAAAATAGTCTAGAGTGAATAATACAAAAAATAGTACAAAATACAAATGAAACCATTCACTATCACTAGGACCCAAGGTTACTGAAAAAAAATAATCCTCTGCAGCAAAGTAATTTGTCGTTATAACTTATACAGACTCATACCTGTGGATTAAGATAAAATTAAAATATATTATTATCAATAAAAATAAAAATGAACCAAACAAGTAACCGTAAATTAGATAAAAAAATATATGCAACCATCAATTATTTCATTAGTCATCAGCAAGTATGTTGGGGTTGATAACTAGATTTGTTAAATCATAAATAGTATAAGTTAAATTTTAAATAGATTTATAAAATTATAAAAAAATCATTGAAATAATTCAATAATTAGATAAACTTTGTTACTTTAATCATAAAAAAAGTAAATAAATTAATTTAATTTTACCTAACTCAAGCATGTAGCAAACAACATCGATGCCAATGCTCTCTAGTCCAATAGATAAATCACTAATCCAGTTCTGTGTGCAAATGAGGGCTTCCATGGTTGACAGTGACAATGAACTCCAGTGGGTATCCAACAATCTACCTTCAGTGCTAAATGCCGACTCAAATGCAACCGTAATAATAAGAATAACTAGCACATCTCGAGTTATACGAGAGAGGATCGGGTTAGCCTTCCACCAAATCAAGATTTGAAACTCCTCACTAGACTCCTCATTCTCTGCCAGTAAATACCGTTTAACCTCATTCATATATTACAATAGATTTTTCGTCGACTATGCATGAAATGACATTATAACGTTGAAATCTTGAGATCGACTGGCTGCACCGGCCTAACGGGTACGAGCATCTGTGGCTAGTTCTGAGCTCGAGTTTCAATTTGAGGTACTTACGACTGCTGAGAATGAAGCCTAGGTACCGTACTGTAGTGGGTATATAAGTCATTTAGATCTACCTTAAGCGCTGTGATAAACGTTTAAGTATTTAATTTTAAATTGGATCTAATATTTAAGTATTTAATTTTTAAATTATAAATTTGTCGCAATTCAAAATTTCTATATATCTAAACGCATACTTTTTTTTTAACTTAACACATTGTTTTTACACATGTGAGTCATAACTTTTTTTTAATTTTTTTATAAATATTTCTAAACTCATATTAACATTTAAATATAACTAAATTTATCGTAGATGGGCTTCACAAAACTTACACTACCATCTTAATTCATTATTATTTAGAAATAACTTAATTTATCAGAACTCAACTCAATATGACGTGTGATTTTCGAACTTTGATTTCATCTTAAAACAAAACTATCTCTCTCTCGCACACATTCTCTCTCAAAGAGGCTTAACCCACGCTTTCTTCCATGGAATTGTCTTCAACTCCAGTAGTATAATATCCCCAACACCCACTACTATTAGTGTTCTTGTGCATCTCTTTCTCTAATTCCCTTCTCTCTATATTAATTATCTTCTTCAAAGCACTCCTCTCCATTGCTTGTGAAGTTGTGATCTCTTACAATTCTGTAGATTATGTACAGATTTCCTTCCCATTGTCTTGATCCCTATAGTTCCTGTTTCATTTGAATCGTTAACGCTTCTAATTTCATTCACATTGTTAAAGTACTGCAATCATCAACATGTCTAGTAGAAGGTCTCGGACGAGGCAATCAGGTTGCTCGAGGATCTCTGATGACCAGATTAATGATCTTGTTTCCAAGTTGCAACAGCTTCTTTCGGAGATTCGTGACAGGTGTTCTGAGAAGGTATTTCATTTTTCTAATGGCTTTAATTGCTTAAATTAAATTTCTAACTTTATAGCATATATATATATAAAGCTACAATGCACGAAATTTGTAAGTATATTTTTATGAAATCTGTGTTTAGCAGTTCTAGATCTCTCCATCTTAAAAGTTGACATCTATCCATCTTAAAGCACATGCTAGTTTGCACGACTATCCCAGTGAAGTGGCATGCCAAGCGTTCCCCCTAACATTGAAAGATTGGTTCTGCTCTTCATTACCCAGTTCATGACCAGTCAGAAGAGGAGGGTGCCCCACAGCATATATCTCCTAACCGTCAAGCAAGGAGAGATGGAAAGCCTGACGAGATACCGGGCAAGGATTCAACAGAGAAAGATTGATGACCAACGATCAAGATGAGAAGATCACCCTGGCTGTCCTCTTGGGCGGCATATGGCCCAAGAGCCCCTTCATGGCTGAAATAGCTCGGAAGACCCCCACAATCTTAAACGGGTTCGAAAGACCCCCAAGAACCCTAGACCTTAAACGGCTGATGGATCCATTAATGCTAAAGATACTTTTGAAGCCTTGATAGCCCCACGATGCAGGGAACTTCAATAGTCCGACAAAGCGATGTCCAAACGATAGGGAAAATTCTGATCGACACAGAAGTAGGAAGAAACTCCCTGACGAAAAAAAGAAAACGAGATCCCTTGTGGGAGTATAGGCCTCCACCATAGTTGCACGCCAATCTAGCAATTGATGATTGAAACCCTCCAGATTCAAGGCGAGGAGTCCAACCAGAAGAGGTAAGGGGAACATATACTGCGAGTACCACAAATGAGGTGGGCACAACATAGAAGACTTTCAAGTTCTTAAGAAGAGGCAGGATAACGATCAGCGGCATGGCCAAAAGAGAAAAACCCGATCCAGATCCTCGCCCCCGGGTCGGGAACCAAAGGCTATCCATAGTAGAGATATCCCCACGTCTACCCATCCACTCGGTGAGATCAGGATCATTGCTGGTGGGCTTCCCAGAGGAGGAACTACTTCCTTCTCTCAAAGAGCACACACCCAAAAAATTAGGTAGGATGAAGTTTACACCCTGAGGAACACTCAAAGAGGAGGAGATCGAGCCCCTAGGGGAGTGCCAATCGTTTTTTACGAATGAGATGAAGAATATATCATTCATCCACATGATGATGCATTGGTTGTAGCCACGCTGGTGGCTAATTTCACAACCAAAAGAATACTGGTTGACAATGGGAGCTCGGCCGACATCTTGTTTTGGGAAGCTTTTACACAAATGGGGATCAATTGCAACTGACTCCGACCCATCTAGGCACCCCTTAAAGGCTTCATAGGTGAAGCAGTACACCCCGAAGACATCATAACCCTTCCGGTCTTGACAGGCTCACACCTAGAATTACATCAGTTATGACTGACTTCCTTGTCGTAAAAGCCCCATCCTCCTATAATGCCATCTTATGGAGGCTGACCTTGAACAATGTAAAGGCAGTCACCTCAACTTACCACCTCAAAATGAAATTTTCGACTAGCAGACGAGTGGGGGAAGTCAGAGGAGAGCAAGTCACATCCAGGGAATGTTACACTTGAGAATTAAAGTACAACACCAGACTAGTTACCACGATGTCCTCCGAACCCAAAAGCATCAAGCTCCCACCACCTCTCTCAAGTAGACTGGGATGATGAAGTCTAGAGATAAGGGAACCTTGCAATAGGCAAAGGCCAATGAGCCGTTGGAACTGGTCCCGATCGACCGGGCAAACTTAGAACGGATTGTACGAATGGGAACCAGAATGGACCCCAAATTGAACGCAGAATTGAAAAATCTCCTTGTTAAGCACAGGGATGTGTTCACCAGGACACACACCGACATGCCCGGGATCGAAAAATCAATTATAGAAAATCAGTTGTGCCTTGACCCAATCGCTCGAAGAGTTAAGTAGAAACAAAGAAGTTTCTATGCCAAGAAGTATGTGGCCATAACAGGAGAAGTCGACAAGCAATTAGCAGCAAGATTCATTTGGGAAGTTCATTCCCGGAATGGCTCTCCAACGTAGTGCTTGTGGAAAATGGCGAATGTGTGTGGACTTCACCGATCTGAATAAAGCCTGCCCTAAATGTAACTTCTCTCTATCACTCATCGACCTCATTGTAGACTCAACCACCAGGCATTCCATCCTCAATTTCATGGAAGGGTATTCAGGCTATAACCAAATCAAGATGAGCCCAAAGGATGAGGAGACAAAGGCATTCATCACACACCGAGGACTCTATTGCTACACTGCCATGCCTTTCTTACTCAAAGATTCCGGAGCCACCTACCAACGTCTGATCAATTGAATGTTCAAAAATCAGATTGGAAGGAATTTGGAGGTTTATGTCGACGACCTTCTACTCAAAATTTGAAGTCCCAATGGGCATTTAACAGACCTTAGAGAAGCATTTTCTATTCTACGACACTACCAGATGAAGCTTTATCCGGCTAAGTGTACATTCGGGGTTGCGTCCGAAAAATTCTTAGGCTACATGGTCTCCGAACGAGCAATTGAAGCCAACCCAAAGAAGATCCAAGCCATCCTCAGTATGGTTTCACCACAAAACTTGCAAGAAATTCAACGCTTGGCTAGTCGAGTTGCTGCCCTCAGTCAGTTCATTGCAAAGTCAACAGATCGATGCCTCCCTTTCTTTTAGGTCGTCCAGAAGGCCCACATGTGGGATGCATCATGTGAAAGAGCATTCACCCAACTGAAAGATTACCTGACTTGCCTTCCACTGCTTAGCCTGACCACCCCCGAAGAAACTCCATTAGCCTACTTGGCCATCTCACCCCATGCCACATCCGTAGTCCTAGCATGGGAAACCGACCAAGGGCAGAAACCTGTTTACTATGTTAGTTGGGCATTTTGAGGCACTGAAGCCAGGTATCCTCGAATTGAGATGCTGGTATTCCCCCCTATTAGTAGCAGCTCGCCGATTACGCCCTTATTTCCATGCGCACTCAGTCAGGGTTCTAACTGACCTGCCCCTCAAAAAAATTCTCCAAAGGCCCGACACCATTGGTCGGTTGACCAAATGGGCAATCGAGCTGAGTGAGTTCAACCTGACTTTCCAACCAAGGACGGCAATAAAACCCAAGATCTAGTAGATTTCATAGCATAATACACAGGATTTCCTAAGGAGATCCCCGAAGAACCTCGGGGTCAGCCATGGCAGTTGTACGTCGATAGATCCTCATGCCAAACCGAAGGCAGCGCAGGAGTTCATATCACCACTGCTTAAGGTTCCTAACACAATTACGTTATAGGCCTTACCTTTAAAGTAACCAACAATGAGGTAGAGTATGAGGCACTCATAGCCGAAATGGCAATCACCCAGATGTTAGGAGCGACTGAAGTGGAAGCCCAAACTGACTCCCAGATAGTAGTCGATCAAGTGCTCAGTCAATACATCACGAAAAGTAAAAAACTGAAGGAGTATCTACAACTTGTGTGCACTAAAAAAGACCAATTCGACTACTTCCGACTACAGCAAATCTAAAGGGAGGAGAATCAGTTGGCAAACCGATTAGCAAAAATAGCATCAGGGAGAGACGAACACCTGCCTCCAGAACACACTGAAGTCAAATTGATAGACACCCCCTCCATTGGCAGCGAATTTGTGACTATAACCATTACCACTCCCGATTGGGTGACAGACATTGTCGGGTACCTCAAAGAAGGCAGGCTCCCCTTGACCCAGAACAAGCACAAAAGATTAAGAACAGATTGGCCAGGTTTGTCTTAATCAAATAAGTATTGTATAGAAATAATAAAGAAAGGGCAGAAGGGACCTCGGGCTAAGGGAGCTGACGTTGAGCTCAGGATCTACAAAAGCTTGACCCCTATCCAACGCAAGCTTTTGGCATAGTCATATCCCCAATCAGAGTTACGAATAGCTGCAACACAAGACGTTTGGAACTCAAGGTCGGCTAACCTCATATGCGTATCCTCCAGGGCAACACGAACATCCCCCAGCTCAGCATTTTGGGCAGCACGGATGCATCCGAGTTGGCCAACTCCTCTTCCTACATAGAAAGTGATTGGGCAGAAGTGGCCAACTCTGACAACCGACCAATCAGCTCTGCCTGAAGTCGTGCATTCCTTCTCTCCAAGGACTCCTGAGTGGCTTCCAGCTCGAATCAGAGGGATATATTGGCCATCTCCAGCTTCTCTTGCTTAGTCTTTAGCTCCTCCTCGATGGTCTTGACCAAGCCCTCACGAGTTCGCTGAGAACACTCGAGCCAGTCCTATGTCTATTTTAGATTGTAACAACTAAACCTAAAAACCGTCCCAAACTCATGGTTGAATTCACCAAGTTTCACTAACTCGAAATCGACCGCTTAGGACACTTGGTTAGCAACCTGAACACAAAGAAAAACGACTATCAATTAGGCTCAAAACTAAGCCTAGTAAAAAGAAAAAAGAAGGGAGTGAACAACAAAAAGCGTACTTAGGTCAACAGAGGCTCCAACATATTTGCCACTCACTCAGTGGCACCCACTTTGGCCTGATCAAACCCTAAAGAAGCTCCTGAGGCCTCCTGTTCACTTCTTGAACCATCCACCCCCTCTTCCAGTCTATTTGGTTCTGACCCGAAAAGTTGCCCGAGGGCTGCAACACCACTACAAAATCTGAAAGGGGGAAGACATCAAGGAGCTTATGAGCCAGGCGGTGGTCATTGATGATCCTCGAGCTAGGCCCCAAAAGCTGATCCCGTTTTAAAAATTGGAGGCGGCTCAGTTTGTACATCTGAAGCCAACCCCGTCTCAAAATTGGGAGATGGTCTAGTCTAAGTCCCTGAGGTTGACCCCATTTCAAAAATCGGGGAGGGGGGGCTCGAAGGAGTCACTGACAACTACAAAGGGAACCTCGCCCTCACCCGAAGCTTCTGCATTAGTCTCTTCGTCGGGGATGACCCTACCTTCGTCGTCCATCCGATCAACGTCCTCCTCGCCTCGATGACCGTCGCCTTCTCCACTTTCTTGCTCACCTCCTTGATCGCCATCTCCCTAATCGTCCTCAAAAGCAGACCCATCCTCATCATCATTACCACTCTCTATGGCGTTAGAGTGACACTCGGGGTAAGAAGGGCATGGCGCCTAATGAAAGATCGGCAGTATGCTCTAAAGCATATATGAAGGCCAAGTTGATGTCCTCTACCTCCGAAGACTCAATCCCGATCGATTGGGTTGCCTCCACCCAAGCCTCGAGAAAAATCCTCCTGGCCTCAGACCTGACCTGCTCGGTTTCCAAAAATTGGAGCCCATCCGATGAGGTAGGGGGATGGGGTATGAACTAGGCTGTGAACCTGAACCGAAGATCTCCCAAAGAAAATGTCCACATCGAGGTCTTCATCGCGAGGACCCTTCTTCTTCTCCTCCTTCTATTAGGGGCCTTAGCTCGACGAACCCTTACCATGATGACTCTTTGTCCACCTCTCTTTATGAACGTCATGATCAGGGGCACTTTGCGAAGCTACGAGGACGATACTCAGGGACCCCAATGATGTTTTGGCCCTCTCAGCATAGGACAGATCCAGTAGAGTCAGATGCTCCGGGATGTTCTCCTCGGTTAGAAGAGCATTGGACCATAACCGCGGGATCTTCAGCCCCCTAGGCCAACACAGCCTTTACCCTGTCTGTCTCCAATGCAGTGAACGCTATCTGTGTTGGTGAAGGGAGGAAGCCTCAGTCTCTTTGAATCAGGACCTCACTCCCTTCTCCCTCAAGAAATTCCCAACTCCTTCCTGAGAAGTAGTCCCTGACACTTGAATGCCTCTCCTCCATCTGAATCAGTCGATACTTGGGCTTTATGCCTCTACCCGATCCACCAACTATCTGAAATGTTGGCAAAGAGGGCCATAGTAGTGACCAACACTACCTTTTTCTATCTCGGCGACCAGCTTTTCCATCTTTGGGGAATTGAATGGATTCTTCCAGGGAGGGAATGTCATTTCACGCTGATAGGAATGGGGGTTCTCCCCGTAGATTCTCCAGATTTATCCATATGGCGATAAAGTCATCAACAGTTTGGAAACACACGACGTTCCCATCACAATGCAGGAGTTGGTACATCAAGAAGAACTCTTGAGCTGTCAAATCAAGATAGGGATCGTTCCTTCTAGTAAGAACGATCTGGAAAGCTACACAGGTGGCCAACAAAATGTGCCACCCATTCAATAAGATTTGGGCTAGAGCCAAACCCAAGAAGTGGAGCACATCTCGAACTAGTCTGAAAAAGGGTAGCAAAAGCCCTTTGAGAACATGATCGAGGAGACCACGACTTTCTAGGCTTTCCCTCGTGGTTGCAAGGCCTAACGCTATCCCCAGGCGCTTGGAGAATGTGCTGCCATGGAATCTGGTGCTTATTCCTCAAAGCATCAATATCAGTAAGCTGCAAGGTGGAAGTCCAACCATGACCCGAAAAGAATGGGCAATGAGTGATGGAGGCCATGGAAGCAAAGTTCTGGGGTGTACAATGGTGATTTGGGAGGTGACTACAAAGGAACGAGAAAAAGGAAAACCAAGATTGAAGTGGGGAAGATGAATCACGAATGAGAGATGGGGAATTTATACTCAGAACTGAATTAAAGACGTGCAGGAAACAAAGCGACACAGTCATCAAATCGCTCGACGCGACACTTGGAGGTATGGGGCGGGCTCGAGACAAGCTATCAAAAAGCAAGGAGTGTGCATAGTGATGGCAGGCCAGGTAATGATGGCCTTCACATGCAAACCTTAAGCCAATCATTATTCGACAACGCAATGCAAAAACGACAGTAGCAGCCTAGAAGTCAAAGCAACGAGACGTTTCCATCCGAGTGTATTAAATGCCCATGACTCGGGATACAAACTGCGCACCAAATGGCATTAATAGTTCAGAAGACACTTAATGGATTATAAATTGTTAGGAAGCCAAACTGCCTCCAGAAGTCGAATCGAATAGAGTAACGTTCACAAGTAAAGCATTTATAAGCCCAGGATCAACCTGTCTGGGTCCTTTCACTCGGCCTCGGAGAACTAACCTTCTCGGTACCAAGCTCGAGCGAGAACAAAGTGAGATAATCATTATTTCTTGACATTTTTAGAATCCCCATCGAAGCTCCTTCGATAAAGATTCGCAGGGTACTATGAAGCAAATTCGCAGCCCGAACGAGGGGCTGAAGCCCACAGTCCGTTAGATCAACCTAAGCCCAGGCCTAGTCGAAGGTCCAGAGAAAGTAGGGAAGATAAACCTCGAGCGTCCAAATTGTTGGGAAGGTGAACCCAGGTGATCCCAATCATTCGTCGAGCCAGAGATATTGTCAAGTTGGGAAAACTGCATATTTTCCCCCCATGCCACGACCGACTTTGCATTAATGACAATAAGACTTTTGTCGATCTGACAGAGCACCTTATTAAATGTAAAGCCAATTCAAGTGTGCTGCATTAATAGCAAGACTAAACAAGGTGGGTGCCGCATTAATTACGACCCACTATTCAGCTTGGCCAAGCATCGATCGAAGGGATTAAGTCACAAAGGATGGGACAGAAAGAACCAGACCATCATTCACTGAGTGACGACCGAATAGTGTCATTGTGAGTCACCTGCTTTCCGGTTCGCATTCTCAGAAGGAACATGCAGATATCTATTAATAAGACCCAGTCCATCTAGAATCAAGGTAAGATGTCTATCCCTTGGCATTTTTGATAACACGATCTTAGAGACCATTCATTTGAAACTAACTTTACCATCGAAGCGGTCTCGGACCCCTACCACTCTTTTCTTCATTTTGCAGGTAAAAGTCGACTAGGATCTCGGGGGGGCTAGGCTGCAGAATACGTCCCGAACACCCTTGTTTTTACTCCCTAAAAACAAATCAAGTTAAACACCTCCCCATGTCTCAACTTTCAGAATGTGACACGACAGCATGAAAGTTCAGCATGTCTCAACTTTCAGAATGTGACACGACAGCATGAAAGTTCAGCATGTCTCAACTTTCAGCATGTGACACGACACCCCAAGCCCGCCATTCATGGTCCCTCTCGGTAAGCCCATGGTCCCACTTCCCTTCACCGGTTATGTCTCATTGTCTTTCTCTCTCTCTCATCACTCTCTCTCTTCCATGACCAGCACCTAGCGCAAGAAGGATGTTTTGCATGTCACGTAAGGCTTTTAGGGAAGGATAGATTTTTTATATTTAATTTTTACCCTCTATTTTATAAGCTAAATAGGATATTTTTTTGAATGTTTATTTCAATTGGATTTTGGAAGTTCACGTTAGACCTTGCTTTTAGTATGGGTTTGGTCTTTATTTTAAGTTGTGTTTTGAAATGAACTTATGTTGAGTAATATCAAGTCTGGTATGTAATTTACCTGGGCTATTTTAAGCTAGTCAGAAAAAATCATTTTTTAATATATTTTACATGAGCTTTGGGATTTTCTTAATTAAATGAAACTTAGTTTTTACCTAAAATCAATAAGTGTTTTAAATTAGATTACATGTATAGACCTTTAAAATTTTAATGTCTTATTCGGCGAGTTTTAGTGGGTTTGGATAGACTTGAGGAATGATGATATTTTTTAGGATTATGGGAGTTTTAGGTGTTGAAATATTAACATAGGTTAATATTGGCATTTCGGATTCAAGCATCTAAATACATTTTGACCGGAATTTAAGAAAGTTAAGCTTGACTATTTTATAGGTGATGATCAGATTTCTATTGACACTACTATGAGGAAGATTTATAAAGATTAAGAAGTCCAGGTAAGCGGGGTTCCTATACTTGGTTTTATACCAAATCTAGAATGAGATTGACTTTCTGAAAATTTGTACATCTTTTGTTATGAAATGAGAACTTGAGAAAAATCAACATCAATCAATTATTTGCATTACTCATGAAGCTTATATGAAAGAAAAAAATATATATATTTTCGTCATGCATTGTGTAGACATGAGTTTAGATTTTGTCATGTTATTTCTAAAATATGAAAAAGAGCGTTATTGAGAATCTAAAATATTGTGCATTGATTTTATAAAGATACTCTGACTCTATTTCATTTATGTAAGAATGATTCTAAAAATATTTTGAAACTATGTGTTATTTTGATAAGTCTGAAAACTTTTGGCATGGTATATTGTTTTTGTATCTGATTCTGTCTCTACTCCACTCTGTTTGGGTTGGTACCAATTTCTCTGTCTTTGAGTGCATCCACTTTAGAAACAAAGTAGTTTTGTGTGGACTTTCTTGTATGCACACTCGGGACTCCGAGAATGATTAAAAGAAATGCTCACCTTTGCTCTGCCCAATTTGGCTACTGGGATTAGCACAACCCTCCTATGGGGGTTAAACATGGTTTCTACTTTGTAAAATACTCTATTTTGATATGATAATTATGCTCAATTTTATTATACCAAAGTACTCTGTATTTTGTATGATTTAAAAATCATCACTCTGTTACGTTTGAAAATGTGTTTGCTCTGTATATTAACTCTGAAGAATTTTTTTTGCTCAGCAAACTGTACGTTGTAAATGCTCATATTTACACTCTGGTCTATGTATTCCGCTTATTGGGTTATGGATAACTCACCCCATATTTTCAAATATTTTTTAGATGAGTTGAATGAATCAATTGAAAATTATGCGTTGAAAGCATGTATAAGGTCACGTGATCATAGTGGAATGTATACAAAGAAAGTGCCTTGGTTATCTGAGAATTTTTTTTGATAGTTCTATTTTTACTTAGTTGGTATAGTACTTGAAAGATTGATAATACTTTGAGATTTTGTGGTGTTTAGTTAATCGTATTGAAGTAGTTGATTTAAAATTTTGAGTTATGTGTCATTAAAGACTTTGAAGTCTATGATTATATGAGTGAGACATATTTTTTAGTGAGAAGTAGTAACTCTTCGATCCACCGGAACTCGGGCGTTACAATCCCTGAGAGCTAGCTACCCTCATTTTGTAACCCTTTCCCTAAAATGCACCAACCCAACCCGTGAGTCTCCTTTTCTTGGGGGCTGTTCCGCCGTGCTTTGTTGTGCCATTGATGAAACCCTTTCCTCCACCCACTTGCAATCTAGATCCACCATCCCCCTTGAGAGAAACCCACCAGAAGCCTCATGTTCAACCAGACCCACTGCTGTTGTTGTCACCTTCCCCATTCTTGTTCCAACACGTTTGGCATCACCTCGGTAAGCTAACCTACCTGTGTTGATTAATTTAAATATTGTTTGCATTCTCCATATTTTTACGAATGGTTTCGTGTTCGTCTGAGTCACGACATGCACACTCATCTAATCACAGGACACTGTGGACTAGTGCGTGTTCGATTGTCCAAAGTGTCTATCTGTGTTGTAAGTAACATTTCAACACACCTCAAGAGTTTGATTTAATAATTAGTTTACGCTAACATTTATGCAGCCTGGTTGGTTGGATTAGGTCTCGTGCCCAGTGAAACTTTGGAAAATGAAATAGGATTTGTTGGTTGGTTTGGATCTAAGGCAAGTAATAGAGGATGAGAACACATATATAGTTTGGTTAGTTTGTAAAATTTTTGTTTGTGAAACCTTGTAAAAATGTGGATGTGAAATTGTGTTTGTGCTTACTATGGTATTTTATATTTACCTGTTGAGTGATCTGCCATGTCACCCAATACCTATATGTCATTCATATGCACATTTACTTAATTTCTTGAATTACTTAGTGCAAGTTTAGGGTTACGGTGGAAAATATTATTTTTAACTTAAAGCTTATAGCTTAAAGGTTAATATAACAAGCTCTACTGCTAAAAAGACATTTATTGTTTGGGATCAATATGTCTAAAGCGTGTGGATTGGTGCATTTTAGGAAAAGGACAACTAGAAAGACTTACAATAGTTTTTTAAAATATATAGTTATTTGCATAAGCTTTTTAATAAAAGTTTCAATTTGGTACTTTTTGAGAAAACTCATTTTTAGCTTTTATTAATCGACTAAAGTGCTATTAATATAGTTACCAAACATGTCATTTTTTTTAAAGTACTTTTAACTGCTTTAAAGTAATTTTTAAGTCTCGAAACTCAATCTCAAACAAGTTTTTAAATGTGTTGTGATGCCATGCTGTGTGTTGGAGATAGGAAGATATGTATGTGCTGGTTATTATATGTGGGTGCATGTGTATCACGAACCCAAGCCGAGCTTGGATGGTGGTACAGGTTAGAGGATGTTTGGCCATGGTACGCACCGAGCGTGGAGTTGGGTATCGCTCGTACAAAGTCACATGCACGGTCGTTACCTATGGTGTGATGAAGGGAGCTAGGATATGCGGATGTTCCTCAGGGGAGACCATAGTGCATGCATAAATAAAATGATTGTATGGAATGTATATGGTTCACGACCCCAAGTTGAGATGGGACATTATCTTGGTGGAGCTTCTCTGGTTACTCGAGAGAAAAATAAATTAATGTGATGTCATCTGGGTCGTTGCTGGGTCATAGTTGGGTTCGTTAAAATGAATTCTCCTGACTTAACCCGTGGCCCCTCTATTGGCAAGGGCTAGAGATGCTTGGTCATAGTACGCTATAAACTGTGCATTGCTCGTTATGAAATCATATGCACGATCGTTGCCCGTGATGTAACGTAAGGAGCCAGGATGTACAGATAGTTCTAAGAGAAGATCATAGTGTGCACTTTTTAAATAGTTTGTGTTATGGGTCAAAAGTAGAGTTTTTGGCGTGTGAGTAAAATGTGTCATTTTCGAAAAAAGGGATAGAATTATTCTTCCATGTTTTATTGTGTGTTCGTGAATGTGTTTTTGAACTCTTAGATGTTGTTTGGTTACTTACTTGCTGAGATGTCATAAACTCATATGGTGTTTCTACCCGCGGTTCAGTTTCATAGAATCGTAGAGTTGTTGCAGAAGTCGAGCTTGAGCTAGAGAGATTGGCTTTACTTGAGGAGTGATTGGCCAAAGATTGTTCTCCTTTCACTTTTTAGTTATGGATCTTTTATCTTTTAGTTTTATTTTAGTGAATGACTGTATAAACCCTCTTTAAGAATATTATTTTGGATTGTAAGGTTTTAAATGTTCTAGTACATTAGTTTTGGCAAACCTTTTTTTTTCGTTGCGATAGTTTATGTTGTACACACCGCTTGTTTGCATGTACTTGCACATGGCGATGGGGTGTGTAACCTATGTGGTCATCATTCGGGTGTCTCAACTTCTATTTGTTCACACACGGGGATCGGAGGCCCCACATAATTATCTTCAGCAACAAGATCAATTCACTTGCAATACTCATCGATGTGAATAGCATAATAGACCTGAATGAATGAGAAATTTTCAAGACTATCACATTTCTAACAAAACCACATTAGCAACTTTCAAAGATAATGTTAGTACTTGAATAAAGAATATAATAAAATTAACTGAATTTTAATAAGTCATTAATTATCATTATATCGGCAAGATATTAGAATGACCTTGAATCGGCACAGTGGTGGATTGTGCTACAAGATTAATTAAGAATGTTAATTATAATATATGGAACCAATATAAATGTAAATAAGTTATAGAGGATAAATCTATAATGCTTGATAATCTGAATTTGTGGAAAGGTTACAACATTTCTTCCAATCGTCCAACTTCATTTTTTGAAAATGGGATTGAGAAATCTTGATAAGTGCGCGAAAGTGCATTCTAAATACCCTATTATTAGAATAAAATACTAAAATATAAACAAAAATAATCGGATATAATTTATATTATTGAATTTCATTTCTATTTATATTGATATATGCTTAAGCACATTTTTATAATATTTGACATCTCAAATATTGCATTAGTAATAGGTGAAAGGTGACTTACAATTTGGGTTTCAGAATTCACTTGAGCAGGAGGGCGCTTCACTAAATCTTCAAAATCGATACTTGGAGATGCCGCACATTTAATTGGTTGGATTTTCTCTTCAAATTCACTTCAGCCGCACTTCTGTTGGACTAGGGTTTTCATTTCAATTTGATCTGCACAATCACAGTTCACTACATGGGCAGCATCCAATTCGCAATTTGGCCCACGAGTTTACACACATTTCATGCATGAGTCTAGTTTGGAGACACACGGCACCTCCTCATGGGCCATTTTATCTCATTCAACTATAGGGCCCACCACTTGCACCACAATGATACACGGCAATTCAATGTGATTTTAGGAAAGAAAAATGCGGCAAAATATATACAAAAAAGATACCCCTACTTACTTATTTATAACACAAATTATAAAGTAAGGGTACTTAGTAAACTATTTTATAAAATTATTACTTCATAAAAATACCCCTACTTTACAACACATATTGTGTAATATGTTGTGCAAGTTGTTGTGGATTTATTATTTTCCAAATATATATATGAGAGTTAGGAGACCAGCGCCGACTGTATGTGAACATCGAATGTGAGAGCAAGAACGAAAATTGGTGCCTCTGTTTCCTTTGTTTTTCTCTTGAATTTTTGTTGTTCATCATGCTTATAGGTAACTAAATTCTCAAGTGGGATTAGAGATGACTTACACACTAGATAGTATTTCTAATTTATTTTTAATTCATATATTTGATTTTCAATTTATTAAAACTCTTTATTTTATCATTCTTAATTTATTGTTGATGTATTCTTCTTCAAATAATCTTAGAAATTATTTCGTTTATGAATTCAGACATACTTTTTCTATTGAATGGATTAGTTATTTGATTATACTTGGATCAATTGGTTATCTATATTAATTTAATTATCTGCTGCAATATCGCTCTCTGAGTATATTATCGTCGCTAGGTTTTCTCAATATGGATAACAATTTACGTGATTTAAAAGTGATGAATGATTTTTCAAAGGGTTACATTTGTTTTAATTTTAGTTTATAATTCTATATCTTCTGATTGGGAATTTTAGAATTGAATTCTTAATTGAGTTATCAATGAGTTAAGAATAATTAAAATACCGGATATGTGCAAGGGATTCTCGACGTTTTACTGTTCGTCAATTTGAATATTTTTTCCGTTAATCACTTTACTTTATTTAATTTGTATTTAAAATCAATTTTTATTCTCTTATAAATCATTTAATATTTTTTTAACTTCTTTACTATTCTATTATTCTTTTAATTTGTCTAATTGTGGAATCAACACTTCAAAACTATACTACAACTACTACATTATTCTTTGGACGTAATTAAATTTTGGCACCGTTGCCAGGGAGGCCATAGAAGAATTATTAGATAGTTTTGTTCCTTCTTTTCAACAGTTTGTAAAGGCGGTAATTTCGTTCCCTCTTTTTACGTGTTGTGTTATTATTTTATTTTATTTTTATTTTCTTAGTTTTTTTTAGTACTGTATTTTTTCTTTTTCTTTTTTATTTTTATTGTTATCTTGTATGCATAATAGGTATAGGGACACATTAGGTCGATTTGCTTGTAGACCTATGCTGAGTTAGATTCAGAGTCTAATTTTTCTAATTATTTGTTTAATAATTCTTCTATTTCTAAAAATATGAGTGAACACGAAAATCAACCCACTAGAACTCTTCAAGATTACCCCCACCCAACAAGCACACCCACACTATCATGCATCATATTTTTTTACCCAATGCTTGTTAACATTATGTTAAAACGGAAGTGATACAGTTACTCCCTACTTTTCATGGTTTGAAAAATAAAAATCTATATGTACACATTAGGGAGTTTGAGGAAGTAGTTGCGACTTTTCATAATCAAAATGTAACTCATGACATTGTGAGATTGAAATTCTTTCTTTTCTCTTTGAATGATAGAGTTAAGAGTTGGCTATACTCGTTGAGACCACAATCATTTAGGTCATGGAATGAGATGCTGAGGTCTTTTTCAATAAACACTTTCTCCAACATAAGACCAATGCTTTAAAAGACATGAAGCCATAAAGTACCTCAATGAGCTTGCTGAAAAAGCTTAACACTTGGACTGGATCTAGTACTAAGAGCACAAATAGGTCACGACCTACAAGAAACCAAAATGGTAGTGAAATATATCATCTTAGGGAAGATGACAACTTGAAAGCTAAGGTTGAGGTACTTACTAGGGAGTTAGAGTTGTTAATGACTAAGGACTTAAAGCCAACACACTTGGCTAATCATGCAGAGTCTTTTGGATCATGTTTTGTGTGCGGCGAGGTAGATCACATCCCCCAAGGGTATCCCATATTTGCTGAGATGAGAGGGTTATGTGAGGAATAATATGATGCTTTAGGTATGTACAAGATGTGACGAGTCGAGATTTTCATTTTCTATTATTTTAATTTAACTAATTTGATTAATAATAATAATATTGAGAAGTGAAGATGAAGTCTTGGGTTTAAGATTAAAGCCTTGAGAGCCCAACTTAAGTTAGTGGGCCAAGAGAGGAACCACAAGCCTACAAGCCCATGAGATTGACCCATGATCCATCAAGTCCACACAATAGACACATGACATCTCTAGAGAAACCCTAATGAGTCATCCAAGACTAGTAGATAAAAATAGAAAATTGCTAGTAGTTGAGTAGTGGGTTGCCTGGTAGGATAGATTGTGAAATCTCATGATAAGATTTTTCTATCATTAGGATATCTTGAGAAGAACAAAGATATTTTCTATTTTAGTCTTTCTAGGATATACCATATCTAGGGTGACACTTGTAATTGAAATAGGAAATGGAAGAGAAGTGAAGAGAAGATAAGAGAAGAAGAAGACTCAGTGGAGGCTTGTAGCCGAAACCCTTTGGGGCATTTTCTATTTAATCTCTCACAAACCTAATCAAATGATCACAAATAGATCTTGTAAGGGTGAGTTGACAAAATGATTGACAACTATGGAATGGCATCATTGGAGAGATAGAAGGCAAAAGGAAAAGAAAGCTAACAGGGGATTCGGGTGAAGCTTTGCCATGAGCCTTGCCTGAGGTTTTCTAAGGGTTGACAAAAACTAAGTGATGAGACATGAAGGACATGTGTAAGAGGGTGACGTACAAAATGGATATAAGCTTGAAAAGAGAGGAAACCATGGAAGGGAAAGGAGGTTTCGGTTGAAACCAAAACAGGGCCAGCCGAACCATGTTTGCCCTTTTCCCCAAAAGTATGATCTTGCAATCGCTTAGATTAACACATGAGGTGATGGAGGAAAGATGGATGAGTGATTGATGGAAATAGGAGGCCAAAACCCCATGGAGGGTGCCGGCCATAGCAAGGGGTGAGGGGAAACAAAATCCACTTAGGATTTGGTCTTGGAGTGGTCATGAGATGGAAGTCAATCAAGAGTCTTCAACCTTTCAAATGTCACACCTAAGACTAATGAAATGAGTATCTAGTACTCTATGGAGAGGCATGGCCGAATGGCCTATGGATGGGGTCTCCCTCACTTGGTTAATTCACTTGCACACAAACCCTCTCACTCCCTCTACCTTTTGGCCAACAACCCTCCCTCTCACTCTATCTTCTTTTGCTTCACTTCCTTCTATCCTCTAAACATCAAATTATCATAAGTGTAGAGGAGTTAGAACCAATATTCTTGAAGAGAAGTTGTTAAAGAGGTAAGTTATCTTTTTAAGCCAAGACAAGCATAGAAACCTAGAGAAGAACACAAACCACATCCATGTTCTTGTGTAAAGATTTTCTTTAAGATATTATGTTCTTAGGTCAATCAAATGAAATACTTAATATATTTTCAGATTTCATCTAAGCTAACTAAGAGTATTGTAAGTATTTTTTTATCTTGACCTTAGCAATTTTGGTATACTTTTGAGGACATTTGGTTGTATTGTTTGAATCCTTGCTTGTGTATGCTAAAATGAAACTCCTTAGTGAAAATGCCATGATTAGTTAGGTAGGAATCTATGTGTAAGTTTATGATTCTTTTAACTTTGAGAATATGGGTGGATTTAATCAATTTATTTAAAGAAATCAACATGAGGTGGATTAAAGAAATGCATGTATGATTAAGGTTAACTTGTAGCAAGTTGGATAATGTGGGGTAGACTTGGAGTTGAAAAGGGCTGGATTGATGCATATTAGTGTTTCGGTTTTTCAAGGATTTTTGGGTTGAGCTTACTTTTCCACTCTTATATTATATTATGGTTAATTCTTGAATATTTGGAGAAATTAGAGGTATAAGAACTAAAGGAAAGTTAATAGCATAATATTCAATTTTTGCATGAAGGGTTAAGTGAGCTATGTTGATGAAAATAAAGATGAATAAAATGACAAACATAAGGACCATAGGTTTCGGCCAAGACATATTTTTAGTGTTAAAAATATTTAAGTAATTTATTGAAGTTCAATTAGAGCATTTGGAGAAGAATGGGAGAAGAAAATGCTAGGAAATACTAAGGGAGGGTCTCGGCCCAACCCTAGTGGGAAAGGGTCGAGCACCCCTAGATGTATGTAAGGCCCAATAAGTGTTCTAGATAGAAGAGAAGTGAAAATTATATAGTACTTGGATTGTGAAAGTGCTTCACACATAGTGAACGCGTGTTCGTCTCACAAATTGCATGATAAGTATCATGAGTTACATGTCTCATGCATAAAGCACGAAAACCATATTTTTTAGTCAAACATGTTTTTTAAAAAAAAGAAAAGAATTAAAGTTTTATAAGAACCTCAAAGGCTGGAACGTGGTAGTGTCCCAGTAGAACTCCTTTTTCACTCAGGAGTGTCTAAAATTGAGTAAAAGCCTCTGAGTCGATAAAGAACCATCGGTAGACCATGTATGGCTCTAAAAAGTATCCAGAGCATGGTCACACCTAAAGCTAGTAGGGCCCTACAGGATGGTGTTGACTTTTACCTCACCGATAAAGAAAAGCTTGTAGTCGCTTGGTGAGTGATCAATTGCCGAGTGATGAATAGCGTGAAAGGGCGTGAAACATAACTACTTAGGTTTGCTACGGTTACTGGATGTTACGGTAACTAGCAGGAACACACGGTGCATAGGGGAACAATGAGGTGTCCAAAAAGATGTCATGACGAAAAGATGGGCTTTCGAGCCATATGATGTGATATGATAAGTGTAGTCTAAGATAAGAAAAAATATGAAAAGCATTTGGAAAGATGCATCTTGAAAAGATGTTCAAACATTTTGTTTTATGAGATTACAAGCAAACACATGAAAAAGATTAAAGAAAACAAGTTGAAAAAGAAATGGCATGAGCATGAGCATGTGCATGTGCATAAGTATAGTCATGAGTCGACTCCAAATGCATAATGTATAGATAATTGTTTGTTATTTGTTTAACTGTATGCTTGAAATCTTTTGATGAGATATAAATGTACTTACTGAGATTTCTCCCGAAATCTCACCCCTTTTTATCTCTCCACTATCGCCTCTCTTTTCGGGATGAAAGAAGTAGTTGCAGGTGATGATGACCCCGTCGAGTATGATTCCAGGGACGACATCTCGGACTCTCAAGGGCCCGACTGAGTTCGCTACAGTTGAGCTGGCGATGTATAGTTTGGCAGACCTATGCCCTACAGGGTGTTGTTTTATCCTTGGCGTAGACGATTCCCTCCACTTTGGGACGCTTGTATAAGTCATCCTTCAGGATGAGTTGTGATGTGGGGCCTACATTGGATCTGGACCGTCTTCATTATGATCCTAATTTCAAGGGGATTAAGAAAAAGCCCTTGGATTAGATAGGAGAGAGCAATGGGAATCGCTTACGCGACTTTTGTATTTACTGTTATGTTTTTGGGCTTCTGTTGTTTTGGAAGAAAGACAATTATGAATGATCTTGTATTATGTTAATGGTAATGAAGTATTTTGAGATATTAAATTTGTTGAGCCATGTGATTATGCTTAGAAAGGTTTAACCTTTATCCACTGCGAAAACCTTTATTCACTGCTTTTATAAAAATATATATATATACACGATAAGACGAGGGGTGAACTTCCCTATGATGCTCATCCCCGACGTCTCGATTTGCGTACGATCCCAATTGCAAGCTGGAGCGCCGACACAAGAAGCTTTCTACACTTTTCTCTAAGACTTATGATCCGGGGTGGTGTGATCCCCTCGCACCATATCATGCATCTTCATCTTCTAGAAATCCTTTAGAAGTGACTTTATATACTTTTATTGAGGCACAGATTAAAACTAACCAAAATTTTGAATATTTGATTACGCAGGTTTTTGAAGAAGTCAAGAATATAAAGAGTCAAGTGTTCAAATTGATGAGCTCCTTGAGTGTGAATGAGTGAGGTAAGTTCTCTTCTCAAACTTAGTTCGCATCCCATGGTCGACATATAGCACAAGAGAATTTGAAGTATATAAATGCCATTATGACAAAAAGTGGCAAGTCTTTATACATCCCTACAATGGACAAATCAGAGGATGTTGAAAATGATTGACTGTTGTATCCGAACAAGTTCACATGTAGTAATGGCCATGACACGATATTCAGCTTCTATAGAGGAGCAAACAACTATTGTCTTTTTCTTAGTGCGCGAAGAAATGGGACTAAAACCAAGGGTGGTGAAGAAACCACTGGTGGATCGTCTAGTGGTAGAATAACTGGCCCAATCGAAGTTGATATAACCCCGAGTATGCAGATCTTTGGAGGAAGGGAAGAAGATTCCTTGGCTTGGAGTGCCTTTAATGTAACGAAGAATGTGTGTGGCAACAGTCATGTGCGAGATTCAAGGGGCATGCATGAATTGACTCAGAATATTCACTACAAGAATAATATCGGGTTCGGTGATGGTGAGATAAATAAGATGCCCAACTAACCATCGATAAGAGTCAAGATCAGAGAAAAGGTTGCCATCAGTGTCACTGAGTTTGAAGTTTTGTTCCAGAAAGGAAGCAGGGCGGGATCCGAGTAGTCCCGCTAACGGCAAGGATGTTCAAGGCATATTTTCGTTGATTGAGAAAAATGCCTAAAGGTGATCGAGCGACTTCAAGTCCAAGGAAATACTTGAGGCCGAGATCCTTACTTTTGAAGTGAGTAGAAATGACATACTTGAAGTGAGTAACCTGAGAAAGATCATTGCCGACAACTAAGATGTCATCAACATAAATAAGCACGATGGTAATATTGGTTGCAATGATTAATGTGACGAGAGAATGGTTGACTTGGGATTGAACAAAACCTGTAGTAAGAAGAACAAGGGTTAGTTTAAAAAACCAATTACGGGATGCCTACTTGGGGCCGTATAGAGATTTTTGAAGGCAACAAACATGCGTTTCCCTTAAGGACGATAACCAGGTGACAATTTCATGCAGACATCCTCCTTAAGGTCTCCATGTAAGAATGCATCGTGAACATCCATGTGGTGGATGATCCAATGTTTCGTGGCTACATCAGCAAGAACACAGTAGACTGTGGTCATTTTGGCAAATGGGGCAAATGTTTCGTGATAATCAATACCTTCTACTTGAGTGTATCATTTGGCCACGAGTTGAGTCTTATGACTCTCAATGGTACAATCTGCTCGTGCTTTGGTCTTGAAGACCTAATTGTAACTGATGGACTTTTTACAAGGTGGGAGAGGTTCTAATATCCAGGTGGAGTTTTCTCCTAGAGCACAGAGTTCAGAGGCCAGAGCTTCACAGTAGTGGGAATGGCGAGTAGCTTTTAAGTAACAGGTAGGGTCAACAGATGCAGTAAGCGCAATTAAGAAAAAAAATGGTCAAAAGAAAAACGAGAGTATGAGAGAAAAGTAGATAAGGGGTGAAAGGTACATGAGGCTTATGCAACAATCGAAGTAGCAATGGACTCTGTGGCTTATGGTAGGGCAAACATAATCAAGAAGATATGATGGTCGAGTGATAGTGTGGCGTGGTCAAGAAGTGGGTGGAGTGGGATTGGGAGAGATAGGATCGGCAAGTGGGTTATGGGAGTAAGAGGATTTTTTGGTACGGGTAAAGGGAAAATGGTGGTATATGGTGAAGATGGAGGTAAATTGTTTTGGAAAGTAAATTGAATTTCATGGAAGGTGACGCTGCGGGAGTAGAAAATGGTATGTGTGTCAAGGTTATATAATTTGTAAGCAGTTGTGTGGGTAATCAAGAAAGATGCAGCGAGATGCACGAGGTGAGAATTTGTCTTGGTAGGCGGTAAGAGTTTGAGCATAGCAAAAACAATCAAATACTCGGAGATGAGTGTAGGTGGGTGAAATGTTAAGAAGTAGCTGGAAAGGAGTTTGGTTTTGAAGAGTTTTACCAGGAGTCTATTGATGAGGTAAGCAGTAGTGAGGATACAATTGTCCAATAAATGAAGGGGTAAGTATGCCTAAAAATAAAGACTTCAGGTAACATTCAAAAGGTGTCAATGTTTACGTTTTGCAACACCATTTTGTTGAGTTGTCGAGGAATTTCAACACAAATACGTTCATGAATTATACCATGAGTATGAAAATAGTTTTGGAGGTTTTGAGAGAGGAATTCTTAGACATGGTCAATGCGAATGATTTTGACATTGGAAGTAAATTGATTTTCCACAGAGCAAAAGAATGCATTAAATGACTAAATGTTTATAATTTAAAACACATTAAATAAATCTAAGTAGTGTGAAGAAATCATCAACAATAGTTAAGAAATAGTGTGCACCACATATAGAAGCAGTAAGAAATCATCAACAATAGTTAAGAAATAGTGTGCACCACATATAGAAGCAGTAGAGTAACCACCCCAAATATCACAATAAAGTCGATTAAAAGGAATCTTACTTTTATCAGCATGAATTTGAAAGGGCAAATGGGTGTGCTTAGAATGAGAGATGACTTAAACGTTGATGCCATAGGGTCTTATTGTTGAGGTTGTGCATGGAGAAGGTAGCGGATTTTTGTGGTTGAAAGATGTAGAGCCCATTGCAAGCTTCACCCTCTCCAATCAGCTTCTTCAACTAAAGGCCTGAAAAAAACATTTAGAGGATGAGAAGAAAACGACACAAAGATAAGGTCGAAGTAAGTTGAGGCATAGAAAGGAGTTTATAATTAAACTGAGGGACATAAAGAACATTGTGGAGCATTAGGGTATCAGATAATCAGATTGTCCCTATTCCTTCAACAAGGACCATTTTGCCCGTGGGTAGCCGAATCGTGCAGCTTGACGATGGTGGTTGGAGGTGCAAAAATGATAATGGACAATCACTCATATGATAGCTTGCGCCACTGTCGATTATCCAATTGATTTGAGGATCAAAAGAGGAGAGAGTTGAGAAGGATTTATCGACAAAGTTAGGGTTCAGAGATGGATTTTACAAAAGGATCATGAGCTGTGGTAGCTATTCGAAGAGAGGCCTGGCATGGGGCTGGAGGATGATTTGGCGAGGTGAGCAGTGGTAGAGGGCGGTTTGCCAAGTAGCAATGGCTTGTGGGAGTTGCGGGGTTCACGTCCAGGGGGATAGCCTATTATCTACGAGTAGCAATTATGCAAGTGGCCTTCTTTGCCACATTCAGTACACTTGAGAGGTGGTCAGTCATGAGGAGAACTCCAAGCAGCAAGGGCAACATTTTCCGATGGGGTATGTGAGACTTGGTTAGAAGTCTTTGTAGCTATTCTTGAAAAAGGATAGAGAACACTTTGTTCATGGGTGGAAGAGGATCAATGGCAAGAATTTGGGATCAAAGAGCAGCGAACAAATCATTGAGTCCCAATAGGAATTGGAAAACCCGTTCATCCTCAACTCTCTTCTCCAAAGTCGTAGCATCAGTTGGGCTTTGAATGTTTCCTAATTTATCTCATAATTGTTTTATGCTGTTGTAGTAATATGGTATGGAGGATTGATGTTGATAAAGGTTGGAAATTTCTCTTTTGAGGTGGAAAAGGTGAGCGTTGTTGCCATGGAAAAAACGAGACTCAAGGTCAAGCCAAACAACACGGGGGTCATCATGGTAGTCTGAAGAATTTGCAAGGGAGGGAGTGATAGTATTGAGGATCCAAGTGAGGACCATGTCCTTGGTTTGGCTCCATTGGGCATAATCGGGTGAATTGGAGGCAGGGGCTTTGAGTGTGCCATCGACAAAGCATAACTTGTTTTTGGCATTGAGGGCACAGCGAAGAGCACGCGGCCACTTGGAGAAATTGTTGCCGGTAAAGATGCCAGAGATAAGGACTAGGCTTGAGAAATCAGATGGGTGGAGGAGAAATGGGGAAGAGGGGTTAGGCGAATCTGTGGAGGATGCCATCGGCCAAAAGAAATAGAGGTTTTTTTTCGTTAGGATCTTATTAGACTGATACCATGATAAGAAATAATTCAATTGAATAATTTGGCTTACTTTCTTATTGATCTTGTATGTCAATATATAGTTATACCCGGTATTGCTTTACAAGGAAAGAAATTGAATGTTGATTGTACAAATAAAATCAAATATTGTGTAACTATCTAATTACAAAAATTGTGTGATTGCTTGAATCATATATGCTTGATTTGTGTCGTAACACGGTTTTTAGCCTCACAACGCATAGAGGTCCCACGAGCAATTGGGCTTAGACTTCCATTCACTTTGCATCCGCAATCCACAATAGGACTTGACGCACCACCACAATACTTTGCTTCAAACTTCAATTCATTTTTGGGCCCCACAGAATGAGTAATGATAAGTTGACATCTCATTTACTACCATTCTATCACTTATAGTTTTTTTTCTTTTTTTTTTAACATCCTTAATCAATAAGAATTTTATTTGTTCGAATTTTCAATTTCACCAATAGTCATTTTTTTAACCATTAAGTTAAAAAAAAACTTATAGATTAAAAAATTAAGAAAATCGGTAAATTTGTGATAAATGAGATGTAAGCCTATCATTATTCCCACCGAATTGTGCTTTGACCTAAGAAACACAATAGGTGGTAACATTAACTTCATTTTGGAATTCGGTTTTATTATGGGGTGCCGCACTATATATTTTGAGATTTCACTTCCTTCACCACAATGTGAATTTTACACATGGTTTACGATACCTTATAGTTTGTTTACGTTTTTAATTACTACGGAGTCCACGTGGCTTTATTTTATTTGTTGTTTCTTCCGACTTCTAGCAGTGAAGTCAGAGATTCAAAATCACAAAGCTGAGATTTATTTGCCTCCGCATTTGAGCTCTTTCCTACGAGCTCAAAAGTTACCATTAATGGCAACTAAATGAGATGGTAACTTTTGCCAATGAACTCTCTCTCTCTCTCTCTAGAAGCCCCCTCATGTTAAGGAAAGAGAAAAGAAAGTACAAATAAAACAATCGAAAATATGAGCTCAACATCAAGCATTTGCGCTCGAAAATAGCCTAAATAGTTGTGAAAAGTATCCTAACTAAAAAATAAACCTAAAAAGTCACAAATTATGGAGGACAAGATTGTAAAAGGGGTATGTGACTAATCGAAAACAAAATAAAGAATATCATTTAATAGATATTTTTGCAGTGGTGGTAGAACGAGATCAGGACTCTAGGGAGTATGCAGTGAGAGATAGGCATTGGTTGAGAGGAGGCTTTTAACATCATCGCCCGAGTTCTTTAACATTTTTGATAAAGAAGCGATAAGGGGGTCCTTTGATCCTTTGACTTCTTCAATGCGTGAGAGAGAAAGTGGTTGGAGAAATGGTTTAGCCTAGAGAAATGGTCCTTTGATCTTTGCCTAGGAAAATAGTTTCCAATGAAGAAACGAAAGGAGGTGCTCTGAGAGAGGGACAACAAGGATGTACTGTTACCTATATAAATGAAATATTTAATACTTTTATTCTTCATCTCCAGATGTATTTTTCATACTTGTTTCAAAATTGCCTTCAATAACATCTTCATCGTCGTCATCTTCTTCTTTGTCTTCTTTATCGACTTCCTTTTCAAACTGTTCTTCTTCTTTAGAGTCTTCTTCTTCTTCTTCGTCACTTACTTAAACTGAATGATCATTTGATATTGATGCATCGAGATGTACGGGTGGGACGACGTCTGTACATAAGGGGATTAATTATAGTGCATCGAGATCAAGAAATAAATTAATACCCTTTCATCTTTCTGGTAGGCCTCTATAATCAGATTATCATCTTTATCTCTAGTATGATCTTAATCCGCTACCAATCTTGAATGATGGATATTCTGAGGAACAAATTTTATATGACCCTCCAATTATCTCTCCACTATCTTCATCGGCCTATTTCATTAGATCAATTAAGTAATAGACTTGGGTAGCTTGACAAGCTAATACGAGTGGATCATCTTTCTACCATTTACGTGCAATATTGGCACTCGTAAAGTGACCATGTATCGAAACCCGACCAATACTTAGATCTCACCAAAGACGTTGAAAAACATATATCATTCTCACCAATGTATTTCAATCTGATAATGTCACAAATGATACCATGATAGTCAATATCAATTGTTCTATGACTTCCCTCGACTAACACACTATATAGCTTTATGTCTTTTGAAAACATTCACAGGCCACAATATGGAGTTTATAACCTTGAACCATGTATGCAGTGTACTGAAGTGCTCTGTGTGATGAACCACGAGCCAATGCATGCAATTCAGAAGAAATACAGGATCATGAGCATGTTGTTTCAAAATGTAACAGTTAAAATAATAACAAAATTATTAAAAGCTACCATGAATTAAAATGGATTATAAATATTTTACATTATAGGACATTTAGATGCATATGCATTCTTCAAATCATTTGAGAAGTTCTTCTTCGTATGTCGCCTCTATATTCTCTTTAAATGTCCTAAGTTTGTCAATGTGATCCTAAGTATGCAGCGACATACCCAAGATAGTTATCAATCTCACGATAATTATTCAACACGTACCAACAAGTTATTCTTAACTCTCTACCAATTAAGTCGTATCCTGTTTGTGCACCTAAGGGTAGTACTTTTTGGAAAAATACGAATAGCTTAGGAGAGGGAGGATCAGCAAGATCAGTATTCCATTCTTCACGATTAAATTGTGTATCAATACCACGAAGATATAAAGAGCAAAATGTCAAACATCATCATGTATATAAGCCTCTGTTATTGAACCTTCAGCTTGGGTTTTGTTCCCAACAATTCGCTTCAATCTACCTAAATATCTTTTAGCTGGATACATTCAACAAAACTACATCGGTCCACCTAACAGTATCCTCTCCAAGTAAATACATTGCTAAATAGACCATTACATCAAAAAATAATGGTTGAAAGATCTTCTTGAATTTATATAGTATTACTACAATGTTTTTTTCTATTTTTTACAATATATCTCAATTTAATACTTGAGAGCACAAATTCTTGAAAAACATGCAAAGTTCAGTTTTGGCAACAAATACATTAGAAGTCAGCTTCCCACGAATTCCCATCACTAACAATTTCTTCAAAATACATGACAATCATGACTTTTCAATCTACTTAGTTTCTAGTCATTAGGGCTCATGCATCTATTGCGATTGGAAGCATAACCATCTAATAACTTCATACGCTGCAAACATTTGCAAAAGTCCATCCTCTCATCCCTTGTTAACGTAAAACATGCATGCGACATAACCACCCTAATGCCTTCCACTCGCAAATGAAGATTACATTTAACTCCCATTCTCTCAAGATCTTTCCTCATCTTAATCGTGTCTTTTGTCTTTTTATTAATGCTCATCAATGTCTCCTATATATTATCACAAATATTTCTTTAATATGCATTACATCCAAACTATGTCACAACATGCAAGACGACTAATATGGCAAAAAAAAGTACTATGATTTGTCCAATTCAATTCTTTTGTACCTTATTTTCTCTAATTTCTATTAACTGTTCCACTATCGTCCTAAACAACTTCTTTGATGCAATTCTGTCCTCAACTCCTATATCAAATTTAGTACCTCATTTTCTCTAATTGCTAACAAATAATGTCAATGGCCCATGAAACACATCTACGAATATTTTAACCATTGACTTGTAGTATTTTATTACACATGGGACATGTTAACTTCTCTTTAGTACTACAACCAAAAAAAATTTCATATACTAAAAAATCATTTATCGTTCATAGTACTATAACAAGTATCTGTTGACGATACATCAAAAGATCAGACTCTAGTTTCCCATAGATCACTCTTCAATTAACAACTGCATGAATATGTTAATATCATTTTCAGGTAATCTTGGAATAGGAATAAGTAAAGTTAACCAAAAGTTTGGCACCTTAATTCACCTCTATAATGGAATAAAACATGGGATCATCTTAGGTATTTTCTATCCTAGAATCCTATATTTTAAAATCTACAGAAACTTTGAACTTGGCACTAATATAATTTGTAACAACCCCCTTCTCTGAGGATAGAGATATTACTAACGTAATGCCTGGCGAAGAGATTCAATTATTGAAATATATGCTTTATTGAAAATATCAACTAAATTGAATATAACTGTTTTTGAAACATAAAACTGAAAACGTAAAATAAAAACATGACTAATCCTACATGTGAATAACACATATTCCTTTCTAAGCCTTTGTACTAGATATACATCTTGGCCATCCAACTTTATGTCATCACAATCTCAATCCGTGATAGATAAATATAGAAGAGAATAGAAAATTAAACAAGAATCACTCAGTAAATAGCACATCATACTGTAAAATATGCCTTAATTTATAATAGACAAGAATCTTCAAACATCCCATACATCATTTACTGATTTTCATAGCATGTTTTTTGGTGAACACACTTAGATCTATGTCACCTTAACATATCATGGAGTAAAATATGCTTAAGTCCATATTTCACTTAACATATGGTGAACCAAGCTTAAGTTTGTGACACCATCTTAACATAACTTGTAGTGAACACGCTTAGGTCTGTGTCACCCTTTAACATATCATAGAGTGAAATACACCTAAGTACACGTTCCACTTAACATATGGTGAACCACGTTCAAATCTGTGGCACCGCTTATCATAACTTGTGGTGAACACGCTTAGGTCCGTATCACCTTTTAACTTATTATGGAGTAAAACATACCTAAGTCCGTGTTTCACTTAGTATATGGTAAACCATGTTTAGATTTGTGACACCGTCATATCATAACCTTTGATGAATATGCTCAGCTCCATGTCACCCTTAAACATTTCATCTTTCTTAATGCATGAAAACTCTAGTCTTCATGAACTTATCTAGCATAACATATACTTGTGCATGACATAACATAATATGACATGATATAATATGATCTAAGCATAAACATTCCATGGTACACATAATCTAAGATCTATATGAACATTATATAGGTTATGTGATCTAAAATACTTTTGTGACCTTACACTGCATGGTATACATGGGATTTTCTGTTACGCTCGTCTATGTGGTGGGACATTTTAGAAAAGGACGATGGAAATTACCATTTTTAAAACTTCAAGTTCTCTACCTTATACCTTCTCAAGGGCGGAACAGACTTTTTAAGAATTCAATTCAGTATATAGATTACTATAGGTATTTCTCCTACAGCCCCCATCTAGCCCCTGCTATACAAACATCTTTCTTAAGTCCAATGGTCTAACGTATAAACTTGTGAGCAACTAAAGTCCATTGTCCAATGGTCCAACTACAAAGTAAAAACTGTAGTGCACTATAGTACGAAGCACGCTCAAGACCAATGGTCCAGTATAAAAACCTATGAGTTCTATGAGTTGTGTTGCTGTTGGTGACAGTGAAGGCTTAGGCTGACCGCTGACTCGTGCGTGACTGTGCAGGCTACAGCTGCTGTGTTGATGTCGTGCTACCCAATCTTTCAAGCTTCTAGCTGCATGTTTGTAACGTTTGTATCTCACATTTCAACTTCTCATTTATGAACCAACTATGTCAAGACTATGAGTTTGTGAACTAAAAGTTTGAACCCCAATCAAGGTTAGAATTCTACTTCTACACGCAACTCGCAAAGTTTGATTTCTTGTGGTTCTTTACTTCTTTTTTTAATCAATTTGCATGTTTGGATTTGGTTCTTTTGGTTTTCGATTATAGGTATTTGTTAATCCTAAATGTTTAAGACTGGGTAAACTATTTGCACTGACCCACTGCCCATGATCTTTGGTTCCTCATCATAAAAAATCCTAAATTCCCTTTCGAGAATATTATTGTAACGAAGTTCTCATCTATCTAGGTTTTTTTTTTTATTTATTTATTTGGTTTGGAAAAAGAGGATCTAAAAGATCTGTTCTTGTTATTTTATGTTTTTGTATCATTTCCTGTTCCCAACTCCTTTTATGAAATTAACTTCTATATTGATTTGATTAAAAAATAAAAATCAGATTCTCATTCTATTTAAATTAAGGAAGGTGTAATAAATCTTAAAATAGTTTTACTATCCTTCTACCAACTTTTTTTTTATTTTTTGAGTTTTTTTAAAATTTCTTTTTAATTAATGGTTAAGAAAGTGACTGTTAGTGAAATTGAATATTTTAAAATTATTTCTTAATAATTAAGGATGTTAAAAAAATGTTTAAAAGAAAATAATAAAAAAATAAATACACTAAAAATAGTAAAGAAGTGGTACATTAGTAAATGTATTGTTATCTTATACTTATACATATAACACATTTTATCAATCACCTTCCAAATACCAAATCATTCCACCCCTATATCTTCTCCATCCGTTCCTCCCTTTCTCTCCCCTCTCTCTCCTCAAGCAACTGCATATTCTATAGATGACAACATGTCTATCCTGCCACGACAATGGCATTTAGAACGAGGAATTTTTATAATCATTGCAACCAACACCATGATTCTTGAGTGATACGTTTTCATTTATGCATTTCACATGCCAACAATTATACAAGAACTGGAAAATGAATAAGCTTAGAAGCTGACAATGAAAATTGAAATGCAAGTAAATGCAAAAAGCATGGACTCGGAGGAATCTTCTTACCAAATCTTGAAAGTCTTACTTTCAGAGAGATAAGGATGAAAATAATAGTTGCATCAAGGAAAGAGAGGGACGAAAATCACCGACGAGAGAGAGAGAAATAAAGGAGGTGAAGAGGAGAAATAAGATGTAGTCGATTTAATTTTTTATTATAAGAATCTATACATGGCATAATATCATTGAACGGTGTAAATCTATTCTTATCACCCATTCGGTCCCAAGCGTGTTTCTCCAAGGATGTTAGAAAACGGGGTTACTAGCATCTTTCTCTAATTAGAGGGTGTAGAATTGAGCTTATCACCTCATCTGGATCTTAGCGCCACATAGGAAAACTTGCAATGTCAGAATGTAAAATTAAGTCGCACAAATTAATAGAGGAGAGATGCTTCTGGACCGGTTTGTAAGCGCATCAAAACATCCCACGATCACATCAGATATTTCACTTAATTTACAATAGACACGCTCACATAGAATTAGATTTTAGGTCAGCCTAATTCAAGTAGAATCTCTCCCCCTCAAGCCGAATTGTTGCCTGTCCATGTATTCGTTCGTCTCAGCCCTCTTTTCTGATGTCGATACTTCATATTCTGACGTCAACTTCGACGCCGATAGATTTCATTTCGATGCCGACTAATTCCAAAAATCTTCCCAAAATACCATAATGCCGATAGGTTTCATTCATCTATTGCAAAAAGGCAGACACCAAAATACCTCATTCTGCTTTCATAATTCAAAGAAGGGTATAGCATCCCTCTTGAAATATTCCTCTAGAGGAGATTGGAAGCAAAAATGGAAGAAGAGAATATAGGATCTCACCACCTCCCGAAAACATCTTCTTGCTTCAGCGGGACCTAGCTTCTAGAAATCTTCTAAAAACTTCCGAGTTAATGCGTTGCATAATCTTGAAAATTCAAATTTAAACCAAACGAAGAAATTCGATCTACAGGCAATAAATATGGAGAGGTAGTTCGAAAAAGAAAGAAAACAGAGAGAGAGCAGCGATCGGAGGAAGCTAATTAAATTGGGAATGGCACCTCAAATTAGGAATGGCACCTCGACAACACAAGTGGCATGGCCAGTGACAAACCCAGATAAATAAATTATCGAATAGAAAAAAAAAAAGGCCCCCGAGAGAAGGGGGGGGGGGGTGTGGATCGAATCAAAGGAGGGCAGGGATTTACATTAGAGGAGGGGGGGTTCGCATCACAGGGACCTCAGTCGTCTCCCTCCTCGTGCAACTGGGTCCTCTAGCATAGCGATTCCATCCATCTCAGAGACTACGAGCGCAGCCCAACGATTTCTCTTAATCGTAAGCATTGCAGTTGCTTGGACGAATTGGTGCGCTGCGTACGTGGCGCTCCCTTATTCGTGTGGGATGTTTTTAGGCGCTTAGGAGCCCGACCAGCTCTAAGATATTCTCTTAATCGAGAGTGAATCACAAGGGAGACACCTACCCCTCGTTAGCGTGTCAACCAATGGAATTACGGGTAATTAGTCTGATTCCATTCGATTTGACCTAAAAAATTTGTAGATCAATTTTATTCGATCTAAAAATTTTCTTACCTTGAACCAGATCGAACAAGAGTTCGATCTATATCGATCTGGTCTAATTCGATCTAGAGGCAGTTTGATCCAGTCTAGGGGTGTCCCATATAATTTAATGAGTTAAATTTAATATAAAATTCTACAATGATCAAATATTTTATTAGCCTAAATTTAACTACTGTAAATTATAATATGTTAATATTATAAGAGTATATATTATATATTAATATATTAGTATATATTATATATTAAGTATGTTAATAAATTATAACTAATAACACTATTACATTAGTATATTATATATTTATATATTAATAAATAGTGATAAATTAGTAATAATATATTAAATAATAATAATATACATCTTACTTATAAGTTATTACAACTAGTCAACTAATAAATTATAATATGATAATATTATAAGAGTATATATTATATATTAATATGTTAATATATATTATATATTAATTTATATTAATATTAATATTATAATTTATATACTATTTTTATATATACATATATATATATATAGAGTTCGGTCCGGTCCGGTCTAGGGGGAGAAATCTTTTGGACCAAAACCAGACCGGAATTAATCAATCCATGTAAAATTTGGACCGGACCGGACCGAATTTTATTCTGTCCAGTCCGATCCCGATCCGGGACAACCGGTTCAGTCTAGTCTGATCTACCAGTCCGATTCGATCTTTTTACAACGCTAACTGGAAACAACCATACGTGAAATATATTGTACACTATTGACCATACCCCATCTCGATTTTATCCACTATGTTGATGTGGCATTGTTAGCAAAATGTTCATGTCTAGTCAGATTTTAGTTCAGTAGTTCAAAAATGATCTATATATGGGGTAGTCAAAATTCTAAGGCTCCACTTTTGAACTATAGGAAATTCATCCATTTCTTTAAATTTGGTCAACAACTATTCATCTTTAAAATAATATTTTACCCTAAAAATATTCTCAATGGCTACTATTGACTAATTAGACTAAGAAAAAAAATTATGATAACCCAAATTTATGTTTGAAATTTAACGTAAACTGAAGCGTCAAGGTAAATAATACTAGCCTACTCACCTCTGTACATATCAAAAATCAATGCATGCACTAAGATTTACTAGTGCATGCAATGCAAGTCGCAGCGAAAGGGTCTAGATAAAAAATAAATAAAAAATAATCACAAAAGTCTAATGATCACATGATAACATACAACCACAATATCCACATCATCCCATTTATTATACCATTATATATCATAACCTAGTTAGTTTTGTTAAATACAATATTTACAAGACTTTTCAAATATCTTCTTAAGGCCACATCGGCTCTTTCTTCATTTTTTGAAATTTCCTCATATACCAAGACCGATCCCTACTACTACTAACTGGTCAAAACTTCTAGGCAGAGTACTCAAAGGGCCCCTCAGGGTTCCTCTGGGTCTCTAGCGGTTGGGATCTTGCCCATGTCCATTATCAAATCCTGTAGTGAAATTTAAATTTCCAAAAAAGAAATAAATATATAAGAATGAAATTTCCTCATAAATCTTAGTAAGTACACACTCAACTTAATAAAGACATAAGTACAACAAAATATTAATATATAGGATAAACAGTATTAACATACATCTTATAATATGTTTCATGTGACTCATGCATGACTTATGTCCCACTTACTGGACAGACTTATACCATACATGGACTTTCATTCTTGTCTTAAAACTCTTGTTCTTATAAGTCTTACTTATATGAGACCTTCTTATAATTTAACCACGACGAGCGTTACGTACCACCGTCTCCGTCGGGTTTCCCACTATTATTACCCGTGGCCGAGCCACATCCACTATTGGTTAAGCCAAATCTACTATTATTACCCGTGGTTAGGTCATATCCACTTCTGAATCTCGATAGGTGTTACGTATCGTCGTCCCTACCAAGTTCTTATTCTCGTTAGTTATCCAGACGTTACGTTTCACCGTCTCCGTCATGACGTGACTACTGTCTTAATATTTTCACTTATAAAGTTTTCTTATCCTATTTCTTAAATGTTCGTCATGACCTATGACAACACTTACATGATATCATCTAACATAGATTTTTCTTAAAATAGACATCATGACTTATGACGATACGTATGTGACAAAATGCAACATGATCATAACCTTAAACTTTTATCATGCACATTTCATGTCCTTATGAATCTTTTAACATGTAGAAACATATCGCAATAACATACGTCATGTGCACATGCATTTACGTCGCATCATCTCATAACGTCCAAACATAACAAACAATGCTTAAATAATAAAATAAATTATTCACAAACCATGACTAGCCAAACCCTATAGGAATTTCCACCTTATTTTTCTTTTATTTAAACCAAGCTACATTCCTCATTTACAAAATACCAAATTTCCCTTAACTTTCCAAAAATAATTTCAAGCATAATTATATAGTTTTCTTGATTATTGCTTCAATAATCTTTAGCATGATAATTATTGAAGATTTTCCAAGTAAACTAGAGTTTCTAAACTTATCATAATCCTTAAAATATCATCTAAATAATTAAAAACTAATTAGATAAAATTTAGAATCAAAATTGCATCAAAATCCCTATTAAGGACGAAATACACTAGGGTTTTTTTTTGTCAACTAAAACCTCTTATTTTCATAAAAGTCTCTTCATATATCAAAATAGAACATATTCCTAAGTTCTTGCAATTTCTCTTAATATTTTTCCATAACAATAACTAATTCAGAACTTAATAGATTTCTTTTCAACATATAAGCAAAGTTTAATATCAAAAAAATATCAAACATGATATAATCATCAAATCACTCATTCTACCAAGATTAAGTTAAGTTATGCACTTACTAGTTTCTCCAAAGTTTGAAATAGTGATTATCCCAATCTCTTGCAAGATTTCTCCTCAAAATTACTCAATAGCTTACTTTGTTAGTGTTTGAAGATTCAAGAGTTTAGGGAGAGCTTTTCTTCCTATTTTCTTAAACAAGGCCGTGTGGTATTTCTAAAGGAGATTAAGAGGAGCCACACACACACACACACACACACACACACACATATAAACGATGGGCGACATTTTAGGCAAAAAGAAAGGGGATAAACTGCATGGAATGGCCAGATTTTATCTTGGTGCCGTGTAGTTGCATCTCACTTCTTTAGTTTATAATTACACCTAAATCATAGGCTTAGTGAGTCATATTTTCATCCAAGGGTCAGTTTTTGAGCTGCCTAAAAATCCTCTTGATCAATGGCTCAAGTAATTCCAATACATAGGAGTAAATACAAATAAAAGCCTACATAAATTTCAAGTAAAGTGTATTCGGTCACTTGGCTTCTCCAAAAGCTAGCCAACGTTTCCAGTCTCTTCCAACCCAATTGGCCACTTGTCCATCTCTCCAAGAAGCCATTTGTGACATTCTAGAAGATAACTTTCAGATTTGGTTAAGATAAAATTTGAGTTTGGCTCACTTAGTTAGCTTTCAATAGAATTTGCCACCCCTACATTTCCTTTTGTTTTCTTGCTAACAAAGGCTTCTAGATTACTTATCTTCACTTGCCACATATCCCTACACATATCAAGATATGAGAAATATTGAGAACCAAACATATTTTTCGTCACATGGCCGAAATTAGGATACTTTTCTAAGTCGGTTACCAATTGCGATCTATCCACGGCCATTCACTTTTCGCCCGATTAAGTCCTTAATCCAGCCAGAATCTTCAAAAGTCCAAAACATTAAAGTTTTATATCTCCCTCTTAAGATTCTATAGAAACTAGAATCACTTCATTCGGACTTCATATGACAAAGCTATGATTATTATACTAAAAATCAACGGATCAGCCCAAGAGCACCAATCCGAGCACACCAATTGTTTGATTTTTGTAACATCACTTATTCTAAAATATCACTCTTAAATTTCGAAAATCATCTCTTCCTAAGTCCAAATTAACACTCTCTAATTGATACTTTATTCTAATTAATTCTCAAAAATTTAAAATATAATCCATCCTAAAATATCTAAATTCCAATTTTATAATTCAATATTATTTGTTTAAGCTTTAGATTCTACTTTTATGGAAAAATATGTTTCCACATAGTTCAAAAAAGTAAATATTTTATTTTAAGAAAAGTGGGCTATTACAAAAATAGTTGGAAAACAATCATTTTAAATAAAAATTAAATTATTAATTAGTATATGTAGTTTATTTGCAAAATATAAAAAATTAAAATTAAAAATCCATTATTAAAATATCCAATATTATATTATCATTTTGATTTTGGGATGGAAAGTTCAATGTTGATTTATCTCCAATGGTTTTTTAACTTCAGCCAAATCCCCAATTTTTACTCAAATTTCAGACTTAGCAATAACTAGACCATTTTCAATACCTTAGATCAAGTATTAGATCAGCCATTATTCTTCAAAATGACTCAAAAGTTGATAGACAATGCTACATCAACATCGTGAAGTAGAAGTGGAATCATATCGTAGCTATAATATATTATTTGGTATTTGTTATAAAACTAAAAAGTGAAACTATTATTACAAAAGAGAAATATATAAGAAACTCTTTTGAAACTCTCTGAAACGTTCTTCTCTCTATATTTACTTATGAATTTCATAATAACTGAATCCCATATTTATAGGTCTTGAAATTACTATGCAAGTTACTATACAAGTCACTATACAAGATTTTAAAATAATAGTGGTGAGATCATTCACATAATTTTGGTGTTGGAACAGGGGGCGGTAGCCGTCCCTCCACTCTTCGTTCGTTTCATTAAATTCCCCCCTTGAATAACCACCAATAAAAAATTTGTCTCGTATTAAGAGAAGAAAAACCAATGGCGAAAGAAAAAGAGTATAGTATTCTTATGTACCGCCAAGTGTTTTAAGATTGTCTCATTAAAATCTTGCAGAGGAAAACCCAGTGGGACAAAACCTTAGCGAAGAAAAAAAATACAATCAATACAAGTTTTCAGAACATTTACTCCCCCTGAAAAGTGCATGACAATAGATCTTTGAGTCTTCGCATTCCAATGTTATGCACAATCTTCTTGAATATCAAAGTTGGTAACGCATTTGTGAATAAATCTGACAGATTATCACTAGGACATCAATTTCACATTTCTCTTAAAGTTCATGAGTATAAAAGAATTTAGGTGAAATATGTTTAGTTCTATCACCTTTAATATATATTCCTCTAATTTGAGTGATACAAGCAGTATTATCTTTATATAAAATTGTTGGGCTATTATTAATCATGGGAAGTCCACTCTTTTTCTGGATATGTTGAATTACTTATCTCAGTCAAATACACTCTCGACTTGCTTCATGAATAGTAATGATCTCTAAATGATTTGAAAAAGTAGCAGATAGTATCTGCTTAATAGATTTCCATGATATGGCAGTATCTCTATAAATAAATAAATATCCAGTTTGAGATCTACCTCTGTGTGGGTCTGAAAGATAACATGCATCTGCATACCCAATCAATTGTGGACTTGATCCACATTGATAAAATAATCTCATATCAATCGTACCATGAAGGTAATGAATGACATGTTTAATGCCATTCCAATGCCTTCGAGTTGGTGCAGAACTATATCTCGCAAGCAGATTAACTAAGAATGTAATATCTGGTCGAGTACAATTTGCAAGATACATCAAAGCTCCAATTGCACTGAGATATGATACTTCAGGACCAAGAATTTTTTCATCGTCATCACAAGGATAGAATGAATCATTCTTCACATCAAGTGTTCGAACAATCATTGGAGTACTCAGGGGATGAGCTTTATCCATATAAAAATGCTTCTGGACTTTCTCAGTATACATGGACTGATGAATAAAAATTCCATTTGACAAATGCTCGAGCTGCAGGCCGAGACAAAATTTTATTTTACCAAAATCTTTCATTTCAAATTCATTTTTTAAATATATAACGATTTTTGATATCTCTTCAGAAGTTCCCACAATATTTAAATAATCAACATAAACCGCAATAATGACAAATCCGGATCTTGATTTCTTAATAAAAACACATGAGCATATAGGATTATTCTCAAATCATTCTTTCAATAGATATTCGCTTAAGCAATTATACCACATGCGTCCAGATTGCTTCAACCCATATAAAGATCTTTGTAATCTGATAAAGTTTACATATTTCTATATGTACTTGTAGATACTTCAGGCATTTTATATCTTTCGGAGATTTTCATATATATGTCATAGTCTAAGGATCTATATAAATATACAGTGACTACATCCATCACTCGTATTTCTAATCCTTTTGTAACAACCAGACTAATCAAAAATCTAAATGTGATTGCATCCATAACGGGAGAATATGTTTCTTCATAATCAATCCCGGGTTTCTGCAGGAAACCTTGTGCGATAAGCCGTGCTTTGTACAGCACAATTTCATTTTTCTCATTACGTTTTTGTACAAATATCCACTTATATCCAACAGGCATTACAACCTTTGATGTTTGGACAATAGGTCTAAATACTTCTCGTTTTGCTAGAGAATTTAATTCAGCTTCAATAGCTACTTTCCATTTCGGCCAATCATTTCTATGTCGACATTTTTCGACAGTTTTTGACTCACTTTCTTCATTACTTCTGGTAATGTCAATGGCTATTTTATATGAAAATATGTTGTCGACAACAATCCAGAATTTCTCCAGTATTCACGAAATGTATTGAAATCTTATTATTTTCAGGTATCTGTTCCTCTTCAGGAGAAAACATTTCATGAAATATCTCTTTAAGAGGTCCTTTTTCAGGAGATTTATACTCTTCAGGAGTTTTCTCTTCAGGAGATTCTAAAATAAAAAGATTGAGCTATTTAGAAGCACCAATTATATTTGTAGTCTGTATTGTGGATATGTGTTCTTCAAGAGCACCAAATTCATTTTATATTCTTTCCCTTCTGGGAATTTTGTCTTTTGCACTAATAGGTTTTCCATGCTTCAGGCGTATCTTAGACTCACCTATTGCTGTTTTGAAAATTTGTCCTTCAGAGATTTCAATCCTTGCTAGAGCATTAACAGCAGGAATATAAGATTTTACTACACCTTTAGTGTCAGTAAATATATCCAGTAGTTGATTTGCAATATTTTGTAAATGAATAATCCTCTGACCTTTCAGTTTACATTCATTTGTAGGGGGATCAAATTAAGACAGGGTTTTATTATCCCAAGTAATATCTTGTCGTGCTTCAGGCACTGACTTTTCTTTACCCATTAATGGAAAAGTGGATTTATCAAAGTGACAATTTGCAAAACGCGCTTTAAATATATCCCCTGTAAGGGGTTCAAGGTATCTAATAATAGATGGAGAATCAAAACCAACATATATCCCAAGTCTACGTTGAGGACCCATTTTTGTACGCTGTAGAGGTGTAATTGGAACATATACAGCACATCCAAAAGTATGAAGATGAGAAATATTTGGTTGTTGACCAAATGCAAACTATAATGGAGAATATTTATGATATGCAGATGGTCTAATGCGAATTAAAGATGCTGCATGAAGTATAGCATGTCCCCAAGCAGAATTAGGTAAGTCTTGATTTCATAAGTAAAGGTTTAGCAATTAGTTGAAGCCTTTTGATCAAAAATTCAGCTAAACCGTTTTGTGTGTGTATGAGTAACAGGATGTTTAACATCTATTCCTATTAACATGCATTAATCATCAAAATCTTGAGATGCTTTTGATTATCTGAGCAAGAAGGCTAGCAAATGCAATATTTTTAGTAGCAAGCAGATAAATATGTGACCATCGACTAAATGTATCAATCAAAACTATAAAGTATATAAATGGTTCACTTGATGGATGAATAGGCCCACATATATCTCCATGAATCCTTTGTAAAAATGATGGAGATTCAACAATGACTTTTGAGGGAGATGGTCTGATAATCAACTTACCTTGAGAACATGCAGAGCACGGAGATTCATTAGGTAGAAATATCTTTTGATTTTTTAAGGGATGCCCATACAAATTTTCAATAATTCGTCTCATCATTATAGATCCCAGATGTCTAAGGCGATCATGCCAAGTCATAAATACTTTGGGGTCAATGCACTTCTGGTGCATTACCACATATGATTTAATTATTCTCATCTTTGTATAATACAATCCAGAATATAAAACAGGTAGTTTTTCTAATACGAGCTTCTGGCCCGATATTGTTTTAGTAATAAAAAAATATTCTTTACTGCCTTCATTAGTCGTTTCAATATAGTAATCATTAAGACGTATATCTTTAAAACTCAATGAATTTCTTATGAATTGTGAAGAGAATAGAGTATCATAAATATAAAATTTGATGCCATTAGGCAACACAATATAAGCTCTTCCGGAGCTCTCAATTAAATATGATGAATCTGATATGGTATGAACATAGTCTTTACTTAGTGTTAGATTTTGAAAATATTTTTTTTCTTTGAGAATTATATGAGTTGTAACACTGTCAGCCAGACATATATCTTTATCATTCAACTCAGAGGTAAAAAACTCATCAATGTGATCTATGATTCTACAAAATATACAAAATTTTTATTACTAATAAGAGAAAGAAAATACATTAATTGAGTGGAACATTTCTATCTCCAATTAAGTGGTCAATTCTACCTTCAAGATGATTAAAGAAATCAGAGACATCAAGATGAGTAACATCTACATCTATTGAATCTAATAAATCATCTGATGGTTCTACTAAATTTGTTTCATACATTTTATTCTTTCTTTTAATAAATGCTTGATATAAATCAGCTAAGTGTCTGGCCTTACGACAGGTACATGACCAATGTCCAGTCATTCCACATTTATGGCACACCTCTTCACTTCTCTTTAAAGAATTATTCTGTGGGCTTTTACCCATTTTTGAATTGTACAACTTCAGGTGATACGATATCTTATTATCTCTTTTAATGTTATCACTTTTGGAACCAACATTTATATAAAATCTCTTACCACGTCCACGCCACCGATTTCTTCTAAAGGATGTACCATTCACTTCTGGGAATGATGCAAACCTATTACCATTCAAATCAGAGAATAGTATTGAGCCAGTAGGGCGTATCTGGTAGTTTTTTAATAAAAGTTCATTGTTCTACGCAGCTACTAGCAGGCATGATATAAATTCAGAATATTTCTTAAACTTTCTCTCTCGATACTACTGCTGCAAAAGCACATTCGAGGCATGAAATGTAGTATAAGTCTTCTCTAACATATCATCATTGGTAATTTTCTCACTGCATAATTTTAGTACTGAGCTTATTTTAAAAAGTGCGGAATTATACTCACTAATACTTTTATAATCTTGCAACCTCAGGTGTAACCATTCGAAACGAGCTCTTGGGAGGATGACAGTTTTTTGGTATTCATAGTTTTCTGGTATTCATACGTCTCTTTTAAATTGTTCCACAAAATATAGAGATTTTTTATTGTAAGATATTTAGTTTTTAATTATTCGTAAAAATGGTGACGAAGGAAAATCATTACTTTATCATGGTTTTGCAGGGACGTTTAATTTCCTTATTTAATTGTTTTATCCAGGTTCATCACATTAAGATGAATTTCAGCATCAAGTATTCAAGATAAATAATTTTTCTCAAATATGTCAAGAGCAATAAATTCTAATTTGTAAGATTTGTCATTTTCTACACATATAAATAATAAAATAAATGTGTATCTCAAAAAATAAATTTATAAATTCATACATATTTTAAATAATAATTATCAATAAAATATATCAAAAACTACAAATATTATATTGAAAAACTTACAGAGAAATAAGACTACTAGCTTCAGAATTGGTAGAACCATCGTACTAAATTGTGTTATAAAACTAAAAAGTAAAACTACTATTGTAAGAAAAATATATAAGAAACTCTTTTGAAACTCTCTGAAACTTTCTTCTCTATATTTTTTTATGAATTTCATAACAACTTAAATCCATATTTATAGGTTTTGAAATTACTATACAAATTACTATACAATTCATTATGCAAGATTTAAAATAATAGTAGTGGGATCATTCACATAATTTTGATGGTAAGACAAGAAACAACAGCCGTCCTTCCACTCTTCGTTCGTTTCATTAAAATATTTCCTTTTTTTTCTTTTTCTTTTTCTTTTTCTTTTTCTTTTTTAAAAATAGTATTTTTTTAAGAGGATATTAGAAGGAAAGAAAAAACGTATGTATGTGACATCAAAACAGATTTGACTTTTATTTAAATTGTAGATTTGACTTTTATTTAAATTGTATCTAACTTTCCCAACATAAAATCACAAGTAATGATACAATAACGCAAGCTATAGTGTTTCAACACAATGATCAGCTGCATGCGAAACCATGCGTACTATAAGTAATGACAAATCTCAGAAATAAGGTAATAATACGCAATCATAATGAAGAAATGGAATATTGATCAGGACAACACGTTGAATGCCTGCGCCCCACGGGCAACCTTGATGAAAACATCCTCCAATGTGGTGTCAGCTAGACCCCAGGCAAAAACTGTGAACCTGCTTTTTGCATTCTCAACTGCTTTGAATACATCAGCAATCCTGATATCTTGTTTTGGCATCTCAAACTTCTGGGTTCCCGATATGTGGTATATCTTGTTAGCATTTGGGGAGAGATTTCGCACCATGCTCTCCACTTCTTGCTCATGATCTGACAATGTTGTCATTGTGAACACATAAGAGCCCCCATATCTAGCTTTAAGCTGTCAAACACCATTGTAATAGCTAGTGTTACCGAATAGTCATGTATTTTACATACAAACCAAATCAACATTTTGACATAAAGAAGCATATGTAGTGTTCATAGTTCCACTCTCTCGCCCACTTCTAAAAAAGGAGCTGACTCCTGGTGCAGCTGTCCAGTTCGATACAGTATCTTTGTTTGAATATACTGATATTTAAAACTTGATGTACATTACAAATTTACATGTATTGATTTCAGAAAGAGTTTTCTTTGTCTTTTTCTTTTTTTACCTAACGGCGAGGATTTCAAAAGAAAATATAGTGCTCTAGGATACATAAAAGAACATCTGAACCATGATTCTGCAACATCCAAGTACCTAGCATATTTCTGAAAGTACTAATAGATCATAGATATTGGCATGCTAACAGTTTAAAACATTTCAAATATCAATGATGCAAAAAGAATTCACAGGGCAAGCGAGGGAGGGGCGATGCAGTTCAACTCTAGAATTATTTAGTCCAAGCTATGTTTTGTATGGTATCTCTCCCTGTCCAAATGTCTCAGGATAGAACTAATGTGGAGATTACTTGAAATCAAACGCAGCTAATACAAATAATATAATATCAAAGTAGCGTTACCTCTTTAGGATTCCCTATGCACTGCAAGCTGCCATCTACAAAAATTCCTAATCGATCACACAAAACTTCTGCCTCTTCCATGGAATGTGCTGCAATACAAACACGAGCTCTATCAGTAGATTAACCACGAAAACAAAGTGTCATCGTGCAGAATCAATCCAGAAGGATGGGACTTTATAATACCAGCAGGAAAATAGGTTTATTTGATATATAAACCACAGTAATCAATTTCTAGAGATTGGAAGTTCTACAATTATGTTAGGAAGAGAGGCAACGAGGAGAGAGAGAGAGAGAGAGAGAGAGAGAGAGAGAGAGAGAGAGAGAGAGAGAGAGAGTTTACTGGTGAGAATGATTGCTCGGTCTTGTTTTGCACGCTTCACGACATTCCATAAATTGTTTCTTGAAGCTGGATCTAACCCGGTACTGGGCTCATCCATATAAACAACCTGGTGAAATTTCCAAGAATTAGACCATAAGAAGAAAGGCAGGAGCTTCCACATACAAAGACCTTCTCATTAAGGCCCCCCTTGAATTATTCGGTCATGAAATACTTACTGAATACAAAGAACAAAATTGAAGTATAACTGAGATTTAGACATACTTTGGGATCACCAATCAAAGAAATCGCAACACTAAGCCTTCTCTTCATACCACCACTGTATTTCCCAGCTTGTTTGTCAGCAACCCCCCCATTAAAAAGATTGACACCTTTTAGTGATTCTTCCACTGCCTGTAGAAGCCAAATGGGAGAAGAAAATAGGAACTCAAGAGTTATGCTGAAGAAATAGGCAGAAAACTAAAGGTTTGCTCCTTCTAAAGCTTCACAACTATCAAACCTAGTGAAAGGGAGCCAACAACTGCAATACATATCCATGGTCTGTGGATTGACCTTCAGCTTTACATTCCATTCACAAGCTTAATTACCAATGGATGGTTAATGAACTTTTTAATGATAATAACACAAAACACACCTTTATATCAGTGATTATTTGTCCAGAGCCAGCATTTATTTCTTGATTTTCTGAGTAAAAACTACTACAAGGCCATGCTAATGAAACTCCCCATGACTATCAAATCAAACAACATATAGACTTACTTGTGTTAAGGTAGAACCTTTGAGGTTCTTCAGTCTTCCATAAAATAGAAGGTGCTCCCTTCCAGTAAGAGATTCCCATAGCAAACTAGATTTGTCGAAGGAAATAATATATTAGGAATGCTGCATTACATGAAGACAGGGAGGGAAGAATTGCTTTTTTGAAGTGAAGGAATCAAGATTACTCATGCTGTGGGCATACACCCATACTGGTATATATTCCTTCCATCTGAGTCCGAATGTCCATGCCATTGACATATGCTGAGCCAGAGGTTGGCTTTGTCAGACCAATCATCTGTTAATGGACACATGGACGTAAACTCTTGAATAATGCAGAAAGCAGAAGAGGACTGAAATCGTGGAAAGGTTAACCTCATTTAGCAGGACTTCACAGTTTTATTAACAGAAGCAACAAAATCATCCCTAAGCATTTAACATTACACGAGCAGCAGAAAAAGAATCATAATATGAGATTTTCAAGGCATCCCCCCCCCCCCCCCCCCTCTTCTTCTCAAAAAAAAAAAGAAGAAAAAGGTTATTTCAGAGAACAATATGGAGCCCTTGATGATCCCACTAACAAGAAAAACATAAAGAAACTTTTATCAGAGTTGAGTATATCAATTGAAGACCAAAAGAGCAGTTGATACTGACCATACTAATAAAAGAAGTCTTGCCAGCACCATTGGGGCCAAGCATACCAAAGCACTCCCCTCGAGGCAATGCAAGAGATAAACCCCTCACTGCAAATTTTGCTGGGTTTCCATCCCTTCCTGGATACACCTTTTTTATGTTGTCAACGACAATGGCATGATTTGAATTTGGTTCTAGTAGCAGCTGCTCGACCTTCTCACTCTGGAGGAAGGGAAGAAAATGGAACATGGAAATTATCAATATTGTTTGGTTAAGCATGCATCAAGATCTGTAACATTGAACTTATAACAACTTAGTGGACATGAAGTGAAGACATGAATCCAGGACAGTTTATTAGGAAGAAAAGAAAACAAGAAAGAAAATGAAATTGTACGAGTACTTTTGTTTTATAAGTGAAGTTGTATGAGAACTTTAACAGACAATATAAATAAATCCAATTGTATTGAGATTCCACCTAAAGGATTTCCAAAGTTATTAGAACATTTTGCAACACCTCTTAGAGATGCACCAAATAAACCAGCATTTTGGACTACTGACCAAACGCCTATAAATACCACCTAAGCTACACCAATACATTTTTTTTTATCAGTTAAAAAAAAACTTATTAATGAGAATAGGCAGAGCCCAAGTCCATGGGACATATATACAAGCTACACCAATAAATGAAGACTGAAGTAATTAAACTAGAGACAAAAAAATATACCTCTTGAATGACATCTGGTTTCTCCATCTGAACAATGACTTTAGAATCCTGCCTTCGCAAACTAGGCTGCCTAAAAGATGAAGGCTTCTTTTGAAAGATTTGCAAGAAAAATAGAGGACTTTTTCCACTTCCTGATGATACAACTTGATCTACATAAAAGGCAAGAAAAATCACAACAAACCACTCAACAACCATGATAATCATGACCTCTGCCATCCCATTCACGCTATCACTCAAATCTCCCCACCGCATCCCATTAGTTCCCAAATAGTCTCCTGTGAAGGAAGCTTGTGAAAATTCATACAACCCACGATACAGAGCGAAGCCAGGATACAACTCCATCGCAATGATCCCTCCTCCTACAATAAAAAGAAAAAAAAAATATTGGTTTTGCAATGAGTACAATAAATTGAAAAACAAAGGAAAGGAAATTATAACCATCAGTATATCAACTCTAATCAAACCAGATTGCTAATTTGAGTGGATGATCATGATCATATCTTCACTCTTACATAAATCTAAAAGATTTCCATTGAAATCTTAAATGTGACAGCATAAGCTATGGAATGAATCTGTTCCCGTGCATGGAGCTTCTCTTTATTACTTGCTCATTTTAGGGAGGAAAAACACTGGCTCCATTTGCTAACACACATAACCATTAAAGGGGCAAGCATCCATGTAAAAGTTCCTCAGGCACATTCCTAAACTTAAAGAGGACGGGTGAGCACAGTATCTTGTTGAATTATTTCTCACCATCCATTTTCTTAAGGACTAAGCAAAAATGGCATTACTAAGGGGATCTAAGTTTTTTTTTTTGTTTTGGGCATAAAATTGAGTTTAGCTTCCTTGAAATCCCACCCAGAAGAGATATTGTTTCCATCCAATCATAGTTCTCATTGAAAAAAAATATATATCTGTAAAGCCTCATAAACAACATGATACATAACTCTGTTGACAAAGCTACCACTTACTTGGGAATGATGTATCCTGAATGAAGAATTGGAAAAGAAAGCCTCCTAAAAGCCCAGTTCCAAAGACACAAATGTACCCAACAACTGTCATAGTATTCGATCATGACATATATGTTAGCTAACTATTGCTTACAGAAAGGAGAATTTCACCCAAAATTAAAAATAAAATCAAATAGCTAACACCAAACCTGCAGCAGTCTTAATATTTGAAAACATTACAGCTGCAAGGAAGGCCAGTGCAATTTGCAAGTTTATATAGAGGAAATAAAACACAAATTGGAGGCTGTAGTCATTCATTGTGAAGAATTTTAAACCTGAAACAAAGTGAACTGCATTAAAGAACTGGAACCAAGGTCAAAATGAATAGCATTTAACTGGATGCATTAGATGGATTACCAATGACTGAGCCAAATATCACAAAACATAGCATGTAGATAAAAGATATGAGAAGAAAATAAGCATAAGAAATCATCCAATAAGGCCCATCACCCAGCCCATGCATCTTCATCATGATTCGCAATTTCTGTTGTTTTTCATATACCAATGATGTCAAGATGACCTACATCAAAAAGCAATGTGATTATTGAGCAGATAAACTCACATTTTAGTATCAAAAAAATATAAAAATGTACAACATTAGTATTCTACAAAAATCTGACATTATATGTGATAGAGCTAGGCCCTCAAAACACATAATGATCTAGCTAGCAACCATTTTCCCCTAAAATAGTTACCAAGGTTGCAGCCATTACTCACATCTGATCCTCGAGTTACTAGGAAATCATACAATAAACCATAGTAGAAATAGGTCATCAATACAAAAAAAAAACTGATATAACAAGAAATCAGGAAATATTCAAGACACTAGATTTTGAATTTATCTTATTGTTCCCAACAAGCTATGTGCTTAACAAAACTAGTGTTGTGTCCATCAAAGATATGCCTCATTTTAAAACATCGGTTTTGTTAGGAACATGGGAACATCAAGTTTTTTCTTTATGCAAATTAAAGACAAATTCTACTTCCAATTCATCTCTTCTGATCTATGTAGTGCTAAAAATATTAAGGTGTCATTCATTCCATAACAGGAAAGCCTGAATGATGATCTAATCACTCAACAAAAAGACATCATATTCACATAGGTTATCAAAAATGTTATTAAATATTTGAATAGGCATGTAAGTTACAATGGTTTGGAGATATATAGATGTATATTAACTTTTATTAATATGGTGATCAACTGGGTAATAGATCTCAGATGAAATTTACAAAACTTGCAACAACCTTTAGCCTTGAGTACTTACAAAAATGGAAACAGAAAAGAAAAGAAAAGAAAAAGTACTAAATAAACATTCAAACAAGCCATAAGATAAATAAAGAAAATTTGACTTACGGGAAATAGTTGTAGAATGACCCATGTAAAGAAGAGTGTACCCAGAAGAGAGGACAAATCCAGCCTGAGTTTTGTTCCAGGTTTGGGCATTTCTTTAACAAACTCAAATATTATTTTTGTACCAGGCCCTCGCAAAAACTGAATGTAGGCATTTGATGCCTATGAATGCAAGAATTGTATATGTAAGAATTCATCATATTTTAATTTGATGTAGCTAACTTACCAAAAAAAACTCATGCAAAGAAAAAAGGTATATAAGTACAGAATATACAAAATCCTGAAAAGCGAATTAACGTATTTGGACAGGAAGAAAAAAGAAAGTAACTGAAGCGATATATCATCAGAATAGAATAATTTTATGGGATACATAACCCAAGATCTAGGAAACATCAGGTGCTAGACATTTTAAGACTGGAATAATGGAACAAAAAATCCCCAATTAAGACATTAAACAATCATGTTATTTTACTTCATATTAAAGCCTGATTGTAATGGCAGATGTACCTTTGGGGTCAATCCTCATATAATATGCAAATGATCTCCTGAAAGGACCCTTCTTAATGAACTCTAATTATTCAAGAACATAAAAAATCCAAGAAGGCTTTGCAAGACAATCAGTGGACAATATGTGGCATATCTTGTCACGAACCAAGTAAATAATACAAGCTCAGTTATAGTTGGCCAGAAACAGCTCAAGAACAACTATAAACGAGAAAAAAAGATAGTTCCAAGATAGGTGTATACTTGGATACATGCTCCTATATTTCTAATTTGTAAGCAAGGCCTACTTCCTCAGTGTTTTACTCTCAATAGCTAAGAATATATGAGTTGCTACTCATTAATGAAAACTACGTAATCCCTCTTGGATAACAACCTAAACAAAATGTGCAGAAAAATATTGGAGGTTCATTTGTGGAAGAGGAACAAACAACACCATCATGCTTGAAAGTTGGACCATAAAATCTATAAATTAAGTGGGAAACTGGGTTTTGTAGAGCAGATTCCCATTCTAAGAAGGTCTTCCAGTAACAAGTCAATCTTTCCTTGTAAGCCTAGATTTGTAACGTATTGAGAATTTAAACAATATAAACAAGCACAATCACAGCCTGAAGTAACACAGAGGCATTCATTAGTCATTGCCAAAAGATTATGGTCCAACAACCATTCATACAATCTTCAAATGCCCAATGTCATTTCCAAAATCCAAAAAAGTCAAGCCAAACATGCAAAAAGAAAAGAAAACATGAAATGAGGAAAACCAGAGAAATTTACAAGTTCTATATATTTACCAAATTCACCGAACGTGGAATCCGCACCAATGCAATGGGTGTTTGGCCTGAGTCATTCTTATAGGTTGAATTGAACCATATGCTTACATTAAAATTATTCTCATTTGAGTTTAAGAAGTCATAAGCTGTGAAAAAATAAAGCCATTAGTATTGTCCTCTACGTGATACTACAAATGCAATACCATTTAGTTCAATATTTCTAATAGACCAACCTGCAACAATTTCATTAATCTTCCTCTCTGGATTCCCTTTTCGGTAACCTTTATATAGCTCATTGTTAATCTCAGAAGAACTATTGCGCCACAAATGCAAACCTTGGACACAACGTACCTCTATATTGAAGGCAAAACAAATAAATAAAACGTTATTTTGTTGAAAATATCATTAAAGCTGTAAAGAGCCCAAAGCTGAAGGAAGGGAAGGGGAAAGGGAAAAAACTCTAAAAATAAGGATCAAGTCCTAAAACAAAAATTTAGAGTATTCCATGCAAAAGATTTGAAGTCATGCATATAACAAAGGGGAAAAGTCAAGTGACAATATGGTACTAGCCATACAATGCCAACATGGCGGACATGCCGTTCAGTAAACACTACAAAATGCCAAATTTTGGAAAGGATGGCTCTAGTAACAATCAATGTGAAAAAATATTTTTTATTGTATAAGTCATGAGAATTAGCCTCGTTTGGTTACACAAATCATTTTACCTCATCTCATCTAATCATTACAACTTTTCCAAACTTTGACTTAAAATACAATAAAGAATTCAATTTTTTCAAACTCCAAATAAAAACAATATCAAAAAATTATATTCTAATAATATTTTATTCAACTTTTATCTCATCTTATCTATGTAACCAACAAGGCCTTAGTGTATTAATCTTACATGGAGAGAAATAAATACCATAAGACCCACCATGATTACTTAAATGTAAAATCATAACACATAAATGTTTCTGTATTGTTTCTCCATTGTGTTCATGAACTAATATGCTCAAGAATTTAATGTGGCGGCATAAACTTGCCTCTCCAACAATATACCTATACCCAGGTCAATCAATACAGAATGTGCACCCTATATTTTATTGGAGAGAAACAAGAATCTATGAAAAATAAAAAGTGCAATTGGTGTATACCTTCTTGCACTCCCGGAATGGAAAACTCCAGAAAGGAAACAGAAACTGTAGAGTTTGGAGAGCACTGACTTTGCACATTATAAATGGGAACACCAGAAAAGAAAGCAGGATCAAGAAAATTGTTTGTTTGGGGATATGTATCTGAGCCCTGACAAATTTTTGAAAAAAAGTCAAACTAGCAGCATAACTGACACAAATTTCAAGAGAGGTGAAGCAGGATAATAATAGTGACTATATTGCTCATGAGTAAGTAGAGGGAATACTTGTTATTAAAGAAAAATAGAAATAGCTTACCGCAACACCAGTAGCTAAGCTATCAACAGCATCAGAGATGTTGATATTGAGAGATGTCAAAACCATATTCTTAACCAAAACTATCATGTGAAAAGATTTGGATCAGTAAAGATAAAACATTCATATTCTCACTGGATCAAATAATCAAAATTAAAATGATAGAATGAGTGAGTGTGTGTGCGTGCGCGCGCGCGTATGTGAGAGAGAGAGATACTTTCTCCAAGAGACTGATTATTCCCAGTGAAAAGGAAAGTTGCTTGACAGGACCCTGAACTCCTGCATGACTCGTTTGGTAAGTCTGTAAATGGAAGAAAATCAGTCCTCACTGCACGATATTCAGGAGCTGGCACTTGTAATAGAGGAGGCCATTCAGGAGGGTTAGGAATGGGACAAGTGGCAGCTTGATCCAGATCTGAATATTCCAACCCACAAACTTTCTCACATTGCCCATCCCCCGTTGTATCAACACAAGAACAGCCACAATTATTTGAAGGTTTATCCAATTGATTATTGATAAATGCTTGAAGGGAAACAAGCAATATACAGAGGACGAAAGGGAAAGAGATGAGCCGGATATTTGTCTTGATATTTCGTTTCTGAAGAAAAAACAAAGGACGATAACGATATCAACAGATATAATTCACAGTGATACGATTTCAAAACTTAGCAACAAAATGTTCAGAACATATATGCACGCTGCAACTGTTTAGGGTAAAGCCTACCAAGAAGCGCAAGCGCACACATTATTTTATTTTATTTTTTATTTTTAGTTAATCTTGTTGCTTTCTAATAATAAATATAATCCAAATTAAAGACGGTGAAGGCAAGTTTGAGAATTGTTTTATGTGTTATTACAAATAAATAAGGTAGAGAGATTCAAGCCCGTGTATTATAAGAATAAATAAGCAAAGTCGGTTTGTTTGATTTGTTGTTGTCAGCTCCTAATGTTTTTTTCCTTTTAACATTTCTTTGTGTCTGGATGTCAGTTTATTAACCAATTACCTATTTTTTATTAAAGAGAAGACCTTAGTTTAGTAAGAGACAATAGATAAAAGACTATGCCGCTGTGGACATAGTCATCATATCAACTATTCCAATAACCTATATACCCCCGGGCAAAAGAATGAAACAAGGATAATGGAACTACGAATACTGAAGAGACAAGCTGAATAGATTCAATAATTTATATCCATGTGAAAAACTACCATCAACGCTACCAACATATCCACCCATTAAGCTAATCAAAGAGAACCCACGAAGTCAAACAACCAAAAGATAGATATTTCCGAAAGGTAAAAGGAAAACGAAGCCACTCTTGGATCAAAAGGCCAGGAAAGATAAAAGAACATAGACATTCCAAACGACAATTAACCAAAGAAAAACAAGCGTAAAATTATCGTTCATCCTTTTATTTCTTTCCGAATTCTTATAATTTCGAAAGTAGCGGTACTCTCAAAGAGAGCGAGAGAGAGAGAGAGAGAGGATGAAAATGGACCTGGTAGGTGACGTTCTTTCTGAGGAGAGCGTTGGCCTGGGTCCAGAAGCTGGCAGGACCAAGGGATGGGTCCGCCATGGAAGCCGGAGCCACCGGACTTTCCCTCCACGGGGAAATATGACCGTTGCAAACTTCCCGGTGGATATCGGAAATACAAAACTCCGACAAATATAAGCAAGAATTTCTCCCAACTAAAAGCCCTCTTTGTTCACTTTGTTCCGCTTGTCTCAACTTTCAAATTTTATTCAACGTCTATATAGATAACACGCGCACACACACAAGCGTAATGGTAGCACAGTGAGAGCGGAAGAATTCCATGACCTAAATGACTAGATTGTCCCTTCTGTGACGCTGTCCTTATTAATTTCGGAAATTCTACCGAAACTGCCCTTCTGTAAATGACCATGTTCCCCCCTTCACGCGGTTTTGACTCTTGATGGTGACGTGTCCTCCATGTTGTCCAAAAGAAAAATGCTACGTGTATTAAATGTTGTTATGGAGTGAGTGGAATTTTGACTTGTTGAATTTGTTCAATTCAAAATATTCAAGTTAAAATTCGAATTTTTTATTTATTATTTATTTGAATTTGATTAGATAAATTAAACTTTTAATTTGAATTCAAACTCATCTGACAAATGAATTCAAATCGAGTTAAACTTTATTTTTTTAATAAAATTTAAAATTAAATAAATAAAAATATAATAAAAAATAATATTTAATATCTAACTAATTGAGATTTATTTATTATAATAATATACTATATACTTACATATATTGTTAATAATATACATAATATGATAACATATATATATTTCATATCTAGTTCACATCTACTAATATATAAAATTATTAAATTTTATATATTAATTATTGTACAAAATATAAAATATAGTTATAAAATATATTTATTATATAGCCATAAGTAATTAGATTACATATTACATATTTAATTATAAAAGCGTTATACTTATATTATTAACAATACATATATATAACATATATATGTGTATATCTTATCAATATATGAATTAATTTTAATCAAGTCGATTCGAGCATGAAAAAACAAGTTTTAGTTGAGTCGAGTCAAGTCGAGTTTTGTCAAGTACGTGTCATTTACTAATCGAGCAGATATCTGATTTTACAAGCGACTTTTTTTTTACAAGTCAAGTTCGATTCAAATTTTATCGAATGAGTATCGAGCCGGCTATCAAGTAGTCTGATTTATTTATAACCCTACGTGTAAATGTGGAGTTCACAAAAATTGTATAATTATTTCTAAAATATATTATTAAAAAAATTAATTTTTTATCTAAATTTATATTTTTTTAAATAATTATACAATACTTATTAATTCATAACTATAAATATTGTTTTTCTATTAAAATATTATTATATCTTCTCAATTTGCCTATTTGATATGTTCCTAATGTAAATTATATTTTTCTATTTTTTATTTCAAATATTTTTAAACATATTTAAATATTTTTTAAAAATAAAATAAAAATATCAATTATATTAATGATTATTTTCTTAATATATATATATATATATATATATAAACAGTGATGGAACAAGAGGAACATGCCAATATTATTCATATCTAAAAAACGCAATGAATATACAGAGAGTCTCCCAGCCAGCACCCCAACGCAAATTTTCGCTCCCAGCTTTTTTGTTCCTTTTTTTTTATCTCTTTTATTTATAAAAGCTATGTATAAAACATCCTATTTTATGCAATATGCCAAGACGAACAATTTCAAAGAAAATACAGGATCTCATTTTTGCGATGCCACTCACAAAAATAGATCATTTTGTTAATAGTAACAATACTGGAACAATTTCTTATAATTATTTATATAATTATATTTAAATTAAGAATATTGAGATGAAGCGATTTTATTTTTAGAAATTAATTTATACAGTTAAACTTGATCTCGCACCCTTCATTTTTTTTATTTTTCAATGACGTGTAAATTACCTATAGTTTTAATAACATGAGATGTCCATTACAGGAGAAAAACTGGAGCCCACGACGACAACATGAAGTATTGTTCTAATTCTGAGATATTTCCAAGAAGGTGGGATTGGTTACAAACACACACACACATATATATATATATATATATATATATATATATATATTAGAGATGAACAACGTGCTTTCTAGTTTAGTAAAATGATTATAAATGATCATATAATTTTTAAAAAAAATATAAATTCTAACAAATATTTAACCGATAATAAAAAATAAATTTCTTAACAACGTCGAAAAAATTATATAAAAATAATATGAAGTGATGAAAGATAACTATTTAATAATTATTATAATTTTATTTCTAAAATACTATTATTTGAATTTAATGTTTCATAATAAATTCAAATTGGAAAACAAATAATATTTTATTTAAATAATTATATTCGTAAATGTAGTTGGCAAACAGATTTAAATTTAATTATTTTATATTTTTTTAAAATCAAATCACATTAATTTATAAGATTATTTTTATGTAATTTTTTTTATAATTAGAGTATTTCTATTTCTATATTATAATTTCTTTATTAGATTCCATAATTGTTTAGCACAAAATTCAATAAATTACTAATTCGAAAAAGAGAAAAAAAAAAAGGCTCTAGTTTCAGATTAAATTATTAATTATATAATACTTTTTTTTCATCGAATGTGAATATTTTTTAGTAAAATAGACATGAGAGCCAAAAGAGAAAAAGAAAATAGAAAAGACTTTACTTTCAGATTAGTTATATATTACTCATTTACCTCCAGATATAAATATCTTTTTAATGAAACAGACAGAATAGTCCTTCATAATGTCCAATATATACCTGTGTTAGTTGATTTCAAATACTATTATCTAGCTTGTTCCTAGAAGATATTTTATAATATCAAATATGTACTATTAAGTTCCTTTTAAATTTAATAAAAAAAACAAAACGATTTAATAGAAAATAAGAAAATCTGTTAAATGACCGTTATCTTTCATCACTTTACATCAATTTAAATTCAATTTAGTCAAATTCAAAATGTTTATCCTCCTAAAATTATTATCCAAAAATCAAGTGATTAATGAAATACAATTGATTTATTAGAGTATTCTTAGTGGCTTATCTAAACCTTTATCGATTGAATTTCAACTTCCATTAATCAAATTTGATTAAAAACCGCCCCATAATAGAAGAGAAATGGTAGATGCAGTCATAAAATTGCAAGCGGCATGCAGCCGTTTTAGAAAAAAGTGAATATATATGGAACCCACGTGAAAAAGTTAATTTTTTTTTCTAAAGCGACTGCACGCCGTTTACAACTCTACGACTGTATGTAGCATTACCCATAATAGAATCTTTAGGAATTACCCATAAAACCTCAACGTGATTGAATATAATAATTCATAAATCTTATCATTTTTAAAATCCATTTTTAAGCGATTTTTAAATTCTTTGGTTTAAGTCCTCTATTTATTTTTTCACTCAAATTCTCAACATCAAAAGGCGGCAAGTCGATTTTTTTTAAAGGAAATATCTATCTATCTATATATATATATATAATCGGTATCAATATGTGCAATGATCAAAATCTTATCAATCAACAGATGAAAGATAGAAAGAGAGCCAAATATGCATGAAAGTAAAACCTTTCTGTTTAATGTCAGTAATGACATTATGCTGGAAAAGACGACATTTTTCTTGGGTTTTTGAAATAGTGAAGGTGCGCTCAACGGTTTTCACCTTGAATTCTGTAGCAAAAACCTTCTCTTTCGAAGTTTTGTTGTAAAGAGAATCAAAATCAATCTTTGGCATATGCCATTGATCAATATCTGGCAAATCATTTTGTTCAAAAACACAATCTTCTTCATTAATAATATCAGGCGGTAATCCTAATCTGGAACTAACTGACGAGCTAAATCTAAACATTCTGCTCATCTTGGTAATGACCAAAGCAAAACTCAGGTACTTCTTAAGTACCTTTACCTTACTCTGCTGCATTTCGTAACACATACCGGTGGGTCACAACAAGAATCCTTTCATGCCCTAACACTGCCTACCCTACTTCAAAAAGGGACATACTGTTTAGCCTTGGTAATCGACTGCGGTGGCGCCAACAGAATAAAGTAAAGAACAGGATAGGGAGACAGAGTGTCTCAGAAAATTATCAAGATAAACAAGAGGCAAAAATAGAGATAATCAATTAGTAACAAAATTGAAAGTGGCTCTGATACCATAAACGCGGAAGTAAGTGTAAACAAATTAAATGATACAAAAGATAATAAAAGACCAGATAACTGGATAATCTGAAATATGATAATCTGAAATATGATACAGATATGAGGCCGCAGAGTCGACCAAATGCATGTAATGCTATGCAAAATAATTAATGAAGATAACTTTGATCCAAAAAATTCTTCATTTAAATAATAGTCTTACACAAATTAAACAAAATTACAAGATTCGAGATTTTTGAAAGTTGGGAGCAAAAATTCTTATCAGAGAGAAGGGGGAAAACTCTCTGCCTCCAAATGAAAACTAAGGTCTCCTTTTATAGATGAAGGAGCATTTACAAAAGTAAGTCCCAGAGTAAATCACGGGCGAAATAATAAAAAGCAAAAATAACTCTGTACCAAGTACCAGAAATGGACTTGTCATTTTGTGCTGTCACTTTTGAATGAAAGCAGAGTTGTCTGTACCAAAAGTATTTTGTCTTCTTGTGCCTACAAGTTATCTGAGTGGACTACAGTTAAGGTTTTCCAAACTGGGACGAAGGGTACTATTTGTCATGTCCAAAAGTATTGCTGTAATTATTAGAAGCGTCTGATTTTTCAGCTGAATCTTCACTATTGTTTTGATCCTTAATGGATTTTTTCAATAGCATCATGTTATTATGTTGTCCTTCGATGGATTTTTCCAATAGTTCAATCATATCTCTGTTCTGCTTCTTCTTGGAATTTTTCTTTGAAGAAGAAGAACTTTCTATATCTGAGTCTTTCTTCTTTGGCAAAGTTGAAGTCTTTTTATTTGAGGAAGTCTTCTTCTTTTGTTTAGAAGATGAACTCGGTGTATCCTTTTCTGTAATCTCTAGAAAATGAAATGTTAACTCTGCTTGCGTCTTTGGTGATGGAAACTCCTCCCAATGCTTTAAATTGGGAACTAGTGGTGGAAAATCTTTCAAAACTTTTGACGTAAGATCTGGGGAGTACTGAAATTTATCCCAATACTTTACAAAAAAACGACGAACAAGAATATCGCCGTTCTTTTCGTAAGTCCATTTTAATATCCATAGGATTTTATATCTGATGCAAAAATGAATTAAGAATGGTAATTTCGCATTCATACGATCCATCTTAGGTGGAGCAGCCGTTTTAAAATGGGTGAGAACTGGCTGCAAATTGTCAGGATAAATATCTGGAATAGGGCCAAATTGTTGTCACCATTGCTGAAACCATAGGAGAAATTTGGTTTTGCATTTCTTGTCAAAATTAAAAAACCAAGAATGCGATAAATCTGGGGTTTGGTAAAAAGGAAAATGAAGCCAAGAATCAATATAATCATGATAATTATATTGAATTGACGTATTTGGTATACTTTTAAGAGTATTGGGATTGGTTCCCCATTCCTGTTGGGTCATAACACTGACCAGATAACAGTTATGGGAAATTTTTTTTGAAGGATCTACTTTGTTGTAGATCGATTTTAGGGATATTGACCCAGTGTGAGACAATATCGAAAGATAAAATTTCAGGTCTTTAGTTGGATATCTAGGAGTCTAATGCCAACTTGGGAAAAAGTAATGAAAAGTTATTTTGAAAGGATCTGTATCTATCAAATTTTCAATGTAAAATAGATTCTGAAAATAATTTTTTTGGTAATTTTCTGTCTTGGAGGCAGAAGGTAATCTGGGTCTTGCCAATGCCAAAGGATTGGACAATGGATCATGTGGCATAGTTAATGCCGAAGCAAAAGAACTGGGGGTTACTGGTCTAGGTATCTTTTCTATAGGAGTGTATCTGTTAGCAACTTCCAGTAGAGAAGCTACTATTGGCAAAAATAATGAAGTAAGAGGAGCAAGGAGAGGCGGGGGCCTCTGGGAACTCTTTGACTTCTTTTTCTTACTCATGTTTTCTGCAAGAATTCACGGGTAAGGAAATCTAAGATCGAATTTTCAGACCTTTTAATATATTCGATATAAAAATCAAAAACACTTAAAATAGCTTGCTATCGTGCAAAAATATGTTTGGATGCAATATTTTGAACTTCTTTTTCTAAAACATATTTAGCGCTTTTGCAATCAATTTTTAAAAGAAATTTTTCATAGAGCAGATTACTTTGAATTTAGAAATGCATAGTACTATAAATAATATTTCTTTTTTAATAGTACTATAATTATGTTGTGCATGATTCCAGATTTCAGAATGGAAGCGAACAATTTGTTCAGAAGAACCTGGCGAAACAATTTGTTTTAGAATGCCACCATAACCTATGTCAGAGGCATCAATTTTGACAATTTTAAAAGAATCAGAATTAAGTATTCCAAGGCATGGAAGAGTTTTGACATATGCCTTGATTTGCCTAATTAAATTGGTGTGGATATCAGTATATGGAGGAAGACTGAGTTGAAGTCTCTCAAAGAGAGGACGACACTGTTTTCTCATGTCCTTGTAAAAATCTGCAATATAATTCAGCGAATCAAGAAATCTTTGGAGTTGAGTTTTATTAAGAATAATATCAAGAAATTTGTCAGCAAATTCAATAGTTCTTTGAATTAGCTTGATTTTACCTTCAGTAATATCATAACCAAGGAATCTAATCTTGGTTTGGAATAATTTAATCTTTTTTTCAGAAACCACCAGACCATTATGTCGAATGATATCAAGAAAAATTGACAAATGTTTCCAGTGATCATTAATGGATTTTGAAAAAATTAAAAAATCATCAATATAAACAATAGTAAAATGGTTAAAACTACTAAAAATATCATTCATGACGTTCTGGAATTCACTATGAGCATTTTGAGCCCAAATGGCATCACGTTCCACTCATAGTGATCAAAAGGAGTATTGAAAGTAGTCTTGTATCGGTCAGGTGCCCTAATTTGGATCTGCCAAAATCCAGACTTAAGGTCAAATTTAGAAAAAAAATAACTGCATCACTAAGCCTATAAACTAAGTCACTTTTGTTGGGGATAAGGTATCTAATCTATTCCAACACTTTGTTCAGGGGTTTGTAATTTATGACTAAACGGAGTGTTCCATGCTCAATCTCAGCATTTTTCTGAACATAGAATGCAGTACATGACCAAAGTGACTTACTATGCCTGATAAGACCTTTCTAAAGAAGATCAGTAATTTCTTTTTTGTAAAATTCTAAAGTCTCACTATTAATTTGAATAGGTCGAGCCTTAGTTGGAATATTTTTTCACAATAATCTTTAACATAAGGTAAAGAAATTTCATATTTTTCCAATTCCAAAAAGAATTTGGAAAGTCGGAGCAAATATCAAAAATCAATTTTTTATAAAAATCATCAAATTTTTTATTGAAGTAATGGATCAGATAAATGCTCAGAAATCTTTTTAAATCCTACTTCCTATTGGAGGAAATTCAAATGATTAATTTTTGCAGAAATTAAAGATATTTTTCCTTTTGACGTATCGGCGTCAAATTTGAAAGCAAATTTAAACTTCACTTTTTGTCCGAAGGGATCGGTAGTAATCTCATCTTTTTCAGTCAAAAATGGACAAATGGAATTAATAAAAGGCATTCCTAAAATAACATCCCAAGTCATGTTTTTAACCAAAACAAATGGAATTCTAAAACAAACATTATCTTGACAAACATGGGCATTATTGAGCTCATAATTGATTTTCATCTTATATCCATTTGCCGCTGAGAGTTTCTCAGAGGATTTTTTGAAGTATTTAGTAGGAACTAAGCCTTCACGGATGTAATTAAGATCCGAGCCCGAATCAATTAAAGCTATAACAGAAAAAGAAAATTCATGGCAAACAACAATTTCAACCTTAGAATACCATTTGGTAGGCATAGGTTGTTTAAGCAAACAAATGGCCTTGGGAGGTTCAGAGGATTCACCGTGGTCTAGGACTTTTGTTTCCTCATTATCGAAAGGACATACTTGATCAAAATGTTGTTTAATTTTAAAAGAAGCAAATCTTGTTTAAAATATGAATTTTCAAGTTTGGGGGAGTTAATCTCAATTTTGAATTCAACAAGCTCTTTCTTGATTAAAAAAATTTCATGTTGTAAATCATTTATTGAAACATTTTTCGGTTTCTTATCGAAACGTCTTAATGTTTCTTGAAAACTGATTTTCTCTTGAGAAGTTTACCGCTCTCTACAAGTCATAATCTTCTTGAGCTAATTGAGATATTTCTCTTTTAGCTCAATATTCTCAACTTGAGAAATCAAAGTTAAAAGAAGATTCTCTTGTTCTTATTTCTTAGTTAAAACATTAATTGTCTTAACTACGGAGTTGCAACAAGAACCATTGCAATTGCAGCCAAACTTAATCATTGCTGAATTAAATGGTTCAGCTTCTGAGTGGTATTCTCAATCACTAGAGCTGAGTTCATCTTGGTCATAAGATGAAGTACTATTTTCAAGGAGGTGAAACAGTTCTTACTAGTCATCTTCACCAATATTCAAGGCATTAAACTTGTTCTTTAACTTACTGGGCTTTTTGGGATTAGGACATTTATCAGTATAGTGTCTTTTTTTGCCACAATTGAACATGTCCCTTTGGAAGGGTTTTTCAAAATTTTTTTATGAAAAAATTTTTTATGAAAAGGTTTTTTGTAAATTTCATCACGGGTTTTTCTCTTGTTTTTCTCATGAGGTTTTTTGAAAACTTTTTTAAAATGATTTCTCCTTTCACGAGATTGGGCGATAGGAGGAAGGCCAAATTGTTGACAGAAATTTCTCATCTTATATTTGGCTCTCTTTCTATCTTTCATCTGTTGATTGATAAACTTTTGATCATTACACATACTAATACCAAATTTCTTTATTACGCTAGTAATATTCCCGTAGGTATAACTATCGTAATCAAGTCTGCCGGTAGAATCAATTAGTGAGTCCTTAACCTTTAGAGCAAACAAATGGGGAAGACCATCAATAAATTTCTCTTTCCAGGAAGGTTTATCAGAATCACCTCGTTGCAAAACACGAGACATAAAAACACTTTCATACCAATTATAATCTGACATATTAGGATATCTCAAATTATTCAAATAATCAGAAACACGATTAGTAATATTGGAAGGGTTCCAATAAAATGCTTAATAATCGTATAAATCAAAATATTAATATCATCAAAGATTCCTTGTCCTATGGTGGTATCAAAAACAGGCGTTCCATCATCATTTTGCTTAACATCAAATTGAATCTTTTGTCTTGCTTCTTTAGTGAGATGTTGGTCCCACCAAGAACGAAACATGCCTATAAAACCAGAAACTAATATCTTAACAATGCCTGGTTGTAAGATATTATTATTAACGTAAGCATCGGCAACCATGCACATTTTTTGCAAGTATTGAGGACTTTTTGTTCAGACTGTCCATCAATATTCCACTCATATATCTTGTCAGCACTGGCTGAAAACTGATTTTGAAACATACGTTCTTCAATTTGTAAATCTGGTGGAGTAGGCCTAGTGAACCAGTTCTTCATAAAATTTATGTAGAAGTAAGTCTGGCTATTTCAGATTTTTCCAATAAAAATTCTTTAAAATCATCATTAATGACAGAATTATCTATCGAAGAATCATCTGTATAAGCTGCAATAAAATCAGAATCAACCCCTTGGCCATTTATGTCCAAAGCATGAATTATATATATAATTCATTAATTGATATAAATATATTTCTATATAATAGATTTTTAATCAATATTTTTTATATCTTTTTAGGAAGGGAAGAGAGAGCAACACTACTATAATCATTCCATGAAGGACATAACTTTTGAGGGATCAGAGGATAAGGAAATCAAAGAGAATGATATTAGTGATTGAGTTTGACTAAAACACCTATAATTATTCTATACGTAGTTATTCTAACAACAGAGAAATTCTTGGGGTAGGACTATCAATGGATTTATAGGTAATTTTTTATAGTTTTGATAAATTTACTATTTCTAATTCAAATCTATCATTTATAAATCGAATATATATTGCTAAGTGGCTGTTAAATTTAATGAACAAATGAAAAAATTGGTTAAGTGATTGTTAGATAACCACTTATTATAATAAAATACATATAAACATAATATAAGCCCAATGAGGTTTGAAAAAAAAAATGGCAATGATCAATCTAAATATTTGTTTTCTGATCAATATATATATATATATATATATGCTAACCACTCTATTATGAAGATAATTTATATAATTTATAAATTATTTATAAAGAAAACAGAAAAATTATAATTTTTATAATTTATCTAAATTTATATACATGATTTAAATTCAAATATATTCTAAAATTTAGCTAAGTTTAAATTTATATATATGATTTAAATTTAAGTTATATTTTAAATCATTTCTAAATTATATATAAATTTAATTTCTATATAATTCTAAATTTAAATTTATTTAGATTTAATTTAAAATTTTTATAAATTAAAATTAAAATAATTCAAATATAATTTGAAATTTTATATCTAACTAATCTAATCTACATTTTAAATTATATATCTAATCAATCTCATCTAAATTTAAAACATAACTATTATTTTGAATATCTAGTATTAAATTACCGTTAAATTTAACGGAAAAAAATGAGAAAATTCATTAAGTGACCATTAGATAGTCACTTATTATAATATATATATATATATATAATACAATAGATATGTGTGTGTATTATTGATATGTAGTTGAATAATGCTACATATACTTACAATTTTATGTAGAAAATCTATTTAATTTATCAGCTTTATTTTGAGATTCAAATTTTAAATTTTAAATTTCATTATGTTCATTACATCAATAGTTGATACGTCAACACATATTATTATGCGAATAAAAATTAATAGCACAAATAAGATTTTCCTTTGCCAAGATCCTCTAAATCAATTGGCAACACCTTGATTTTTCAATAAGAATCAAGGATCGAATCTGATCCCTCCCCATGTATCAAGAAATAAATAAATAAAAATTTTCCTTTATAATTTGTCGCACTCTTAAAAAACATATATTAATTTTCAAATTCTAAAACTTAGAAGTTAGAATTGAAGAAAGAGATACTGCATCATCATGTGTGGATTTTATAGTATTATTTATCAATGGAAGTTTGATCTGTAGTTTGCTGCCCACTTATTATTTTTTTATGGGTAATGCTACATACAGTCGTGGAGTTACAAACGGCGTGCAGTCGTTTTAAAAAAAAGTTAAATTTTTCACGTGAGTCCCATATATATTCATTTTTTTTTTCAAAACGACTGTACGTCGCTTGCAACTCTACGACTGCATCTATCATTTCTTTTTTTTTTATAACCACGACAACTTTGTTAAATTCAATGAGGTATTTTCTAGAACATGATTAGATAGGCAACTAATCAATCACATAATACACTTATTCAATTGACATTATAGTTTCACGTACTCTAAAAAATTTCGCATTCAAGTTCTAAAACTTACAAATGAAAAAATAATTCGCGTGTTAGTTGTATAGCATTATTGGTCTGGAATTCTCTCTTTATAAATATATTGGGGTTGATTTGTTATTTTTAGAAGTCGGCAACTTCATTCAAATATAAAGTTTGTTAAAAAAAACATCTATCCATAAATCGGTACTGTAAAGTCTGTATATATGTTGTTGATATGATGAGATGAATTGTGAATAGTAAAGTTTGTATATATACCGCTGATAATATGAGATGAGTTGAGAATAATAGAGCTGAAATTTGTTGAAATGAGTTGTGAATAATAAAATTTACTTTAGAATTCAAACCACCCCTAATTCATTTGTAATTTTTTTTTATAAATTTAAATCTTATAAAATAAATTATGTCTCGTTAATAATTATATAAATAATTTATTCTTCACACTAACTTGTAAAAAATGGTTCTTGCTAAAAATCACATAATGATTTTATAATACATTTTTAAAAACATGGGATTGGCTGTCACAAACAATTAACAAGATGTACTTATATTAAACAAAATGTACTTATACTTTTAATTTGTAGTTACGGGTGACAATGGTCTAGTCTGATCTGAAAAAAATGTGACCAATTCCATTCGGTTTAAGAATTTTTCCACCTTAGACCGAACCAAACTTCTATTCTATCCATACTGGTCCGGTCCAATTCGGTCCAAGGGTAGTCAAGTCTGGTCCAGGGGTACCTGATATGATTTAATTGACTAAATTTAATCCAAAATCTTGCAATAATGAAAAATAATTTTTAACCAAAATTTAATTATTTTCAGTCCAATTTATGTATCTATCACAAATTTAAGCCAAATAATATTAAAAAAAACTTACTCTTAAAACAATTGGCAAAAGAAAATTAATCTAAATAAAAAAGTTAAAAAAAAAACTCATCTTAATGGCCCTATTGCTAATAACATTATTATATTAGTATATTATAAATTTATATATTAATAAGTAATGATAAATTAGTAATAATATATTAAATAATAATAATACACTTATTACTTATAAGTTATTACTAATACTCCATATAGATATACTATAATTTATATTTTTATACTACAACTACTCAACTACTATAAATTATAATATGTTAATATTATAAAAATATATATTATATATCAATATGTTATACGACCACTATTAATCTACATTAATATTAATATTATAATTTATATACTATTATTTATATATACATATATATAATATATGGTGTGCATTCAGTCCGGTCCAGAGGGAGAAATGACCTAGATCGGGATCGATTTAGAAATCTTCGGTCCATGCAAAAAATGGACCGGACCGTTTTGAATTCCATCCGGTTCGGTCCGGTCCACTGGTCCGGTTCGGTCTTCTTACACCCCTATTTGCAGTTATATATTGTTGAAGTATGTAGCATATATCTGATAAGTATACAGTGGCAAGTGGCAGATAGCAGAGCGAGCAGACGAGGTACGGTACGAGAGTATTTTTGTACATTTTCTTAAGTACATCCGTACAACTAGGGTTAATATAATTACATATAATGTAACCCTATTTTGGATAATTGTGAAATTGCCGCTGCTCCCTCCCGTGGACGTAGACACAATGCCAAATCACGTAAATTTCTGTATTATTTCTCTCTTATTTTCTCTTTCAATTATTATGTATATTCATTATAATTGCAGCACGATCACAACAACTAGTATCAAGAGCTTAGATTACGATGTCTGGGGTTTCTTCTACGAAATTTGATATGATCAGGTTCAATGGATATGTTAATTTCAGATTATTATAGAAGAGGGTTAAGAATCTATTAGTGTAGCAAGACCTGGTAAGGACGTTAAGCAGAAAGCAACCAGAAGGCATGAACAAGACAGATTGGAAGGAACTGGAAGCGAAGGATGTGACGACTATCAGGTTTTGTCTTGCTAATGATGTGATGTATCACGTCATGGATGAAGAATCACTGACGGCAGTTTGGCTGAAACTGGAAAGTCAGTATATGTCCAAATCATTGACAAACAAGTTTTATCTTAAGAAAAAACTATATGATCATAAGATGTCAGATGGCTCAAATTTGAGCCAGCACATCAACATGTTCAATCAAATCATCAGCGATCTAAAGCGAGTTAATGTGAAGTTTGACGACTAAAACAAGGCATTGATGTTGTTGAATTCCCTAACGACATCTCCTACATACGAAAATTTGGTTATAACTCTGATGTGTGGGAAATAAACCCTCGAGTTGCATGATGTCACAGGTACCCTATTAAGTTTTTATCAACAGAAGAAAGCCAGTGATTAGACTTCACAAGATGAAAGGCTTGTGTTGAGAGGTAACAAGGAACGTGGAATAAGTAAATCTCGAAATGGATTGGGTAACAACAAAGCTCGGTCTAAATCTAGGAAGAAAAAGGACATCACGTGTTACAAGTACGGGAAAAATGGGCGCATTAAATGAGACTATCCAGAGAAAAAGAAAGGGAATGCAGAAAACAAAGAGAGTCTATCAAAGTCAGTAAACGTAGTGGAAGAAAAAGATTCAGATATCAGTGACAGTGATATCCTTTCAATTTCCTCTAGTTCAGATCATCTAACAGACTTGTGGATTATGGATTTAGCATGCTCCTATCACATGACACCCAAAAAAAATTGGTTTGAAACTTACAAGTTAGTGAATTCTGGTTTTGAACTGATGGGTAATGATGCATCTTGCAAAATTGTTGGAATAGGGAATATCAGAATTAAAATATTTAATGGTGTGGTTGGAACATTGTGTGAGTTTAGACATGTACCGTATTTAAGAAAGAATCTAATTTCATTTGGTACTTTAGATTGTTATGGCTGTAGTTACAAATCTGTAAGTGGAGTAATGAAAGTGAGTAAATGTGTCTTAACAATGATGAAGGGACAGAAACTAGCAGAAAACATTTATAGATTTTTAGGTACCACAGTTGTAGGTGGAGATGTTGTTGTAGTGTCTAAGTTTGATGGTACAATCTTGTGGCATATGTGTTTGGGTCATATAGGTGAGTGTGGGATGATGGAGCTTTATAAGAGAAAACTATTGAAAGTTGTCAAAATATGCAAGCTCAATTTCTGCAAGTTTTGTGTTCTTGGAAAACACAATAGGGTGAAATCCAGGATAGCTACACACAAAATAGAGGTGATTCTTGATTATGTTCATATAGATCTTTTGGGGCTAGTTAGTATAACATCACATGGATGATATATATATTTCGTGAGTTTCATTGATAATTACTCGCAAAAGTTTGGGTGTACTTTATGTGGCACAAGTTAGAAACGTTTGTCAACTTCAAGTTGTGAAAAATTAAAGTAGAGAACCAAACAGAGAGGAAAATTAAATGCCTCAAGTTAGACAATGGTACTGAGTACACAGATTCAAAGTTTTAGGAGTTGTGTGAACATCATGAGATTAAGAGAAAGTTCACAATTCGAAAGACACCACAGCAAAACGGTATAGTGGAAATGATGAATAGAATGATAGTTGAGATAGCTTAGTATCTCAGGCTGAATGCAGGGCTTACAAAGAACTTCTAGATAGAGGCAGTGAATATGACATGTTTCTTAATTAACAGATAATCAAGGACAACAATAGATAAGAAAGTATCAAAGGAGGTGTGGACAGGCAATACGGTAGACTACTCCGACTTGAGAGCATTAGAATATCCAACCTACACGCACGTCTCTAGTGAAGACAGATCTAAACTTGATGCAAAGTCTAGAAAGTATATCTTTTTGGGTTATTAAAAAGGAGTGAAAGACCTCAAGCTATGGGATTCGAAGGTAAACAAGGTAGTGATCAACAAGGATGTGGTTTTTGATGAAAAAGTCATGTTATAGCATACTCAAAAAGAAGAGAAACAAATGCCAAAAAATTACAACAGCAATGAGCATGGGATGCAGGTGAAGTTAGAGACCCACAATAAAAATGACAATCACAAATTTCAGAGAACTCTAGTTGAAAGAGTCAGGAGCATCACACTATAGCCACAGACAGGCCAGACGCACTATCAAGCCACCTATTAGGTATGGTTTTGAGGATTTGGTTTCTTATGCACTTATTATTAGTAGCGAAGAACCTACTACTTTTCAAGAGACAACACTGGGCCAAGAGGAAAATGGATGAATGGGTGCCATGGTGAGGAAATGGTGTCTCTGCATAAAAACCAGACATGGGATTTGGTAGAGCTTTTAGAAGAGAAGATATTGATAGGACGCAAATGGGCGTATAAGAAGAAAGAAGCAATATCAGAAAAAGAGGGAGAAAAATCCAAGGCTCACCTAAAATGATTACTCATAGAGAAAATGGATTGATTATGATGAGATCTTTTTTCATGTGGTCAGACACACTTCAATCAGGGTAGTGTTGGCTTTGGTAACACATTCAGACATGTAGTTTGAGCAAATGAATGTAAAGACAGCTTTCTTTGATAGTGATTTAAAGGAGCATAATTACATGGTACAGAGAGGTTCACTCATCCTAGATTGGAGCACTTAGTCTGTAAATTAAAGAAATCACTGTATGGGCTGAAGCAGTCTCCGAGGCAGTGGTGAAAGCGATTCGACTTCTACATGATCTGGATTGGCTACAAGCGATGTGAGTATGATTGTTGTATTTATGTGAAGAATCTTGATGATTCATTTATTTTTCTGTTACTCTATGTGGATGATATGTTGATTGCTGCAAAGAGTATAAGTGAAGTTGACAAGTTGAAGACTTTGTTGAGCAGAGAATTTGACATGAAAGATTTGGTATGGCCAAGAAGATTCTTGGGATGGAACAGAGCTTTTAAGAGATTATAGCTATCTCAAGATAGCTATATTGAGAAGGTGTTGGACAGATTCAACACAAGTAATGCAAAACTAGTGAGTGCACCATTGGCGCATCACTTCAGAATGTTTACCACACAATGCACAAAGATAAATGATGAGGTTCACGACATGTCAAAGGTTTCATATGCAAGTGTAGTGGGGTGTTTGATGTATGTTATGGTTTGCACAAGATCAGATTTGGCACAAGCTGTCAATGTGGTGAGCAAATTTCTATCAAATCTGGATCGACAACATTAGGATGTAGTCAAGTGGATTTTCAGATACTTGAGGGGTACTACAAATTATAGTATCATGTTCAGCAAACAGCAGAGTGATCCTTCAGTTGTGGGATATGTGAATGCAGACTATGAATGAGACTTAGATGATAGGAGGTCTATCACAGGATATGTATTCACTCTTGTGGGAGAACCTATTTGTTCGAGATCCATGGTATAATCTCTAGTTGTACTATCTACTACTGAGTAAAAGTATATGACAATTGCTAAGATTGCCAAGAAAGTTTTGTGGCTTACAAGGTTGGTCAAAGAACTAGGTATCCAACAATGTGGAGTTCAGTTGTATTGTGATAGTCAGAGAGTACCATTTATTTGGTAAATAACCATGTGTATCATGCGAGACCAAGCACATAGATGTGAGGTTTTACAAGATCGGGGAGTTAGTTTCTTGTATTAAAATACTAGTTAAGAAAGTTCACACCTCTGATAATGCAACATACATGTTGACAAAGCATGTTACTACAGATAAGTTTAAGCATTGCTTAGACTTGATTAACGTCTCTAGTTGCTAGATAGAAGGCGCTCCAACCTATTGTCCTAGGTGAAGTTCTCAGTTATGTTTCATTTTTCTCTTAAGGGTGGATACTCACCAAGGTAGAGATTGTTAAAATATGTGACCCATATCTCATGAGTATGCAGGGGCGAGTAGCAGATGATAATGAAATTACAACTAAAGTTAGTATAAATACATATGATATAACCCTATTTTGGATGATAGTAAAATTATCATCGCTCACTCTCGTGGATGTAGGTACACCGCCGAATCACGTAAATCTCTGTGTTATTTCTCTCTTAATTTCTTTTTTGATTATTTTGTATATTCATCATAATTGCTACATGATCACAACATATATCATATCCTTAAAAAACATTCATGCTCAAAGTCTAGGGCTTAAGTTTGAAGAAAGAGATAGTATATTATATGTTATTGGTCGACGGTTCCTTATTTTGTGGACGATTTATTATTTTTGAATGACGACAGCTTTGTAAAATTGACGTATGTTTAAAAAAGTATCTTCTTATAAAAAAAAATCTATATATGTTCATAATCATAACAGGGCTGGTTCTTGTCTTACGCAAGTTAGGCAATTGCCTCAAACCCCCTAATGACAAAAGGCCCATTCTCAAAAATTTTAAAATATAACTTAAAAAAAAAAATCATTTAAAAAATTAATTAATTTAATAAGAGAATAAAATTATTAAATAGATATTATATGTCATTATTAGTTTTTAAAGTATCTCATATAAGAATTGTTTCAAGTACTCTATTTATAATAATATATTTATTTTTTTTATGATTATTAGTTTATTATATAATGTGATAATTATAAATAACAAAATATAATTTTTGAATGTTTATAAAAAAAATTTGTATGATTCTTTGAAGAGGCAAGGGCCCATTTTTTATATGAACTTTATTGATGATAATTATTATAATTGCTTCTAGGTCTCTTTTAAATATTAAGAATACTTTAAAATATCTAGTATGGTAGAGAAATAATTTGAATTAAAATGTTTTATTGAATTTTGAGTGAGAAAAAAAATTAAATTTAAAAATATGTGAGAATACATAAAAACAGTTTATTCCCAAACGATAACTAAAACTCAAGAGCACGTTATACTAGCTAGATTGGAAAAAACCTTTTCTATATCGATTTTTTTTATAATAAAAATTAAATTGGTTATTAGTTGAAAAGTTAGAATAAATCTTAATTAATAATTTTATTTGGCAAATAAAATTGTATTTTTCTAAAATAAAAATGTAATGTAAATATTAAAATTAATTAATTTAATTTTACTTTAATCAAAAAAATAAAAAGTCTCAATCATAAATTTTATCTTAAATCTCTTAACTTATTCAGCCGACTCTAAATCATAGCTATTCTAAAACTTAGAAACGAAGTAAGGGATGGTGTCATGATCATGTACTAGTGGTCGTACCAATTTTGTTTTTTAACATTATTATTATTATATATTTGTGAATGATAATAAAAAAAATTTAATATTGCATGGTTTATAAGGTATTAGGTTTTATTACCTGTCTTGTGATTTTCGCGGAAATTGAAAATTAAATGATCAATCCGAGTCTATGACCAAGTGTTATTATATAAATAAAAGATAAGAAATATAGATAGAAGACTAACTGAGGTTACTACTTGTTTTTAAAAGATTCATGACGAAAAGATAATTGAGAGACCATGCTTGAAGTCTTCGATCTAGCGAGTAATTAAAGGAAATGACTGCATGTACGCGGTAGATCAGTTTCAAACGTCTGAAACTTGTAGCAAGGGAACTGATGATCTACCATTACTAGAAAATTGAAAGTGATATCTTTTGATTAACGCAATTAATAACGTGGACAATAGAGATATGCAAACAAAAACCAAAGAAACAATTAGTGTATATATATATATATATATATATGGGATTCTTTCAAAGCATTATTAATTAAGTAGGTTGAAAAATGATCACATAAAATAAAATTATGTTTGCGTGCATTCGACAAAACTCGGATCAATTCTTTTAATAAAATAAGCCCTCAAGATCAAACTTAATGACTATCGGGATCACATTATTTAATAATGTACGTGTCTAAGACTTCTAATAACTAAGACTAGTACTATATATTAGCATATAATTTTAGTTTGGAAAAGTATTTCACTGGGAAGTGTTTTAGTTTTTAAGTTAATTAAAATATTATTAAAATATTATTTTTTTAGATTCGTGAAAATTAAATTGTTTTATGTATTTTTTTTAAGTTTGGAAAAGTTTTCATGATTAAATAATGATTAAAGGAAATATATATTTTTTATACAGAAGAAAATTGATTTAAAATTGAAAAATATTTTTGTTTGTAGTGTAATTTAGATATTGAGATAAAATGAGATAAGATAAAATGAGAAATTTTTGCCATCTAAGTCTTGCCTTACTGTTGGAACGTTGTATGTGGAGAAATTGATTTGGGAGCTAAAAATCAAGTGTCAGGAATCTTGTTCGACCCTGCAGGCTTGACACTTGGTTCGAGTCAGATTCTCGCTTGACCCTAGGTCAATACTTGGCTCGAGTAAGATTCAGACAGAGAATTTCGCTTGACATTTTGTTAGAACGATATTTGTAAGAATTTTGAAATTAGATTTTCAATGTCCTTTTTACTATAAATATGTTATATTTGACTACTTAAATACGTTTTTTGGTATATTCTGAGAGAGAATAATTGTCTAATAAGTGCATATTGTGTGAGAGAGCAAAAAATTTTAAAGAGAATGAGTTAAATGACCTTGTTTGTATTCGTGAATGAACGCATCTTATTTCAATTCATCTCAAATTCATCATTATATTTTTTTATATTTTTATATAAAATACAAATCTCAATACAGCCTTTTCAATTCCCAAAATAATAATATTAAAAAATAAATTCATTTTAACTCATTTTATCTCCAAATCCAAAGGTGTTTATAATATCTTCTGATTAATTAAATTTCTACAATCACGTAGACGTAGGCAATTTATCAAATCAAGTAAATTATATGTTGTGTGATTAATTGTAATTGTTTTTTATTTGTATTTAATATCGTTAATGTGTGTGTTTTGCCACTTATTAGTGCTGATTCATTATCTTGTACTAAGCTAGATCACCATTTAATTTGTTAAATGAGTTATTATAAGTAAATCGTTAAAAAGACGATTAATTATTGGTATATCGTTAAAATGATAGTTATAGGTGTATCGTTAAAAAGAAGATTAGAAATATTTTTATTATATTAATGATAAACTAGAAGTAATATTTCTTTATTGTCTTTCGAGTTTTCATTTTCATTTTCTTAGGCAGAATATAGTCGTAGTGTTGACCCATTATAACTACACTATATATCGCGCTATTTAATTTGTTAATAATAGTACAGTATTAACTTTTAGAGATCATAATATCAAATCAAATTCATTATCATCGAAATTAAGAGTTTTGATTTTCATAATTTTAGAAGATTTTGTATGATCCGCTGATTTGATTTTTATAAATGATCATGATATTTATCTTATCTCATTTATATATATATATATATATATACTTTTCTTATGAATAATCAAAGATGTAGTCCTCTTTTTTTTTTTTTTTTTAAACTCATATTCTATTAAAACTTCATTTATGTCATGAAATAATTTGATACAAATAAATGAAAAATAATAGTTATTAATTTTTATTGTCTTATAATTTTTATTTTTCTGTTTGAATAAAAATGTTGATCCTCAAATAATTACGATTCCTAATAATTATAAGAATGAAATAGAGAGGAACTTATAAAAATAAGTCATACATAATTTATTATATTATTTTAAACTCACCCAAATAATAATAAATAATATAAAGTTCACTTCAAATTGTCTCCCCTGCGCTGTAAATAAGGATCCGCGGTTTAGATACCTAGAATATTTTACTACATATATATAAATAGTAATGAAATAATTTAAATTAGATATTTTATATATAAGTTTTTTAAAAATAAGAGAGAAAATATTAAATAAAAATATGAAAAATGAAAAAATTATTTGAATATGATTTTTTAATATAATTTTTATTTTAAAAATTGAAAAACTAGTATTATTTTTGTACATTGTTTGGGAATTTAAAAAAATAATATTAATTAAATAAAAAAATAAAGGCTTGAAACTTAAAATTATTTTATATTTAAAAATAAATATATAAGAATATATAAAATACCCAAAAATAATTGCTTTTTTGAAATAGAATATTGTAGTCTTAAGAGTTTGAAAATTCCTGCAGACTTCCTTTCACGCGGCTAATACATCCACCACCAACCTACATATGTCAAACTTGTGGTGGTCTAATTAGCAATTTCTTTATGGGTATAAAAATAAATAAATAATCTACCACCAACCTACATATGTCAAACCTGTGGTGGTCTAATTAGCAATTTCTTTATGGGTATAAAATTAAATAAATAATAAGAGTGGTGAGTGAGAGTCAAGACTAATTTATTTGTTAATTCTTGGTTTGGATTGAGATATCATTTTAATTCATCTTAATTTTTTTTAATAAATAAATAATTTTTTTAATTTTTAAATAATAATAATAATATTAAAAAATAATATTTTATTTAACTTATTTCATCTCATTTTATCTTAATTTACTATTCAAATCATAACTTTAGCTGAAGTAGAGTGGGGGCAGTGAATTGCTTGTTCATTAAGTAACAACGTAATACTTATCATTGTTTTCAACGCACAAATTGCCATTTCCATCTTGACTTATACAGATCCAATTGTTTCTACAATCTATAATTTGTCCCACTCTTAAAAAATATGAATATTCAAACTCTAAGACCCGATTTACGTACGGAAATAAAATTAAAATTTTAAAATATATCTCAAATTCTTCATTACATCTTTTCAAATTTTTATATAAAATATAATAAAAAATTTAACTTTTTTAAATTCTAAAATACATTTTTTAAATCTCAGAACAAAATTAATATTAAAAACATATATTACAATAATATATATATATATATATATTTATACTTTTATCTCATTAAAGAAAGAGATAGTGTGTCATGTGTGGATTTTGCAGTACTATTATTTATCAATGGAAGTTTCTTTAGTTTGTTGCCAGTGTTAAAGACATGTTTCGCGACCTGGATTATTCTACGATCTCCAAACAGATCGTTCATGCACAAATGTTGAAAGGGTGGAGGCGGTGATTGGCCTGAGACCACTCTAATGCCAAAATTAGTAAAGTGGTAGTGATAATGTTTAATATGGATATAAGTGAGGAGATAAATAGTTTAACATGTAAACCTTGAAGTCTTTGGCTATTTATAGAAGTTGGTATGTGATGGGCGTGATCCCAAGGGACATGGTCGCTATCTTGTTAATCCTTCAAGCCATCATTTTCCTTTGTCTTGTTTGAGTGGACCTCCCTGCCACATTTTGAACCTATGTCAAGTTGTCCCCCTCTTCATACCGTGTTAGTCTCCACTTTGTCCTAGAGGCGTGTCTGGATTCCTGACCTATATTTAATGCGATGAGGGGCTCTTGCTACGCATTTAATGCTTCAAGGGGCTCTGCATGCTTCTGTCAGGCTCGCATTAATGCGACGCAGTCTTGGTAGGCGCTTGCATTTAATGTGGCGTGGCCTTAGTAAGCCCTTGTATTTAATGCAGCGTGACCTTAGCCGGCTCTTGCATTTAATGTATCGAGAGGCATGGCAATCCCTTTCTGACTTGACTTTGCCTATCGTACGACTCATCTTACATGCGTCCTTCTACCCAATCCACCCCAGGGGTTGCATTCCACCCCAAGTCCCCAGTCGCTCACCATAAGGGAGGGGACGAGGTTAAGCTGATTCAAAGGCTTGGCCTGTCTTGGCCTTGTGATGGGCCCAGGGCCTGACCTATCTCGGATGAGTCTCCCCTCACACCTAGTTATTATTTTCTAATCAAGACAACTTCGTTTCAATTCAATGAGATATTTTCAAGAACATGAGATAGGCTGCCAAACATTAATCAACTTAATGTACTTATTCAATTGAGATTGTAGATTCTCGTACCCTTAAATTAAAGATTAACTTTAAATGCAAGTAACATTTGGCTCTCATATATGCACCAATATTAAAATAAAAATATGGACTTAATAAAATACTTAAATTTAAAATAAAAAATATTAAAGTAATCAATCAGAACACACAGGTGCACGTATGGGTGTACAATATTACTTTTATATAGCATTACTCTAAAATAAATTTTGCATTCTATAAAGATTCCTATTGTACTTATAGAAAACCCAAAGTATACCCACAAGATCGATTGTGTGGCGCCCACGACTCTCCCCTGGGATTTAGAGGAACTCGCGATACCGAAATGCAGATCACTCGATCAAACACCTCATCGTATAGTGCTCCAAGAGAGTGTGTGCAGCATATATAAGGTGTAAAATTAAAAATTTACAGTGAAAAAATATAAAGTCAAATATTCTAGTACCAAAAATTTAAATACTATAATCCCAATCCAAACTCCTTACAAAATTATTACCATTACCCAACTAACCAATAAAGTGAAGAGCAAACCTCGAACTCACAATTACAACACTCCAAAACTTCTCTTCTCGGGCAAAGCCAGTCTAATGCTCACATTCGACCTTTGTAACAAAACTATGATTCCATAAAACGAAACCATTGGTGGAGTAGATACACCACATGAGATGTAAATCTAAGCAAGTAATCAACCAAACATAACCAAGAGTTTAAAACACATTCATGTAACCAACACAATCCACAAGCATCCAAGAAAACATGCAATATTGAATATGTCCTCTTTTCCCGAAAGTGACACATTAATACAAGCAAGAATAACTTCGTCCTTTTTGGAGAAAATGACGCATTAGTATACACCAAATTGTCATTTCCCAAAAAGGAATTCAACACGTATACCACCATCCATTCTCAAAAAAGGAATGCAACACATCTAATCGCCATTTCCCAAAAAGGACCTTATTGATAAACCATCATTTTCTAGAAAAGAATTCATCAACGGACCATCCTTTCCCAAAAAGGAATGCACCACAACCGTCATTTTCCAGAAAGGACGCATCAACAAACTCGTTAAAAACCCAATTTATGGCTCACAACACTATTTCATATTATCATTAAGCACACGCCATGATCTCCTCTAGGGATCATCCGTACGTCTTGGCTCTCTTCGCCACACAATGGGTGATGCCGTGTATGCGACTCTGGAACGAGTGATGCCTAGCTAACTGCGTCCAACGCATACCATGACTAGGCATCCTCTAACCTCTCGCCTAATTCCATTGTCACCAGGCGACAACCCTGAGAATGTCACATTAGTTTATTACCCTTTCGAGTGACCAGATGAGCTCCATCGAGATAATACCCCATCTCAGTTTGGGGTCGTGATTCACACAATTCATAATTTCTATTTTATTACGCATGCACCATGGTTTAGGGACCATATGCATAGCCTGACTTTCTTAGCCACACCAAGAATAACGACTGTGCATGTGATTTCGGAATGAGTGATGCCTAGCTAATTGTGCCCAATGCATACCATGACCATGCATCATCTAGCCCCCACTAGCAAGGGGCCAAAGAGTCGACATGAGAGTATTACCATCTCGTCCGATCCTGTTATCGCCCAACAACAACCTAGGGGACGTCACGTCAGTATATTTCACTCCCGAGTGATCAAGATAGCCCCACCGGGATAATGCTCCATCTCAGCTTGGGATGTATCAACTCACATGCTTTGATCAAATCACCTCACCTACTTTACTGGCATACACACCACAGCATCACAACACAGTTTAAGTAATCACAACAAATGAAAGACAATGTATGTTTAATAAGTAGATATTGGATGACATGGCAATATCACATGAGTAAAAATCAGTCAACAAAACATTTATAAATTCAACAATTAATTCAACAAGATCAATCACAACTTATCCAACTTCGGGGTGGTCCCATCCTTCATTTAATGGACTCGGGTCCAACAAACCTACTCCCAATTTTTATTAATATTATTAAACTGTTTACCAAATACTTCAAAGCTACAAACAAAAGAGTTAGCGAATGAATATTATTTTAAACCCTACATATGAGTTTGAAAGATTACTTACAGCACATAAGCGAATGTCTTGATAATCGAACTCGCACCAATCCATGATCCATAATTGGTAAACTCGTATGTTAATCGTCTCCTGGCATGGTTAGTGGCGGTTTGGGTCAGGGTACTCGGTTTGACACCGGAAGTTATGAGAATACTCATTGGAGGAATGAGAATCTCATGGCGATGGTGGTGAGGCGGGGCAACCATCGGAAGGTGATTAATCTACACAAAAGTGTGCAATCTGTGCATAGGAAAGTGAGGTAGAATGAGAGGTGGTGGTGGCTCGGTTGGAGGAGTGGAGCTAAGGAGAATGTCACCAGAGGTGGGGGAGCACTTTGGTGCTGGTGGTGACGTCGGATGGTTGCTGATGGCAGCATGGGTTTGTTCAACTTGTGGGCTACAACACCCATTTCAGGTGGAGAAGAAAAGGGGAGGAAAATGGGCTATTGGCGGTGGGTAATGCTCGTCGGGATGAGAGGATGCTAGCCTAAGGTGGTTGTGCCCAAGGAAGCCAGTGGTGATGTTGGAAAATGGATGAAAACCCATGAAACCCATTTCAATTTTAGGCTTGCTGGCGGGAGGTAGGGCTGCCGTGGTTGACACCGCCGGCATGGGTGAGCTTGTTGGTGGGAGAGGAGTCCGATGGTGGGCGTAATGTCGTCAGGTGATCGGAGGTGGAGGCTGGGCGGGGGTTGAGGCTGAATGACCATGAATGGTGCGCAAGAGAGAAGAGAGAAAAATAGAGAAATGAAAAGGAAGAAAGTGAAGGACTTGGACTTTTGGGCTATATATAGGCCCTACACTTCGAGGTCTTCAAACTGATGAATCGAGAGCTTAAAATACAAATATGAGAACACATAAAAATCAATTTAACTTAAAAACACTCTAAGAAATTAAAATAATATTATTTCAACTTAACTTTAGTTTATAACATAATATTCCCCATCATTAATTAAAATAATGAAGTTTACTAATTATTTAAAAGAGTAAAGCCATATATTTAAATCATATAATTAAAGCACATTTAAAATCTCATAATACTTTAAATAACTAAAATTAGGGTAATAAAAAGATCTTATACAATTATAATATTTTGTAACTCTTCAAAACGCTATCAAACAAAATAGAATAAAAATAATAAGACCTAATAATTTGTAAATTAAAATTATTGAACCAGTCTGAAAAGGTCCAATAAAATGAAATACTCATTGAAACAAATAAACATAACATAGTAAACTATAATAAAAATAAAACCACTAAACTAAAAATAATAATAATACAATTCAAAATGAAAGGATCAATAATAATACATAAATAAAACAACAAAATTCATAATTACCAGTAACACAAATCACCAATAATAGTAATAAAATAAAAAAATAATTAATAATAATAAAAATAATATATAAAGTACATAAAACTTAGGATCTCACAAATTAGATAATACCCAGAAGAAAAATCAATGTATTGAAATGATAAAGGTCCTATTCGAGGTAGCTCTAGCCTCCCATACAAGTCTGTAAAAAGATAACTTTTCAGGATGCTCTGACAATTTCTTTTCATTTTTTGCCTCGTATACTCAATGATAGCATAACAGAAAATGATTCAGCTAGTCTGACCCATTAGAGGAAATAAGAAAATAACGGCACAATAAAAAAGGCACCACTGGTGCTTACAAGTCCGGCTACAAAACATAGGAAATATGAAAATGGCATCCATAATTAAAAGCCATAAAATGTTGCGTTCCATGTGAAAACTAAACGACAGCTGCTCACTGCCCCTCTTCCAACACTACATTTCAATTAAACTCCAAACTGTGCGTATTAATCAGCTTGTTCAAACGATGCCGCCCCGAGTTCAACACACATTTAAAACTCCTAACTTCAATTCTAACTCTTTCAGCTTCCAAGTCTTCAGTTCGTGTTCGTGACTTCGTGTCTTCCATCTCTCAAAGTTAAGGTTCTTCTCAAGTTCCCCCTCCATTACAGCACCTTGCCCACAAGGTGCTGGTAAGTCTATTGCAGTTTCCATAAAATTTTCCAAGTGTTGTTTTTGTGTGTTGCCCCCAACCATTTTATTAGAACTTCGGTCACGGCCTTGTTCGGGAACTTTTCACCATTTTTGATCTAAGATGGCCTCTGGTTCGAGAAGAACCTCGCCATGGTTTGTCTATGGGAGGGAGGGTCGCCAAGGGCTGAATCTGAGCCCCAAGTTTCTTCTTCTTTGAACAAGAGATATGGAAGGTGGGGTGTAGACGTGAAGAGCTCGACAACTAGAGTCGATAAGCCACTTCTCCAATTTTTTTCTCAAACCTAAAATGGACCATAAAATAGAGGGGATAGCTTGTGATTTTTGCATGTAGCCAATGAATTTTTTGGTAGGGTTGTAACCTAAGATACATCCAGTCACTGATTTGAAAATTCCCCTGTTCTTTTCTTGTCTGCTTGAATTTTCATACGATTTCATGCCATGTCTAGATTCTCTTTAAGCACTTGAATTATCTGGTCTCTGGTGAGTAGAATTTGATCAATACTGTTGTTTGGATGCCCTTGGAACATAGGAAGTTAGCTGAGGTGGAGGGTAACCATACAAGGCCTTAAAAGGTGTCATTTTGAGAGTTGTATGATAACTGGTGTTGTACCGCCATTCCGCAAACAGTAGCCGATTCACCCATTTCTGTGGTTTCAACCCAGTGTGACAATGCAAATAAGTCTCTTAGCACTTATTTAATGCTTCTGTTTGGCCATCCAATTGAGGGTGATAGGCATAACTATGATTTAGGATTGAGCCTTGCAAGGAAAAAAAGCCTTCCAAAATGAACTTACAAATATAGGATCACGAGCAGTCACAATTGTTTTAGGCAAGCCATGCAATTTAAATATATGTTTTGAGAAATAAACTTGCAACCTCAGATGTCATATAGGGATAAGAGAGGGCAATAAAATGTGCAAACTTCGTGAACCTGTCAACAACCACCAACACCACATTTTGACCCTCCAAGCTAGGCAAACCCTCTATGAAATCCATAGAGATGTATGTCCACACTTGTTGGGGTATCGGCAATGGCTGCAATAACCCAGCTGGGAGAGTTGTCTCGTGTTTAACAGCTTGGCACGTGTCACACTCTCACACCATCTTTTTCACATCTTTTTTCATTCCCTTCCAGTAGAAATCCCTTTTGGCTTGATGATAGGTCTTTAAAAAACCTGAATGTCCCCCAAAAGGATGATGGTGAATATAGTACAACACCTTATCCTTAAAGGGAGAATCCAACACCACCACAATTCGACTTTTCTTCAAGATCAACCCTTGTTGCAATTGGAGCTCTTTTCTTGCTGCTGGGTTCTCTTGCAATTCCTTTAACAACTCTTGCATCTCAACTGACTCATCATAGTTGGTTTTCAATTCGTCAATCCATTCCAGTGTGGGAAATGAAATCAGTGTTATGGACTCCTCATCCTTCTCAATTTCCTCCTCTTTCCTGAACAGGGCATTGACTACTAAATTCTCTTTCCCATTTTTATTAGATATTACAAAATCATACCCCATAAGCTTGCTAATCCATTTTTGCTGAGTTACCGTGCCCACCCTTTGTTCTAATAAAACTTTAATACTTGTGGTCCATTTTGATCACAAAGGCCAACAAGTACTATCTCTATTTTTTTTACCACTGTCACCAAGGCTAGAAATTCCTTCTCGTAAGTAGAAAGAAGTAACTTTTTGCCTTTCAAGACTTTGCTCATAAAAGCTAGGGGTTGCATAGCTGGCCAAAGAGGACGTGTGCTTTAGCCTTGTTAACACTTCCATTGGATCATCGTAGGGCGTTGGCCCAAAACGAACTAACAAGGCACTTTTTAAGGTTTCCCAACTAGTAAAGGGGGTATTAGCAATAGCATCCTTATACCAACTAAAGCCTCACTCTCCAAGTGATAAGAAGCAATTAAAACTTTCTGGTTAATGGAATTATTGTGATAGTCAAAGCATTGTTCAACTTTAAAAATCCAGTCCGATGGATCCTAGCCATTAAAATGGGGAAAATCCACACGGATTCCCTTTTGAAGTCCTCCCCCATGTTGATTATTATTTTGATTGTTCACATTTTCCTCATGCAGGTTGGTGTTCTTTGGTTCCCCTTTATTATGAGAAGTAACAAGAGAACATACCATATCAGTGAGTTCATCAAATCTTCCATGGACAGTCTGCAGTGACCCCTGGACCTCGACATGTTTGTTGTTAACCCATCTACCTGCATTTGGAAATTGGAAATTGGAAATCTTCAAGTTGTTGTTTGGCTCAATTTTTCTCAGCCATAGGACTGTTGGCTCAATTGATACCACTTGTAAAGATTCCTATTGTACTTATAGAAAACCCAAAAAATACCCACAAGATCGATTGGATAATACCCAAAGGAAAACTCAATGTATTGAAATGATAAAGGGTCTATTCGAGGTAGCCCTAGCCTCCCATACAAGTTTGTAAAAAGAGATTCAGGATACTCTGACAATTTTTTTTTTGCCTCATATACTCGATGATATCACAATTGAAAAGGGTTCAACTAGTCTGACCTATTAGAGGAAATAAGAAAATGATAGTATTGTTATAAAACTAAAAAGAAAACTACTACTATTGCAAGAGAAATATAAAAGAAACTCTTAAGAACTGAAACTTTCATTCTCTCTCTATATTTTCTTATGAATTTCATTACAACTGAACCCCATATTTATAGGCATTGAAATTACTATACAAGTCACTATGCAGATTTTAAAATAATAGTGGTGGGGTCATTCACATAATTTTTAGTGGTGGGACAGGGGGCGGCTGCCGTTTCGTTCATTCATTACAATTCATAACACTCCCCCTTGAATGACCACCCATAAAGAATCTGCCTCGTTAAAACCTTGCCAAGGAAAAATCCAGTGGGAAGAAAAACCAATGGCAAAGAAAAAAGAGTACAGTCTCTTTATGTATTCACAAGTGCTTTAAGATTGCCTCATTAAAACCTTGCAAAGGAAAACCCAATGGGATAAAACCTTAGCGAAGGAAAAAGAGTATAATTAGCACAAGTCTTCAGGACTTTTACTCCCCCTGGAAAGTGTATGACAATAGTTTTTGAGTTTTCACATTTTAATATTCTGCACAATTTTCTTGAATATCGCAGTTAGTGATGTCTTCGTGAATAAATCTGCCAGATTATCACTTGATCGTATATTTAATATATCCTCATTTGATTTGAATGATACAAGCAGCATTATCTTCGTATAAAATTGTTGAGTCATTGATCTCAGCCAAATATACTCTCGACTTGTTTCATGAATTGCAATAATTTCTGAGTGATTTGAAGATGAAAAATAATATCTGATTGACAGACTTAATAGAAATCTGATACCTGCAGTAATACTTAAACTCCCCCTGATAATATGCGTTAGTGTTTCAAGTAATAAGCAAATATAATTTCAGTATATATAACAAGTTAAGAATTCAAACACGATCTCCAACTAAATAATGCATTAGAGAGAGTATGATAATATTTTCATTTAAAATTTTCTCCCCCTCATTCGGCGTTATTAGGGAGAACTTGTTTATATACGGCAGAAATAATATTGGAAACCATCTATGTATGATAAAAGATGTAAAAGTTTTGAGATTTAATATTATCGGTTCGGCGGAAAATCAAATCCGCTTGACATTGTGAACAAACGAGATCTTGAAGAGATTTGAAAGTTTCGGGTTATTGTTTAAATATAACTAATTTTACCATTGGTTTACTCCAGCAAAAAGATCTCGCATTCCTCATAGATTCAGTTGTTGTTCATCCAGAACGATATTATGTCTGATAGAAATTCTAATGTCTCAGATTTAAACCACGAACCTTTTATACCTCAACCACTTATATTTTCTCCTGAGGCTATAAACACCATGATAGGAGCAGAGATATATCTATCTAGTAAATGTGATCCTGAAATTGTTGCAACATCAAGAACCCTCAGTGCTCAATATGCTGCTTCTCTTACAACCATGTCTCAGAGGCTATTGGCGAGAACGAGTGAGGTTGATCATCTTAAAACTCAAATATCTGAGTTGCATCAAACGCTTGCAACTAAAGATAGTAAAAATAAAGATTTAAGACAAGAAAACAAGGAGCTGAAGAAACTTGTAGACTAGTATTCTCGTGACCTAAAAACACGAGTAGAAGAGCTGGAACGAGAAAGAATTCAGATACAAAGTCAACAACAGTAGCTAACGACAGAGGTTCAGCGTTTACAAGAAAATAGGGATTGCTGTAATTAATCTCGCTGGCTTTTGAAATTATGCATCCAGCATATCTTGTAAAGTGAGATTTGAAGAGATAATGGTTTGTCTTGTTCTTATTTCCATTTCTATAAGAACCGTCTTTAGTTTCATTTAGTACACATCAAATCTTCTTCTCATATCTATAATTCATCTGTATTTGTATTCTTATTCTACAAATTTCTAATGGCTCATCAATTTTCTTTTACTATTTCTCACAATCAACATATGAAGTATCCTTCACCTAAATTACAAGTTGATCCTGCATCTTCCGCAGGTGCAATGTTGCAGCAAGCAAATGATCTAGCTAATAAGTCAAATCGTGAAGCTGTTTATGAGCTGGTGACTCTCGGCACCCGATACTCCTCCTCTATTGTTGGATTTTCCAACCGATTACAATCCAAAAATCGTGAGATTGAGGAGCTTAACGAAAAGGTTTCCGTACTTCAACGACTTGTTCAAGAGTCTGACAGAAAAATTGCAGACTTAAAGCAAGAAAATAAGGATTTAAAATCCTTACTTGCCTCTTCATTTCGATTGCCTAATCCTTTATATAAGGATGGTATGTTGCTTTATGAAAAGCAAATGCATTTGAGAGATGAGGATAGAAGTCTCAAATTCTTGTAACTCATCTATGAATTGAATAATAAGATCTTTCATTTTCAAATGCATTCCTTGAATTTATAGCAACCCTTGTAATCTTTTCAAGAGTTCTAAAAAGGTAAATCATCAACGTAAATTGCAATAATGGCAAATCCGAATTTTGATAAAACACATGGACATATAGGATTGTTCTTAAATCCTTATTTCAATAGATACTTGTTGATTCAATTATACAACATGCGTTCGGATTGCTTTAACACATATAAAGATGTTTGAAACTTTATAAAGTACATACTCCTAAATGTACTTGGATTAGATGCTTCAAGTATCATATATCTTTATATATGTAATAATCTAATGATCCTTATAAATATGCAGTGACTACATTCATTAACTGCATATCTAATCCCTTTGTATTAACCAAATCAATTAAAAATATGAATGTGATTGCATTCATACCAAGGAAATATGTTTCCTCATAATTGCTCGGGTTTCTACAGGAAACCTTGTGCGACAAATTATACCGCACAATTTCATTTCGCATTACGCTTTCGTATAAATACTCATTTATATCTGAAAAATATTACACCATTTGGTGTTTGAACAACAGGTCCAAATGCATCTCACTTCACTAGCGAGTTTAATTCAGTTTTAATAACTACTTTCCATTTTGGCCAATCATTTCTACGTCGACATTCTTCGACGATTTTTTGGCTCACTTTCTTCATTACTTCTGGTAATATCAAGTGTTGTGATATATGTTGTCGACAACAGTTTTATTTCTATCCATAAATTTTCCAGTACTCATGAAATGTATTGAGATCTCATTGTTCCTCTCTAGGGGAAAACATTTCATGAAATATCTCTACAGGAGGTTCCTCTTCAGGAGGTTTATACTCTTCAAGAGTTTTCTCTTCAGGAGTTATACTCTTCAGGAGTTTTCCTCTTCAGAAGGATTATATTTTATACAGAAAATACGGTCTCTTCATAAGCACCGATTTTTATTTTTCTTGTGCACCAATAGGTCTTCAACGCTTCAGGTGTATCTTAGACTCATTTATTGCTGTTTTAACAACTCGTCCTTCAAGGACTTCAATTATTGCTTAAGCATTAACAGCAGTAATAGATGATTTTACAACACTTTTAGTGTCAGTAAATACATCATGTAATTGATTTGCAACACTTTGTAGATAGGTAATCCTCTGAACTTCTGGTTCACATTTATTTGAAAGAGGATCAAATTTAAATAGGGCTTTATTATCCCAAGTAATTTCTTGTCGTGCTTCGGGCACCGATATTTCATTATTTCAAAACATGATGAAATATTAATAGGCTTATATATAAAAACTTAGTATAAGTAAATCAAATGTTTGGCCGTACAACAGGTACGTGACTACTGTTTAGTCATATTACATCTATGACAAATATCTTCATCTTTTTATGAAGAGTTATTCTGAGAGCTTTTACCCTTCTCTGAGTTGGATCACTTCTGGTGATACGATATATTTTTATCATCTTTAGTGTTGTCGCTTTTGGGACCAACACTTCTATAGTTTTTCTATCACGTCTACGTCCTTAATTCCTTTGAAAGGATGCTCTGTTCACTTCTGGGAATAGTGTAAATTCGATATCATTAATAGGACATAACTGGTGTAACAAAAACTCATTATTTAGCTCAATCACTAGAAGACAAAACAAAAGTTCAGAATATTTGTTGAACTTTCACTTTCGATATTGCTACTGCAGGAGCACATTCGAGATATGAAAAATAATGTCTTCTTTTATATATCATCATCAGTGACATTTTCACTACATAATTTTAATATTGAGCTGATTTTAAAGAGTGTAGAATATTCAATACCACTCTTAAAATCTTGCAACTTCAGGTGCAATAAATCATAATGATCTTTTGAGAGGATTATATCTTGTGGTGCTTATATCACTCTCTTAATTTATTTCATACAGTAAGATGATTTTTCATCATGAGATACACAGCACGGTCCTTCACGGACACATGATTTTCTTCTATGATTGTATCTTTCAAGTTCATCATCATATCCAAATAGATCTCATCAAGGATCTGGATAAATAACATTTTTCAGAAATGTCAATAGTAATAAATCTCAATATTTGACATTATATTACAAAAATAAATCTGTGAATTTAATAAATATATTCACATTATCATGAGAATAAAAATAAAATTTTATCAACTGTCCACACTGTGACACTACTAGCCGACATATAAATGAAGCTTGTCCAAACCTAATTGAATTTCTTAATTGAGAATAGCCATCCCAATGGATGGTCTTGATTGAGAATAGAGTCTAACTGTCTAAGCTTTCCCACTTCCAAAGAAAGTATAATTACCTACGTGACAGTCCAACATTTCTGCATACACAAAAAAAGTTTAGAATTTGCGGCAATATAAAGCCCTACCTCCTATTTCAAAAATTCAAAAACTACTTTTGAGTACTAGAAAAGTAAAAATTCAAGGAAGATGTTTTGTTTCCTCATCTTGTGGGGAAATTATTGTTTTCTTCTTTAGATCCTGTTTGGATTGAGAGATGAGTTGAGATGAGTTTTGAAAGTTGAATAAAATATTATTAGAATATTATTATTATTTTAAAAATTACAAAAATCAAATTGGGATTTGAAAAAATTGAATTATTTATTATATTTTGTGTAGAAATTTAAAAAAATTATAATGATGAAATTGAAATGAACTCATCTCAACTTAAAATCCAAATTGAGCCTAGTGTTTTGATTGGTTGATGAGTTTGGCCTTTTTTTTTATTGCTTTACCTTACAAATTTAGTGCCACATTAAAGATCTAGGGTTTTAGGTCTTAGGTCTAGGGTCTAAGATTTAGGGTTTAGGATTTAGAAAAAAATTGTCACATTTTTGGACAATTTTACAACCCACATTCTTGGGAAAGAGACAAATTGTCATAGCCAACATAAAAACAAAAAATTGACACAAACTAATATATCCACATTCAAAAAATCATAAAACAAATTCAAATAATCTTCATGCTAATAATATGAACCAACATTTTCATGCAACTAATATGCACAAATATAACATACCCAATATGCTCAAATATAACATACCCAATAATATAAAAAATACAATATGCTCAAATCCCAACATAGAAAATGTCAAAAAATAAATAAACAAATCCAAGACTTCATACTTCAAAACCCTAAACAAACTAACAAATTGCACAAATATAATATACCCAACAATAATATTATTCCTAAAATAAACAATAAATAAATACCCAATATTTTCATTAATATATGTGCTTAAAAAAATTAACCCAAAAAATATATCCACCTAAAAAAAACTCATAAAACACATTCAAATATTCACCTAACATGTTTGCAAACTCCTATTACTAAAATAATACAAAAAATACAATATGCTCAAATCCCAACATAGAAAAAACACAAAAAAATAAACAAATCCAAGACTTTATGCTTCTAAAATTAAACAAACTAAAAAATCGTACAAATATAATATACACAACTATAAACAAATTCTAAAATATACAATGAGTAAATAGGAAATATACCTAGCAAAATCCATAAACTTTCTTCACAAATACTCAAATACCCCCTTTGAATTTTACCTTTCACACCACCAAGCTCTACAAAAATATACAATGCTCTATTAAATTCACACAAAAATCAATAGCATAATAAAGAAAATCTATACAAAAATGACAAATTCCCTTTACTTTTGAGAAGAAATTTCCTTGAGCTCTCCCTCTCTCTTACTCTTCCTCTCTATCTCACTCAATCTATACTCACTCTCTCTTACTCTCTCTCTCTCTCTCTCTCTCACGCACAGGATGAAGGTAGAAATGAGCATGGGATGAAGGTAGAAATGAGCTTTTTGCTTTCATTCCTTGCCTATATTTGAATCTGTCTGAATTTTTAAGAATGTTCGAACATTAGGGTTATAACGTTCGAACGTACTTAAATTCACCTTGACACGTTTGAACGTGCCCTTGTGACATTCGAACGTCTCAAATTTATGTTCGAACGTTTATTAAAATGCTACAATATTCCTAAATTGAGGCACAAACTTTCAAACATCATAAATTAAAGTTTGAACGGTATAGAAAGTGCGGAAAATTTTTCACACTTTTTTTTAACATTGAAATGTAACAATATATGTTCGAACTTTTTTTTGTTGTTTTACTTCATTTTTTTTTATTAATTTCCTAGTTTGCTATATTTATTAAATTAAAATATATTAAAAATTTTTGTAATAAAGTTATAGTAAATATAAAAAATAGAACCATATTGTTAATTTAACGATAGTAATATAATATTATATTGTAGAGATCTTTTGTATACCATAGCAATTATATAATCAACACTATATATACTTAAAGTGTTAAATATTATATAGTGTTGCATGTTAGTGTCACTTAGTGTTGTAACAATATAGACAACATAATATAATACTAAACACCATGGTATTATATTGTGCTAACTAATCATATTTTAAACATCAATGAGTAAAAATTTGATCTACTATACAATACTAAGTGCTATAGTATTATTGATAGTAGACTATTGTGATATTATACAATACATTATATAATAATTAATGGAAGTTCTATACAACCTCCTCAACCCCACACACTACTATTTTTTAATTTTTTTTTTAATTTTTTAATTTTTTAATTTTTTTAATTTTTTAATTTTTTAATTTTTTAATTTTTTAATTTATTCTTTTTAAATTAACTTAATTTTTATTTATTTATTATCTATATATATCAAATATTTAATAAAAAATAAAAAATGAAAAAAAAATATGGTGTGTGGAGATTATGTGAATAATAGAAAGTTGTGAAGATTTTTTCAATAATTAATACCATAGTATTATATAGTGTTGGCACAAAATAATTTGGTGATATTTTATAGTATATGATATAATATATTTAACTGTATTATAATATATTATATTTAGGGTTTAACTTAAAAATACAAACCTGCATTCGAACGTGTTATCTTAACATTCGAACGTTTTTGCTCAACGTTAGAACATTCTTGCTCAACGTTAGAACGTTCATTGGGAACAATCGAATATAGGGAATACTTAGGCAACAAAAAACTCAGCTAAACGTTCGAACTAAATCCAAATTACGCTTGCACGTTTGGCCATTACGTTCGAACGTATGGATGATTTACACGTAATGTTCGAATGTTAATTAAAGAACGTTCAAACGTTATGTCCATATATACAGTAACTCGACGGCAAACTCCTCATTTCTCGAAAAAGTGTCCGGTGATCTCTTAAGCCCTCTCTGCCACTTCATTGCCATAACTGTCTCTAAAGCCACCGCAAGCGTCACCAAACAGCAGGAAACTCTAAATCCATTGCTTTCATGTATTTCTTTTTGAATTCAATTGAGCTTTTTAAGTTTTAAAAAAATAGTGGTGGCTGAAACTTCACGTTGATTTTCTGGCCACCACAGATTTTCATTAGCCAAAAGGACACCATGAAAAAATTCATTGAAGTGTTTACTTCATTTTTAAGGTGGCTTTTGGTCCTAAAACTCCATGAAATGGAGTTTGAGAATGGCTGAGTCGACTCAACCATTCCTGTGTTTTATGTTTATTGCAACGTTCGAACATAAATTTTTGAAATGGGGAAGACGAAGTGAACACTCGAATGTATTTTTTCCAATGTTAGTAGTCGAAGGGTTACGTTCCAACGTACGAACTGTACGTTAGTACGTAATTCCGGGAATGTTGGAAGACCAACGGTCACATTCCAACGTTTAATATAAGTAACTATTAAACGTTGGAACGTAAACACTTAAACATTGGAATTAGGGGTGGGCAATGGGTATCCGCACTCGTTACCCCGCCCGCATTCTGCTCCGTCCTGCATGGCTGGGGCGGGTAAATTCGCCCGGCAAAGTTAGGCGGGGGCGGTAAAGGGTTGACTCTGTACCGCATTACCCCGCATATATATTAAATATAATATATATTATATATTATATATTTAAAAAAATCCAGATGATTCAAAACGGCGTCATTTTGTTGTTTTATATAAAATGACATCGTTTTATATAAGGGAAATAGTTCGATTAAACCCCCCTAAATTCGTACTCTCATTCTCTCCTCACTTTCATTTCCCTCTCACTCTCTCTCTGAAATCGTCGTCGCCGAACCCTAGCCCAGGCCACCGTCTCTCGACCTCGTCCTCTCGATAAGTGCGTCCCCAACGCTTGACCCCATAGCTGACCCCATCACTTCGCCTCCCATTGCCCCCCCGGGTAAGTGCATCGCGCTGTCACTCCATAGATTTCGTTATTAAAATTCCCATTTTGACTTGTGTAATTAGTTGAAATTTTGAGTTTCTTTGTATTGATTGGTTTATTATAAGTTGGTTTATGTGAATAAGTTGGTTTATTGAAATTTATTTATTATAAGTTGGTTTATGTAATTAGTTGAAATCGGTAAGTTTGGTTTGAACTATATTTATTGTCTACGGTGCTATCCTCGTCTACTAAACATATTTATGTCTAGCAATACACAAAATTTTCTTTTTATAAAGGGGTGGGAAATTTCGAACCTAGGTTTTCCATTCGAAAAATCAGATCATATGCTATTAAACCACAGACTCTTGGCAATACACAAATGAAGTTGGAAGTTCATGAGCAGTAAGAAAATTTCATTATGTATTCTTAATTGACATTAACACTGACATTTCAATTGCACTAATGTTTATTCAAAATATTGTAAACATTTTATCAAGAATGATATCTAATCATTCAATTTAATAATTTATCACTCTTTTGTGCCTTTATAAGTTGAGATCCAAACTATTAATTCATTAGTATCTAAAAACTAATAAGGTAATGTGTACCCTTTGTCAGTTTGTCCCCTTTTAATCTCTAAAATGATCAAATTGCCTTCACATGAGTTTTTGTTGAGAATAATAGGATCATTTCAAGTCTTAAAAGAAGCAAAGATCATGCTGAAGTTCCAAGTTACATTGTAAATTAACAAAACTTGTAACCCAATTTTCTCCTTTCCGTTGAGTGGTTTTTCTAACATTACCCTACCTATATATAGTGTCATTTGTTGGTCATAAATCATTGTCATTTCCTTTATTTACTTTTCGTCTTACAAAAGCTAAATCTTATTTTCTGTCTTGTTAACTTTCAAACTAGATGATTCTATCATCTCTTCAACTTTTTAGGATAACTTATAAATTTTGTATGATCATTTGTGTTGCATTTTGCAATAATTTCATATGTTGTAAATGGAAAATCCAGAAGATTCTAGTGCGAGCTCCCTGGAGGAAGCCTTGGATACCTTTGGCCCTAACCCTAACCCTACCTCAACCCCTAACCCTACTTCCACTCTAGTTGAGAACCCTCCGGTCGAGACCCCCCGGTCGAGACCCCTACCCCTATCCCTACCAATTGCCCTGCCCCCAAGCAACCTAGTAAGAAAGCTCCATCTATACTTTGGGCTCATGTCACCAAAATAGAAGGTGGTGACCCCAATGACCCAAAAGTCAAATGTAACTATTATGGAAAATTTTATGGGTGCCACTACAAGAGACATGGCACTTCTCAAATAAAGTTGCATTTGGAAGAATAATGCAAGAAATTCCCAATTTTAAAATCTTTAGTAGAGAAGAGCCAATCTAGGCTTGAAATTGGCTTGAAAAAAATGGGTGAGGGGAGTAGTAGGGAGTTGACATTAAATGGGTACACAAAATACGATTCTAATGAGATTAGGACACACCTAACTCACATGATCGTTATGGATGAAATGAATTTCCAACTGGTTGATAAGTTAGGGTTCCAAGCCTATTCCTAGGTACTTGAAACCAAGCTTCAACATTCTTTATCGCCACATGATGGCAAGAGATGTTAGAAAACTTTACCGCTAAAAAAAAGAGAAGTTGAGGAGTTTATTGGCAGGGGAAAGTGTTTGCCTCACCACTGATTATTGGACTTCTTGTAATAATTATAATTTTATGTGTATGACTGTGCATTGGGTTGATGGGGGTTGGACATTGCATAAAAAGATCCTTAAATTTTGTCAGGTAACTGATCATAAAGGTGAAACGATAGGGAAGGACTTAGAGGCTGTAGTAAAAGAGTGAGAGTTGACACAAGTTCTGACTTGCACGGTTAATAATGCCGGAGCTAATGATATTGCAATGAGATATCTTAAGACTCTTATGAATAATGCGAGTAGAACGATTTTAGGTGAAAATTATTTGCATGTTGTAGAACCCAAAATTTTAAGTCTCGTATCTATGTATAGATTTTGATGATAACAAATAAATTCAAGACTCAAGCTCAAGTTGTCTACGCATGAAGAGAGCTAAGCACATTAAGAAATCAAACATGAGCAAAAAGAAGAACAAGTCTACAAATGAAGCTCATAGAATAATTTTGTACATTTCTTAAAATTTGAAATTGGATTAAGGGTCAAAATTAATATTTTCTCATAAAACATCAAATTGCATTTTTTACATTTGCATAACTTTATTAAAATATTTAATTTAAAAAATTATTATTATTTTTCTGCATATGCATAAAGATTTAAATTTGCAAGATGATTGATTGTCATATTTAACATGTGCATGTGTTGTTTGAAAATCTTAATGGGTAGTTGTGTGTTTTTTTTAATAAATACAAAAAATAGATGATTTTGTTTGAAAATCTTGAAAGGTGGTTGTGTATTTTTTTGATATATGTAAAAAGAAGATGATTTGGTTTGAAAAATAAATTATACTCATTTTGTCATGTATGAAAAGTAAAAAATTAGATTTGATTTCTTTGAAAAATAAATTTGAGTTGTCTTTGACAAATATAAGAAAGAGATGCTTTTATTTGAATTTTTTGAAAAGTGAATAGTATTCTTGACATATGAACATTTTCAAATTTGAATATGAAACTCATTTACCTATAAATAGCTCATTTGAGTTTTATCTCTAAGTTTTATGCCTTAATTCTTATTTATTTTGAGAGAGATATAGATTGTGCTGTATTGTTCTTATTTCACTTATTGAGGAGTGTATTCTGATAATTTACCCACTATCAGCTTTTGTATTTGTAAAATGGTGCATATAACCATTGTGTGTGTAGAAGGTGTTCTACACACAGAATAGTTGAATTACCAAGTGTGAGGTGATTGCAAGTATAGAGGGTGTTCTACACAGATTCTTTGTAACGGTATTGCTTAAAGGTATAATAGGTTTCTATCTCCACCTGAAAGAGATTGAATAGTGAATTTGAGATCTTCAATCGGTAGCTTGAAGCGAGGACGTAGGTAGTGGGGCTGAACCTCTTTAAAATACTGAGTTTGCTTCTTTTTACCCTTACTCTTTATATTTCCTGCTGCTTCATATTCTGTTTATATTTTATATTGTATATTTAGTTTATAAGTATTAATTTTTTAATATAACCTAATTCACCCTCCCTCTTGTGTTAGTAATCTAGGCAACAATTGGTATCAAAGCGAGAGCTCTATTATAAGATTAATTATCTGTTGAGTTAAGATCATATGGCTAACATTGAAACTACATTCGCTGAAAGTCAATCCAGTAGTCGGCTTTCGCTATATTGTGGAGACAATTATACTTTCTGAAAAGTTAAAATGAGAATATTTCTCCAGTCTCAAGGTCGAGAAATCTGGAAATATATTATAAATGAGCCTTATATTCCAACAAATATTGTTGATAGAGTAAAGGTCAATAAAGAAAAAAAAGAATTTTATTGTGAAGATGATAAACTTTATACAGTGAATGTAATAGCTATGAATTTTCTGTATAATACACTCAATGACAATGAATTTAATATAATAATGACTTACAGGACAGTAAAGAAAATCTGGGATAATTTGGAAGTAACTTATAAATAAATTTCGCAAGTCAAAAAATCAAAATTTTATATTTTTACGCATGAATATGAAATGTTTAAAATGATTGATGATGAATCTATTTCTTCTATGTATACTCGTTTTACTAACATTATAAATAGTTTGACAGTTTTTGAAAAAGTTTATTCTAGTTTGGAGATAATAAGAAAAATTCTCAACTCTCTTCTAAAACGTTGGGAATCAAAAGTGACGACGATTCTTGAAACTAAAGACCTCAAAAAACTCGAAATAAATGAAGTCATTGGTAATTTATTTCTCATGAGTACACATTGAAAAGAGGAGAAGAAGAAGGAAAGTAAAAGAAGAGCTTGGCACTCAAAACTGTTCCTTATAAAAGTAAAAGCGATGAAGACGAGGAAAGCGATAACAAAGATGAAAAAATTGCAATGATCACAAAAAGATTTCAGAGATTTTTAAAGAAAAATAAAATTCCTCCAAGGAAATCTTTTAAAAAGTTTTCCAACAAAGATACAGGTAAAAACGACTCATTAACTTGTTATAAATGCAAAAAGCCAGAATATATTAAGGCAGATTGTCCCATGCTAAAGAAAGATCGGTACAAAGGTAAGAAAGTAATGAAAACTACATAGGATAAAAATTCAAATAACTCAGACAGCGATGCAAGTAATAAAGAATCTGCAAGTCTTTGTCTTATGCCTAAAGATGATTTTGAGATAACAAATTTCGAAAATATTGAAAATCTTTCTTATAAAGAATTGTAAAATGTTTTGAAAGAGATATATGAGGAATTTGAAAAATTGGGTATCAAGTATACTACTTTGAAAAAGAAAAAAAATTCTTTTTTAACAAATGAAATTGATGTTTTAAGAAAATAAAATATTGTTATAAAAGATGAAAATGATGTGCTAAAAAAGAAAGTGACTAATTTAAAAAAGATTATTGAAAACTTTACGAATGGAAAAAGAAATTTTGAAAAACTTCTTATAAGTCAAAGATGTGTTTTTGATAAGGTAGGTTTGGGATACTTGTCAAAAGAAAAATTCAAACCCTATAAAAATTTATTTGATAAACCGACTAAATCAAAATCAGATTTTTAAAATTCTTTTCATAAAAATAACTTTTTTAAAGAAAAATATTATCACTCAAAATTTTCAAATATGTCACATGTTATTTATAATTTTTGCAATAGAAATTATCATAATTATCATGTTTGTCCTATTAGAAGAAGACATACAATGACTATTAGGGCCATATGGGTACCAAAAAATCTTGTTTCTTCTAATACTAACAAATAAAGGACCCAAAGAACTTGGGTACCAAGAAAAATTATTTTAATTGCTTTTACAGATATGCATGAAGTCCTCCATAGTAAAAATAAATGGTTTTTAGACAACGGATGCTCAAAACACATGACAAGACATAAAACTAAATTCATTGACTTCACTTCTAAAAAAGAAGGACACGTGACATTTGGAAACAATTCAAAAGGAAATATCATAGGAATAGGTAAAGTTGGTAAGAAGTCTTTTCTCATAATTGAAGATGTTCTACTTGTTGATGGTTTAAAGCATAATCTTTTGAGTATAATTCAATTATGTGATAAAATATTTACAGTTACTTTCAAAAAAGATAAGTGTATTATTTTGAATAATCATTATTGCAATGTTTGTTTTATTGATTTTAGAAACAATAATGTATATACAATCGAATTTGAATGAATTGCCTTACAAGATGTTATTTGTTTATCAGTTCAACATGAAAATAGGTTATGATATAGAAGGTTAGGTCATGCAAACATGAAACTTATTTCCAATCTTTCAAAAAATGATCTTGTGAGAGGTTTATCAAAAGCAAACTTTTTTAAAAACAAAATCTGTGATGCATGCCAGTTTGATAAATAAATAAAAAAAATTTCAAAATCAAGAAACATATTTCCACTATTAGACCTTTGCAACTAATACACATGAACCTTTTTGGACCAAACAAAATTACGAGTTTGAGAGGAAAATATTATACATTTGTTATTGTTGATGATTTTTCTAGATATACTTGGGTTATCTTTCTCGCTTATAAAGATGAAGTATATAATGCCTTTACTAAGTTATGCAAGAGAATTTAAAATGAAAAGGGTTATACTATTTCAAACATCTAAAGTGACAGGAGGAAAGAGTTTGTCAATAAAGATATTGAGTCTTTTTGTGATAAAAGTAGTTTTCTGCATAATTTCTCTACTCCTCGAACTCCTCAACAAAATGGGGTAGTAAAGAGAAATAATAGATCTTTTTAAGAAATGGCAAGAACAATGCTTAATGAAAATAGTTTACCTAGTTATGTTTTCACTGAAGCGGTAAGTACTGCATGTTATGTTATAAATAGAGTTATGTTAAGGTCTAAATTAGATAAAACCCCTTTATGAGCTTTGGAATGAGAAAAAGCTTAACATTGGTTAATTTCATGTATTTGGATGCAAATGTTTTATACTCAATGAGAGAGATAATTTAGGAAAATTTGATGCAAAATCTGATGAAGGTATCTTTTTTGGGTATTTAACAAATAGTAAAACTTGTAGAGTATTCAATAAAAAGACTTAGACTGTACAAAAATTTATGAATGTAGTATTTGATGAATCTAACCCTCTACTTTCCAAGAAATCTATTGATGAAAAATCAGAAGGTATAAATAAGACAAATAGTCTCAATTTCGACAAAGAGAATACAATGGAAGAAGTCCAACATGGAGACATCAGGAAAGATCATCAAAATTTAGTACAAGATGCAATCAAACAGTGGAAACATGTGAAAGATCATCCAGTATAACAAATTCTAGGAGAACCTTCATGAGGTGTAAGTACTCGATCATCTTTTAGAAATATTTGTAATCACACTGCTTTTCTATCTCAAATTGAATCTAAAAATATTGATGAAACACTAATTGATGAATCATGGATTCTAGTTATGCAAGAAGAGCCAAATCAATTTGAAGAAATAATGTATAGACACTTTTTCCTAGACTCAAACATCATGCTGTTATTGAAACAAAATGGGTTTTTAAAAATAAGAAAGATGAGTCTAGAATCATCGCTAGAAATATGGCTCAACTTGTAGCCCAATGTTTTAATAAAGAGAAAGGAATAAATTATGATGAAACGTATGCATCTGTCGCAAGATTAGAAGCTATTCGAATGTTACTTGTATATGCATATTATAAAAATTTCAAACTTTTTCAAATGGATGTTAAAAATACTTTCTTAAATGGTTTTATAAATAAAGAGGTATATAATGAGCAACCTCCAAGTTTTCAAAATCATATTTCTCCTAATCATGTTTTTAAACTCACAAAAGTATTATATGCCATATGGATTCAGACAACCTCCTAGAGCTTGGTATGAGAGGCTTGGTGGTTTTTTTTTATTAAAAAGGTTTTTCAAGAGGAAAGATTGATACAACTCTTTTCATCAAATATGAACAAGATGATATTCTTCTAGTTCAAATTTATGTGGATGATATAATATTTGGTGCTACTAATGAAAATATGTGTTAAGATTTTGCTAAGAGTATGCAGGAAGAATTTGAAATGAGTATGATGGGAGAAATTAATTTCGTTCTCAGATTGCAAATCAAGCAAGTAAAAAGTGAAATATTTATTAATCAGTCAAAATATATCAAAGAGTTATTCAAAAAGTTTGAGATGGAATGTGCAAAGGTAATTGGAACACCAATGAGTCCAACCACTAAACTTGATAAAGATGAAAGCGGTAAACTAGTTGACTCAAAGGTATATCGAGGTATATTTGATAGCTAGTAGACCTGATATTATGTTCAGTGTATGTTTATGTGTACATTTTTAATCATTTCCAAAATAATCTCATTTGATTGCAGTCAAGCGGATTTTTAGATATCTTGCCGGTACCGTTGATTTCGGATTATGGTATCCTAAGCAAACTTCTTTCGATCTTATTAGTTATTCAGATGCAGATTATGTTGGTTGTAAAGTTGATCGAAAAAGTACTAGTGAAACATGTCATTTTTTAGGTCATGCACTCGTTTCATGGTTTAGTAAAAAATAAAATTATGTTGCATTATCTACTGCTGAGACAAAGTATGTTACTACAGGTAGTTGTTGTGCTCAAGTTTTTTATATGAAACAACAGCTTGAGAATTTTAAACTATATATAATCACATTCCAATCAAATGTGATAATACAAGTGTTATAAATTTTTCAAAGAACCTAATACAACATTCTAGGACTAAGCATATTGAAATTAGATATTATTTTCTTAGAAATCATATTCAGAAATGTGATATTGTACTAGAATTCACAAGCACATATGATCAATTGGCAGACATTTTCACAAAACCTCTACTAGAAGATAGATTATGCATAATTAGAAGAGAAATAGGAATGATGCATGTCATGAATATCTGTTAAACATTTTTATTCCATTATCTCAAATGACTTACAAAAACTTAAGATTTATAACCTCATCTTTCAACTGCATTTGCTCTTCATAGATCAACATATTATTCTCATCTAAAGGATTAGGCAGTCGAAATGAAAGGCAAGTAAGAATTTTAAATTCTTATTCTATTGTTTTAATTCTACTATTTTTTTACTTGACTCATAAACAAGTCGTTAAAGTACAGAGACAATCTCGCTAAACTTCTCAATTTCGTGAGTTTTGGACTGCAACCAAGGGGAAAAAGCAACAATGGATGATGGGTATCGAGTCCCGAGACCCACAAACTCATAAACGGCATCATGATCTGATTTATTAGCTAAATCAGTCTCTTGTTGCTCATGGCACTTACGATAAAAGCAAAAATAGATTGATCACGAGAAGTACTGAAGGGAAATTGACGAGCCATTACAAAATTGTAGAATGAAAATGCAGACGAATTGTAAAGATGATAAGAAGATTTAATGCGAAATAGATAAATCTAAAGATTGCTCTTATAAAGACAAGAATAAGAACAAGACAAACTATTATAACTTCAAATCTTTGCAATATCTTGCTTGTCAATAACGTCAAGCAGATTTGAATCTCCTTCCACACCGAATTGCTAGAGCTAGGCCTCCAGTCTTTGCAGGTTTTGTTGGACACAGATGACTCTAATTTTTCAACTCTTTACAAAATTTCTTTCCGCACCAAATTGTCAGAGCTAGGCTTCGAGACTTTGCAGGTTTTGTCGGACACGAACGCTGGAAGAAATCTCGTTTTGCACCAAATCTCGATAATATTTTATTTGTCAACAACATCAAACGGATCTCTGCACTGAGACGATAAAGTTAGGCTTCAGCCTTTACAGCTTTTGTCGAACACGAACGGGGGAAGAAATTTTATTGAAACCAATTGCGGTTCCTTTTTAATGATGCCAAAAGGGGGAGAAATCTTATACTAGTAATATACTACCCTGTTATATATACTAGAATCATGTTTATATTTTATTTAAAAAACTAACACATATTTTCAAGGGGAGCTTAAATATAAACTGCAGGTCGCATATTTCTACTAAATATTTGTCATCATCAAAAAGTGGGAGATTGTAGAACCCAAGATTTCAAATCTCGTATCTACATATAGATTTTGATGATAAAAAATAAATTCAAGACTCAAGCTCAATTTATCTACGCATAAAGAGAGTTAAGCATATCAAGAAATCAAGTATAAACAAAAAAAAAGAACAAGTCTACCAATGAAGCTCATAGAGTAATTTTATACATTTCTTAAAATTTGAAATTGGATTAAAGCTCAAAATTAATATTTTCTCATAAAGCATCAAATTACATTTTTTACATTTGCATAACTTTATTAAAATATTTAATTTAAAAAATTATTATTATTTTTCTACATATGTATAAAGATTTGAATTTGTAAGATGATTGATTGTCATCTTTAACATGTGCATGTGTTGTTTGAAAATCTTGAAGGGTGGTTGTATATTTTTTTGATAAATACAAAAGATAGATGATTTTGTTTGAAATCTTGAAGGGTGGTTGTGTATTTTTTTGACATATGCAAAAGAAAATGATTTTGTTTGAAAAATAAATCATGCTCATTTTGTCATGTATAAAAAGTAAAATATTATGTTTGATTTATTTAAAAAATGAATGGAGATGTTTTTGACAAATATAAGAAGGAGTTACTTTTTATTTGAATCTTTTGAAAAGTAAATAGTACTCTTATTTGACATGTGAACCTTTTTAAATTTGAATATAAAGACTCATTTGTCTATAAATTAGCTCACTTGAGTTTTACAAAAATTACAACAAGAGCTTACACATTAATTGTTAAGTTTTGTATCATATTCTTAAAACTCTCATTCTCTTCTCTAAGTTTTGTACCTTAATCCTTATTCATTTTGAGAGAGATATAGGTTGTGCTGTATTATTCTTATTTCACTTATTGAGGAGTATACTCTGATAATCTACCCATTATCAGCTCTTGTATTTGTAAAATGGTGCGTATAACCCTTATGTGTGTAGAAGATGTTCTACATAGGGAATAGTTGAATCCCCAAGTGTGAGGTGATTGCAAGTGTAGAGGGTGTTCTACACGGATTCTTTGTAGCGGTGTTGCTCAAAAGTGTAATAGGTTTCTATTTCCACCTGAAAGAGATTAAATAGTGAATTTGAGATCTTTAAGGGGTAGCTGAGGCGAGAATGTAGGCAATGGGGTTGAACCTCGTTAAAATACTGAGTTTATTTCTTCTTACCCTTACTCTTTATATTTCCTGCTGTTTCATATTCTGTTTCTATTTTATATTGTATATTTGGTTTATAAGTATTAATTTTTTAATATAATTCAATTCACCCCCCTTTTTGTGTTAGTCATCTGGGCAACACATGTACGATGTACAACACATATTTTTAATCTGATTGTGGGTGATAACTTGGATAAGCTTGGTAACTCGGTTGCTCGTGTCAGGACTGCTGTGAGATAGGTCGATCTTCTCCTGCTTGATTGGCTAGGTTCAAAGTTGCTACAACTATTGTGGGTATAACATGTAAAAAATGTATTTGCACTGATTTGTCTATAAGGCCAAACTCAACCTTTTTGATGTTGGAGGCAGCCCAGGAGTATAAGTTGGCATTTGATATATTGTATAATGAAGACATACAATATGTCAAGTATTTTGATGAAAAATTAGGACACCCTCTGTCTGATGATTGGGAGGTTGTATATATTTTTGTAAAATTTCTGAGGATTTTTTATGCTGTTATCAAAGTTTTATCTAGTATTTTGTATCCCACAGCACATCAATTTTATCAACAAATAACCAAGATAAAAAAAAAATTAGATGATATTGTAACGGGTAGTAACACCACATTGTAGGAGATGTCTAGGACCATGATGGAGAAATTCAACAAGTATTGGGAGGAAGAGTTTGATAAAGCCAATATCTTGTTATATTTTGCATGTTCTTTTGACCCACGGTTTAAGGTGAAAGACATGGTATTCGGGTTGACTGATGCAATTAGTAAGGATTGTGCGTCGGCTATTGCATCTTGGGCTCAAAAAATACTTGTTAGATTATTTGATAAGTTCACTATCATGGGAAGTGGTAATATTGCAACACATACAGTCACAGGTATCCCCCCACCAACTGCAGATGTCGAGCGTGGAAAAAAACGTAAAATGAACTGGGGTGATAAGATGGAGTTGATCCCCTTGGCCTTTACATGTTCCACCATAGATGCCCAGTCAGAGGTAGATAGATATTTGGCATTGGATCTTCATTCTTTTGTACGAGATTTTGATATATTAAGTTGGTGAAAGATGAATGTTCCCAAATATCCCATACTTTCAAAGGTTGCCCGCAATATCTTGGCCATCTCGATCAGTACAGTAGCCTTAGAGTCGGCTTCAGCACTGGAGGGCGCGTATTGGATTATTTTCGGAGCTTATTAAATCCTATAACTATTGAGTCCTTGATTTGCACACAGAATTGGATCGCGAATATTGAAATTCATATTCAAGAGGTTCTTGATTATGATTCGATTGAGGCCGAGGACAAGGCTGCTGATGAGTTGAGTAAATTGTCACTTGAATAAATATTTACATTATTTTGTATTTATATAATTATATTTAATTGCTATTAATTTTACATCTAATTGTTGTAACTTGTAGTGACCGCGATGCCAACACCTGGGACAGCATCAACAAGTACCTCTGCTGCAGTATGACCTACGTCACCGGAGATAAACCATCACCATGGTTTGCACTTTGCACAATTTCTTTTTTAATTGTTGTAAGCATTTATAATTTTATAATATTTTTAATGTTAGTATCTAATTATTTTGTAACTCTTGTTTATGAGTTTTGATATTTTCTAATATCAAGCTTTCATATTCTCATTTCTCATTGTGTATGACAGTAATATTTGATATGTCAATTGTCAAGCTCATCTTCCAACCCAATAAGTAATGACTCGATTTAATCTTGGTTAGTAACTTACTAACTTAGTATTTTTAATAATTTTTTTTCATGTTTATAACTTATAGCTTTATATTTGTACGCTAATTATTTTTTTAACTTATTATTGCAGATTAAGTTTAAGGCCCAACAACCCCACGGTTCCCACTCAAGTTTACATGACAACTATTTAAAATGACAAAGTCCAATTACCAGGGTCTAATGACTAATGTTATGATTCTTATGATTTTGTAAATTGTAATTTTGTATTTTGTAAGATTAATTTGTATTATTGTAAATTTATAAATTATAATAATTTAGTTTTGTTGTTTTCACTTTTAACTTTTATTGTTTTAGACTTTTAGAATTTTAGTGATGATTTTTTTTTATATGACTTTAGACTTTAGTAATGATTATTACTTAATATTTAATAGACTGATATTTTTCAATGTGAAATTAAATTAGATTTGATGGTATCTAGGCCAAAAATGACCTAAAAATTTGATCTGGGCCGAAAATGACCCATAAGCACAACTGGGTCAAGTCCCAATAAGGCGGTGGCGGGTAGATGGACCCTTAGCCCTGTTGCGGGATGGGGTATCCTGCTCATTTATAGGCGGGGTGGGGTGTGGTATAAAAAAAAACCCCCGCCTAGGCGGGGGCGATAGTAGAGGGACCTCGCCCCCGATAGGACATAAATCACCCCTAGTTGGAATACGAATAGGCACGTTCAAACATAACGATTTTACCTTCGAACGTGTATAGACTAACATTTGCAATCTAATGTTTACGTTCCAATGTACCCCATGGTACGTTCGAACGTTACTATTTGAGCCCTAATTTATTTTTTATTTCCACTAATCCTTTTTTCATTTATGCAGATATATATAATGGCTCAGCAACCTCGGAGTACAAGAAATAAGGGTCGAGAAGGAGCCTTACAAGAGGCTTATCGTGTAGAGGCCCCCACACAGTTACACCGGAGCGGAAGGTGCTGATTAATGAGTTGGACTCGTTATATTGGAAGTAGTGGAGCCTCAGGTTGATATTCGTGAACAAGGGGCTTGACCATCTTGGCGGATGTCATCATCGAGTTGCTACAGATCCCTCGTTAGCAGGCTCATCACCCAGTAGCTGCGTAGTAGGTAGAGAAGGTGCTGCTACACCGGTTCCACTGCTAGATGCTGACGGTAGTATGGCGGAGTCCAGACTGGCCCAGTTCCCTCTATGAGAAGTCATCACGTGGACTCAAGTGATGATGTTGGATACAAGCAACAGGTTCCTCAACGGGATGAAAATTTCTACATCCTCACAGGTAGGGACTGGGAGGTGCACGAGATGTTAGACACGTTCCACCAAAGTGTGCTCGACGATTTCTTCTGCATGTTGAATCTGATCATTACAACAAATGTGGATCAATTGGCACACACAACGACCTTCAGCAGTCCACGCACCTAGTTTTTGATTAGGTTGGCACGTGGAGACCTGATTGCCAAAGTGATCTTCAAGAGGATCCGTTACATGGCATGCACTGTCTCGGTAGACAACCTCCCATACGGGGTCATCATTATCCATCTACTCATGGCACATGGAGTGCAGTCTCAGGTCTCCGAGACAGTGCAGTAGCAGATTGGCCCCATCGACATCAACACTTATAACCAGAGTCGGGGGTAGAGGAGGCGTGTGCCTCCTCTTGTAGCAGATTTGGTGCCACCTCCCCAGCATCAGACCGTCCACCTTGATCTAGTTGATATGGCCGACACTAGTTGACAGCCTCAGGCGAGATAGACTGTGGGTGGGGACATGCCACTTGCTTGGGTCGGACATTTATAGGCGCACATGGAAAGGCAGCTCATTGCACATATAGCCTCAATCACTGCACACGTGGATCGGGCGTTGGAGCAGCTGTCCACTGATATAGAGATCTTGCGACGTTGTTGTTTGACAAGGTCAAGCCATTAACAAACCTCGTCTTGTCAATAATTTTATGTTTTTTTTTTAGTCTTTTTTGTATTTTGTTTTTAATTTATGTAACAGACCAACTGCTCATATAATGTATATATTATTATTTTTTATTTCTATCCTCGATTTTCTTTAATGTTAACTTATTATAATTTAATTTTCAATCATTGCACTTTATATCTTTCAGAAATTCAATTATTTTATAATTCAATAGAGTATAAAATTTGTATAATATTAATAGGGTCCGCTAGAGTAGAATCTTATTTTAATTATTTTATATATTTTTTATTCATAGTTTAATCATTTTAAAATATTTAACATAAATAAATATCAATTCAGTCCAATAATCAAATCCTACACTAAGTAAAGGAAAAAATTTTAAATGTTTAAAATACTAAAGGTGTCAAAAGCATTTTTTTTTAATTTAATGTAAACATTCAAATATTATTTCATATTGTTCGAATATTGGCCCCATAAAAATTCACGTTCGAACGTCATTGATCACATAGTTCGAATGTACACTCAACGTTCGAATGAAAAATCGTCTTCGTTTGAACGTAAAAAAAAAATCCAGCAGTTGTTTTTAGTGACAGTTTCAAAAAACTGTCACAAAAAATAAGTTTTGGTAATGGTTTAGAGACTGTCACAAATTTCAAAGGATCAATAAATTAAAGCTCAAATGTGTTGCAGTGTTTTATTCTTTGTCTTCTAATTTTTGCGAAAATTAGACAAATCAACATGAGTCTATGACCAAGTGTTATTATTTAATTAAAAGACGAGAAATAGAGATACAAGACTTGAGGTTACTACTTATTTTTAACAGGTTCGATCTAGCGAGTAAATAGAAAATGCATGACATATGTAGTTATAAGTTTCAAACTTGTAGCGAATTGAAGGACCTGATCTACCATTGCTTAAAATTGAAAGTGATATCTTTGAACGCAATTAATAACGTGGGCACGAAGAGAGATTTGCTTCGGTTTATTTAGACTTGGAAATCATCGCATCTCATCATTATAATTTTCTCAAATTTTTATACAAAATATAATAAATAATTCAATTTTTTTAAAATTTAAAATAATAATATTTTAATAATATTTATTTAATTTTTATCTTTCATTTAAAATTATCTCATCTTATTTTATCTATCTCTAAATTCAAAAACCAGGCCGAATACGCAAACAAAAACCAAAGAAACAAGTATACATGGGGATTCTTTCAAAAGCATTAAGTAGGTAATTAAAACGTCACATAAAATAAAATTATGTTTGCGTGCATTAATACACAAAACTCGGATCAATTCTCTTTATAAAATAAGCTGCCCTTAAGATCAAACTTAATGACAATCGGGACCACATCATTTAACAATGGTGTCTAATGACCATGATGAATATACAATGTTTCGATTGTGAGATCATTAGATGACATGATTTTAAATAAAAATTGAAAGTTAATAAAATACTGTAGAATATTATTTATTATTATTATTGTTATTTTGATATTTAAAAAAATTAAATTATTTATTATAAGTCATTTCATCTCATGTCGTAATTCTCTATCCAAACGAAACCATATAATTATATCATAATTGAAGTTTGGAAAGTATTCAAATTCAATGGAAAGTGTTTTAGTTATTTCATTTTTTTATTTGATTATTGTTATATCTTAATTTATTTTGTTAACTAATAATGCACTATCAATATTTCCAAATTTAAACTTAGAAACTGAATCTTAATGGGTATCTGGAAGAATTATTCAAATTAGGTTATGAGAAATGATCAGCTTAGAATTTTCTCTTATAATTATTTTACAACTTTATATTAAATGCATGACAGTTTTATAAAATTAAATCTCATTTTTAATAGAGTGATATGTTTGCATCGATTGATTGTTAAATGAATTATAGGTGCATGATTAAAAAGAAGATTAGAAATTTTTTATTATATTATTTATAAACTACAAGGTAATATTTACTTATGATCTTTCAAAATCGAGTTTTGATTTTCATTTTCTTAGCCAAAAACATATGAGGTCTTGTTTGAATAATGAGATGAAATAATATGATATATATGAATATCAGTTAAATGATTTGTAAATAGTAGTAAAATTGTTTAAGTTGAGATATTTTATAGGAATTTGAAAAAGATAGTAAATAAAAATATTATAAAGTAAAAATATTTTTTTAATATATTTTTTTTTAGATTTGAGAAAGTTGATTTTTTGTGTTTTTCTTAAGTTTAGAAAACTTGTAATAATTAAATAATAATTAGATAAAAAAAATTAATTTGAAAAATATTTATATTTGTAGTGTTTGAATTTTGGATCTTGAAATAAAATGGGATCGAATAAGATGAGAAGGCGCTTTTGCTACCTAAGTCACCATCCTATAACCTACGATCACGATTAATTTGTTAAATGACTTATGTATTATTATATATAATAGTCGAGTACTATATACTTGGTAGCCAATTCATAAAATACAATAATTGAAAAATTATTTTCTTCTAAATATCTCTCTCTATTAATGCAATATATAATTAAATATTTGCTCAATTAATTTTTTGATAATATGATGCATAAGGTATTAATGTTGCAATAATGGTCACAATAAAAAATAATAAAAAATAATTCATTAACATAATATTTACAAATGATCTGATTTATCATAATGGTCTCTTAATATATATTAAGAGGTTTCTTAATTCATCTAAGACATCGATTTATATATTATATTCTTTCTGCATATAATCATTTTTTTTAATATTATTAATGAATTTATTGTTTTCATAAGTTTATTGACAATAAAATGTCACTTAGGCTTCAAAATTATATTTGACAATAAAATTATCAAAAGTTTATTTGCAAATGATCTAGTTATTAGAATATATATTAAGAAGTTTCTTAATATATATTAAGAGATTTCTTAATCTGTCCAAGATATCAGCTCATATATTATATATATATAATTTTTAATATATAATCATTTTTTTAATATTATTCATGAATTTATTGTTATTAGAAGTCTAATAAATCATTTTTTTAATATTATTCATAGATTTATTATTCTTTATTAACAGAGGAAAGTCAATATAATAGTCTAATGATTGTATCTCCTTTGTTTATATATATTTGTTATATTTTTTTTTTAATAATTGTGATAATAATTATGTATAATAAATTATATAGATTTTTAAAAGTCAACATAAATGATCATCCATGCATTTACTTGTTATAATCTCGTAGGTATATAATTAAAAAAATGATTATAGGTGTATGGTAAAAAGTAGATTAGAAAATATTTTTATTATTACATTAATGATAAATTAAAAGTAATATTTCTTCATCATCTTTCAAAATCACGAGTTTTCCTTTTCATTTTCTCAGATTTAGTTTAAATTTTTTTATAGATGAGATTAGATGAGATAAGTTGAATTGAAATTAAAATTAAAAGTTAGATAAAATATTATTAATATATATATATTAATATTATTTTTATTTTGAGATTTAAAAAGATTGAATTGTTTATTTTATTTTGTATAAAAATATAGAAAAATTATAATAATTAAACGATATGAGATGAGTTGAGAAAAATTATAAAAATAAATGGTGGGCAGAATTGAATTAGTGTCAACCCATTATAACTCTACTATCAATATTTAATTTGATAATAAGTATATGTTTTTAAGATAATAGTGAGAAATATAATTTATAATTTTAAAATTTAAAATTTAAAATTTAAAATTTAAATAATAAATTATACTTTTAAAAACTTATTTACTATTTAGTAACCATATGCTTATATTACTTTCAAACACGTTATGTTTGTTTGGAAATAAATTGAAAAAGTTTTTCTAAAATAGAAATAACGGTTATTTAGATTTTTTTTAAAATTATGATCATATTTTTTAAAGTTTAAAGTTGTAATTATCTTATAGTTGTAAGAATATTTTGTCCATCGACAATCTTTTTAAAATTTGAATTACTTTTCATATTATTTGAAAACATACAGTTGAGAAAAAATGCCAAAATGATATTTTTCATCAAACATAATTTTTAGTTTATTTGAGATTAAAAATATTTTAATATGTAATACCCAAACATTTTTTTTTCTATTTTTATTAAGGAGCTTTCAAAACTATTTTAAGTACTTTTTTATACTTCTATCGCAGACTTCCTTTCACGCGGCTAATGCATACTCCAACTTACATATGTCAAACTTGTGGTGGTCTAATTAGCAATTTATTTGTGATTATAAAAATAAAGAGAAATGATACACCTAATATATTTTATAATATTTTACATAATATATGTTGTAAAATTATCTTTTTTTTTTTATAAAATAATGTTAGTTTTATAAGATAATTTATAAACATATTTTTATTAAAAATATTATTATGTAAAATACTGTAGAATGTAAAGCGTTTTTAGAATAAATGAATAATAACTGTTGTGAGTGAGAGTCCAGACTTATTTTTTTGTTAAAAAATGGGGTTGAAGTTGAGTGGGGCAGTAGACTCCTTCGTGGAAAGCTTGTTCATTAAGTGACAACAAAATGATGGCGACAACGTACTACTTTTCAATGTTTTCAATGCACAGATTAATTACCATTTCCATCTTTTACAATCCACATCCAATTGTCATTACAATCTATATGACCAATTTGCCCTTCTCCCCCCACAACCAAATTTACTAGAGTACCCTTTCACTGATGAAAAGTATAGGTGGTGCCAAAAAGAACTATTGTATTTTGTTTAATTGGATCATAAAATATTACATTTTACCTTTTCTTGCAGAGAGAGAAGAAATGGAGATTAGATTTCGCAATTTGTAGAGTCTAGACTCTAGAGACTAGAGACTAGAGACTAGAGACTAGAGAGTGCTTACTGCTTAGTTTAGGGTTTCTAAACTACTCAATAAATATTATATGAATATTTTAATCTCCGTCGCTTTATATCTTAAAATTCAGATAAATTCAATTTAGAAGATTAAATATTTTTTATTAATCAATTCTTTTGAGATTAAAAAATATACTGATAATAATAGGTGGTATCATAATAGATTTGGACAAATCCCTTTCCCAATATAAAATGAAAGACTCTAAAAGCTTTTGCATTTTCTATCTTTGAGTATAAGTGATAAAAAAATATAGAGAGGATCTCATCTCATCGAGTATTTTTATTGATTTCATAATTTTTTTTTTAAAATTTGATAAAAAAATATAAATTTTATAAAAAATTAAAAAATTATGTGCATTAATAAGAGTATTGACATTAGCTCTATTAAAAGTCAAAACTCAAATTTTGAACTACAATATTTTAATATCATCCTTCATATTTAAAGAATTATTATTTATCAACAAAATTAATTATTTAATTTATTTTATTCTCTTTTTTTCCCTTCTTTTTTATTAAATATGAACAATTTTTTAATGAATTTAATATATAATTATTTTAAATGTTAACTTGTTATCAAATTTATATTTTTTTCAATTAATTTTTTTATTTCGTTTATATTCGAAGTTGAAATGAGTTTATTTTTTAATATTATTACTATGTTAGAATTTGAAAAAATTGATTTAAAAATTAAAAAAATTATATTGAGATTTAAAAAAATATATTGAAATATATATTTTATATAAAAATATAAAAAGTTATAATAAAAAATTTAAAATAAATTGATACGAATTCGCTATAAATTCAAACGGGAAAACTAATGGCAATAGCTGATGTCGCTGTCCAAAGCGGCTACCACATTTTTATAATAATAAATAACTTATATTTTCAACGCTAAATTGTATGATGGCACGCAGCTTTCAGGCTGACAAAATTGTACACCAGTGGCATCTATTGTAATTATATTTAATACCAAGTCCAATCATATTTTCAATTTCCCACCTTCCATAACGCGCAAAACTGCATTTCGAATGTTTTGGTTCCGACATATATAAATCCAAATCCTTTTCTTCTTCTTCACTGCAAACACGGGAAGAAAGAGCACTCTAAAAGCCATGAACTTACGGCGCGGTTTTCCGTTGCTGTTTCAGCAATACACTGCGCTTCTGAAGAAGAACCTCCTACTTTCATGGCGGAACAAGAGGGCGACCTTTCTCCAGCTCTTTTCCTCCTTCTTCTTCGTCTTTCTCATCTTCTGCATCCAGGAGGCCATTCAGGCTCGCTACTCCACCTCCACCTCCTACAAGAGTGTCCCAGATCCCAAACCCCTGTTCTCGCCTCCGATTCCGCCCTGCGAGGACAAGTTCTATACCAAGCTCCCTTGCTTTGACTTTCTGTGGAGCGGAAACGAGACCGCCGCGGCTCGGATCATTGTGGATGGCATCATGGCGAATAACCCTGGGAGACCGATTCCTTCGACTAAGGTAGGTGTCTCTTTCGTTTCTGGGAGAACAAAATGGAAAATGGATACTCGAAGAAAATTACGTATTCCACAGTCTTAATATTGAGGTCCTTTGGACTTTATATACATCCATTAGCCGTATGGACGAAAAGAAAGCAAGCGAAAAATGGAAATAGGGTGCTCTGGTTGTTTCTTTTTCATACTTGGTGAATGTGAAAATTTTTATTTGTTTTCTTTTCTTTATTGAATTCAATGCAAATAAGAAATTTCGTATTGACGAGCCAGTTGCGTGGTCCATAAAAAGAAAATTGGAAACGAAAGAATTTCAAGACGGTTGACCAGCTAGTTTCAAATATACTTCCAAAATTATGGAGATTTTCATCTTTGTTTGGTCGCTGAGAATCTACAAATACAAGAAAGGTCAACGCGAACGAAAAGTGGAATTATTTAATTCTATCCTTTTGCATCAGTTGGATTGGAAAATTGAGTTCTAGTTTGAAAATCTTGGAATTCTTCTCTATGTCTGCTCCTAAATTTAGATTGAAATCTTGCTTTTGGGTTTGTTGAGGAGGTCAACGAAAAAGGAAATATGATGGACGATTTAGACCGTCGAAGATCTTAATTAAAACCATCTAAGTGGTGCCCTTTGCTAATACAGGTTCAATCATTTCGAACACCAAATGAAGTAGACGCATGGCTTTTTAATAATCCTATGAGGTCCCCAGGAGCTTTGCATTTTGGGCAAAGAAATGCTACAATAATTAGCTACGGCATACAGACTAATTCAACTCCAGCTGCAGTGCGAGGGAATTATGAAGATCCCACATTTAAATTTCAAATACCACTTCAAATTGCGGCAGAGCGTGAGATTACAAGATTCCTGATTGGAGGTATTAAATTCTGGTCCCAGTTTGGAATTCTCTGGTCACAGAATTTAAAGCTGTTAAATCTTCTCTGCACTTTCAGATCCAAACTTAAAGTGGGTTGTAGGCCTCAAGGAATTCGCGCACCCTGCAGTGGAAATTTTTTCTGCAGTGGCTTCAGTAGGACCAACCTTTTTCCTTGCAGCCGCCATGTTCGCTTTTGTTTTTAATATCAGTTCTTTGATCACAGAGAAAGAGCTTAAACTTCGGCAGGTATTTACATTTTGTGATCTGAACTCAGAATAGGATTATCATTTCCTTCTCTTTGCAGTTTGCAGAATGATTCAATTTTTCATTTTTTTTCCCTTTATTTTTATACCTACAGGCAATGAGTATGATGGGTCTTTATGATTCTGCTTACTGGCTCTCGTGGCTCACGTGGGAGGGAATTCTTACGCTTCTCTCCTCAGTATTCCTAGTTCTCTTTGGGATGCTCTTTCAGTTTGATTTTTTCTTGAACAACAGTTTTGAAGTAGTGTTACTTGTGTTCTTTCTTTTCCAACTTAATATGGTAAAGAGCAAGTCTCATCTGTCACTGTTTCATTTTTTGCTTATTAATTGTGATTTCGTTTTTAATTAAGAGTAACCCTCAATACGTTTTTCCAACTTTTGATGATAGATTGGCTTTGCCTTCATGTTGTCAGCCTTCATTAGCAAATCCTCTTCATCCACAACAGTGGGTTTCTCCATCTTTATTGTTGGCTTCATGACTCAGGCAAGATTCCATTGCCAAATCTCTGTGATAGGAGTTAATTAATCGTTCACTTGTATAATTTGTTTCCATTTATGTTGCTGCAGCTTGTTACAGTATTTGGATTTCCATACACTGACAACTTCTCTACCACCTTAAGAGCTATCTGGTCGTTATTCCCACCTAATCTTCTTGCTGCAGCTCTAAATCTGCTTGCTGAAGCAACTTCAACCCCTCAAGATGTTGGGATTACTTGGAGTAGACGTGCCAAGTGTGCACCAAACGATACAAATTGTGTAATAACTATTGTACGTGAAAACTTCAAGCTCCCAATTGTGTCAATTAATACATCACTCTATACATTCTAGTGGGAAAAAGAGCTTTCCAGTTCTTTATATTGCACATTCATTTTTGTCACTCTACTTTAATCTACACTGGATCATTTTTATCACAGTTATTTGTATCTCTCGTTCTCATGACAGGATGATATTTACAAATGGCTGGCTGCTACATTCTTACTATGGTTCGTATTGGCCATCTACTTCGATAACATAATCCCAAATGCATCTGGTGTGAGAAAATCTGTGTTTTACTTTCTAAACCCTGGGTATTGGACAGGGAGAGGTGGCAGCAAAGTGAGAGGTAAGTCAGTTTGCTCTCCACGCAAGCTCACGAGTTCTCCTCATTGCCTGTAAATTATGATTGATGCTTTTTCCCCTTTCCATCATAGAGGGTGGGGTTTGTAGTTGCATAGGTTCAGTTCCACAGCAGGAGCCTATTACTCCAGATGATGGAGATGTCCTTGAAGAGGAAAACAGAGTGAAACATCAAACACAGGAAGGTGTGGTTGATCCAGATGTTGCCGTTCAGATCCGTGGTCTTGTAAAGTCATATCCTGGTACTAGGCAGTTTGGTTGTTGTAAATGTCAGAAGACTTCATCATATCATGCTGTTAGGGTAAGGACCCTTTCCAACTTTAATTCTAGCCAAGTTGAGGGCGAAAAGTGAGTATTTTGTTAATGCATACACGATTGTGTAGTTTTTACGAGTTATGAGCATTTTGTTTGTATCTTTGCCCAAATGTAAGAAGACTAGTGCATTTCCCATTTTATTTCTGCCCGAGTTGAGGCAATGAATGTAAGCACTTTTGTGTATCATTCATACCTAGAATATTAGTATCAATCACTATGCTTAATCATCCACCAATGGAATTTCGTGGCAGAATCTATTGAGTGGTGGCTCCTGCTATCCATCAATCTGGTTATTTGTTGAAAGCCTTTATTCTCATCTAGACTGATGCCCTTTTTTGTCACTATCATTAAATTATGTTTTACCAGTTTCTTGGTTGCCATCGACCATCATTATAAAGCATGAGAAGACAATCATGATTCTTCTATACATGGTTCATATATATGTTTTGGTAGATTTGACACTGATTTGAGACTTGCATTCAGGGCTTATGGGTGAACTTTGCAAAGAACCAGTTATTTTGTCTTCTTGGACCTAATGGGGCAGGGAAAACTACAACAATTAACTGTTTAACTGGCATTACGCCAGTGACAGGAGGAGATGGTGACTCTCTCTCTCTCTTCCCTCTCTGTGTTTATTTTATGGAATTACAGTCAAGAAGGATATATCATCTTTATCTGCCTTGTTAACAGCATTGATATATGGAAACTCAGTCCGAAGCTCAGTTGGCATGTCAGACATTCAAAGAATTATAGGTGTTTGTCCCCAGGTAATCTCTGATTCTGTGGGCGTGGCTATGTGCATCCCTAAAGGTGTGAGGTTTGCTGATTGTTTCAGCAACATATAGCGTAGTTCATTTTATAGCCTTTAGCAATGACTCAGAAGAGAAGTTTCATGCTAACCTTTTCTTGATTTTTGTATCTTTTTCATAGTTTGATATCCTTTGGGATGCATTGTCTGGCCAAGAGCATCTCCACCTCTTTTCTTGTATTAAAGGCCTGCCCCCAGCTTCGATAAGAGCGGTAAGTATTATGCATGCAAAAGGGTGTTCCATCTGCTTTCGTCCTTGTCATTAACTAAAGATTTAAAGCAAACTTCACAATCCTCCACAGAGTATGCAATGACATTCATATGTGATAATCTGAAGATGATAATCTATTGCTGGTTCCCATGTCGATTCCTTAAGATAAACAATTCTGCCCAAATGCAGATTGCTCAGAAGTCATTGGCAGAGGTGAGACTCACTGAGGCAGCCAAAATTAGAGCAGGGAGTTACAGTGGAGGAATGAAACGTCGCCTCAGCGTTGCAATAGCTCTAATTGGTGATCCAAAGTTAGTCATTTTGGATGAACCGGTAATACAGAAACGAGTAAACATGCTCAGCTATTCATTTACATGATCTGTTTATGTGAAAATTTTCAAGTTTTATCCTAATTGGCAGACAACTGGCATGGATCCGATAACAAGGAGGCATGTGTGGGACATAATAAATGATGCAAAGAAAGGGCGTGCCATTGTCCTAACAACACATTCAATGGAAGAAGCCGACATTTTGAGTGACCGCATAGGAATCATGGCCAAGGGTAGGCTTCGCTGCATTGGAACCTCAATCAGGTTAAAGTCACAGTTTGGCACTGGCTTCATTGCTAATGTTAGCTTCTTGGGAAGAACAAATGGACAAACTACCCCAACTCATGCTCTTTCCAATGGGGCTGTAGTTTCTACAATTCATCACGAGGCTGTGAAGGAGTTCTTTAAAGATGTGCGTTAAATAAGTAAAGCCTTTTCTTTAACATGCAATGAGTTTGGTTTCTAACAACGGGAATGTTTTGGCAGCAATTGGATGTAGTACCAAAAGAGGAGAATAAAGCCTTTTTGACTTTCGTGATCCCTCATGATAGAGAGAGGCTTTTAACGGTAAGGATTTCTTTTGTTTGTTTGTTTGTTTGTCTTTTTTTACCTTGTATCTGTGTTATAAAGCTTTCTTTGTTGTGTTTATAAATATTGCAAACGATGTTGCACTTTTCATTTATTCAGTATCAGAAGTTTGAACCTTAAAGCTGCGTTTGGATATTGAGTTGAATTGCATTTTTTATGAATAGTAGTAATTTGAAATGGTAGAGTAAGTTTTGTGGAGTTTATTTAAAATGAGTTTAAATGTGCTTGGATGTTAAGATGAATTTAGATGTATTTATAGGAAGTTGAAAAAGGTTTTGGTCCCATGTGTAAAGAAGTTTTGAGTTGATATGAGTTTAATGATCTGAAAGTTGGGTGTTTGAATGTTAAGTTTAACTTAAAATTAGATTGAATTGAGTTGAACTCTCAACAACCAAACGTGGCTAAGTTAGAGTATTATTAATTCTTTTTCCTAAGGAATTATTTGATGTTGATTGTATTATTTGAAATGATACATATCACTAAGTCCAATTGGAGAAAGATTGCATCAGCTTTAATTGCACAGTGTGATTTCGATTGATAAAATAGTTCTGTAAAGCTCTCATTGCTAATTTTGCTGCCACAATATCTTCATCAATCTCAAAACTGATGAAGATTATGACATGCAACTGTTATAAAGTGAAATTTATAGCTTAAGCAATAACAATCCCCCATATTTTTATATTCATTGGATTACCCTCTAACATGTGACTGCTTATAGCTAGAAATGATTTTGGAGATTATGAGATGATTGCACAAATCAATTTCATCTATACATATAATGTCTTTGTTTTTTTCTTTGCATCTGTTTTCAACTTTTGCTTATTAGCTTTCTTCTTTGGTCCTGCTAATCTTGAACAGAAATTTTTCGAGGAGCTCGAAGATAGAAAAGAAGAATTTGGTATATCTGACATCCAACTGGGTCTTACGACTCTGGAAGAAGTTTTCTTGAATATAGCAAGGCAGGCGGAGCTAGAGAGTGCTGCAGTTGAAGGGAGGTTGGCAACTCTAACTTTAACATCCGGACCCTCAGTTCAGGTAGGATATATTCTTTAGCATCTGGAGCTAGAGGTTACCTCAAGAGAAACAGTTCTTTGGGAGTGTAGTAGTGCACTGATATCTTATCCTTGAACTATGATGATTGCACAGATACCTGTAGGAGCCAGGTTTGTGGGGATTCCAGGAACACATTCTGAAGAGAATCCAAGAGGAATAATGGTGGAAGTGTACTGGGAGCAAGATGATTTTGGTGCCCTCTGCATTTCTTGCCACTCAGCCGAGATTCCAGTCCCTCCTAATGTTCCAACAATGCCTTCAGCGACCAGTTCTGAAAGAAATTTCTTACGCCGGGCAGGAACAGACCTTGGAGTTGTAATCAATCCCGATCAAATTGGTACTACAAATTAATATTGATGTGTTCATATACTTGAGTTGTGTTTATAATGTTTTTATGCATTTTCTACACTTAGTGAGCATTACTATTCAGTTAGATATATCTTGTATTTTGAATACCTAAAAAAATTCTACAGGTTTTGGCTTTGTACCAAAATAATCCGATATTACAGTTTTATGTATTCTTTGTTTTTTATGGTTTTAATTTGGCATAATCGTTGTGAAGATTATATTCCCTGCTAAAACCTGGCAATCATCTAGTCTAAGTCATAGAACATCTACACTTCCTTGCCTTTAAATCAGAGTTTGAATTTTTTCCTTGTAACTGAGATTTTTAATTCAAGTATTCATACTAGAATAGCTATTGGAGCAGTAAGTGGGAGTGGTGCCTAACTGCCTACGAGGCTATGAGTTTAATAGAGATTATTTAATAGATTCATGATGGAAAGATAATTCGAAAAGGAAAACTCTATTTACAGGCAATTTTGCGTAACAACCGCGCACCGAAAATAACTTGAAACAGACGTTTTTCCATTCTCTCCCATTCCCCATAGTCGAACCTTTATTTTATTTTTTTCCAATCGACTAAAACATTTCAAATGGCATCTCCTTATCTTCTCTCTCCCTTCTAACACGGTCTCGCAAACTCCTATAAATATTGCCACTTAAATCCTATTTGTTTTTGGATTAAAACCTGAAAATTTACAAATGTAGAAAACGAAAAGCATGATTTGAAACCAGAAAACAGAGAAATGTCTAGTTTGTAATTGGCTTTCATATTTATATTATTATTATGTTTTTTCCCCTTTTGGGATTTTTTTTGAAATAAATAATAGCTCTTTGTTGAATGATTTCGGGTAGACTCTACTTATACAAGAGGAAGAAAGGACGTGAGCAGAGGAGAGAAATGGTGGGTTTGGTGTTGATGGGGATTTTGGAACGGTGGGTTTATTTTAACCAGTAATCCCAAAACTGCGCCGAACAAGAAGAATGAACTTAGGTAGCAAATTTGAGAAGGTTAGAAATTTTTTAATAATTGTTTCTTCGGCTATGGCTATTGTCCCCTCATTCTCTAGGACAGAGTCAATTTAGAGGGCATTGTTACTTTGGCTACGGTGGCAAACACAGCAAAAGTTTCGTGAGTGATGGAAGGAGGGATGACTTTCTAGAATTATTAAGATGTGGGATTGTTTTTATGGATAACTTTCTGAAATTATTTTTTAATCTTCCGGTTCTATTTTTTGAATCACTTTCCGGAATTATTTCTCATAGACGTGATTTTGTTGTTGCTGTGTTAGCATGAAGGAGAGTAGTCGAATGCTTGGATAGGAATGAGAGAGAAGTCTGGCATTGGAGGAACGAAGTTAGCTTTTATCTTTCTACTTTTCTGTTCTTTTTTTAATATCTCTCGTGACTGTTGGGTGCGCAAATTTGCACCAATCGCTTGTATATAGCAGCGCCCATTGGAAAATGTCACGAAGTGAGCAAATCAAATCTTCGATCCTAGTGAGTAAAGAAAATGAGTTAGTTTCAAATGTATGAAAAACTTGTAGCAAAGGAACTGCCCTGCCATTGCCTTAGAGTCATATCTTTGAATGCAATATCTAGCCAATGGGAATTTGTTAGTATTGGCGGACACTCATAAATAAGATAGGGACCAAGATTTAACGTGATTCGGTCAATTTAGCCTATATGCACACAGAGAAGAGTTTAGTATTTAAACGAATTGCAATTACAACGGTTTACAGTGTTATTCTCTCAACTCTTTCAGCACTATGTGCTTATGTTCTCACTATGCATAACTCACGGTTTAAACACATATTTATAGGTGGATTACATTCGGTTTAACAAGAAAACTCTTGATCAATAATTGATATAAATCTTCAAATTCCTTTGGCAATTTCATCAACGTGTCCATCCACATTTGTCTCATCTTTGTCGTTCAGGTGTCCCTACAATTGTCTTAGCTGACTTCATTGTTGACGTTGATCCTCATATGTTTGGGGTTGATTTTGCAACAATTCTCCCCCTCAACACCAAACGGAGGATATCCTGACATCTTTCAATACAAGGTGTCCAATCCAACTATATTTCTACGTAGCTCGAGTTTTTCCTGTGTGATCATCTTTGTCAACATATCAGCTAAATTATCTTTGGTGTGGATTTTCTCAAATTTCAAAAACTGTTGTTTCATCACTTCGCGTATAGTGATAGCAAATGTCAATGTGCTTTGTCCTGGAGTGATACATCGAGTTTTTGCTCAGATCAAGGGTACTGACTATCACAGTAGACTTTGTACTCTTTCTGACTGACTCCATTTCTTAGAGAAACTACTTTAACCACAACATTTTCTTGCTTGCTTCTGCTATATAAATGTACTATTTTTCTGTTATAGATAAAGCCACACATTTCTGTAATCTGGACTGTCACGATACAGCTCCACCTGCAAATGTATAAATGTATCTTGATGTAAATTTTCTTTCATCAACATTACCTGCCATATTGATATCTGTATAACCATCCAAGATTGAGTCAGTTATCCTGTAGCACAAGCATAGTTTTGATGTACCCTTAAGGTACTTGAGAATTCACTTGACTGATTATTAGTGTTCTATCCTTGGATTGGAAAGAAAATGGCGGCTCACAACTCCAATAGCATGAGTGATGTCAGGTCTCGTACACACCATGACATACATTATAGACTTCCTACTGCTGAAAAGTAGGGTACTGCAGCTATTTCTCAAACCTTTTTTCGCTGATGAAGGATATGAACTCATACTCAGTTTGAAGTGACTAGCCAGTGGATTACTGACTGGCTTTACTTTCTCCATCTTGAACTTTTTCAGTATCTACTCAACATACTTTTCTTGTAACAGCCATAACTTCTTTTCCTTCCTGTCATAGGTAATCCTCATGCCCAAAATTTGTTGGGCAACTCCTAAGTCTTTCATATCAAAGATTTTGGAGAGATCCACCTTTAACTTGCTGATGATGGATAGATCTTTTCTAATAATCAGCATACCATCAATATAGAGTAGTAACATCATAAGTCATCTTTTGAAAGTTTTTGGATGTAGATGCACTGATCTACAACAGTTCTCTTGTAATCATGACTCACCATGAATGAGTCAAATTTCTTGTACCATTGTCTGGAAGTCTACTTCAAACCGTAAAGGTTCTTTTCCAGCTTGCAGACCAAATGTTCCTTTCTAGGAACTTGGAAACCTTCTGGTTGCTTCATATAGATCTTCTCATCAAGGTTGTAGTGAAGAAATGTTGTCTTCACATCCATCTGTTCAAACTCTAAGTCTGCAACCAATCCAAATATCACTCGAATTGAAATCATCTTTACAACATATGAGAACACCTCATCAAAGTCAATTCCTTTCTTCTGTTGGAATCCTTTAATGACCAAGCGAGTTTTGTACTTTACTTGCTTGTCATCATTTTTTAGCTTGAACACCTATTTGTTTTTAGTGCTTTCTTTCCCTTTGGAAGTTTCATCAGTTCATAAGTCTGATTTTTCTGCAATGAGTTCATCTCATCCTGCATAGCCTGCATCCATCTGTCACTATCTGGATGAGATGGCTTCTTGAAAATTCTCTGGCTCCCTCTCGAGAATTTATAAGAAGAATATAATCTGATTCCAGATATCTTCGAGACAGAATCAACAATCGGCCTATAGAGAATCTGTCCTGCTGAGGTTGATCACCTAACAACTGTGATGATTTTACAGTTTCTAATGGAGAAGGTAACTACTCTTCTTGCTCAGTACTGGTTTCTCCGTTATCAGCTTTCTCTTATTCTTTTAGGGAATCTTCTTACCTGTCTTCCATGTTTGAGGCAAACTGAAATAGCGGTGAACTAGAAGTTAGTTCTTGAGCACTTGTAGTTGTTTGTTTTTATCCAAATAGCTGGTTTTTATGGCACACAACATCCCTACTTCTGATGACCTTCTTTGCTTTTGGATTTTTGGATCTCATAAATCTATATCCAAATTCTTCATCTCCATAGTCGATGAAGATACATGGAGTAGACTTTTCATCCAGCTTTTGTCTTTTTTCCTTAGATACATGTGTGAATGCTTTGCACCAAAATACTCTTGGATGAGAGTATAAAATTTTGTGGCCTGACCACACCATCTCTGGTACTTCAAACTGTAGTGGAACTAATAGTGTTCAGTTGATCAAGTAACAGGTTGCTCGTACTGCTTCACCCCAGAATGACTTTGGTAGCTTAGCCATGCTCAACATGCATCTGGTTCGTTCCACAATGGTTTGATTCATTCATTTAGACACACCATTGTGCTATGGGGGTGTAAGGGACAATCTTCTTATGTCTGATGCCATGACTGGAGCAGTATTCTCTAAATTCTCGAGAAGTGTATTCTCTCCATTATTTATTCTGAGACACTTTAGCTTCTTATTTGTTTTTCTTTCCTTCATGGCATGAACGCTTTTGAATTGTTCAAAAACTTGATCTTTCCTTTATAGGAAATACACCCACGCTTTACATGAAGCATCATTATTAAAAGTGACAATATCTGTTACCTCTAAGTGATTCGACTTCAAAAGGGCCGCAAACATCAGAGTATACCAGGCTCAATAAATCTGATATTTTTTCAGCGGATGTCTAAAACGAGACTCTATGTTGTTTACCAAATAAACAAAATTCATAAGGGTTGAGAGCAATACCTCTGTTTGTTGTGATCAATGTTTTTTTTGCAAGCGTAAACAACTATTTTTCTCCTATGTGACCAAGTCTCTGATGCCACAAGTTTGGGGATGTCTCATCTTCAACTACATTGACGTTGTTTGCACATATCTTAGCACTAGATTTATACAAAGCGCCACAGATATGTCCCCGTGTGACGACCATGGTTCCTTTCTTTAGCTTCCAAGTATTATTGCTAAAGATGCTTTCGTAAACCTGTTGATTAAGGGTTCTCCCGAATAACAAACTGAGTCGGAGGTCGAGTATGTGCCAAACGTCATTTAGCACCATGGTACAACTGGCATTGGTCTATATTCTGACTTTTCCTATGCCCACGATCTTTGAGAAGCTTGAATTGCCTATCGTGATTGTATCGAAGTCTTCTGCTTTGTAAGTGTTGAAAAAATCTTTACAATGAGTGGCGTGGTAAGATGTTGTTGTATCTATCACCCACTTTGTTTCCTGGCTTGAAACATGCAAGCAAAATTCTTCATTGGAAGAAAGGAAAGAACAATCTTCAGGAAGCATCACTGAGGCTTCACCTTCTTCCTGCTTTGTCTGGTTGCTGGATTGGTTTCGCTCCTTTTGCAGCTTTCGGCATTCTTTTCTAAAGTGGCCTTCAATACCACAGTAAAAGCATTTTTCCTTCTTCTTTCGTTGACCACCGTGAGTATGGGATCTTCCTTTGCTTTTACTCCAGTTCCTTTCTCGACTTCTTCCTCTACTATTTCTTTGTTACTTTCCTTCAGTTACACACGCATTTGACTGGTCTCCCTCTGCTTTCTTTTGTTTGTTCTCTTAATTAAACAAGGCATCTATCACCATTGACATGGTGAGCTTTTTATTTGGAGTTGAATGACTGAGTAAGACCACTAGCGTTTTCCAACTATTTGATAAAGAACTGAGAAGTAGTAGAGCTTGCTCTTTATCTCCAAGCTTGAGATCTACAGTTGCAAGCTGGTCTATGAGATTTTGGAACTCGTTGGTGTGTTCAGCCACTGAGATGCCATTGTTAAGCTTTAGGTTGACAATGCGTCTCATCAACAGTGCCTTGTTCAATTATATAAAAGTGACTCATGAATACATAATACAGTTACATTGCTGCACCTAATAAAACTTGAGACAATGAAATTAGGACATTGATGCCACTATTGAGTTGTATATTCAACTAGCCTAGCATGACGGGCTAGCAAGTGAGCAGTCTTATTACCCTGTCTACCAGTACCAACATGAAGCACCTCGTATGCCTGAAATCTTTGAAGCAACCGTTTTATTTCCACAACCAAGAGACCCATAATAGTGAGATTTTTTTTCTCTGGAAATCATGGCTTCAATAACAGATAATGAGTCACCTTCCAGAATTAAACAATATATCTTAAGATGAAGAACCATATCAGTAAACCTCTAAGAGCATCAAGAGCTTCCTTCAATCTCATTCAACTTCCCTCCTGCTCAATGCCATCGACACTCCACCCTTATCATCTCGTAAGATAACCTCAATTTTAGTAGATGCAAATTGTTTAAATGTAGCCCCATCAAAATTCAATTTAACCTTACCCAACGGTGGAGGCTTCCAACAAAGTACTCGCTCCTTATTCATCACTAACTTATTAGCCTTGATGGTGATAAAACTTTCAACAATACCCAATACAATTATACTCTCTTGAATAGAACAGTCTGAATTTTTAAATAACAAGAGGTTCCTGTACTTCCAAATACCCCACAGAATTGTGAGGAAACGAGGAACTGTAGAACTAGCTTCCTCCATTCCTATCCTTAACAAAGTCTGAAAATCCAAATTCCCATACAAGAACTGAAAAATTAAAGGACATCGAAGTTTCCACACTTGCGAAGAATATAAGCATCCACAAATAAATGACTACAACTCTTATCTTTCATCTTAGGCCGATCACAACTCGCTATAGGTAGAATACCTCTTTGCAACAATTTCAATTTGGTGGGTAAACTCTTTGGACATACTCTCCATGCGAAGTTTTTCACTTTGTTTGGTAATTTTAAATTCCACAGCCTTCGCCAAAAAATGGGAATGGACTTAGTCATGGGAACATTCAGCTCTATTCTATTAGAAGCGAAGTGGTAAACTGACTTCACTGTATGCACTATACACACCACTTTTATTCCCACTCAATACAAACTGATCATTAGTTCGCAAAGATAAAAAGAATCTTCAATATCTGGCAGCAACATTTGGAGAAAAATCAGTACGGATTCAGACCTCATTCCATGTACAAGAAACACTATTAAACAATGCACTAACAGTGGAAACTTGTAATTCTGATAGCAACTTGGAAATAAGAGGCCAAACTTATTGAGTCATTTGTCCTGCCAAATATTGATGATAGTCACCTCACCCTACCTCCCAAATACAGCCATGATAAAGAATGTTCACACCATAACTTGAAGATAGCTCAGCTTGTAATTAGTTTTTTATGCTAAAGAAAGAATCGTTATCTCTTTGGTTTTAAGATTTCATTTAACTTTTTCTTGTGTCAATGCAACATGTGTAGGCTTACATCTTGATCTGCAGTTGATCTACAGGAATCGCAAAACCATCCCAGATGATTTTCAACAATCAGATTACAAAATATTAAACCAGCAGTAGATAGGTTTAATGATTCTGAAAAAAAAAAAATGAAAAAAAGATAGGTTTAAATTATTCAAATACACTTCGATTTCACCAGTAACTTTGTACTACCAGACAGATAATCAAAGATTATATCCCCAATAAAACAAATAATTAAAAAACATCGTCCACACCAGACTGAAACACTATCACTTTTATCACTTTTATACAAATGAAAAAAAGCCCTCACTTAAAAAACACTGAAGACAACACAAGAGAATAAGAATGATAAATTCAGCAACTGTCGCAGAATGTCTAACTGATGCCGGTCAAGCTTATCTCTTCTATTGGGAGAGCATCCTACAGCAGAAGAGGATGGGCAGAATTATTAAAAACAATTACAACAGGACCTAATAACGTGAATGAAATGCATCTCAACATATTGACCATTCACCAGTAGTAAATAGCAATTCAATTAATAGTGTACAGATTGGAAGAAATCCAAAGAACACTCAAAACCCTGGAATCATAACTCACTCACTTCAAATAACAAATAAAGTTTTCAGCAATGATGAAAAAGTTCAAACTAAGAAAAAGCATGCTGAATAACAATACCATATTTTCTTTGTTCTCCTGGGGCATATTCTCAGTTGGAGTGCTGGCTCGAACTGTAAAAGGCAGTAAATCACAATCAGCATGCCATGCAATCATTTTAGGGAAATACTTTAACCATAAAAAGATTATACAAAAGTAAAATCTCAAAGTGAGGTGTTTTAATATAATTCGTCAAATTATAAAATTATTTTCGTTATAAAGTATGTCTAATAATAAATTAGATAATTGGGATTCTTTTTCTGTAATTCCTTTGTGGACAAAGCAATAATCATCACTTTAAGTATGTCTTCATATAATGAAAAGAAAAGGTTAAAAAAAAAAACACATCTATGTATGCTTGCCTGCTTTAGCAGAAGATTTCTTTCCCTGCTTCATTTTGTCCTTTTCTTTATTGGATTCCAGCTTGGTTGGCTTCTCGGGTTTCTTTGGCAATTTACGATTCCCAGACTCTGAAACAGACTTTGAATTGACAGAATTCTTATTCAAAGATCCTCTAGTCCCGATTGTGCGACTCTTCTTCTGAATAGAATCCTGCTTGGCTGATTTACTTACTTCCGAATCTTGAGTAGCATCAATGTTCAAAGACCTGGGCTTCAGTTTCCTAGTTCCCGCAGTAGAAGAAGAGCTATGGACATCATCATCAGATGATCGAGTTCCCTCTTCAGGCACCTGAGAATAGGTTTCAGAGACCTGCAACTGCTCTGTGCTTTCTGGGATATTGTAACTTTCAAATAAATCCTTCAAAGGCTCCCCATATTCACTGAGATTATATCGTTGAGCATACACCTTGAGCTCATCCCGCATTCGCTGAAGAGGCTGAGTTCAAACAAAAACAAGAAACAGCTTAAAATCAAATCTTGCATAAACTTAAAGGAATACAAAGTGAATTAAGGTGCTGTGCAGAATTCTTATTCAAAGATCCCCTAGCCCTAGATCTCATATACACAAAAATAATTAAAATTTAAAAAAAAATATGTTTATATCTGTAACTGCATTTTTTTTTTTTGTTTTTGAATAGATCAAGGTGTATGTCAAGTTAGAATCATAAGTTGATTTTACACGCTAAAGTGAAAGCATCAACATATATACATGCTCAGTCGATGTTACTGCATCCATAACAATTTGAACTGAATAGAAAAGCACACATTGAACACGCGTTCACATACAAATGATTCTGGGATACTCAAAATTCTGTGTAAGAGAGAAAAACAATAGGAATAAAAAATCAAGACCATTTGACAGCATAGACTACAGTGCTGTAAGCTATTTTATTCAGATTGTTGAAAATGAAGGGTAATCCGATCAGCACTACATGGTTCCTGAGAGCTCCAACTCTTATGACTTCCTATTTGTTTTTCTATTTTCCATTAAAGAAAAACTCCAGAGTCTTTACTCCCATTCTATTTACTTAATTTAGAAGCATAATACAACAAACAACATGTTGAGAGAAACGATGAGTATTTTTCTCTTCAAGTGGTTGAAGAGGGGGCTTTAGGAAAACAGAGCGAATGATGAAAGAATTATATTAAGTGCCATATTTATGAAAACCATACAATAACGACTAAACAGAGAAACAAAGTAGACGCTTCGAAAATTATAAATGCAACAAATTGTGTCTCATCGATGCCTCTGCCCCTTTGTCTAGTTTAAATAATTGACTGATTCTATCATCAGTTACATGACAGATTTTAGCTAACATGAGAAAATCTTAAATCCATCATGAAATAATCAAATACCTAAACTCCTTGGCATCCATATAAAACAACTCAGAGAATAATGTATCATTCATTCATTTGGTTAGTACAAATGTTTGTATAGTCGGTCCAGGTTTCCAAACATAAAATTTAGCTGCCAACCATCACAATGTTCCAACAAAAAAGCACTTCACATAAGAAGAACAGTAAGAATTCAGCATAGAACTCTCATAAAATAAGAATCATAGAAGCATCAAACAGATAAAGCAAGCAAATTTGTCAATATTCCTCCAATCTTAAGATCCTAAGAACTAAAATCTAGATAGCTACTTTGTTTCGACTAAAATGGGACTGATTTTTGTACGTAGATTTTACAACCTGCATCTAATTGTGCAATTTCAGAAGCAAGGAAGAGGGGGAAAGTATTCAAATTGGTATACCTCGCATCCTGCTCCCAAGGCTAGTTTAAAAAAGCCAAGTGAAATTGAGTGCTTAGCAGCAGATTCAGATAGCTTAATCTGAGATATCCAATACGATGCGGATGACAAAACACTGAACTTCTTCCGACTTGATGTTCTGGAAACATTGGAAACAGGTGTATCACTTTTCCCCTGACCAGTAGCAGAACTTCTCACCCTAGCCTCTGAAATTGGAGTGATGTTTCCAGCCAGTTTTGGCGCAGGACGGACAGTCGACTTGGTAGGAATGGAGAGCCTTCTAGGTGGCTTAACAGATTTCTCCTTATTAGATAGATCAAGAACGCCAACACTTTTACTCACACTTGCTGTAGAAATCCCTCTGAAAAATAAAAATACAAAATCAGTCCGTTTTGACACAAAGCTGTTGGTTTAGACAGTACTTCCTGCTCATAAATTTAACAATGGCACAAAATAAATATCGGAAAAAATTAGGATTTGAAAACGCATTATGTGCTTAATACAATGAACATAGCTTAGTGAAACACATCATATATTGCTTGAGACTACATTTACTGCCCACAAAATTTGAAAATGGTGGAAAACGAAATATCCAAGAGTTGGAATTTGGGATGGGAAAACGTATTATGTGATTACAACAATGGACAGAGCTTAGCGAAACACATCATATACATCACCTAAAAAGATCTAAAATTTCCCTGAGAAAGAAAAGGATCTAAAATCAAATTCGTATATTGCCTAGGAAAATTAAGATTGCTCAGAATAAAATCATCAAAAACCCATTACAAGAAACATTCCGAACCACAAAAATTATATTAGGGAAAAGAAATAAGAGTGAAGATAAAAAGAAGAAAACGAACCGCTTAGATGCAGAAAGGTTCAGCAATTCGGCTACCGGAGATGTTTCCTCCTTGGATTTATTCCCCGACCGCAGCGCGTACCGCTGAAGCTTCTGTTTTGCTGATCCTGCTGCGTCCCATTAAGAGATCCCAAACCAAACATTAGCCATAATTAAAAGAAATTTTGAAAGACAAGGGAAGAAACAGAGACAGGAATGGAAGCAAAAGTAGAGACTACCTGGAAGCGGAGTGTTGGTCTGGTCCTTGGATGACTCCTCCATGTTTCTGCTTTTCTCACTCACTCTCTCTGAATATCTCTTGATCTAACGTTTGTGTTGGTGTGTGATCTAATGGAACCCAATAGAGTGGAATTTATAACGGAAAACTACTTTTTTTTTTTTCTCTGTATCAGTTAACGAATTACGCTCATGTATTACCCAATCAATGGCCTTTTGGGCGGGAATTTCAAGAAACCACAAGCCAACCCCACGGTCCCACAACCTTGAAACACAAGCGAGAGAGGGAAGCATTTGAATTTGAAATGCAGCGCGTTGGATATCTTGTTGGCTGGGGGAGTAGATGGGACCCACGCGGGTCCGGTTGAAGAGGCTCCTCCGAGAAAAAAGTGTGTTTTGAATTTCGAAATTTCAAATCAGGCGGATTTTGCCGTTGAAACCACCTGCCTTTACGGCGGTCGTATGACTATTATAAAAGAAGATTTTCACGCAACGTGATTTCTTTAATTTTTAATTTCTTACTAAATATGTAATATAAGGGTGATCGTCGAATTTTTTTCCTGATCCAGTTAAAAAAATTTGGAACCAGATGAAATCTGGGTGAATATCCATCTAGATTAGATCCAGCCAGATATAGATTTATAATACCCGCCCGGATTGGATACGAATCCAGTCACATAATCGGTTCAATTCATAATCAGGCTTTAAGTAAACCCTTTTCGTCTAAATCAATTCTTCAATCTCGCCTCTCTCTCTCTCTCTCTCTCTTTAAAACCCTAACTTTCTCGCACCTTTTTCTTTGACTCTCTCTTATTTATCTTTTGTTAGCAGCCTCGCTAGAGTCCTAACATCTTCACACTCAATCCAAATTGCCAACATTTCGGCGTTCGTCAGCAACAAGAAGAACGAGATTACTTTTCAAACTTTTTGAACAATCTTGGCGGTGTCGCGAGATTTGGGCAGGGATTCCATGACGGATCTAAGGAGGAAGAATAGCGTCTCAGTGAAGATTTGGGTTTGGTTTATTTTTTCCCTTAATCTATAGTCTAGGTTCGATTTTTTGAGATATATTTTAAGATTTGGTTTATTTTCTAATCTCTAGTCTGTTAGTCTAGTTTTTTTTTCTCCTTAATCTCTAGTCTATTTTCGACTTTTTTAGATGAATATTGAGATTTGGTTTTAGGTTTGGATCAGGGTTTGGTACTTAGATCTAGCCAAATATGATACCAACAAAAAAGATTTTATTTTTGGTTTTGTTTCTTTTCTGTATTTCACGTTGTTTTAGCCAAACATCTCTGTCAAGGAACTATGAAATGGATTTTGACTTGTTTGCTCCAAATGAGATCAGTGTAATCATGTGATCATATGAGTTTAGTGGAGCCTTCCATTTTGATAAAAAGAAATTTAATTTTGTTATTTTTTGAACAAAAGTGCAACGATTTTTTGTATTTTTCGGCAACTAAACAGGTGGGAGGTGTTAAGGAGCTTGATGTTGTCCAGATGACTAACACAAGAGGGGGGTGAATTGAGTTGTATTAAAAAAATTAACAATTATAAATCAAGTATACAATATAAAATATAAACAAAATATGAAACAGTAATAAATATAAAGAGTAAAGGTAAGAGAGAAGCAAACTCAGTATGTTAACGAGATTCGGCCCCACTGCCTACGTCCTCGCCTCAAGCTACCATTTGAGAATCCTTAAATTCACTATTCAATCTCTTTTAGGTGGAGATAGAAACCTATTATACCTTTGAGTAGCACCGCTCCAAAGAATCCGTGTAAAACACCCTCTACACTTCCAATCACCTCACACTTGCTGATTTAACTATTCCCCGTGTAGAACACCTTTTACACTTCCAATCACCTCACACTTGGTGATTTAACCGTTCCCCGTGTAGAACACCTTCTACACACACAAGGATTATACACACCCTTTTACTGATACAAGAATTGATAGTGGGTAGGCTACCAGAAAACACTCATCAACGAGTGAAATAAAAACAATACAACACAAACTATATCTCTCAAAATAAATAAGAGTTAAAACTCAATGCTTAGAGAAGAAAAAATGAAAACTTTGAATGAATGTTGTACACTCTTGGTGTTGTGAATGTGAAGCTCTCAAATGATCTATTTATAGGCATATGAGACTTCATATTCAAATTTAAAAAGATTCACATATCAAAAATATCATCATTCACTTTTTAAAAATTTTAAATCAAATCTTTTTACTTTTTGCATGTGACAAAAGGAGCACACTTTATTTTTCAAAAATTTCAAACCTAATCTTTTACTTTTTGCATATGACAAAAGGAACATACTTTACTTTTCAAAATTTTCAAACAAAAACATCTACTTTTTGCATAAGTCAAGAAAAACATCCATCACTTTTGAAAATATTCAAATAAAATATGCACATGTGAAAGATGACAATCAATCATCTTAATATTTTCAAAGTTCAAACCTTTAATCATGTTATGCACATGTGAAAGATGACAATCAATCATCTTAATATTTTCAAAATTCAAATCTTTAATCATGTCATGTACATGTGAAAGATGACAATCAATCATCTTTCAAAATTTTCAAATTTAATTTTCAAAATATTCATGCACATGTAGAAAATGTATTTTAATGCTTTATGATAAAATATTAATTTTGAGCCTTAATCCTGATTTCGAATTTTTAAGAGATTTACAATATTATTCTATGATTTTAATGTGAACTTGTTCCCTTATTGCTCATGCTTGGTTTCTTGATGTACTTGACTGTATTGTGTGGACAACTTGAGTTTGAGACTCCTTTATTCTTTGAATTCATTTGTTATCATCAAAATCCATGTGTAGATTTACATGAAACTTGAAACCTTGAGTTCAACACTTGAGACATTAGAAAATTTCAGTTAAGCCAATCACAAAATTGGAGTTGTTTAGTGTGTAGTCAATTTTCATCTTTGAATATATAATAAGAGGTCGGATAGAGCCAGTCAGAAAAGCAGATCGGCCAAATATTATTTTAATTAGTTTGATGTAATATTATTTATATTTTTGTTCTTTGTAAATTTATATTTTGTATTATGATGTGATAATAATATTATTTATTTTGTTTTTTATTTATTTTTTAAAAAATAGATGTGTTTAAATTATTTTTAATAAATTGGTAATAGATTATTTAAAAACAAAGTGATAAATTTGGGTATCCGTGTTATAAGGAAAAAAACAAAAAATTTGGGATCCGAATTTATCCGATTATTCATCCGGATCGAAACCGAATTCAATCCGAGCAGATAACCGTCTAGTTTTTGGCATCTGGATCCGGATCCGGTTATGGCTGGATATCTGGATCTGGATGAACACCTATAATGTAATATATAAATGATGCATAAAACAAGAAAAATGATAAGACGTAATACTTTTCTATTAGCTTTTTATTATTTGTTTGAATTTTTATATTTTTTATTAGTTTCTTTAAAACATCTTTAATATCCTTAAAACATTAAAAAATTTAAAAGAGTATATAACTTTATTAATAATTACTTCCTTAACTATTATGTAAAAAATTTTAAAAAATAAAAAGAGTTGTAAATGGATAGTGGAAAATAATAAGTCTATCATTGTCTATATTAACAAATTATATAACAATAGTATTTTAATTTTATAATTTTTTTCTTTCTCTTCTCATTCCCCAAAATTTCATAAGACATTAGGGCTATACAATAAACCGTAGAACTGATTGAGATCGTCAAAATTTAACTACCGACATTAGAACTGGTGGCTATCGGCGAAAAATCGATCGAGAGGCAGTATCAAAACCCTCCAAACTAACATCGGTCGGTTTGGTCCCTCATGAGTGCATGAAAAGTACACTCTAAATATCCTAATATTTGATTAAATTGCAAATAATGAAAATAGAAATGATTGGATTTCACTTATTTTATTTAATTAGATTTCTATTTACATTGAGATGTTTTTAAGTATTATTTGTATTTTTTTTTCATTTATTTTATTTTTTTTTATTTTTTTTTTATTTTTAGATGAAGAGGGAGAAAAGTACAAGAAGTTTAATTCATCACAAAGGCTATCAATTGAATTGAAACAAGGCAACGTATAGGAGTCCTAAAGCAACACGGCAACTTTTATATATATATATATATATATATGGTTGTACGTAAACGAGAGAGGGGGAAAAAAAGCCGCATGACATTCAGCATATATATATATACATATATATTCATACGTTTGGGGGAGGGGAGTGGCCAGACGAACGCAGGAGAAAAGCAGGAGCCGCAACGTGAACAAACGAAGAACGTGCAACGTGAAATGCAAGAAGCAGCCGAACGTGAACGATGACCACCATTTCAACAATTTTCTTCTTTGAGAAATTTATTATCCATCAAGTGCATGGATAGCTAAATTTTCAAGTAGGGTTAGGGATGAACTTACACACTAGATGGTATTTTTAATTTATTTTTAATTCATGTATTTGATTTTCACTTATTAAAATTCTTTGTTTTATTATTCTCAAAATATTGTTAGTGTTTTTTTTTCCCGAATAATTTTGGAATTTATTTCATTTATAGATTCAGTCATGTTTTTTCTATTGAATGAATTTATTCTTTAATTATTTTTGGATCCATTAATTATTTATATTGATTTAATTTTCTACTGCAATATCGCTCCCTGGGTATGTTGTCGTCGTTGGATTTTCTCAATGTGAATAACAATTTGTGTGATATAAAGTGATGAATAATTTTTCAAAGAATTACATTTGATTTAATTTTTGGTTTATAATTTTATATCTTCCGATTGAGAATTACGGAATTGAATTCTCAATTGAGTTATCAGTGAATTGAAAATAATTAAAAATACCGGATATGTGCAAGGGATTCCCGACACTCTATTGTTCGTCAACTTTAATTACTTTTTCATTATTTACTTTGTCTAATTTTAATTTTCATTTAAAGTCAAATTTTCTTCTCTCATTAATCATTTAATTTTTTAGTTTATTTGCTATTTTACTTTTCTTTTAATTGTCTCCCTGTGGAATCGACACCCCAAAGCTGAACTACAATTACCGCGTTATTCTTTGGGCGTTATCAAATTTCGACGCCGTTGCCGGGGAGACGGTAGAAGAATTGTTGGATAGTTTTTTTTTCCTTTCAGTAGTTTGTAAAGGCGGTAATTTCGTTCCCTCTTTTTACTTGCTGCATTATTTTTTTTATTTTTTATTTTTGCATGCATAATAGGTATAGAGACACATTAGGTCGATTTGCTTGTAGGCCTGTGATAGAGTCAAATTCAGTGTCTAATTTTTCTAATCATTTGTTTGATACTTCTTCTGTTTCTGAAAATATGAGTGAACACGAAGATCAACTAACTAAAACCCTTCAGGATTACCTCTACCCTACACGTACAGCCACACCATCATGCATAATGTTTCCACCCAATACGCGTCAACTTGATATTAAAACGGGAGTGATACAGCTACTCCCCACTTTTCATGGGTTGGAAAATGAAAATCCATATGTGCATATTAAGGAATTTGAGGAGGTAGTTGCGACTTTTCATAGTCAAAATGCAACTGATGACATTATGAGACTTAAGTTCTTTCCTTTTTCTTTGAAGGATAGAGCCAAGAGTTGGTTATACTCGCTGAGACCACGATCCATTGGGTCGTGGAATGAGATGACTCAGGCTTTCTTTAATAAATATTTTCCCCAACATAAGACCAATGCTTTAAAAAGATAGATCTCCACCTTTGCACAGAAGGACAGTGAGACTTTATATATGTCTTGGGAGAGATTTAAGGAGCTATTGAGTATGTGCCCTCACCATGGGTATGAGAGTTGACATCTGGTGAGTTACTTCTATGAGGGGCTTACACCTAGAGAGCGCCAATTTGTGGAGATGATGTGTAATGGTGAGTTCTTGCAGAAAAATCCTGATGAGGCCATAGAGTACCTCAACGAGCTCGCTGAAAAAGCTCACACTTGGACTGGACCTAGTGCGATTGAGAGCACAAATAGGTCACGACCAATAGGGAGCCAAAACGGTGGTGGAATTTACCATCTTAGGGAGGAAGACAACTTGAAGGTTAAGGTTGAGGTGCTTATTAGGGAGTTAGAATTGCTAAAGGCCAAGGACTTGAAGCTAGCACACTTGGCTAATCATGCAGAGTCTTCTGGGCCATGTTTTGTGTGTGGAGGGGTAGATCACCTCGTCCAAGAGTGTCCCACATTTGCTGAGATGAGAGGGTTGTATGAGGAACAATGTAATGCCTTAGGCATGTACAAGAAGCCTTTTACACCTTTCTCTGAGACTTACAATTCGGGGCGTAATCACCCCAATTTTAGCTGGAAATCCGAAAACCAGCCACTTGCATTACCTACACCACCTACACAACCCACTAGATCATATCCTGCACCATATCATGCACCTACATCGTCTAGGAGTCCTTTAGAAGACACTTTACATGCTTTTATTGAAGCACATGGTAAGACTAACCAAAAGTTTGAATCTTTGATTACGCAGGTTGTGGAAGAAAATAAAGAGATAAAAAATCAAGTGTCAAAACTGATGACCTCCTTGAGTGTGACTGAGCGAGGTAAGTTTACTTCTCAAGCTCAGTCCACTCCCCGTGGTCAACACATGGCACAAGAGAATTTGAAGGATATGAATGCCATTGTGACTCGTAGTGGTAACTCATCACACATCCCAACAACGGATAAATCAGAGGATGTGGAGAAGGATCAAGATAGTAGTGCTCCCGAGCTACCCAAGGAATCAGAGGTGACAAAGAGCCATGTTAAGGTACCATTCCCTCAAGCTCTGAAATCAAACAAGCTAACTATGGATCCTAACAATGAAATCCTGGAGAATTTCAAACAGGTAAAAGTCAATCTCCCTCTTTTGCATGTAATTAAACAAGTTCCTACTTACGCAAAAGTTCTCAAGGATTTGTGTATAGTCAAGAGGAGACACCACGTGAATAAGACAGCGTTCTTGACAGAGCAAGTTAGTGCTCTGATTGAGTAACGGATTCCTCCCAAGTACAAGGATCCCGGGTGCCCAACCATCGCATGCAGCATCGGAAATCAGGAGTTTGGACAAGTTTTGCTAGATTAGGAGCCAGTGTGAATCTTATGCCTTATTCTATTTATTTGCAGCTAGGATTAGGAGAAATCAAACCAACCACTGTGGTATTGCAATTGGCTGATCGTTCAATCAAAGTACCTCGGGGGGTGGTAGAGGATGTTTTGATTCAAATTGATAAATTTTATTATCCTGTTGATTTCTTGATTTTAGATACCACCTCTGTTGTTGATACTACCTCTAAAATTCCTCTAATTTTCGGTAGGCCTTTCCTTGCCACTGCTAATGCTCTTATCAATTGCAGGAATGGGCTCATGAAGCTATCTTTTAGAAACATGACTCTGGAGGTGAATGTCTTCCATATTGCAAAACAACCGGAGGAGGATCATGAGTGCCACCAGACATATATGATTGATTCACTGATGGATAGGGGAGTTTTGGAAACTCATGATTTTGATCCCCTTGAGCATTTTCTGGTTAATTCTGAGTTTGATTCCATTACTGATTCATCTGATATAGTTGATATTTGTTCTATTTTCAACAGAACTCAAGATTACGGCACACAGAAATGGCAACCGAAGTTTGAGGAGTTGCCCGAGAAGAGTGAAAGACAGATTCCTTCAAGCATGGAAGCACCCAAAGTTGAATTGAAGCTTTTGTCTAAGGGTTTGAAGCATGTTTTCCTTGGTCCAGGTGATACCTTTCCTGTTATTATCTCATCTGAATTGTCTGAGTTTCAAGGTGAGAAATTAATTCGGGTTCTAAGTGAGAATAAGTCAACTTTAGGTTGGAGCATTGCTGATATAAAAGGTATTAGTCCCTTGATTTGTTCACATAAAATTAATTTGGAGGAAGGAGTTAGCCCTCGTAGAGACCCACAACGTAGGCTTAATCCCACTATGAAAGAAGTGGTGAAAAATGAAGTATTAAAATTGTTAGACGTAGGAATCATATATCCTATTGCTGATAGTAAATGGGTTAGTCCGACACAGGTTGTTCCTAAAAAGTTTGGTGTTACTGTAGTGGAGAATGACCTGGGAGAGTTAGTCCCTACCAAGCTTGTGACTGGGTGGCGGATGTGCATTGATTATAGAAAATTGAATGCTGCCACCCGGAAAGACCATTTTCCTCTCCCTTTTGTTGATCAGATTCTTGAGCGTGTGGCTGATCATCCTTTCTACTATTTCTTGGGTGGTTATTCTGGCTATTATCAAATTGAAATTGCATTAGAAGATCAGGATAAAACCACTTTTACTTGTCCTTTTGGTACTTATGCTTTTCGTAGAATGCCATTTGGATTGTGTAATGCACTTGCCACTTTTCAACGTTGCATGATGAGTATCTTTAGTGACATGATTGAAAATAGCATGGAAGTTTTTATGGATGACTTGAATGTTTTTGGATCCTCTTTTGACGCATGTTTATTGAATTTAGAGAAAGTGTTGACTCGTTGTAAGGAAAAGGAACTGGTTTTAAATTGGGAAAAATGCCACTTTATGGTACCTTCAGGTATTGTTTTAGGGCATATTATTTCTTCGAGAGGGATAGAGGTTGATCAATCCAAGATTGAATTAATTTTTAAACTGCCTACGCCTAAGACAGTAAAAGGATGTGAGATCATTTCTTGGTCATGCAAGCTTTTATAGGAGGTTCATACAGAATTTCTCCACTATATCCAGACCATTATGTGACCTCCTAGCTAAAGATGCCCCATTTGAGTGGACACAAGCTTGTCAAGAGGCATTTAAAATGCTAATTGGCAAGCTTACCTCAGCACCTATAATGCAGCCACTGGATTGGACCTTACCTTTTGAGATTATGTGTGATGCTAGTGATTATGTTGTAGGTGCTGTTCTTGGACAGCGAAGGGAGGGGAAGCCCTTTGTTATTCACTATGCTAGTAGGACTCTAAATAGTGCTCAAATGAATTACTCAACCACTGAAAAAGAGTTGCTAGTTGTAGTGTTTGCTTTGGATAAATTTCGCTCTTATTTGATTGGCTCTCCTATTATTATTTTCACAGATCATGCAGCCCTTAAGTACCTTCTCACAAAGAAGGATGCTAAGGCACGACTAATACGGTGGATTTTACTTTTGCAGGAATTTGACATCACCATCAAAGACAAGAACGGGGTGGAGAACGTAGTGGCCGACCATCTCTCGAGACTCACATTTGAGGAAACCTCTGACCATCTGCCAATCAGGGATGATTTTCCCGATGAGCATTTACTTTCTATTACTTCTCTACCATGGTTTGCTCATATTATGAATTATTTGGCTACAGGTGAGATACCGGTGGATTGGAACGCTCAGGATAAGAGGAAATTTATGACTGAGGTACGTAATTTCTATTGGGATGACCCTCTTCTTTTTAAATACTGCCCTGACCAAATTTTGAGGCGTTGTATTTCTGATGAAGAGATTGCTAGCGTCTTGGAATTTTGTCACTCCCAAGCTTGTGGAGGCCACTTTTCAATGAAGAAAACCGCTGCAAAAATTTTGTAGTGTGGATTTTATTGGCTCACATTTTTTAAGGATGCAAACATCTATTGTCGTTCATGTGAAATGTGTCAAAAATTAGGAGCCATGTCCCATCGTAATATGATGCCTTTGAACCCAATTTTAGTGATTGAAATTTTTGATTGTTGGGGTATTGATTTTATGGGACCATTTCCTCCTTCTTTTGGATATTAATATATTATTGTGGCAGTGGATTATGTGTCGAAATAGGTTGAAGTAGCAGCTTGCAGGAACAATGATAATAAGACGGTAATTAAATTTCTTAAAGAGAATGTGTTATCTCGGTTTGGTACACCACGTGCTATTATTAGTGACCGGGGTACACATTTTTGCAACCGTTCCTTTGAAACTTTGATGAAAAAATATGGGGTAGTACATAAAATTTCTACTGCATACCACCCCTAGACAAGTGGACAAGTAGAACTTGCAAACAGGGAAATTAAACAAATTTTAGAAAAAATGGTAAACTCGGATCGCAAAGATTGGTCTTTGAGACTAGTTGATGCACTTTGAGCCTACCGTACAGCTTTTAAAACTCCCTTAGGCATGTCACCTTATAGACTTGTTTTTGGAAAGTCTTGCCATTTACCTGTGGAGCTCGAGCATCGAGTCTATTGGGCTATCAAGCATTTCAATTTTGACATAGGAGAAGCAGGTAAATTCAGAAAATTTCAATTGACCGAGTTAGAGGAGTTGAGGAATGATGCCTATGAGAACTCTAAAATTTATAAGACTAAAATGAAAGTGTTTCATGATAAAAATATTTTGAGAAAAACATTTAAACCCAATGATCGAATATTTTTATATGACTCTAGACTCCATAAGCACCCAGGAAAACTTCGGTCTAGGTGGACCGGCCCTTTTGTAGTGAAGAATGTTTTTGAAAATGGGGCGGTAGAAATAGAGGATCCTAAAGATGGTAGGATTTTTAAATTAAATGGTCAGCGCCTTAAAATATTAATTGATAGGGAACTTCTGGAAGTGGAAGAGATTCCATTTGCAGACTCGGTCTATCAACCTTGACCACACCACGCAAGTATGTTTTCTTTTTATTTGTTCTGTTTGTTTTTGTTTTTTTCGTTTATTTTTTTTCCTTTTCTTTTTCTTTTTGGTTGCGGTTGGTTTTCTTTGTTTTTATTTGCAGGTTAGTGTCATTTTGTCATTTCAGTTTGTCATCTCTAGTGCATAGCAAGTCATTCCACGTCCTACATTAGGTGTATTTTACCCTTTTCAGTACTCTCCATTTAGTTTTGATTGTTAAACATTGAGAACAATGTTTTATTTAAGTTGGGGGGTGAGAATGACGTTTGTTGGAACTCTGTGGCATATTTTCATATTAAAAAAAAAAGTATCACACAGGTACCTTTTTACATGTGTATTCATGCTCATTCATGGCTATCTTGGTGAATTCATCAACCCATCTTAATCATTTTGCTGAGGCATTTATAGAATTTTAATGCACCTATCCAAACTTTGTGGTAAGATGGTGGTTTGACACATGTGGCCAAAGAACTCTTTTGCTTAAGTATTTTTGTGAATTTTGGGATAGGTTGAGAGCCTACAAATGCAGAAAATTGTGATAAGCGTTCATTGATTTGTTGAATTGGACACTTCTTTTGAGAATATCATTACATGATTTGTGGTAAGATGGTGGATATACTTGGGATATGAAGAAGGTCAATTTAGGATTAACGTTTGAGCCTTTCAAGCTAACCCCTCTCATCATAGATCCTTAGTAGCCAATTTTGAGCCAACAAACACATGTAGACTTTTTCTTTTCATATGCCCACATCATCCATACCTCTCCACATTGGAGTATAGCCTATACATTAATTTTTCCTACCCTTATTGTTTCCAAGTGTGTAAGTGTGAAATTTGCATATTTTCTTTTATTGAAAAAATAAAAAATAAATAGAGAGCGACTGAAGAAAAAGAAAAAGAAAAAGAAAGAAAAATAAAAATGGAAGAGTACAAGTGCAAAATGTTCAATTGATTGAGTTTCAAATTCAAAAAAAAAAAAGAGAGAGAGAGAAGTTGAAGAAGAAGAAAAAGTATTATTTGATGATCTGAAAAGTAGACGAGTGCATCAGGTGAAAAGTGTAGTCTATTGAGATATTTAATAAGATTCCTGTGGTATGTATTTAGAAGTTTTTGAATCCATTTTATCATTTTCTTCATTTAGCCCCTAACCCGAGCCACGCTACAACCTTTTGTGTTGATCGTTCTGATTCTAAGTATGCTTGTGGAATGAGTGATGGAAATTCTCAATTGTTAGTGTTCCTATCATAAGGTCAATATTTGCTTATTGCTTGTACATAATTGCCTAATTCCCTATGAGAGTGTGTGTATACTCCTTGTCAACTCCATAGAGAGAACCCCTACACGAAACACTGTTATACCCGTAAGCTATGGAGTTGAAACTTTTGCTTAAGATGTTCTTGATGTTGCATGTGTTACGGTTTGTGGTTGGATGGATATAGTTTGGATCACACACACACACTCTGTGGATTGCTATATGTGGATTAATTGTGATTGGGTTTTTGGATTTTTAAGATTGTTTTGATACGTGATTTTGAAAAGTGTGACTTGGTGACTTCTGTGTGTGATCTGTCTTTAGTCTCTTTCATCATTTTTGCATGGAAATTGCTAGGGACCAGCAATGAGTAAGTTGGGGGATGTGATGAGTGCACGAAAATACACTCTAAATATCTTAATATTTGATTAAATTGCAAATAATGAAAATAGAAATGATTGGATTTCATTTATTTTATTTAATTAGATTTCTATTTACATTGAGATGTTTTTAAGCATTATTTGTATTTTTTTTTCATTTATTTTATTTTATTTTATTTATTTATTTATTTTTAGATGAAGAGGGAGAAAAGCATGAGAAGTTTAATTCATCACAAAGGCTATCAATTGAATTGAAACAAGGCAACGTATAGGAGTTCTAAAGCAACACGGCAATTTATATATATATATATATATATATGTTTGTACGTAAACGAGAGAGGAAGAAAAAAAGCCGCATGACATTCAGCATATATATATACATATATATTCATACGTTTGGGGGAGGGGAGTGGCCAGACGAACGCAGGAGAAAAGCAGGAGCCGCAACGTGAACAAACGAAGAACGTGCAACGTGAAACGGAAGAAGCAGCCGAACGTGAACGATGACCACCATTTCAACGATTTTCTTCTTTGAGAATTTTATTATCCATCGTGTGCATGAATAGCTAAATTTTCAAATAGGATTAGGGATGAACTTGCACACTAGATGGTATTTTTAATTTATTTTTAATTCATGTATTTGATTTTCACTTATTAAAATTCTTTATTTTATTATTCTCAAAATATTGTTAGTGTTTTCTTTTCCGAATAATTTTGGAATTTATTTCATTTATAGATTCAGTCATGTTTTTTCTATTGAATGAATTTATTCTTTAATTATTTTTGGATCCATTAATTATTTATATTGATTTAATTCTCTGCTGCAATATCGCTCCCTGGGTATGTTGTCGTCGTTGGATTTTCTCAATGTGAATAACAATTTGTGTGATTTAAAGTGATGAATAATTTTTCAAAGAATTACATTTGATTTAATTTTTGGTTTATAATTTTATATCTTCCGATTGAGAATTACGGAATTGAATTCTCAATTGAGTTATCAGTGAATTGAAAATAATTAAAAATACCGGATATGTGCAAGGGATTCCCGACACTCTACTGTTTGTCAACTTTAATTACTTTTTCATTATTTACTTTGTCTAATTTTAATTTTCATTTAAAGTCAAATTTTCTTCTCTCATTAATCATTTAATTTTTTAGTTTATTTGCTATTTTACTTTTCTTTTAATTGTCTCCCTGTGGAATCGACACCCCAAAGCTGAACTACAATTACCGTGTTATTCTTTGGGCGTTATCAGTCTCCCTTGCCTCAAACCGATTGAGGGTTTATACTGACTTAAGGTACAAAAGATGTCATTTTCCTTAGGGTTTTTACTGACTTCGCTAACCCTCTTTGATTCTCATTTCCTAGTCACTCATTCTCAGCTCTCAACCTCTCACTCTCAGTTTCTTCTTGGCATTCTATGCTCCTTTCTAGACTCTCGCAGTCCTCCTCTCTTGCAGTTGCAACTAGGGCTGAGCACCGACTAAGTCGGAGTCGGAAATGAAATCCTCCAACTCCGACTCTGACTTTGTCGGAAATGAAATCCGACCTCCGACTCCGACTCCGACTTCTATACACTCCAATCCGACTTCGACTCCGACTTTGTCGGAGTGGAGTCGGAATTGGACTTTTTTGTTGGACTTTTGTATTGAAATTTTTTTTAACCCATTTGACATTTCAATTTTACAATTTCAAACTATAATAAATCGAAGTTGGACTTCAATATCATTACAAATGAAATACAAAGCCAAAAGTCCAAAATTACAAATTCCAACCAATTAAAATTACAAAACCAAAGTCAAATGTCAATAATAAAATAAAATCATTCTTACAAATTAACAATACAATATACATAATCAAAACCAAATATTAGAAATTACAAAATAAAAATATTATTACAAATTAACTAAATACATAACTTGATAGTAGTAACCATACTATTTTTTCATTTCAAGAAAAAATAAAAGCAAATAATACCCATTCTATCATCTATCATGGTTAATCATTGAACCCATATTTTATCATCCTGGATATGCAAACAACGCCCATCACGTACCATCATTAAATTTATATTCTGTCATCTATCACATCATATAGATGATTCATCCACAATCCACATTCCACAATCATCCACATTCCACAATTTATCTTTCCAAATTTCAAATTATCATCCAACAACAAAAGATAAATAATAGAAAACAAACAAACAATAGTTTCCATATTTCAACAAAATAACTAATACAAATTATAAATTACATATTATTTCAAATTTCCCACTTGTGCGTCTGTGCCTGAAGAAAAAAAAAATTAGTAAGGAAATAAGATACCACATAAATTTCTACAAATAAGACAATAAAATTAAACAAATAAAAAAGTACACAAATTCAACAACAACAAAGCACCTCAAATCTCAATCATCTTCATTCTTCATGTAGTAAGTTCGCCATATTAGTAACCAATTCTACATTAGCATATTAAAATATAAGCTATGTATTAAAAAAAAAAGACAAATCAAGTGATTTAACATATTTAATTAAATTTGAAATATGTTACCTGAGTCTAATTTATAACTCTCTGCATCATCAATTAAAGCGAAATGATGTTGACTCAAGCATATGTGAGTAGACTTCAACCAGTTTTGCGTACACACAAGGGCCTCCACAATTCTTGAAGCCAAAGAATTTCGGAATGGATCCAAAATATGACCTCCCGTGCTAAATGCAGACTCCGAAGCAACAGTGGTAATTGGAATGGCCAAGATTTCTCTCACCATCATTGAAAGAATTGGATATTTGGTAGAGTTGACCCTCCACCAAATTAAAATATCAAAACTCTGTGAGAGGATCTCAACAGCTTCCAACAAATACCGTTCTAACTCCGACTTAGTATCCAACATACTTGAACTCTTGTTTTTATGGAGATCCGTGTATATGTCGTCATCAATAATGCTATTGCTATCCCTTTTTAAGATACAAGTATCACTCTGAGCACTAGAAGCATCATCTCTAGGACAACTTATGCTAGTGTACTCACCATTGAACTCTGCATATTGTTCATATAGTCGGGTAAAATTATCCTTAAGGATTTCAACAAATTCCTCACATTTATCCTCACCCAATTTTTTTTTGAACTAATATTCTTGAGCTTCCAATTTGCACCGTGGATCAAGAATTGCAGCAATAAACAATAACCTGTTTATTTTTTCAATATTACCCCAGTATTTATAATATTTTTCTTTCATTCTCAAGGCTATTGAACTGAAGCGTCGATTGTTACTCTCGCAAAAACCCATCAAGTTTTTATGAATGCCAGCGAGCTCTTTAAAAAACAGATCCGAAGTGACATATAATGTACCAGAAAGACGCATTGTGACATTATAAAATACTCCCAAGAACTTCGAAAAGTTCTTTATTGCCTCCCAATCATCATGCACGGGAGCTCCCAATCCTTTTCTCCCATGCCCATCTTCAGACAAATAAACCCTTGAGTACGGGACATCATCAAGCAAAAGTTGTAAGGCTTTTTTATACTTGCTAGCCACATCCAACATAAGAAAAGTTGAGTTCCATCTAGTGGGTACGTCAAGACATAAGAAACTATGACATGGAAGTTTTGACCTTTCAACACAAGTCTTGAAAGTGGCAAGTCTTTGAGGAGAAGACTTGACATACCTAATCAAATTACGGATCTTGCTGATTGACTCATCAACTTCGCTTAAACCTTCTCGGACAATAAGGTTTAAAATATGCGCAGTACACCTCATGTGGATATACGCATGATCCTCAACACACTCCAATCTTCCAACTTCAACTGTTTTCAACCAATCAATAGCGGAATCATTAGTGGAAGCATTGTCTACAATTATTGTAAACAATTTGTCAATCCCCCAATCAAGCATACACTCCTCTAATGCCCTACCAATTGTTGACCTTTTGTGATCACCAATACGAGAAAATGAAATTATCCGCTTATGCAACTTCCAACTACTATCAATAAAATGAGCCGTAACACACATGTAATTGATATTTTGGATAGACGTCCAAGTGTCAGTGGTCAAGCTCACTCTTTGCTTAGTAGTTAAAAACATTTTTTTCAAACTATCATTTTCTCTCAAGAACAGTCTCATGCAATCCCTCATTATCGTAAAACGAGAAGGAATAGAAAACCTAGGATCAAGAGATCTAACAAATTCTCGAAAGCCTTCACCTTCCACAACTGAAAAAGGCAACTCATCAATAATCACCATCCTAGTTAGGGCAGCCCTAATTTTTTTCTCATTGTACTTGATCATCCCTAATTTCTTTTCCCCTTCCTCTCCATCAGTTCTTGCCTCTGGGATCAAGAATTGTTGATTTTTTCGTTTCTTAGGTCCTTTAGGGCAAAGATCAACGTGAGTTTTCAATGCTGAGGTACCCTGCGTCTTAGGATGACATTTAAATTGTTTCTCACAATGGTTACAAGTGCACGTGGGTTCATCAGGATCGCAATCCGTATCTTTTGTGAAGTTATCCTAGACAATAGATCTATTTTTGGGGGGATTTCTTTGATGAGTAGAGCAGGTTGTTTTAGAAATGGGCTGAGTGGCCGTCGCAGACTCTAATTGTTCATTAGACTCTGCAATCATGGGAGATGGAGGTTCTTCCATAGGGGGAGGTGGTGGTCCTGCTAGACATGATGCAGTGGTGGATGTAGGAGTGCTTCCAGAGCCTTGAATATTCATGATTTAAAACTTCAAAAAAAAAAAAGAAAAGAAATAAAGGATATCTTATAAATCTTTGGATTGAAGCAACAAAGAATATCTTACTCTACAACAATAATATATTTGATGATTGGAGGTTATAGTTACCAATCACCATGGATGATGTTACAGGCAATCCATCTGTATTAAGTCATGCACATCACAAATTCATAGAAGTCAACTATGTTTGATATAATATATTGATGATCAATACCTGTACCACTTTTGTAATAATTAATAATTTGAATATAGACCATTATTCTTTAAACATGATTCCTAACAGAAGGAATTATTAAGCAGAAGGAATTTGAATAACAAGCAGAAGGAATTATTAAGCCACTTCCATCTTTGATCCCTAACAAGATTCAAATTGGAAATGCCAATGTCAATTTATCACATTCATGCATCATCAATTAAAATATGTTGACAGCATCATTTATTTCGAAATTCTCACCCCTTTTTCTTGCTATGCTTAGTTGGCAAAGGGATTAGATAAACATTGTCTGTTAATATCCTTATATATCTATTTACAAGCATTATTGCATAGATGTCTACTTAATCTCAAATGACTTGTTTTATCTACATACACTACAACATATGTTAGCATTTGCTGCATTTTAGTTGGCAAAGGGAAAAAATAAACGCAATATCAGGAAAAACTTTATATTATTAAGAAACCAACAGAAATCAACAGAAATCAAAAGTAAAAAAAAATCCACAGAAATCAATTAGAAATATCAGGAAAAAAACTTTATTTCAGAGCATCATGATTGGGGACCGGGGTTGAAACCAAAAGAAATCAATTAGAAATTTGAACATGAAACACAGAACTAACCTCTTTCGGTAAGCGGTATTGATCTGGAAGAGAGCGACAGTAGCTCCCGGTAAGCGGTATTGATCTTGAACGGTTGAAGCAAGCGCCGGGGAATGGGCTATCGACGTTGAGGACCTGAGGTGCACAGGGGAGCTCGGCGTCCGTTGAAATGAAGATACAGCTCGAGTGAGAAGCAGAGAAGCAGCTCGGGGTCCGTTGAAATGAAGATGCAGCTTGGGGTCGCATGAGAAGCAGAGAAGCAGGGGAGGGGCGCGGGGGCAATGGGCATTGGGGTGCATAGGATCCATCGATCCGATATATATGTATATAATGTATACCGTTAGATCTAGGTTTAGATCTAGGTTAAACCTAGATCTAACGGTATATACTAAATTTATAAAAAATTTATAAATAAAGTAAATAAAAACAGATAATTAAAAGTAAAAATATAATATAATTAATTCAAAATAAATACTAGAACTAATATTATTTTATTATAAAATTAAATAAGAAAGTTTATTAAATATTTTTAAAGAAACAAATTATGTTAGTAAATGGAATTTAAAAATAATTTTAAATAATTATAAGTTTTCTAAATAAAACAAATTCCTTAAATTTTATGCAATAGTATTATGATACATTATGATATTTTATGCAATAGTATTAATTTGTGCAATAGTATTAATGATTAACTTATAATATATCACTACTTATATGTTAGTCTTTAAAAACACATTAGTGTTTATACATTAATATTGCTATTATATTATTAAGAAATTATTTTGAATAAACTTGTGCTTATAAAATTATAGAATAGTAATTATCATTTATCAATATTATGATATTTTATTATTTATTAACTTATAATACATCACTACTTATATGTTAGTCTTTAAAAACACATTGGTATTAATACATTAATATTACTATTAATGTACATTGGCTCATACATTGATATTTATACATTATCCAACATACTATTATTTCATTTAATTATCAATCTATGGTTGTAATAGTCTAGGATTTAAGATTAAGGGTTTAGAATTTAAGAATTGAACTTTGGTCTTAATAAATGTCTATTATATTATTAAGAAATTATATTATTAAGAAATTTTTTTGAATAAAATTAATATGACTTATTATGAGTAAATTATTTGGAAGCAATAATTAATTTAATTATCTATTTATAATAGTTATATATGAAAAATAGATATATATTTTTTTTACAAATTATATGCAAAATATCGGAGTCGGAGTCGGATATATAATCGGAATCGGAGTCGGAATCGTAGTCGGAGTCGGAGTCGGGTCGGAGTCGGCAGGACTTCTTTACCGAATTCGTCTCCGACTCCGATTAAAGTCGGAGTTTTTTCTCCGACTCCAACTCCGATTTGTCGGAGTCGGAGCGGAGTCGGGGCGGAGTCGGATTTTCGGATTTTTGCTCAGCCCTAGTTGCAACTCGTCATGCTCCTCTCACCCATTTTGATACTTTTCTTTTAATTTAAAATCATATTTTTTTTACGTTGTCCAAAATCTCATCTTGCAAATGCGAATTTAGTTCTCGTGTTTATGGGTGCTGGGTGTTCTATAATTCTTGGGTTTCTGAGTATCATTTTTACAATTCTTTTGGCCTTGGGATTTATGGGTCTTGGTTGTGTTCATTGGTTAGGATTTGGGTCGATGGTAATTGACTAATTAGATAGACGTTAAAACGTCGATTATTATATTGGTCGTCCCTCTCATTTCTGAGTCACCTTAAAAATCAGATATATGTTAGGGATAGACGAGGTGTTAAAGATCTTAGGCCTTTGAAACTTGAATTGGGGTAAGTAGTTAGATGGGAGTTAAGCAATTTAGATAATGTGGGAAGCTTTTGTGAAGATTTAAGATGAGCTTTTCATTCACCCATTTCCTACTTTCCAACAATTGCTATAATCTTAATTTACCATTGAATAGAATATAAGAAGAACATGATCTTTTGTTTCTTTGTTTTGTGATGGTGTTGAGATATTTTTATGTTTAGAAGTTGATTAATAGTGGATCGAACTTCTGGATATGGTATTTTAATAATCCAAGATTCCAAGTACTTTTATATTTTGGATTTAAAGCTATACTGAATCAAGACTGAATCTTTTTAGAAAGCAATTTTGATTCAATATCCTTAAGTTGTTTAATATCTGTCTTGATTTATATGCTAACATAGGAATGAGACTCTTGGGTATAATATATGTACTGATCTACATGCTGACATAGGATTGCTGATTTACATGCTGATATGGGTTTGATTTGGGGGTTACCTTTTGCTTTGTGCTATGTTTGTTTAAATTAGTTGTAATTGTTAATTGTGAATTTATTTTTTTCCATGTTAGATGGATTCCTCGTCAACTCCACAAAATCCTCCAAATGCTCCTAATAGTAGAAATTGTCCACTTCCTAAGAAAGAGCTGCCAACTGTTGTGACAAGATTTACGCTTGTCACTCAAAGTGGAACGAGATCTCAACTATGAAGGCTCACCTACCTACATGTTCGAAAAATCTTCATAAACATGGGCTTGTAGATATGTCGATGTCCCCAGCTTACGCTTGGGATCCCACGTAAACTGAAGCGTCGGGGATAAGTAACACAAGGGTACATAATCCTCGTTCATGTCATAAATAAATGCGTGCACTTAACTTACTAGCAGTATGCAATAATTATCGCAGTTGAATAAGGTCAAATTGAAAAAAAATATAGGCAAGAAATATAAAACTTGCCAATCATCATATGGTAGAACTAAAAATACATCAAATAAAAACTTCATAATTATACGTCACATTGTATCAAGTCCAGCAAAAAGCTCTTTTTGTTTTCAAAGATTCTCATGAGATGAGATGAGATGAGATCAAAGTAAAAAAAAAATATATCTATTATTGTAATATATATTTTTAATGTTAGTTTTGTTTTGGAATTTGAAAAAATTGAATTTTTTATTATATTTTGTATAGGAATTTGAAAAGGTATAATGATGAGTTTGAAATATATTTTGAGTTTTGGTTTTATTTCTGTAAGCAAACAAACTGGGCCTTGTTTGTTTACAAGAATGAGATCAAAAATTCAAATATATCTTAAATTTATCATTACATTTTTTTTAAATTTTCATACAAAATATAATAAAAAAATTTAACTTTTTCAAATTCTCATACCACTTTTTCAAACCCCTATACAAAACTAATATTAAAAAAAATATCTTACAACATTATTTTATTCCTTTTTTAATTCACAATTTTATCTCATCTTATCTCATTTCTAAAAATAAACAAGGCCAAATTCCCAATATAAGGGAAAATACAAGTTCTCCAAGTTTACAAAATATAAAATCATCCAACACCAAAAAAGAAATGGCCCCGTTACTCCTTCCTAAATTATGAGTGCCTTCTTAACCTCCCTATACCAAGGTCTAAAATAGAAATGCTGTGATAACCCGTATTTTTAAGTATTCGTTTAATTTTCATATATGCCATGATTATGTTTATTTAAAATCATTTTATGGAACCTTTGGATATATGTATGTAGTTTTTATGTTAGAAGGTTAGGAGTAGGGTTTGGTACAAATGTGGCTTGTTTTAAGATGAAAAAGTGTATAACTTGATATCTCGTTCGACTCTTGCTTGATGTCTGGCTTTAACGAGATACAGGGAAAGATTTGACGTCTTTTGATAGAACGACCATAACTGGCTCATTTGATATCGGATTTGAGTAATTCAAGAGGCTATAGAAAGCTAAGAGGAATATCTATAACTTTTATATTTGAGTGTTAAGGGATATAGACTTAATCAAATACGAAATAGAGACTGAAGTGGCAGATCTGAATTGGAGATAGATAGGCATTGATTTTGAAGTTGACTAAGGACTTTGAATAAGATTAAGTTTTTGGATTATTTTCTCAATTATTCTAAGATTTGGACAAGTAAGTTGTGGAAATTGAGGAGAATTTATCTAGTAAATTCCATGTAAAATAAGAAGGACCGTCTTTCAAACAGTTGGTGTGCCCGAATTGGTGTTCTCGGACTGATCTATCGACTTTTAGTAGAAAAATCATAACTTGGTCATATGAACTCAAAATGAAGTGATTCTAGTTTTTATAGAACCTTAAGAAGTATATATAGAACTTTTATGTTTTTTATTTTTGAGTTTAAGGAACGGATCAAGGAAGAAATCTGGTGTGAAGTGCACAACCTTGAGTTGAGTTTAATTGGTAGCCGACTTAAAGAATTGTATTATATTCAGCCATTTGATGAAAATTATGATTGACTATCAAACTTTCTGAAGTCTTGACATGTGTGGGAACATGTGAAAATTTGATAAGAATTTATCTAGAAGCTCTAGTTGACCCAAAGACATGGAGTAACATGAGAGGCAGAAATTTGCCTGAATATGTCCAAATCTAACTAAATGAGTTACAAACTAAAGTCTATCCCAACCAAATATCTAAATGGCCTTCTAGAACATGTCAAGTGGTGACTTAGAAAGTGTAACAAGTGACCAAATGGATAAGAGAAGGGGCTGGGAGACGTCAGCTACAAGAAAGGACTGGAATGACTTAATACATGCATAGTTAGGTGAAATTCCAACTCAAGCATATGTCATCTGATATCTCTTCAACCATTGATCAATTTTGGCTGACTAAAATGACTTAATATTAGCCATTGGATGAAGATTTTTACTGCCAAGCCTAAAATTTTAGGGATTTAGACTTAATCATTTGGTTTTGAGGGTTAACACCTCATCCTCCAAAGCATGTGGGTAACCAGTTGCCTATAGCCATCTTTCCTTCTCCTTTTCTTCTAAAGGGTCGACCACCCTCCTATATATATATGTGTGTGTTGGAGAGAGTATAACCCTCTTAGGTAAAGTAGATACACGCCCAATTGGAGAGAAAATCAAGGAAGAATCCTCTATAAACCATTGAACCTTCAAACATTATCTAAGTGAGCTAAAGGGAGTGATCTTGAGGGAATCCTTGCAAGGACTTAGTTCTATCGTCAATACAAGTTTTAGAGAAATTAGTAAGTATACAATTTAACCTAATCTTGGCATAGAATAAGTAAATTGATGATTGAATTATGTTTGTTGTTGGTTGGAGCTTAAACCTTACTTATATGATGTAATTGAAATTCATTGTGTCTTGGATGAGATTTTGTTATGGTGAAATGCTTAGAAAATTATAAGAATATTTATTTATGTTTTAATAAGTAAAAATAAGGCTTATGAGAAAGGATTGCATTATTTAGACTAAAAAACCCTATGCACCGTGACCTTGCTCGACTCTCCCTCGACCTATGGATCGAGCGAAGAACAATCCGAACCATTCGCTTGACCTTGCTCGATATTCTGCTCGAACAAGTTACAACCTGATACTTCACTCGACTCTCGCTCGATACCTTGCTTGAGCGAGAGACAACTTGAGATTTCGCTTGATGCTCGTTCGATACCTTACTTGAGTGAGATAACCTATTTATTTAAATTTGGGACTTTTCCTTGGATAAAAGTTGATGATTCAATAAAAAAGAATCATGTGTGTGATTTAAGTGTATTGCATGATTTGAATGATAAGTGTTGCATTGGGTACATAGCATAAGGTTTAAACCCGAGTACATGCATATTCCATCCTGTGGTAGGTTTTAAGAAAATGAGCATGGTATATATTTAAGAAAATAAGAATAAGAAATGAATAACTAAGAATAAGAGTTATGAATAAGTTAGTTACGTCATGACAGAGACGGTAATTCGTAACGCCCGTATGACTGACGTGCTGACAGGGATGGCGATATGTAACGCCTGTTGTAAAATAAGAATCATATCACGATGGGGACGATGATACGTAATGCCCAAAAGACTGACATGACTAGCGGGGATGGCGATACGTAATGCTCGCTATGTTAAGTATGTTTCGTGTCATGACGAGGACGGCGATACGTAACGCCCGAAAGATTGACATGAAACTCATCACAATGGGGACGGCGAGATGTAACGCCCAGATGACTGTTGAGTTATATGCGATGGGACGGCGATATGTAACGTCCATAGAAGATAAGAGATAAGTAAGACCCGACAGGGACGGTAATATGTAACGCCTATCGAGAATATGTAATAAGTAAGATCCCGATGAGGACGACGATACGTAACGCCCATCGATGATACAAAATAAGTAAAATCCCCAAAATCAAGAAATAAGATGAAAAGTATAAGTTTTAAATATATGATAGTAAGATCTAAGTTTGTATGGGAAGAATGGTCATTGACATTCATAAGTCTCATAAAGCATTCTCATAAATTATATGTTTGTGATCATTGCTATGTGTATGATGATTGCTGATGTTATTTATGCCTTATTTTGTTAACTGTGTACTTATTGAGATTTCATATAAATCTCACTCTTTTAAGTTTTATCTATCATTCCTTATTATGGAATGATAGATGTTGTTGTAGGATTAAACATATTACAATGAGACTCAAACAACACAGAAGATTTTGAGGTACCCTGAGGGTTCTACAGAATACTCCTCTCTGGTTGAGATAATCTCATGTACGTGATCAAGTGGAATAGTAAGATTACTGGATAACGATGGGATACGATATTATGTTTTAAGAAAGCTAATTGGGTTATGTAAGTCTTAGATACAATATGTTTGTAAATGTGAAGTTATGAAGGTTATAGTTTTATTATGCCATGTGATCTATTTATGAAAAAGTTAAATCTCTTTGCATATATTGGAAAATTTACCTCTTTCCGCTGTATTTTGCATTGCATTTAATAGTAAGTTTAGATGCATGCATGCTATTTCTTACGATTATGAAGGGTAGGTAGCCTTGTGTTACTTTGAAGAAAAAGAATAAGATCTTTCTTTCATGCAACGCTTCAACCAGCGCAAAGGTGCAGGTTGATCGATGCGAAAAATCGGGGTGTTACAAATGCCCTAAACTTAGACCATGTCCCTACTGGACACTTATCCTTGATGGTGAGGCATAGAAGCCGTTAAGGGACAAGGAACCCATTTGTCCTTATAACTAGACAACACCATACAGGTCGCTGCTTTTTTGGCATCCTAAGCGCGCTCCTCCGTATCTCAATTATAAATAGGTCATACAAAAAGGGGGTCACTTCATCAAAAAGAGAATACTCCGTTAGACCCTCAAGGATCCGAGGAGTCTCTCGAGAAATCTGGCTCCTAGAGTCCATCTACACTTGCAATATTTTTATCATTCTAGAAAGGAATGATAGTTAAAAATCAGAGGTGAGATTTCAAAAAATCTCAGTAAGTACATAGGTAACATAACCAAATATATCACAGGCACATATAGGTAAACACCAAAAACAAATGCATGCATTATGAATGTAAGATTTATGATGCGACTTATGCACATGCAAGTTCATAAAGGGACTTTCATATCGTTCACTTGCTTTGAAACTTATGACTTATGCGTATGCCTTTTTTCATAAAAGACTTTCATGTTTCATAAACTTCTTTGACACATTTTCAAAACTTTTCATAAACTTTTCGTGTCTTTCTTAGAATTCAAATCATTAGACGCCATTGTTCTTGTTCATATCATTTTTAGGCTTGTAGCATTTCTTGTCATGACTTTTCATATTGGATACCTCACAGTTTTCCTATGCACCGTGTGCTCTCTACTAGTTATCGCATTACGCTACAACTATTTTAGTCGAGGTGACTACGTCATAAACATATTCTTACGGCAATGCAAATCGCCTTCACGGTCCTTGGCACCCACTAACTTTAGGTGTGACCACGCTCCATAATTGTTTAAATAGAAACTATTCGTGGCCTATCGACTATTCTTCGTCGACTTAGGAGTTTTACTTGAAACTTATAATATATATATTTTTAATAGAAAATGATAGATGTATTAGAATTTGAAATTTATAATATATATATATATATATTTAGCAACGGAGTGCTGTGAACAAAGTAAATAGATCAAATTTAAAGATAGACCATCGTATGGGTTCCGGTATTTTTATTTTTTACACAAAAAAATGGCCAGTGGTATTAGTTCTGGTATCATATTAAAATAAATGTTTCTCTCATTCAAGTTCTAATATAGTTTTTATTTTTCAACAAGATAAAAGTTTTTGTGCCTTTAATATGACCCAATTATATGCTAAAACACAAAAATCGTGATGATGTTTCAACTAGTCCTGAAATTGAGGTAAATTATGTAAGTTTAAGTATATTAAGTCAAGTCTAATATAATATTCTTATTATTTGTACTAACTTTAATGATTTTTTTTTTTGTGGGAAAAGATGAAATCTCTAAAGGAAGCTAATGCAGATCCATCCGATGAATCATTTATCAAAGATGCTCAGGTCTTATCTGAGGGGCTTAGGGTGTTGTGTGAAGTCATCCTCAAGTTTATTATTCTATTCTAAGGTCAGATTTCATGAAGACAAGACTAAGGAGTTAAAGGCAGCACAACTTGAGATAGAATAGTTGAGGTCCAAGGAATAAGAGTTGCTCACCAAATTATACAAAACAATGGAGTTAAAGGCAAGAATAGAAGAGAGATTAGAGTCAAGAACTCGAACAATGTTTGAAGAATGACAGAGGATGTCCCAAAACTCTATGCCACCACTATGATCATAAAACTTTTTTTTATTAATTGTATTTTTATTATTCTGTTCAACAACAATATTTGAACAATTTTTATGTATAAATTATGTTTTAATTATAATAGTAATGCCTTTTTAATTAAATGTGAATCTGTGCAGTAGTATCGTTCGAATAGAAAAATACAATTCAAATGATACATTACGATTTAAAAATTCATCCAAACGAAAAAAGAGTCCGTTTGGACACTATTCAAACAACACGCAAATTCGTTCAAACGAGAGCAATTCCAATTAATTTATTTGTTTGAACAGAGAAACTCTGTTCGGACGTTAATCTTGTGTAGATGTTGCAATCTATTCAAATTAAAAATTTGTCCGTTCAAGCGGTGTGTGTCAGTTTGGACAAATAAAATTATCATTCGAACAAGTTTCTGACATAAAATTTGTTGGTCTCAAATAAAAAAAACCAGTTCGAATGGATCTGGACGGCAAGTGAGATTTCGTCTCTAAAAATCATTTTTAGAGAGGAAATTCAATTTTTGTTATTAAAAACATTTTGAGACAAATTTGGGATGAAACATTTTGGTCGCTTAAGACATTTAGGGATGAAAAATAGATTTTTTGAGACAAATTGATTCGTCTCAAAAGACTCATTCTCTTGTAGTGAAAGTCATATAGTCTGATATATAGTGTTCTCCTTTTAAGAATGTATATATATATATATATATATGTGTGTGTGTGTGTGTGTATAAAAGAAATGATAGTAGTAGTCATGAGTGCATAAGTAAAGTGAATAAATATGAAACTCAGTTTAAAAAATTAATTTTTTAATATTAATGAATTGTACTCTTTCTCAAAGCGATTGAACGGTATTTTGCATACTCCACAATTGTATGTAAATGGACTTATAAGATGTTCTGATCTTGATCATACCTACTTGTAAGTAAAAATATTAAAAAGATCACACGATATCTATTGGGGACCTTTGCCCAATATTGTGAGATTGTCATATATTGTTGTTAAAAAAAGGCCACATACCTTTAAATGAGTATGGTAAATATCCATTAAAGAATTCATAAAGTCTTGCCAGATTTGATTACTGTTAGTGCGAAAATATTCAAAAGATGTCATTGCTTCCCACGCTGATGAGAAAAAATACTTGCTAATGATGTTCTCCGGAGATCCACCCATTGCTTCTGAGAGATTGTTGTGAACGGTTGGAAACTGTTGGACTTGTTTCCTCATGGAAATAACTTTTGACTGTTGTGGGAACATATATCAACGACAGACATGCGTGGTGATCAGTAAAATGTTGTTTATCAATTTATGAACCAAAAGTGAGTTGCCCAAAAGCTAGATGTGTACATTTCCTTCTCTCATTTTAAGTGCTTGTTTCGGAAGGGAGATGATCTGATCTTAGAACTTTTAGGTATGGTTTGTTTATACAAACCATCTTCGATCATCTTATTTTATCTCATCTCAAATTCGTCATTACATTTTTTTCAAATTTTTATACAAAATAAAATAAATAATTCAACTTTTTCAAATTTCAAAATAATTTTATTTTAAATTCCAAAACAAAAGTAATAATAAAAAGTACTTTATAATAATATTTTTATTCTTGTTTTTTTTTAACTTTTATCTCATCTTATCTCATCCAATCTCTGAAAATAACCCAGTCTGATATTTCTTCCCCAAACATTACCAAAACTTTAAAGATAGATCTAAGTACCCAAACGGTACTAGTCGTTTATTAATTTTAAGAGTAAAAAATAAAAACACCCCTAAAAAATATATAGTCAAAGAATGATCGACGATCCTAAAGGGATTTTGTATGAGTGTGCTATGGAAGCCAGGTTCATACATACATATCTACATATTATATATATACATACAGACATTATATATATATAGATATATTGTATACGTATAGCAATAAAAAGGAATGGTTGAAGAATAAACAGCAAAGCACTAGCTATATATAGGGAAAGGGTTTTTTTTTTTATCAAACACTGAAAAGGATTAACATGATAGAGATCATAAGAGCCTACATATAAGATCCTTCCGGTATAGTCGAGTATCCAGATTGTCGGCGTCCCAGCTTGCATTTGGGATCGTACGCAAACCGAGACATCTGGATTGAGCATCACAGACAAGTTCACCCCTCTTCTAAGCGTAAATAAAGGTTTTCGCAGTGGATAAAGGTCAAATCTTTCTAAGCGTAATCACATGGCTCAACAAATTTAATATCCCAGAATACTTCATTACTATTAACATAATACAAGATCATTCATAATTGTCTTTTCTTCCAAAATAACGGAAGCCCAAAAATATAAACAGTAAAACAAAAGTTGCGTAAGCGATTCCCATTACCGTCTCCTATCTAATCCTAGAGTTCTTTCTTAATCCTCTTGAAATCAAGATCATAATGAAGACGGTCTAGATCCAAGATAGGCCCCACACCGCAACTCATTCTGAAGGATTATTTATACAGGCGTCCCAAGTGGAGGAAATTGTCTATGCCAAGGCATTTCCTAGCATTTTCTTCTCCTAGTCTTCCCCAAATGCTCTAATTTAACTTCAATAAATTACTTGAATATTTTTAACACTAAAAACATGTCTTGGCTGAAACCTAGGGTCCTTATGTTTATCATTTCATTCACCTTTCTTTTCATCAACATAGTCACTTAACCCTTCATGCAAAAACCGAGTATTATGCTATTAAATTTCCTTTAGTTCTCATACCTTTAATTTCTCTAAATATTCAAGATTTAATCATAATATATAACATAAAGGTGGAAAAGTAAGCTCAACCCAAAAAAATCCTTGAAAACCGAAACACTAATATGCATCAATCCAACCCTTTTCAACTCCAAGTGTAATTTTTTTAGCATGCATACATATCATCAACACTCAATCATGGTGATCATATCACATTCTTCCTTTGTATCAAAGTACTCAAATCCACAACATAATATAATCTTTAATCTAGCACGATACTTAGACTAAACACATATTTTGCCAAGAAATAAACAATACATTTCTTTCAAGTAATCTACCCCACATCATCCAATATGCTACAAGTTAACCTTAATCATACATGTATTTCTTCAATCCACCTCATGTTGATTTCTTTAAAATAAATTGACTAAATCCACCTATCATTTTATATTCTCAAACTTAAAAGAATCATAAACTTAAAGATAGATTCCTACCTAACTAAGCATGGCATTTTCACTAAGGAGTTTCATTTTAGCATACACAAGCAAGGATTCAAACAATATAACCAAATTCCCCCTACTTCTTGCTATGTCTGGCGCCCTCCATGGGGTTTTGGCCTTCTATTTCCATCAAGTCACTCATTCATCTATCCTCCATCACCTCATGTGTCAATCCAAGGGATTGCAAGACCATATTTTTGGAGAAAATGGCAAACATGGTTCGGCTAGCCCCATTTTGGTTTCAACCGAAACCTCATTTCCCTCTCAAGGTTTTCATTCTCTCTTCAAGTTGCTATCCATTAACTTGTCAAATCACCACTCTTCTCTACACTCTTACACATATGTCATTTCCCTTCTTACGCCAATTTCATGTGTCCCTTCAACTAGATTTGGCAAAGCATTAGGAAGACTCCAAATGAGGCTCACGACAAAGGTTCACCCGATTCCCTCTTGATTTTTGTTTTCCTTTTCCTTTCCTCTCTCTCATAATATCACTTCTCACTTGTTAATCATCTTGTCAACTTACTCTTACATGATCTACTTTTGATCATTGGCTTAGATTGTGGAAGATTGAATGGGAAAACCCACCAAAGTGGTTCGGCTATAAGCCTCCACTGAAACCTCCTTTTTGCTCCTCACTTCTTTTCTCCTCTCATGCCACTTGTGTCACTGTTCTAGATATGGTATATCCTATAGAAAGACTAAAATAGAAAATATGTTTGTTCTTCTCAAGATATCCCAATGATGCAAAAATCTCATCATGAGATTTCACAATCCATCTTACAAAACAACTCACTAGTCAACTCCCAACTACTAGCAATTTTCTACTTTTATCTACTAGTATTGGATGACTGATGAGTGCACAAAAATATATTCTAAATACTCTATTTAAATTCTAAAAGAAATGAGAATTGCAAAATTTTAGACAGTTTTGACGTCTTTTCGTAATATGGGCTTAACTCTCTCATCCAATTTTCGATTGAGTTGATTCAAGATGATATAGAACTCCAAGAGAAATATCTATAACTTTTATGTTTGATATTTTAAGAGATATCCGCTTAATTCAAGACAAAATTGACCATCAGGCGGACGCAATTGCACTTGATGTTCTTAAATATTCTTCAGCCACTTGCATCAAATCCAAATGTCATTATAATATTTTCCAGCAAGCACTCCTACACCAATTTGGAAATTCAATGATCAACTCACATGCAAGATGAAGTGCACTCAAGTTTCTTCAAGACAAATTGTTTGACCTCAAGATATAAAATCATACAAGGCAACTAATGGATAAAGAAACAAAATTGAACACTCAATGTACAAGCAAAATTCAGCTCATGCATAGTGGAAAAACAAATGATCAAAATAACAACTCATAAATCACTTGGATTCAAGAATGGCACATGACAAAGTAAGTTGAAATTGTGATGATTTTGTCATGACAACTTGCATGAAGGATGCTTATAAATAGAAGGGAGGGGTGTGTGTTCTAAGACCATGCTTGGTGCTTGGATGCCTTGGAAGAGCTATTTTGAGAGTTTGAGAAAAGAAAAGAAAAACTAAAGAAGAGAGAAAACAATGGCCGGCTCTTGCATATTTTTAATATGTGTAACTAAGTTTTCTAGTAGAGTTAGGGATGAATTTATATATATGATGGTATTTGTAATTGTTTTTGATTCATATATGTGTTCTTCAATTATTAAAACTCTTTTGTTTAGTCATTCGAATTTATTATAAATATTTTCATCACCAAATAATTTTATAATTTATTTCATTTATAGATTCAGTCATGCTTTTTCTATTGAATGGAATAATCCTTTGATTATGTTTGGTTCAATTGGTTATCTATATTAATTTAATTCTTTGCTGCAATATTACTCTACGAGTATATTATCGACGTTGAATTTTCTTAATATCGATAACAATTCCTGTTCTTATATTGCGACAAATGATCTTTCGAAAGATTACATTTGATTTAAATCTAGTTATTAATGTTTTATCTTCCGATTGAAAATTTGGACATAGAATTTTCAATTGAGTTATTAATGAATCGAAAATAATTAAAATACCGATTATATACAAAGAATTCCCAATGCTCTACTTTTCGTCTCATTTTTATACTTTTCAAATTACTCATTTAGTTTTAATTTACGTCATACTTCAAAAATCACTTTTCACACTCTTCTAAATCTTTTTGTTAATTGCGTTATTATTTTTCAATTTCTCAATCCACCTGCCTGTAGAGTTGACACCTAAAAACTATACTGCAAACGACCGCGTTATTCTTTGGGTGTAATTAAATTTTGGCGCCGTTGCCGGGAAGACGGTAGAAGAATTTGTAGTTTTTTTTAGCAGTTTGTAAAAAAAAAAAAAAACAAGAGAGGTACAATGACGCTTGTGGACCATTTGATTGTAGACCCGTGCTAGAATCAGATTCAGGATCTAATTTTTCTAATCGCTTGTTTGATAATTCTTCCAATTCTGATGCGATGAGTGAACACCCAGACCAACCTATTAGAACCCTCCAAAATTACTTCCGACTTTCCATGATTTAGAAAATGAAAACCCCTATGTTCATATTAGGAAATTTGAGGAAGTAGTTACAACATTCAATAGTCAAAATACCATTGACGACACGGTAAGGCTAAAGTTCTTTCATTTTTTTTTGAAAGATAAAGTAAAGAGTTGGTTGTTCTCATTAAGACCGCGGTCTATTGGAACATGGAGTGAGATGACTCAAGTGTTTTTCAATAAATACTTTTCCTAACATAAGACCAATGCTTTAAAAAGAAAAATCTCTACCTTTGCACAAAAGGATAGGTGAGACTTTATATCAGTTTTAGGAAAGATTTAAAGAATTGTTGAGTATGTGTCCTCACTGTCCTCACCATGGATATGAAAATTGGCGTTTAGTAAGTTATTTCTATGAAGGGCTTACGCCCAGGAAACGTTAATTCGTGAAAATGATGTGCAATGGATAATTTTTATAAAAAAATCCTGATGAGGCCATAGAATACCTCAATGAGCTTGCTGAAAAAGCTCATACTTGGACTGGACCTAGTGCTACTGATAGCACAAACAGGTCACGGCCTACAGGAAACCCGAGTAATAGTATTTACCATCTAAGGGAAGAGAATGACCTTTTAAGGCTAAGGTTGAAATGCTCACCAAAGAATTAGAGTTATTGAAAACCAAAAACTCAAAACCAACACATATAGCTAATCATGCAGAATCTTTTGGGCCATGTGTTGTCTATGGTGGGATAGATCATCATGCCTAAGAGTATCCTACACATACTAACATGAATGGTATGTATGAAGAACAAAGTAATGCTCTGGGTATATACAAAAAGCCCTTCACACCTTACTCTAAAACCTACAACTCAGGATAGCGTAATCATCCCAACTTCAACTGGAAGTCTAAAAATCAGCAACTTGCACAACCCTCTAGATCATATCCTGCACCATACCATGCACCTTAATCTTCTAAAAATTCTTTAGAAGATACTTTGCATATTTTTATTGAAATATAGGGTAAAACTAATCAGAACTTTGAATATTTGATTACGCAGGTTGTCGAAAAAAATAAGGAAATAAAGAGCCAGGTTTCTAAAATAATGAGTTATTTGACTATTGAATGAGAAATGTAAGTTTCCTTCTCAATCTCAGTCTGTACCTCATGGTCAACATATGGCACAAGGAGATCTGAAGGACGTAAATGCCATTGTGACGCGAAGAGGTAAGTCTCTACGTGATCCAATAATAGACAAAACAAAGGATGGAGAGAAAGATCAATATAGCAGCAGTCTTGAGCTTCGTAAAGAACTTGAGGTAACAAAACCCGAGAAACCTGAGGTAACAAAAAATCCTATTAAGGTACCTTTTCTTCAAGCATTAAAGTCAAGCAAACAAACTCTGGATCATAACAATGATATTTTGGAAAATCTTAGACAGGTAAAAATTAATCTTCCTCTTTTGCATGTAATTAAACAAGTTCTTACTTACGCAAAAATTCTCAAGAATTTGTGTATAGTTAAAAGGAAGCATCATGTGAAGAAGACAACATTCTTGACAGAGCAAGTTAGTGTTCTAGTTGAACAGCGGATTCTCCCTACGTATAAGGATCCTGAATGTCCAACCATCACATGCAACATTGGCAATCATAAGTTTGGACAGGCCTTGCTAGATTTAGGGGCTAGTGTAAATTTGATACCATATTCTATTTATTTGCAATTGGGATTGAAAGACATCAAACCAACTTTTGTTGTATTGTAATTGGCTGATCATTCAGTCAGAGAACTACTGGGTGTGGTAGAGGATCTTTTAATTCAAGTTGACAAATTTTATTGTTCTCTTGATTTCTTAATTTTAGACACTAGTTCTGCTGTAGAAACCACCTCTAAAATTCCATTAATTTTAGGTATACCTTTTCTTACTACTTCTTATGCGCTTATCAATTGCAAAAATGGATCGATGAAACTCTCTTTGGGCAATATGACTTTTGAGATAAATATTTTTCATATTGTAAAACAACCAGAAGAGGATGTCGAGTGTCATCAAACATACATGATTGACTCAATCATAGAAAAGGAAGTTCTTACAATTCATGATTCGGATTCCCTTAAATACTTTATTATTAATTCTGAATTTAATCTTATAAGTGATTCATCTGATGTAGTTGACATTTGTGCTATTTTTGACAGAACTCATGATTATAGCACACAAGCATGGCAATCAAAGTTTGAGAAGTTGCCTGAAAAAAGAGAAAGACAGATTCCTTCAAATAGGGAAGCCCCTAAAGTTGAATTAAAATCCCTACCTAAGGGTTTAAAGCATGTTTTCCTTAGTCCAGGTAATACTTTTCCTGTTATTATTTCATCTAAATTATCTGAGTCCTAAGGTAAGAAATTAATTCGGATTTTATGCAAGTATAAATCAGCCCTAGGATGGAGTATTGCTGATATAAAAGGCATTAGTCCCTGGTTTGTACTCATAAAATAAATTTAGAGGAAGGAACTAATTCTCGAAAAGACCCCTAGCGTAGACTAAATTCCACTATGAAAAAAGTTGTGAAAAATGAAGTATTGAAACTATTAGATGCCTATGATATATCCTATTGCTGATAGTAAATGGGTAAGTCCTACACAGGTTGTTCCTAAAAAGTCAGGTGTAACTGTGATAAAAAATAACCTTGGAGAGTTAGTCCCTACAAAACTGGTGACTGGTTGGTGAATGTGCATTGATTACAGAAAATTAAATGCTGTCACACGAAAAGACCATTTTTCGCTTCCTTTTATTGATCAAATTCTTGAGCGGGTGGCTGGTCATCTTTTTTATTGCTTTTTGGATATTTATTCTGATTATTATCAAATTGAAATTGCATTAGAAGACCAAGATAAAACCACTTTTACTTATCTTTTCGGTACTTATGCATTCCGCTGAATGCCATTTGGACCAATGTTTTGAATATCGTACCAGTACCGGTAACGGTCAAGTCACTGAAACGAAATATTTCGGTATTGGTACCGTTTCGGAATAATTTACTATGTTTTAACCTCAATTTAGACTAAACGAAATATGATTTTTTTTGTATCGGCCGGTAAGGAAAGTTCCGGCCGTACCGGCCGGTATGGTATGGTATTTAAAACACTGATTTGGATTGTGTAATGCTCTAACTACTTTTCAACTTTGCATGATGAGTATTTTTAGTGATATGGTTGAAAAGTGCATAAAAGTTTTTGTAGATGACTTGACTGTTTTTGGATCTTCTTTTCATGCATGCTTTATGAGTTTAGAAAGTGTACTGACTCGTTGTGAAGAAGAAGAATTGGTTTTAAATCGGAAAAAATGTCACTTTATGGTACATTCAGGTATTGTTTTAGGGTATATTATTTCTTCCAAAGGAATGGAGGTTGATCAATCAAAAGTTGAATTAATCTCTAAATTGCCTACACCTAGGACAGTTAAAGATATAAGATCATTTCTTGGTCATGCAGTTTTTTATAGGAGATTCATACAGAATTTTTCCGCCATATCTAGACCACTATGTAACCTCCTAGCTAAGGCATGCAGGTTTTTATAGACCACTTGGTCATGCGGGTTTTTATAGGAGATTTATGCGGGTTTTGAATATTTATATATTATTATGGCAGTAGATTATGTGTCAAAATGGGTAGAGGCAACACCTTACAAGACCAATGATAACAGGACGGTAATTAAGTTTCTCAAAGAAAATGTATTATCTCGATTTGGTACCCCAAGTGCTATCATTAGTGACCGAGGTACGCATTTTTGCAACCGTTATTTTGAAGTCTTAATGAAAAGATATGGGGTAATACATAAGTTTTCTACTGCATACCACCCTCAAAACAAGTGGACAGGTAAACTTACGAATAGGAAAATTAAACAAATTTTAGAAAAAAGAGTCAACCTGGATAGGAAAGATTGGTCTTTAAGACTGACTGACGTGCTTTGGGCTTATCGTACAGCTTTCAAAACTCCCTTAGGCATGTCACCTTTTAGACTTAATTTTTGAAAACCCTGTCACTCGCCCATGGAGCCCGAGCATCGAGCATATTAGGCCATTAAACGTTTTAATTTTGACTTGGAAAAAACAGAAAAATTTAGAAAATTCCAATTGATGGAAGTAGAAGAATTGAGAAATGATGCTTATGAAAACTCCAAGATCTATAAGGGTAAAATGAAAGCATTTCATGATAAAAATATTTTGAAAAAAACATTTAAGCCTAATGATTGAGTATTTTTATGTGATTCAAAACTCGATAAACATCCAGGAAAACTTTGATTTAGATGGACCGGCCCTTTTATAGTAAAAAACGGTTTCACAAATGAGGCGGTAGAAATAGAAAATCCAAAAGATGGATGTATCTTCAAAATAAATGGTTAGCGCCTCAAAATTTTAATTGATAGACAAATTTCAGAAGTGGAAGACATTCCACTTATGGACCCAGTATATTAATCTTGACCATCTCCAAATATGTTTTTCTTTCATTTTCATTTTGTTTATTGTTTACTTTATTTTATTATAAGTTAATTTTATTTTAAAAAATACCATCTTTGATGCTAAGCAAGCCACCCACATCCCACATCAGGTATATTCTATCCTGTTTAGTTATTCAATTCTAATTATTAAACATTGAGGACAATGTTTCATTTAAGTTGGGGTGAGAATACAAATCTGTTATTTAAACTTTGTAGTATATTTTAATCAAAATATAAAAAATTGCCAGATTTTTTAAAAATTTACATCACACAGGCATCTTTTCACACATGATACTCATGCTCATTCATAACCATTTTCACGAATTCAACAAATCCATCTTAAATCATTTTGCTAAGACATTCACAAAACCATTTATGTACTTATCCAAATTTTGAGGTAATACGGTGATTTGACACATGTAATCAGAGAATTATTTTGCTTAAGTTTTCATGTGAATTTTGGTGAGAATTGTGAGCTTACAAATATAGAAATTGTGATAAATATCCATTGATATGTTGAATTGGACACTTCTTTTGAGAATATCATTATATGGTTTGCGGTAAGATGGTGAATATACTTGGGATATGACGAAAGTCAACTTAGGATTAACGTTTGAGCCTTTCAAGTTGACATTTTTCATCATAGACCCCTAGCAGCCAATTTTGAGCCAATATACACATATAGCCTATTCTTTTCATACCTACATCATCCATACCTCTCCACATTGGAGTATATAGCTTATACATTAAATTTTTCCTAACATTTTACTTCCAAGTGTGTACTAGGTGTGAAATTATCATTTCAATAATAATAAAAAAAAAGACCATGACAAAAAAGGCAAGAAAACCATGACAAACATGGCATGGTGCTAGATGTATCCATCAAATTATTAATGAAAGAGTTCATCAAATTGTGAAAACACCAGTGGCAAAAGAAGATGGAAAAGTATTATTAGTGAAAAATCTGAAAAGTCAAAAAGTACATCAAAAGGAAACTATAGTCTACTGAGAAATTTAACAGATTCCATTTTATGTATACTTGAAAGTTTTTGAATATCCTTCACCATTTTCTTCTTATGAGCCCCAAAACCTAACCCACATTACAACCCTTTGTGTTGATTATTCTGATCCTAAGTATGTTTGTGGAAAGAATGGCAGAATTCTCAACTGTTAGTATTCCTATCATAAGATAAATGTTTGCTTATTGCTTCTACATAATTGCCTAATATGAGAGTATGTGTACACGTTTGTTAACTCTATAGAGAGAACTCTTACATGAAACACTTCTATATCCGTGAGTTATGGAGTTGAACTTTTTGCTTAAGATATTCTAATGTTGCATGTGTCAAAACTTCTGATTTGATAAAAATAATTTGGAACACATACACACTCTGTGGATTGCTATATTTGAATTACTGGTGACAGAGATATTGCATTCCTAAGATTGTTTTGATATGTAAATTTGAAAAATGTGTCTTGATGGCCCCTATGTGTGATTTTTTTCGGTCTTATTATTTTGCATGAAAATTGCTATGGACTAGCAATGAGTAAGTTGGGGGGTGTGATGAGTATCCAAAAATGCACTCTAAATATTCTATTTAAATGCTAAAAGAATTGAGAAAATAATGGTCATTTATTAAAATTAATGACCATTTATCTTAAGATGGATATAAGCATGATTTAATATATTGATGAGAATATAAAATGCCATATTTTTCTCTTTTAATGTTTAATATTTTATTCTTATTTGATGCCTAAATATACTCATTATTTTTATATTTTGATTTAGGATACAAATAGAGGCATTAGGAGCAAATAAAATAATTGCAGAATTTTAGACAGTTTTGTCTTCTTTTCGTAATATGGGCATAACTCTCTCAGAGATTGAGTTGATTCAAATTTAGCCTATACTTAGGTAGATTTGTTTCCCCTACTTCTTGCTATGTCCGATGCCCTCCATGGGGTTTTGGTCTCCTATTTCCATCAAGGCACTCATCCATCTGTCCTCCATCACCTCATGTGTCAATCCAAGGGATTGCAAGACCATATTTTTGGGGAAAAGGTCAAACATGGTTCGGCCAGACCCATTTTGGTTTCACCCGAAACCTCATTTCCCTCTCATGGTTTTCATTCTCTCTTCAAGGTTCTATCCATCAACTTGTCAAATCACTACTCTTCTCTACATTCTTACACATATGTCATTTCCCTTCTTACACCAATCCCATGTGTCCCTTCAACTAGATTTATCAAAGTATTTGGAAGACTCCAAATGAGGCTCACAGCAAAGCTTCACCCAAACCCCTCTTGGTTTTCTTTTCCTTTTCCTTTCGTCTCTCTCATGATACCACTTTTTACTTGTCAATCATCTTGTCAACTTACTCTTACATGATCTACTTTTGATCATTGGCTTAGATTGTGGAAGATTATATGGAAAAACCCAAGATAGGAGATAAGAGATAAGTAACGTCCTTGAAGATAAGAGATAAGTAAGACCCGACAGGGATGGCGATACGTAACGCCCATCGATGATAAGAAATAAGTAAAACTCCCAAGATTAAGAAATAAGATGAAAAGTATAAGTTTTAAATATATGATAGTAAGATCTAAGTTTGTATGAGAAGAATGGTTATTGACATTCATAAGTCTCATAAAGTATTTTCATAAGTTATATGTCTATGATCATTGCTATGTATGATGATTGCTGATGTTATCTATGCCTTATTTCGTTAACTGTGTAGTTATTGAGGGTCCTACAGAATACTCCTCTCTGGTTGAGATAATCTCATGTACGTGATCAAGTGAAATAGTAAGATTACTGGATGACGGTGGGATACGGTATTATGTTTTAAGAAAGCTCATTGGCTTATTTAAGTCTTAGATACAATATATTTTTGTAAATGTGAAGTTATGAAAGTTATAATTTTATTATGCCATGTGATCTATTTATACAAAAGTTGAATCTCTTTGCATATATTGGAAATTTACCTCTTTCCGCTGTATTTTGCATTGCATTTATAGTAAGTTTAGATGCATGTATGCTGTTTCTTACGATTATGAAGGGTAGGTAGCCCTGTGTTACTTCGAAAAAAAAGAATAAGATCTTACCTTCATGCAACCCTTCAACCAGCGTAGAGGTGTAGGTTGATCGAGGCGAAAAATCGGGGTGTTACAAATGCCCTAAACTTAGACCATGTCCCTGCTGGACACTTATCCTTGATAGCGAGGCATAGATGCCGTTAAGGGATAAGGAACCCGTCTGTCCTTATAACTAGACAACACCATACAGGTCACTGCTTTTTTGGCATCCTAAGCGCTAGGCTTGTTCATACCCCGCCCCAATTTAAAATTTCATTTATTTTATAATACTTTTGAATTTTTAAAAAAAAAATGTTTAAGAAAATTTCGAATCCGTAACCCGGATAAACACCCCTACTAAGCACGCGCATCTGCATTTTAATTATAAATAGATCATACAAAAAGGGGGCCACTTCATCAAAAAGAGAATACTCCGTCAGACCCTCAAGGATCCAAGGAGTGTCTTGAGAAATCTGGCTCCTAGAGTCCATCTATACCTGCAATATTGTTATCATTCTAGAAAGGAATGATAGTTAAAAATCAAAGGTGAGATTTTGAAAAATCTCAGTAAGTATACACGTAACATAACCAATACATCACATGCATATATAGGTAAATACCGAAAACAAATGCATTCGTTATGAATGAGAGACTTATGATGCGACTTATGCACATGCAAGTTCATAAATGGACTTTCATATCGTTCACTTGCTTTGAAACTTATGACTTATGCGCATGCCCTTTTTCATAAAAAAGACCTTCATGTTTCATAAACTTCTTTGACACATTTTCAAAACTTTTTGTAAACTTTTCGTGTCTTTCTTAGAATTCAAATCATTAGACGCCATTATTCTTGTTCATATCATTTTTAGGCTTGTAGCCTTTCTTGTCATGACTTTTCATATTGGATACCTCACAGTTTTCCTATGCACTGTGTGCTCTCTACTAGTTACCGCATTATACTACAACTATTTTAGTCGAGGTGACTATGTCATAAACATATTTTTACGGCAATGCAAATCGCCCTCATCATCCTTGGCACCCACTAATTTTAGGTGTGATCACGCTCCATAATCATTTAAATAGGAACCATTCGTGGTCTGTCTACTATTCTTCGTCGACCTAGGAGTTCTACTTAACTTTAGTCATTCCTGAGTGAAGAAGAGAGTTCCACTGGGATAATATCCTGCCCCAACCTTTGAGATTCTTATAAAATTAACTTATTTTCTTTTGAAAAACATGTTAACCCAAAAGGCATGGAACTCATGACATGAATGAACATGCATGCAACACTTTGAATTTCTTATGCAAAACCAGTAGTTCATGAAGCATGTGAGACATATATTTTCCAAACCATAACTTGTACATGCATGGTATGTGAACATAAATGTTTTTCAAACATGTCTTACACATTTAACCCAAAAGAGAGTCATTCAAACAACTCTAACCCTAGAAAAAGGGAAGGGCTGAATTATTCTAGGGGTTCAAACACTAGATCTTTCTTATCTTTTTCTTCAATCCACTAAAGCATTATTCAAAGAACAACCAAAAACTCAAAGACATGGTCTAGACATAGGATAGCCGAAACCTCAAGATGCTTAGCTATTGTACTTACTACCATATTTCTCATAACATGATTCCCCACTTCAAACCAAGCACATACACGAAACCATTCTTCCGAGAAATCAAAGATTCATGCTCTTATAAATCACTCAATGTCTTAAATCATCATCATATATCAACCAAAAGTTAAAAGCTTAAGGTTTCTCCTTGTACCTTACCTTAGCCAAAACCCTTAGGCTTCAAAAATAAGTTTTTTGTCACTTAAGCATTTCATACCATTACATCACATGCACTAGCCAAAAATACCATAGCATAATCTTTACATTCTTTTAACAAGTAATCACTATATTTCATTAAATCTCTTTGGTCAAAATCCTATGAAATCATCTTGCAAAGCATAGAGAAAGTATGATAAGATTATCAAATAAACAAGCCAAACAATAAAGCAAAGTAAACACAACATATACAAAAATACTAAGGTTAAGTTAAGAATGTAGTTACAAATCTCCCAAGTATAAGACAAGGAAGAATCTGAAAAGAACATACAAATAAAACAAGATTAACTCTAGGAAATCTTAGCTTAAAATCGAAAGCTTGTTTTGCTAAAAAGGGAATCGTTCGGTTTTCAAGAAAACCCATTTTTCTCAAAAACATTCTAGCTTTCATTTTTGTTTAAGAAGGACTAAAAGCTTTGATTTTTCATAGGAGTTCAAGAAAAGCTAGAAAACATAAAGGCTAAGCTTTGAAAGGAAAAGCTTTGTAAATCTCTACATGGAGAGGTAGAAAAGCTTTGAAGAATACACTTAGGTTGCTAGAGAAATGTTGTTTGGGTGATGATAAAATGTAGAGAAAAGTGGAGAGAGTGCGGAGAATGAGATGGCCAAAGTCTTGGAAAGGATGAGGGAAAAAGGAAAGGCCATAGTTGGCCATGGCATGTCTCAAAGCTTAGAGCACTCATCTCACCTAGTGATTGATTGACACAAGAAAGAGCATGAGTGACACTTGAAAGACTCCTATCTCAAGTGATGGATTGATGCCTAGAAAGTACACCCAAAAGATTTGGTCTTGCTTCCAAATCTAGGCCTAGCCAAAAACTCTCAAAGGAGGTCACTTCAGTTTGCTTGCAAGTTGCTCATCTTATCTCTTGTCAATCACTTTCCTAAGGATTTTCTTACACAAATCCCACTTGTCAAGTGAATAAGTGGGGCTTACTATGAAAACTCAAAGTGTGGCAATTGGCTCCCCCCCCCCCCCCCCCCCGGGACCTTTCTTCTTCTCCACCGAATCATTCTTTGTCAAATCCCAACAAATATTCATATGTCACTTGTCATATTCTTTTCCAAGATATATCTCACACTTAATCTTCCCACATCATCCTTCTCTCTTCTCTAAAAATCTTCTTTATTGGGAATCTAAAATGGTAGTCCTCTAAGTGTGCCAAGTGTCCCATGTGATCTTTACCAAATCCTAGGTACTCATTACCTAAGGCATGGCGGTTGAGCCTTGAGCCAACATATCGGGTTTACTATATTCTTCCTCCAAGAAAGGCCTAAGTTTGATCTACACCTCTCTATAAAAATAAATATAATAAAATATAATATTCTCTCCAAGTGTACACAAGAATCCCAATAGGACAATGAAAGTCCAGGTTGTCACATCCTCCCTCTCTTAAAAAAAATTTCATCCTTGAAATCAATAAGCAACATCCTAAACACACAAGATTGAATCAGAAAAGAACTTCTATACCTCTAGCACTAGTAGCTGTCGATTCCTCTGAAGAGGAGTAGGATGGTATGTCATCTTCCATTGTAACTAAATTCTGTGAGAAATAAAATATTGCATCCATGTTCAAATCATAGTACATATTAACTTTTATCTCATAGAGCTTGTGCATAATCTCTAATTCTGTCTCCTTGATAGGTTGACCTTCCTCTCGCTGTTGAATGCGATCATCGGAAGTGCCTGAAATCTCCAAAGGTTGTAAATTGTCATCATTCACTTCTCCTCGACTAAGTTGGTGCAAGTGCTCTCTCTCTAACCTTAGCCACTTGCATGGCGGTTGGTAACGTGCGTCGAAAAACAGGGTTCCCTTGACAACTTACATCCATTAAATGGGTACGGTGCCACTTATACCTATCTAATCTTCTAAGTCATTTTGCCCTCAAGATTTCTTGCCTCCTAAGGCGAATTCTGCGCCTATGCTCTTTTCTCTCCCTCAACTAAGCTATTGACGAAACAGACATTCGCGGCGTTATTCTAGTTCTAGTCATCCCTTGCTTAAGGCCGAATGATAAATTACTACGGTTTCTAAAAGACAGCAAAGAAGCCAGAAAAAGAAGAACAACAAACATAACTATACAATCAATGAAACGCATACATACATATATGTATATGTATGTATAAATATCCATGACGAGGTTTCAAACAAAGAAACATTACATAACTAGTTTACAAAAAAATGAGGATAATTAGCTCTCATGACGTCTTTACATTCCCATGTCGCTTCTTGAAAAGCAGGATTGTTCTAGAGTACTTTTAACTAGGGAAATTTTGCAACTATGAGGTTCTTGCTCCTTCCGATCTTCGATTCGCGTTGGCCATTCTTCGTAGGTTATGTTAGGGTGTAACCTAATATTGCCTGAATCCATCACTATCACTGGTCTTTCACCAAGGCTCTTCTTCAAGCAAACACGTGAAAAACATTGTGAACTCCTTAGAGACTCTTTGGTAAAACCAGGCGATATGCTACTGCCCCAACCTTCTCTATAACTTCATAGGGTCCAACGTATCGGGGACTTAGCTTTCCTTTCTTACCGAATCGCTCTACACCTTTCATAGGTGAGACCTTAATGTATAACCCAGTCGCCTACTGCGAATTCCAAAGTTCCTCTACGCCTATTAGCATAGCTCTTTTGTCTACTCTGTGCTGTCCTCATTCTATATGGTATCGATTTCACCTGTGTTCTGACTTCCTGTAGGTATTCGGGTCCCAACACCCTACTTTCACCAACTTCGTCCCAATATATAAAGGTGACTTACATTTCCACCCATATAAGTTTTCATATGGTGCCATCTGAATAGTAGCGTAAAAATTGTTGTTGTAGGCAAACGCAATCAACGGTAAAAGACATTCCCAGTCACCATTTAAATCTAGCACACAAGCCCACAACATATCCTTCAATGTTTGAATAGTTCGTCCGTTCATCAGTTTGAGATGATAGGCACTATTGAAGTTTAAATTGGTACCCAACATCTTCTGTAAGCTCTGCCAAAAATGAGACGTGAACCTGGGGCCTCGATCCTAAACAATTGTCTTGGATACTCCATGCAGACGAACTATTTCCTTAATATAAATTCGTGCTAACTTTTCTATTGAGTCTGTGTTCGCTATAGGTAGGAAATCAGCACTCTTTGTTAATTTATTGACTATTACCCAAATCGAATTCTTACTTACCAAAGTCCTTGGCAATCCTACCACGAAATCCATGGATATATTTTCCCATTTCCATTTTGTAATTGGTAATGGTTGCAATTTTGCTATTGGTCGTTGGTGTTCCGCTTCCACTAATTGGCACACTGAACACTTAGCCATAAAAGTAGCGACATCCTTCTTGATGCCTTCCCACCAAAAAGTTTCATTCAGGTTTTGATACATCTTGATACTACCAGAATGGACTATGTAGGGAGTGCAATGAGCTTCCCTCATAAGCTTATTCAATTCTGGATCATTAGGAATCACTTTCCTTTTTCTAAAGTATATTAGTCTGTCATCTGAAATCGTAAAATACAAAGACCCTTTTCTTTCGAGTAATTGCTGCCAAATCCTTTCTAACTTAGTGTCCTTTTGCTATCCTTCCCAAAATCTCTTCTTCTGTCAGAGAAACGACCTCTTGTACTACTGCCAACGTAACATCTCTTGGCTGATTTCCAATTAGCAAGTCTCGCATTACTGACTGTATCGAAGATTTTTCCATTTGAGCCTTCCGACTTAGTGTGTCAGCCACTACATTGGCTTTTCCAAGGTGGTATTTGATCTCACACTAGTAGTCACTTATAGTTTCAATCCACCTTCTTTGCCTCATATTCAAGTTGTTTTGACTAAAGAGGTACTTGAGGCTCATATTATCTGTGTACACTTCACATCTTTCTCTGTATAAGTAATATCTCCAAATCTTTGATGCAAACACCACAACCGCTAATTCCAAATCATGAGTGGGGTAGTTTCGTTCATGATCTTTAAGCTGTCGAGATGCATATGCGACTACTCGCCCTTCTTGCATTAGTACGCATCCCAAACCCATTTTTGAAGTGTCACTGTAGACCACATACGGCTTGTGAGATTAGCAGGGCTAATACTGGTGCTGGGTTTCTATCATCTATATGGTAGATAATATTCAGTCAAAGCTTTTATGTTAGTTTATAAAATTTTGGTGCAAATTTCCTTACATTTTTTGGGTATGAAGTATTCTGACTAGTATACTTGGAGAATTATATGGAAATGCTGCCATAATTTTGACCAATATTAGAGTTTTAGATAGAGTATATATGCAATATATATAGATGATAGTCTCTCGAATGGGTTAGGACCATCTGGCTTATCAAAATAGGGTTATGAGGATATCAAGCTATTGTTATTGATGATGTTTATGAAACGAATTATGTTGTTTTAATAGACAGTGGACAAGTAAAGAAAATAAAATGGAAAAAAGTTGGATACTATTGAGAGAAAGACTTGGGCGAGGCTATACGGAGTATATAGAGCTTATGAAAGACAGTACTGACAATTGGGATTTTATAAGATGTTTGTACAAGAAGTGTAAAAACTTGACTTATTTATACATGGCAAACCATTTCTTTGAAGAGTTAGATTTGAGAGTCATTTCAATTGGATGGAGAAAACTGGTGTCGAAATCGATATGGACGATACAAATGTGACCGTTTTTTATGATAGTGATGATAATTGAGAGAATATGATTAAGATGTTAGGGGATATTGGCATAGGCATGTTTGGAGTTTGGGATGGAGAAAGAACATCTTTATAATCTTTACGAGATCAAATCGAAATTATGAAGGTGAACAAATGGGTGTCTCATCACAATTTTCTGTATTTTTCCAAACAGTATGGCTAATGGGTGTACAAGGGGACTATGACCGGTGTGGTCGAGATTTTGATAGAGTTCGATGATATGTCCTGAATAACTATGCAGAAATTGAGCACTACTTGAGGTTAGTAATGAATTTATGTATCAATCAAGCTCTGAATACACAAATCATATGAATATAGTATTTTTGTAGAAATTAATATTTCACATAATAACTCGCAGCGAATATTTACAACTACTTAGTTTTGGTGGTGTAGCTGATGTAGGAAAGAAGCATGAAGAGGAATTCACATTGTGGTTTGAACATACGGTATTATTAAAAAATTAATATGAACTCTATTGATATTTAATATTATACTAAATATATTTATTGATCTAAGTTCTATCAAAACATGTTGAAAATTGTGAAGAGATTTCACCAGAACTTTATGCATTAGCATGTGGTCCAGGCAAGATGGTCAACCAATACTTGGGGTGTTTGGTGCGTCAATATAGATTTCACATATGTGATAGAGAATGATAAAGAAAAACTCAAAATTGTGGGGTTGCATTTTAAGGGAGCCATGGGGATGATAATATTGACTTATATGGAATTGTAAAAGATATTATAGGGTTAAAGTATATGGGGTTATATTGCTTGGTTTTTTAGATGTACTTGATGGGATATTTCAAATTCTAGGGTGGTAGTGCGTAAAAATAAAATTTTTGTTAGTTTGAATACATCTCGGACCTAGTACGAGGATGATCATTTCATTATTGCCTGCCAAGCGAATTAAGTTTTTTATTTAGATGAAGACTTTGATGGTTTGATCAATGAAAAAGCATATCAAGAAAAAAAATCTGGGATCAATCTATTTGTTGAGCTAAGTCTATATTACATGATCCTAATGTGTAAAGAAGACGTTGCTCAGATGTGACAACCAAGATTTTCCTTTATTAGAATAGTTATAGTTATTTTGAAAATTGTTTTAGCTCAGTTGTAAGAATTTCTTGGATATATATTTGATATGCATATTTGAATTTTCTTTAGCATTAAACATAGAAACAAATTATAGAAATTCTTTATGGTATTTTTTTTAGGTAAATAAAAAGAGAAATTTAGTTGATATGTCCTTTGAAAAGTCAAAGAAAATTGAGAAAGAAATCAAGGGATACCACATGGTAAAATCGGATTGGGTAGATTTCAGGCAGTTTTATCTTCTTTTGGTAAACTAAGTATAACTCACTCATTTGATCTTCAAATAAGATGATTCAAGATGCTATGGAAATCTAAGAGAAATATATAGAATTTTTTATGTTTTGAGTTTTTAAATATATGGACGGTATCAGGGACTAAACCGAGTATGAAATGGATGGGCGTGAGAAGGATTTAAGTGGAAACCGACTTTGTGTCTGATTTTGTAAGATATTTTTCTACTACATATGACACCTTGCCAAGTGTAGGGGCAAGTGGTCCAATCTCAGGACAAGAGATAACTAATCCTAAAACTAGAAGGAAAGTGAAACAAAAAGAATTGGCTAGCAAATACCTAGTGTGCTCGGATTGGTGCTCACGGATTACTCCAACCAATTTCAGTAAAATAAGCATATTTTTCTCATTTGATCCCGGAATTTGGTGATTCTAAATTCTATTGATCACTAAGATGATGATATAAAACTTTCATGTTTTAACTTTTTGGATAATCGGATTAGATCAAGACTTATTTGGGCTGGAAGTGGATGGACCTGAAATGGACAAAAACTGGAGTCCGAAAAGGAAAAGTGCCACCGCCTTACTATTAGGGCCTAAATCTGATTGGTTCTCTTCCAGTTTATCATCTTAACATGTGTAAAGAGGTATAGGGCATGTGGAGAAAGACTTTTTAGAAAGATAATTAGCATAAAACCATGAGGGAACTATAGGAGGAATGAATGGAAGGAAATCTGTTAGGACCTAACTAAGCAAGCTAATTCCAAATATTACCCCAACCAAGCCGTAGGATTTATCTTCTATATTAATACAAGTGTCTTCCTAGGAGGTTAAAAAAGTGGCAAATTGGGAGATATAGCTCTGGAAGTATTGGTTGCCCCTTGGAGAACCCAAGTAGCCGATGCATGCATGGTGGGAAAATATCCAGCTATGTTCAACTATTTACCTCCATGTGTTGAAATTTATCCAGACCATTAATCCTTTTAAGCTTCTAAATGGCACAAAACAGACCCTTGGATGGAGATTTTATCAATAAAACCTAATCTAGAGTGATCATGAGGGCTAACAAGAGGTTAGCCACGTCACACACACACAAGGCAAAAGAGGGAAGAGAGAAACCGAAATGACTTGAGCCTTACACCCCCTTTTTAGTTGTCCCTCTCTAGTATAAATAGATGGATAAGTCTCTCCTACTTCTCTTTTAGGGAGAACACACTGCCAAATTAGAGAAAAAGAAAAACTCCTCCCAAAGATCACTACATCACCTAAACACCAAAATGAGAATAATTGACTGTTTTGAAGGGAAAACTTGCAAGAGTTTTGTTAAAACACCAACTCAAACTTAGGAAAATTTGTAAGTACACTATTTAACTTAATCTTGACATGAAATAAGTGACTAGATTATGCTTGTTACTTGTTTGAACCTAACTTTGTTTATATGTTGAAATGAAATCTATTACATTTTTGATTAGTCTTTGAACTTAAACTTATAAATATATTCTATTTTGATATATGAAGAATTTTATGTGAAAATAAGAGGCTTTGGTTTTAGAAAAAAATGAGAAAACAATCCTAGTGCATTTCAACCTTAATAGGATTTTTGGTTTTATATTTTATTTAATTGGTTTTTAATTATTTGGATGATATTTTAATAATTATGAGGAGTTTAGAAACTCTAGTTTACATGAAAAATTCTCAAGAACCATCATGCTAGAAATTAGTAAAGAATTAAGAAAACAACATAGTTAAGTTTGAATTTTTTTTAAGCTAAGGGAAAATTTAGTATTTTGTAATTTACGAGTTTGGCTTTGTTTAAATGAAAGAAAAAAAAAAGTTTGAAACTATAAGGTTCAGCCAGCCATGATTTTATATTATTTTATATTTTGTTTAAATTATTTAAGCATTATTTGTTATGTTTCGACGTTATAAGATGATGTGACGTAAATATATTTGCACAACGCATGTTAGTGTGATATGTATATACATGTTATAAGATATATAAGGATATGAGATATGTATGTTAAAAGTCAAAGGTTGTGGTCATGTTGCATTTTGTCACCCGCGTCTCGTCATAAGTCATGACATCAATATTAAAGAAATTATGATAATAAAACTTTATAAGAACATTATAAGACTAAAGTCACATCATGACAATGATGGTGATACGTAACGCTTGTATGATTGACATACCGACCGGGATGATGATACGTAATACCTGTCATAAAATAAGAATTGTGTCACGACAGAGATGACAATACCTAACGCCTGGACGACTGACATGACTAGCGGGGATGGCAATACGTAACGCTCGCTATGTTAATCTTTATTTTACTCATCTCATCTCATTTCTGAAAACAAACAAGGCCAAATTCCCAACATAAGGGAAAATACAACTTATCCAAGTTTACAAAATATAAAATCATCCAACACCAAAAAAGAAATGGCCCCGTTACCCCTTCCTAAATTATGAGTGCCTTCTTAACCTCCCTGTACCCAGGTCTAAAATAGAAATGCTGTGATAACCCATATTTTTAAGTATTTGTTTAATTTTCATATGTGCCATGATTATGTTTATTTAAAATCATTTTAAGGAACCTTTCGATATATGTATGTAGTTTTTATGTTAGAAGGTTAGGAGTAGGGTTTGGTACAAATGTGGCTTGTTTTAAGATGAAAAAGCACATAACCTGATATCTCGTTCGACTCTTGCTTGATGTTTGGCTTTAGCGAGATACAGGGAAAGATTTGACGTCTTTTGATAGAACGACCATAACTTGCCCATTTGATATCGGATTTGAGTAATTTAAGAGGCTATAGAAAGCTAAGAGGAATATCTATAACTTTTATATTTGAGTGTTAAGGGATATAGACTTAATCAAATACGAAATAGAGACTGAAGTGGCAGATCTGAATTGGAGATAGATAGGAATTGACTTTGAAGTTGACTAAGGACTTTGAATAAGATTAAGTTTTTGGATTATTTTCTCAATTATCCTAAGATTTGGACATGTAAGATGTGGAAATTGAGGAGAATTTATCTAGAAAATTCCATGTAAAATAAGAAGGACCGTCTTTCAAACACTTGGTGTGCCCGAATTGGTGTTCTCGGACTGATCTATCGACTTTTAGTAGAAAAATCATAATTTGGTCATATGAACTCAAAATGAAGTGATTCTAGTTTTTATAGAACCTTAAGAAGTATATCTATAACTTTTATGTTTTTTATTTTTGACTCTAAGGAACGGATCAAGGAAGAAATCTGGTGTGAAGTGGACAACCTTGAGTTGAGTTTAATTGGTAGCCGACTTAAAGAATTGTATTATATTCAGCCATTTGATGAAAATTATTATTGACTATCAAACTTTCTGAAGTCTTGACATGTGTGGGAACATGTGAAAATTTGATAAGAATTAATCTAGAAGCTGTAGTTGACCCAAAGACATGGAGTAACATGAGAGGCAGAAATCTGCTTGAATATGTCCAAATCTAACTAAATGAGTTACAAACTAAAGTCTATCCCAACCAAATATCTAAATGGCCTTCTAGAACATGTCAAGTGGTGTCTTAGAAAGTGTAACAAGTGACCAAATGGATAAGAGAAGGGGCTGGGAGACGTCAGCTACAAGAAAGGACTGGAATGACTTGATACATGCATGGTTAGGTGAAATTCCAACTCAAGCATATGTCATCTGATATCTCTTCAACCATTGATCAATTTTGGCTGACTAAAATGACTTAATATTAGCCATTGGATGAAGATTTTTACTGCCAAGCCTAAGATTTTAGGGATTTAGACTTAATCATTTGGTTTTGAGGGTTAACACCTCATCCTCCAAAGCATGTGGGTAAACCGATTGCCTATAGCCATCTCTCCTTCTCCTTATCTTCTAAAGGGTCGACCACCCTCCTATATATATATATATATATGTGTGTGTTGGAGAGTATAACCCTCTTAGGTAAAGTAGATACACGCCCAATTGGAGAGAAAATCAAAGAAGAATCCTCTATAAACCATTGAACCTTCAAACATTATCTAAGTGAGCTAAAGGGAGTGATCTTGAGGGAATCCTTGCAAGGACTTAGTTCTATCGTCAATACAAGTTTTAGAGAAATTAGTAAGTATACAATTTAACCTAATCTTGGCATAGAATAAGTAAATTGATGATTAAATTATGTTTGTTGTTGGTTGGAGTTTAAACCTTGCTTATATGATGTAATTGAAATTCATTGTGTCTTGGATGAGATTTTGTTACGGTGAAATGCAAAGAAAATTATAAGAAAATTTATTTATTTTTTAATAAGTAAAAATAATGCTTATGAGAAAGGATTGCATGATTTAGACTAAAAAACCCTATGTACCGTGACCTTGCTCGACTCTCCCTCGACCTATGGATCGAGCGAAGAACAATCTGAACCATTCGCTTGACCTTGCTCGATATTCTGCTCGAACAAGTTACAACCTGATACTTCACTCGACTCTCGCTCGATACCTTGCTCGAGCGAGAGACAACTCGAGATTTCGCTTGATGCTCGTTCGATACCTTACTTGAGTGAGATAACCTATTTATTTAAATTTGGGATTTTTCCTTGGATAAAAGTTGATGATTCAATAAAGAAGAATTATGTGTGTGATATAAGTGTATTGCATGATTTGAATGATAAGTGTTGCATTGGGTACATAGCATAAGGTTTAAACTCGAGTACATGCATATTCCATCCTGTGGTAGGTTTTAAGAAAATGGGCATGGTATATATTTAAGAAAATAAGAATAAGAAATGAACAACTAAGAATAAGAGTTATGAATAAGTTAGTTACGCCATGACAGAGACGGTAATTCGTAACGCCCGTATGATTGACGTACCGACAGGGATGGCGATATGTAACGCTTGTCGTAAAATAAGAATCATATCACGATGAGGACAACGATACGTAATGCCCAAAAGACTGACATGACTAGCGGGGATGACGATACGTAATGCTCGCTATGTTAAGTATGTTTCGTGTCATGACGTGGACGGCGATACATAACTCCCGGAAGATTGACATGAAACTCATCACAACGGGGACGACGAGATGTAATGCCCAGATTACTGATGAGTTATATGCGATGGGACGGCGATACGTAACGTCCATAGAAGATAAGAGATAAGTAAGACCCGACAGGAACGGCGATACGTAACGCCTATCGAGAATATGTAATAAGTAAGATCCCAATGAGGACGACGATACGTAACGCCCATCGATGATACAAAATAAGTAAAACCCCCAAAATCAAGAAATAAGATGAAAAGTATAAATTTTAAATATATGATAGTAAGATCTAAGTTTGTATGGGAAGAATGGTCATTGACATTCATAAGTCTTATAAAGCATTCTCATAAGTTATATGTTTGTGATCATTGCTATGTGTATGATGATTGCTGATGTTATCTATGCCTCATTTCGTTAACTGTGTACTTACTGAGATTTCGTGTAAATCTCACTCTTTTAAGTTTTATCTATCATTCCATAAGGAATGATAGATGTTGTTGCAGGATTAAACATATTACAATGAGACTCAAACAACACAAGAGATTTTGAGATACCCTGAGGGTTCTACAGAATACTCCTCTCTGGTTGAGATAATCTCATGTACGTGATCAAGTGGAATAGTAAGATTACTGGATAACGGTGGGATAGGATATTATATTTTAAGAAAGCTAACTGAGTTATGTAAGTCTTAGATACAATATGTTTTTGTAAATGTGAAGTTATGAAGGTTATAGTTTTATTATGCCATATGGTCTTTTTATGCAAAAGTTAAATCTCTTTGCATATATTGGAAATTTACTTCTTTCCGTTGAATTTTGCATTGCATTTAATAGTAAGTTTAGATCCATGCATGCTATTTCTTACGATTATGAAGGGTAGGTAGCCCTGTGTTACTTTGAAGAAAAAGAATAAGATCTTTCCTTCATGCAACCCTTCAACCAGCGCAGAGGTGCAGGTTGATCGAGGCGAAAAATCGGGGCGTTACAAATGCCCTAAACTTAGACCATGTCCCTACTGGACACTTATCCTTGATGGTGAGGCATAGATGCCATTAAGGGACAAGGAACCCGTTTGTCCTTATAACTAGACAACACCATACAAGTTGCTGCTTTTTTGGCATCCTAAACGCGCTCCTCCGTATCTCAATTATAAATAGGTCATACAAAAAGGGGGTCACTTCATCAAAAAGAGAATACTCTGTTAGACCCTCAAGGATCCGAGGAGTCTCTCCAGAAATCTGGCTCCTAGAGTCCATCTACACATGCAATATTTTTATCATGCTAGAAAGGAATGATAGTTAAAAATTAGAGGTGAGATTTCGAAAAATCTCAGTAATTACATAGGTAACATAACCAAATATATCACAGGCACGTATAGGTAAACACCGAAAACAAATGCATGCGTTATGAATGTAAGACTTATGATGCGACTTATGCACATGCAAGTTCATAAAGGGACTTTCATATCGTTCACTTGCTTTGAAACTTATGACTTATGCGTATGCCTTTTTTCATAAAAAGACTTTCATGTTTCATAAACTTTTCGTGTCTTTCTTAGAATTCAAATCATTAGACGCCATTATTCTTGTTCATATCATTTTTAGGCATGTAGCATTTCTTATCATGACTTTTCATATTGGATACCTCACAGTTTTCCTATGCACCGTGTGCTCTCTACTAGTTACCGCATTATGCTACAACTATTTTAGTCGAGGTGACTACGTCATAAACATATTCTTACGGCAATGCAAATTGCCTTCACCGTCCTTAGCACCCACTAACTTTAACTGTGATCACGCTTCATAATCGTTTAAATAGGAACTATTCATGGCCTATCGACTATTTTTCGTCGACTTAGGAGTTTTACTTGAAACTTATAATATATATATTTTTAATAGAAAATGATAGATGTATTAGAATTTGAAATTTATAATATATATATATATATTTAGCAACGGAGTGCTGTGAACAAAGTAAATAGATCAAATTTAAAGATACACCATCGTATGGGTTCCGGTATTTTTATTTTTTACACAAAAAAATGGCCAGTGGTATTAGTTCTGGTATCATATTAAAATATATGCTTCTCTTATTCAAGTTCTAATATAGTTTTTATTTTTCAACAAGATAAAAGTTTTTGTGCCTTTAATATGACCCAATTATATGCTAAAACACAAAAATCGTGATGATGTTTCAACCAGTCCTGAAATTGAGGTAAATTATGTAAGTTTAAGTATATTAAGTCAAGTCTAATATAATATTCTTATTATTTGTAAAATATTCTTATTATTTGTACTAATACAAGTCTAATACAATATTCTTATTATTTGTACTAACTTTAATGATTTTTTCTTTTTGTAGGAAAAGATGAAATCTCTAAAGGAAGCTAATGCAGATCCATCCGATGAATCATTTATCAAAGATGCTCAGATCTTATCTGAGTGGCTTAGGGTGTTGTGTGAAGTCATCCTCAAGTTTATTATTCTATTCTAAGGTCAGATTTCATGAAGACAAGACTAAGGAGTTAAAGGCTGCACAACTTGAGATAGAACGGTTGAGGTCCAAGGAACAAAAGTTGCTCACCAAATTATACAAAACAATGGAGTTAAAGGCAAGAATAGAAGAGAGATTAGAGTCAAGAACCCGAACAATGTTTGAAGAATGACAGAGGATGTCCCAAAACTCTATGCCACCACTATGATCATAAAACTTTTTTTTGTTAATTGTATTTTTATTATTCTGTTCAACAACAATATTTGAACAATTTTGATGTATAAATTACGTTTTAATTATAATAGTAATGCCTTTTTAATTAAATGTGAATCTGTGCAGTAGTATCGTTCGAATAGAAAAATACAATTCAAATGATACATTACGATTTAAAAATTCATCCAAATGAAAAAAGAGTCCGTTTAGACACTATTCAAACAACACGCAAATTTGTTCAAACGAGAATAATTCCAATTAATTTATTTGTTCGAACAGAAAAACTCTGTTCGGACGCTAATCTTGTGTAGATGTTGCAATCTATTCAAATTAAAAATTTGTCCGTTCAAGCGGTGTGTGTCAGTTTGGACAGATAAAATTATCATTCGAACAAGTTTCTGACATAAAATTTGTTGGTCTCAAATAAAAAAAACCAGTCTGAATGGATCTGGACGGCAAGTGAGATTTCGTCTCTAAAAATCATTTTTAGAGAGGAAATTCAATTTTCGTCTCTAAAAACATTTTGAGACAAATTTGGGATGAAACATTTTGGTCTCTTAAGACATTTAGGGATGAAGAATAGATTTTTTGAGACAAATTGATTCGTCTCAAAAGACTCATTCTCTTGTAGTGAAAGTCATATAGTCAGATATATAGTGTTCTCCTTTTAAGAATGTATATATATGTGTGTGTGTGTGTGTGTGTGTGTGTATGTATAAAAGAAATGATAGTAGTAGTCATGAGTGCATAAGTAAAGTGAATAAATATGAAACTCAGTTTAAAAAATTAATTTTTTAATATTAATGAACTATACTCTTTCTCAAAGCGATTGAACGGTATTTGCATACTCCACAATTGTATGTAAATGGACTGATAAGATGTTTTGATCTTGATCACACCTACTTGTAAGTAAAAATATTAAAAAGATCACACGATATCTATTGGGGACCTTTGCCCAATATGGTGAGATTGTCATATGTTGTTGTTAAAAAAAGGCCACATACCTTTAAATGAGTATGGTAAATATCCATTAAAGAATTCATAAAGTCTTGCCAGATTTGATTACTGTTTGTGCGAAAATATTCGAAAGATGTCATTGCTTCCCACGCTGATGAGAAAAAAATACTTGCTAATTATGTTCTCCGGAGATCCACCCATTGCTTCTGAGAGATTGTTGTGAACGGTTGGAAACTGTTGGACTTGTTTCCTCATGGAAATAACTTTTGACTGTTGTGGGAACATATATCAACGACAGACATGCGTGGTGATCAGTAAAATGTTGTTTATCAATTTATGAACCAAAAGTGAGTTGCCCAAAAGCTAGATGTGTACATTTCCTTCTCTCATTATAAGTGCTTGTTTCGGAAGGGAGATGATCTGATCTTAGAACTTTTAGGTATGGTTTGTTTATACAAACCATCTTCGATCATCTTATTTTATCTCATCTCAAATTCGTCATTACATTTTTTTCAAATTTTTATACAAAATAAAATAAACAATTCAACTTTTTCAAATTTCAAAATAATTTTATTTTAAATTCCAAAACAAAAGTAATAATAAAAAGTACTTTATAATAATATTTTTATTCTTATTTTTTTTTTAACTTTTATCTCATCTTATCTCATCCAATCTCTGAAAATAACCCAGTCTGATATTTCTTCCCCAAACATTACCAAACTTTTAAGATAGATCTAAGTACCCAAACGGTACTAGTCGTTTATTAGTTTTAAGAGTAAAAAATAAAAAACACCCCTAAAAAATATATAGTCAAAGAATGATCGACGATCCTAAAGGGATTTTGTATGAGTGTGCTGTGGAAGCCAGGTTCATACATACATATCTACATATTATATATATACATACACACATTGTATATATATATATATAGATATATTATATACGTATAGCAATAAAAATGAATGGTTGAAGAATAAACAGCAAAGCACTAGCTATATATAGGGAAAGGGTTTTTTTTTATCAAACTCTGAAAAGGATTAACATGATAGAGATCATGAGAGCCTACATATAAGATTCTTCCGGTATCGTCGAGTATCCAGATTTTCGGCGTCCCAGCTTGCATTTGGGATCGTATGCAAACCAAGACATCTAAGCGTAAATAAAGGTTTTCGCAATGGATAAAGGTCAAACCTTTCTAAGCGTAATCACATGTCTCAAGAAATTTAATATCCCAGAATACTTCATTACTATTAACATAATACAAGATCATTCATAATTGTCTTTTCTTCCAAAACAACGAAAGTCCAAAAATATAAATAGTAAAACAAAAATCGCGTAAGCGATTCCCATTGCCCTCTCCTATCTAATCCAATGGTTCTTTCTTAATCCCCTTGAAATTAAGACCATAATAAAGACGGTCTAGATCCAAGATAGGCCCCACACCGCAACTCATTCTGAAGGATTATTTATATAGGCGTCTCAAGTGGAGGAAATCGTCTATGCTAAGGCATTTCCTAGCATTTTCTTCTCCTAGTCTTCTCCAAATGCTCTAATTTAACTTCAATAAATTACTTGAATATTTTTAACACTAAAAACATGTCTTGGCTGAAACCTAGGGTCCTTATGTTTATCATTTCATTCACCTTTCTTTTCATCAACATAGTCACTTAACCCTTCATGCAAAAACCGAATATTATGCTATTAAATTTCTTTAGTTCTCATACCTCTAATTTCTCTAAATATTCAAGATTTAATCATAATATATAACATAAGGGTGGAAAAGTAAGCTCAACCCAAAAAAATCCTTGAAAACCGAAACACTAATATGCATCAATCCAACCCTTTTCAACTCCAAGTGTAATTTTTTTACCATGCATACATATCATCAACACTCAATCATGGTGATCATATCACATTCTTCCTTTGTATCAAAGTACTCAAATCCACAACATAATATAATCTTTAATCTAGCAAGATACTTAGACTAAACACATATTTTGCCAAGAAATAAACAATACATTTCTTTCAAGTAATCTACCCCACATCATCCAATATGCTACAAGTTAACCTTAATCATACATGTATTTCTTCAATCCACCTCATGTTGATTTCTTTAAAATAAATTGACTAAATCCACCTATCATTTTATATTCTCAAACTTAAAAGAATCATAAACTTAAAGATAGATTCCTACCTAACTAAGCATGGCATTTTCACTAAGGAGTTTCATTTTAGCATACACAAGCAAGGATTCAAACAATATAACCAAATTCCCTCAAAAGTATACTAGAATTGCTAAGGTCGAGATAAGAAAATACTTCCAATACTCCCAGTTAGCTTAGATAAAATTTGAAAATATATTAAGCATTTCATTAGATTAATCTAAGAACATAATATCTTTAAAGAGAAGATTTCTACACAAGAATATAGATGTGGTGTGTGTGCTGTTCTCTATGTTTCTATGCTTGAACTACTTAGAGATTTCACTTACCTCTTCCAAAGCAATTTCCTTTTCAAGAACACTTGCTCCTAACTCCACTAGACTTAGGATAGATACTTTGATTTAGGAGGTAGAAGAAAGTGAAACAATGGTGAGGGAATAGATAATTGCTTAAGCCGAGAGGTGTGGGGTGGAAGGATGGGCATGTGTGTGTGTGAGCAAGAAAGGGAAAAGGTCAAGGCAAATAGGCCATTCGGCCATGGGGTTCTTCCCTGGGTCTAGCCACTCATTTCCCTATGCTTTGGTGTGACATTTTGAAGGGTTGATTGACTCTTTGATTGACTTCTATCTCAAGACCACTCCAAGATCAAATTTAGCCTATACTTAGGTAGATTTGTTTCCCCCTACTTCTTGCTATGTCTGGCGCCCTCCATGGGGTTTTTGCCTTCTATTTCCATCAAGTCACTCATTCATCTATCCTCCATCACCTCATGTGTCAATCCAAGGGATTGCAAGACCATATTTTTGGAGAAAAGGGCAAACATGGTTCGGCTAGCCCCATTTTGGTTTCAACCGAAACCTCATTTCCCTCTCAAGGTTTTCATTCTCTCTTCAAGCTGCTATCCATCAACTTGTCAAATCACCACTCTTCTCTACACTCTTACACATATGTCATCTCCCTTCTTACGCCAATTTCATGTGTCCCTTCAACTATATTTGGCAAAGTATTAGGAAGACTCCAAATGAGGCTCAGGGCAAAGGTTCACCTGAATCCCTCTTGATTATTTTTCCCTTTTCCTTTCCTCTCTCTCATGATATCACTTCTCACTTTTTAATCATCTTGTCAACTTAGTCTTACATGATCTACTTTTGATCATTGGCTTAGATTGTGGAAGATTGTATGGGAAAACCCACCAAAGTGGTTTGGCTATAAGCCTCCACTGAAACCTCCTTTTTGCTCCTCACTTCTTTTCTCCTCTCATGCCACTTGTGTCACTGTTCTAGATATGGTATATCCTATTGAAAGCCTAAAATAGAAAATATGTTTGTTCTTCCCAAGATATCTCAATGATGGAAAAATCTCATCATGAGATTTCACAATCCATCTTACAAAGCAACCCACTAGTCAACTCCCAACTACTACCAATTTTCTACTTTTATCTACTAGTATTGGATGATTGATGAGTGCACAAAAATGTACTCTAAATACTCTATTTAAATGCTAAAAGAAATGAGAATTGCAAAATTTTAGACAGTTTTGACGTCTTTTCGTAATATAGGCATAACTCTCTCATCCAATTTTCGATTGAGTTGATTCAAGATAATATAGAACTCTAAGAGAAATATTTATAACTTTTATCTTTGATATTTTAAGAGATATCAGCTCAATTCAAGACAAAATTGACCATCAGTCAGACGCACTTGCACTTGATGTTCTTAAATATTCTTCAGCTACTTGCATCAAATCCAAATGCCATCATAATATTTTCCAGCAAGCACTCCTACAACAATTTGGAAATTCAATGATCAACTCACATGCAAGATGAAGTGCACTCAAGTATCTTCAAGACAAATTATTTGACCACAAGATATAAAGTCATACAAGGCAACTAATGGATAAAGAAACAAAATTGAACACTCAATGTACAAGCAAAATTTAGCTCATGCATAGTGGAAAAACAAATGATCAAAATGACAACTCATAAATCACTTGGATTCAAGAATGGCACATGATAAAGTAAGTTGAAATTGTGATGATTTTGTCATGACAACTTGCATGAAGGATGCTTATAAATAGAAGGGAGGGGTGTGTGTTCTAAGACCATGCTTGGTGCTTGGATGCCTTGGAAGAGCTATTTTGAGAGTTTGAGAAAAGAAAAGAAAAACTAATGAAAAGAAAACAATGGTCGGCTCTTCTATATTTTTCCTTAGAGAATTTTTATTGCATATTTTTAATATGTATAACTAAGTTTTCTAGTAGAGTTATGGATGAATTTATATATATGATGGTATTTGTAATTGTTTTTGATTCATATATGTGTTCTTCAATTATTAAAACTCTTTTGTTTAGTCATTCGAAATTTATTATAAATATTTTCGTCACTAAATAATTTTATAATTTATTTCATTTATAGATTCAGTCATACTTTTTCTATTGAATGGAATAATCTTTTGATTATGTTTGGTTCAATTGGTTATCTATATTAATTTAATTCTTTGCTGCAATATTACTCTACGAGTATATTATCGACGTTGAATTTCCTTAATATCGATAACAATTTCCGTTCTTATATTGCGACAAATGATCTTTCGAAAGATTACATTTGATTTAAATCTGGTTATTAATATTTTATCTTCCGATTGAAAATTTGGACATAGAATTTTCAATTGAGTTATTAATGAATCGAAAATAATTAAAATACCGATTATATACAAAGAATTCCCAATGCTCTACTTTTCGTCTCATTTTTATACTTTTCAAATTACTCATTTAGTTTTAATTTACGTCATACTTCAAAAATCACTTTTCACACTCTTCTAAATCTTTTTGTTAATTTCGTTATTATTTTTCAATTTTTCAATCCATCTGCCTGTAGAGTTGACACTTAAAAACTATACTGCAAACGACCGCGTTATTCTTTGGGTGTAATTAAATTTTGGCGCCATTGCCAGGAAGACGGTAGAAGAATTTGTAGTTTTTTTAGCAGTTTGTAAAAAAAAAAAAAGAGAGGTACAATGACGCTTTTGGACTATTTGATTGTAGACCGGTGCTAGAATCAGATTCAGGATCTAATTTTTCTAATCGCTTGTTTGATAATTCTTCCAATTATGATGCGATGAGTGAACACCCAAACCAACTTATTAGAACCCTCCAAAATTACTTCCGACTTTCCATAATTTAGAAAATGAAAACCCCTATGTTCATATTAGGAAATTTGAGGAAGTAGTTATAACATTCCACAGTGAAAATACCATTGACGACACGGTAAGGCTAAAGTTCTTTCATTTTTCTTTGAAAGATAAAGTTAAGAGTTGATTGTTCTCACTAAGACCACGGTCTATTGGAATATGGAGTGAGATGACTCAAGTGTTTTTCAATAAATACTTTCCCCAACATAAGACCAATGCTTTAAAAAGATAAATTTCTACTTTTGCACAAAAGGATAGGTGAGACTTTATATCAGTTTTAGGAAAGATTTAAAAAATTGTTGAGTATGTGTCCTCACTATGGATATGAAAATTGGCGTTTAGTAAGTTATTTCTATGAAGGGCTTACGTCTAGGAAACGTTAATTCGTGAAAATGATGTGCAATGGATAATTTTTACAAAAAAATCCTGATGAGGCCATAGAGTACCTCAATGAGCATGCTAAAAAAGCTCATACTTGGACTAGACCTAGTGCTACTGATAGCACAAATAGGTCACGGCCTACAGGAAACCCGAGTCATAGTATTTACCATCTAAGGAAAGAGGATGACCTTAAGGCTAAGGTTGAAATGCTCACTAGAGAATTAGAGTTATTGAAAACCAAAAACTCAAAACCAACACATATAGCTGATCATGCAGAATCTTTTGGGCCATGTGTTGTCTATGGTGGGATCGATCATCATGCCTAAGAGTATCCTACACATACTAACATGAATGGTATGTATGAGGAACAAAGTAATGCTCTGGGTATATACAAAAAGCCCTTTACACCTTACTCTGAAACCTACAACTCAGGATAGCGTAATCATCCAAACTTCAGCTGGAAGTCTAAAAATCAGCAACTTGCACAACCCCTCTAGATCATATCCTGCACCATACTATGCACCTCAATCTTCTAGAAATTCTTTAGAAGATACTTTGCATATTTTTATTGAAATATAGGGTAAAACTAATCAGAACTTTGAATATTTGATTACGCAGGTTGTCGAAAAAAATAAGGAAATAAAGAGCCAGGTTTCTAAAATAATGAGTTCTTTGACTATTGAATGAGAAATGTAAGTTTCCTTCTCAAGCTCAGTTTGTGCCTCATGGTCAACATATGGCACAAGAAGATCTGAAGGACGTAAATGCCATTGTGATGCGAAGAGGTAAGTCTCTACGTGATCCAATAATAGACAAAACAAAGGATGTAGAGAAAGATCAATATAGCAGCAGTCTTGAGCTTCGTAAAGAACTCGAGGTAACAAAACCCGAGGAACCCGAGAAACCTGAGGTAACAAAAAATCCTATTAAGGTAGCTTTTCTTCAAGCATTAAAGTCAAGCAAACAAACTCTGGATCATAACATGATATTTTGGAAAATCTTAGACAGGTAAAAATTAATTTTCCTCTTTTGCATGTAATTAAACAAGTTCCTACTTATGCAAAAATTCTCAAAGATTTGCGTACACTTAAGAGGAAGCATCATATGAAGAAGACAGCATTCTTGACAGAGTAAGTTAGTGTTCTAATTGAACAGCGGATTCTCCCTAAGTATAAGGATCCTGAATGTCCAACCATCACATACAACATTGGCAATCATGAGCTTGGACAGGCCTTGCTAGATTTAGGGGCTAGTATAAATTTGATGCCATATTCTATTTATTTGCAATTGGGATTGAGAGACATCAAACCAATTTTTGTTGTATTGCAATTGGCTGATCGTTCAGTCAGAGAACTATGGGGTGTGGTAGAGGATCTTTTAATTCAAGTTGACAAATTTTATTATTCTCTTGATTTCTTAATTTTAGACACTAGTTCTGCTGTAGAAACCACCTCTAAAATTCCATTAATTTTAGGTAGACCTTTTCTTACTACTTCTTATGCGCTTATCAATTGCAGAAATGGATCGATGAAACTCTCTTTGGGCAATATGACTTTTGAGGTAAATATTTTTCATATTGCAAAACAACCAAAAGAGGATGTCGAGTGTCATCAGACATACATGATTGACTCACTCATAGAAAGGGAAGTTCTTACAATTCATGATTCAGATTCCCTTAAATACTTTATTATTAATTCTGAATTTAATCTTATGAGTGATTCATCTGATGTAGTTGACATTTGTGCTATTTTTGACAGAACTCATGATTATAGCACACAGGCATGGCAATCAAAGTTTGAGAAGTTGCCTGAAAAAAGAGAAAGACAGATTCCTTCAGATAGGGAAGCCCTTAAAGTTGAATTAAAATCACTATATAAGGGTTTAAAGCATGTTTTCCTTGGTCCAGGTAATACTTTTCCTGTTATTATTTCATCTAAATTATCTGAGTCCTAAGGTGAGAAATTAATTCAGATTTTATGCAAGTATAAATCAGCCCTAGGATGGAGTATTGCTAATATAAAAGGCATTAGTCCCCTGGTTTGTACTCATAAAATAAATTTAGAGGAAGGAACTAATCCTCGAAGAGACCCCTAGCGTAGACTTAATTCCACTATGAAAGAAGTTGTGAAAAATGAAGTATTGAAACTATTAGATGCCTATGATATATCCTATTGCTGATAGTAAATGGGTAAGTCCTACGCAGGTTGTTCCTAAAAAGTCATGTGTAACTGTGATAAAAAATGACTTTGGAGAGTTAGTCCCTACAAAACTAGTGACTGGTTGGCGAATGTGCATTGATTATAGAAAATTAAATGCCGTCACACGAAAAGACTATTTTTCGCTTCCTTTTATTGATCAAATTCTTGAGCGGGTGGCTGGTCATCTTTTTTATTGCTTTCTGGATGGTTATTCTGATTATTATCAAATTGAAATTACATTAGAAGACCAAGATAAAACCATTTTTACTTGTCCTTTCGGTACTTATGCTTTCCGCTGAATGCCATTTGGACCAATGTTTTGAATATCGTACCAGTACCGGTACCGGTCAAGTCACTGAAACGAAATATTTCGATATCGATACCGTTTCAGAATAATTTACTATGTTTTAACCTCAATTTAGACTAAACGAAATATGATTTTTTTTGTATCGGCCGGTAAGGAAAGTTCCGGCCGTACCAGCCGGTACGGAAAGTTCCGGCCGGTACGGCATGGTATTTAAAACATTGATTTGGACTGTGTAATGCTCCAACTACTTTTCAACTTTGCATGATGAGTATTTTTAGTGATATGGTTGAAAAGTGCATGGAAGTTTTTATAGATGACTTGACTGTTTTTGGATTTTCTTTTGATGCATCATGCTTAATGAGTTTAAAAAGTGTACTGACTCGTTGTGAAGAAGAAGAATTGGTTTTAAATCGGAAAAAATGTCACTTTATGGTACTTTCAGGTATTGTTTTAGGGGTATATTATTTCTTCTAAAGGAATGGAGGTTGATCAATCAACAGTTGAATTAATCTCTAAATTGCCTACACCTAGGACAGTTAAAGATATAAGATCATTTCTTGGTCATGCAAGTTTTTAAAGGAGATTCATACATAATTTTTCCGCCATATCTAGATCACTATGTAACCTCCTAGCTAAGGGTAAAGGCATGCGGGTTTTTATAGGAGATTTATGCGGGTTTTGGATATTTATATATTATTATGGCAGTAGATTATGTGTCAAAATGGGTAGAGGCAACACCTTACAAGACCTATGATAATAGGATGGTAATTAAGTTTCTCAAAGAAAATGTATTATCTCGATTTGGTACCCCACGTGCTATCATTAGTGACCGAGGTACGCATTTTTGCAACCGTTATTTTGAAGCCTTAATGAAAAGATATGGGGTAATACATAAGTTTTCTACTACATACCACCCTCAAAACAAGTGGACAGGTAAACTTACGAATAGGAAAATTAAACAAATTTTAGAAAAAAGAGTCAACCCGGATCGGAAAGATTGGTCTTTAAGACTGACTGACGTGCTTTGGGCTTATCGTACAGCTTTCAAAACTCCCTTAGGCATGTCACCTTTTAGACTTAATTTTGGAAAACCCTGTCACTTGCCCATGGAGCCCGAGCATCGAGCATATTAGGCCATTAAACGTTTTAATTTTGACTTGGAAAAAACAGAAAAATTTAGAAAATTCCAATTGATGGAAGTAGAAGAATTGAGAAATGATGCTTATGAAAACTCCAAGATCTATAAGGGTAAAATGAAAGCATTTCATGATAAAAATATTTTGAAAAAAACATTTAAACCTAATGATTGAGTATTTTTATATGATTCAAAACTCCATAAACATCCAGGAAAACTTTGATTTAGATGGACCGGACATTTTATAGTAAAAAACGGTTTCACAAATGGGGCGGTAGAAATAGAAAATCCAAAAGATGGATGTATCTTCAAAGTAAATGGTCAACGCCTCAAAATCTTAATTGATAGACAAATTCCAGAAGTGGAAAATATTCCACTTATGGACCTAGTATATTAATCTTGACCATCTCCAAATATGTTTTTCTTTCATTTTATTTTTGTTTATTGTTTACTTTATTTTATTATAAGTTAATTTTATTTTGACAAATACCATCTTTGATGCCAAGCAAGCCACCCACATCCCACATCAGGTGTATTCTATCCTATTTAGTTATTCAATTCTGATTCTTAAACATTGAGGACAATGTTTCATTTAAGTTAGGGTAGGAATACAAATCTGTTATTTAAACTCTGTAACATATTTTAATCAAAATATAAAAAATTGCCAAATTTTTTAAAAATTTACATCACACAGGCATCTTTTCACACATGATACTCATGCTCAATTATAACCATCTTGGCGAATTCAACAAATCCATTTAAAATCATTTTGCCAAGGCATTCACAAAACCATTTATGCACTTATCCAAATTTTGTGGTGATACGGTGATTTGACACATGTAATCAGAGAATTATTTTGCTTAAGTTTTCATGTGAATTTTGGTGAGAATTGTGAGCTTACAAATATAGAAATTGTGATAAATATCCATTGATATGTTGAATTGGACACTTATTTTGAGAATATCATTATATGGTTTGTGGTAAGATGGTGAATATAGTTGGGATATGACGAAAGTCAACTTAAAATTAACGTTTGAGCCTTTCAAGTTGACATTTTTCATCATAGACCCCTAGCAGCCAATTTTGAGCTAATATACACATATAGCCTTTTCTTTTCATACCTACATCATTTATACCTCTCCACATTGGAGTATATAGCTTATACATTAATTTTTCCTATCATTTTACTTCCAAGTGTGTACTAGGTGTGAAATTATCATTTCAATAATAAAAAAAAAGACCATGACAAAAAAGGCAAGAAAACCATGACAAACATGGCATAGTGCTAGATGTGTCCATCAAATTATTCATGAAAGAGTTCATCAAATTGTGAAAACCCCAGTGGGAAAAGAAGATGGAAAAGTATTATTAGTGAAAAATCTGAAAAGTGAAAAAGTACATCAAAAGGAAACTATAGTCTACTGAGAAATTTAACAGATTCCATTTTATGTATACTTGAAAGTTTTTGAATATCCTTCACCATTTTCTTCTTATGAGCCCCAAAATCTAACCCACATTACAACCCTTTGTGTTGATTATTCCGATCCTAAGTATGTTTGTGGAAAGAATGCCAGAATTCTCAACTGTTAGTATTCCTATCATAAGATAAATGTTTGCTTATTGCTTCTACATAATTGCCTAATATGAGAGTATGTGTACATTTTTGTCAACTCCATAGAGAGAACTCTTACATAAAACACTTATATATCCGTGAGTTATGGAGTTAAACTTTTTGCTTAAGATATTCTAATGTTGCATGTGTCAAAACTTCTGATTTGATAAAAATAGTTTGGAACACATACACACTCTGTGGATTGCTATATTTGAATTACTGGTGACAGGGTTATTGAATTCCTAAGATTGTTTTGATATGTAAATTTGAAAAATGTGTCTTGATGGCCCCTATGTGTGATTTTCTTTGGTCTTTCTCATTATTTTGCATGAAAATTGTTAGGGACTAGCAATGAGTAAGTTGGGGGGTGTGATGAGTATACAAAAATGTACTCTAAATATTCTATTTAAATGCTAAAAGAAATGAGAAAATAATGGATATAACTCATGTTATTAAAATTATTGGTCATTTATCTTAAGATGGATATAAGCATGATTTAATATATTGATGAGAATATAAAATGTCATATTTTTCTCTTTTAATGTTTAATATTTTATTTTTATTTGATGCCTAAATATACTCATTATTTTTATATTTTGATTTAGGATACAAACAGAGGCATTAGGAGCAAATGAAATAATTGCAGAATTTTAGACAGTTTTGACGTCTTTTCGTAATATGGGCATAACTCTCTCCGAGATTGAGTTGATTCAAATTTAGCCTATACTTAGGTAGATTTGTTTCCCCCTACTTCTTGCTATGTCCGATGCCCTCCATGGGGTTTTGGTCTCCTATTTCCATCAAGGCACTCATCCATCTATCCTCCATCATCTCATGTGTCAATCCAAGAGATTGCAAGACCATATTTTTGAGGAAAAGGTCAAACATGGTTTGGGTAGACCCATTTTAGTTTCAACCGAAACCTCATTTCCCTCTCATGGTTTTCATTCTCTCTTCAAGATTCTATCCATCAACTTGTCAAATCACCACTTTTCTCTACATTCTTACACATATGTCATTTCCCTTCCTACACCAATCCCATGTGTCCCTTCAACTAGATTTAGCAAAGTATTTGGAAAACTCCAAATGAGGCTCACAGCAAAGCTTCACCCAAACCCCTCTTGGTTTTCTTTTCCTTTTCCTTTCCTCTCTCTCATGATACCACTTTTCACTTGTCAATCATCTTGTCAACTTACTCTTACATGATCTACTTTTGATCATTGACTTAGATTGTGGAAGATTATATGGAAAAACCCACCGAAACCTCCTTTTTGCTCCTCACTTCTTTTCTCCTCTCATGCCACTTGTGTAACTACTCTAGATATGGTATATCCTAGAAAGACTAAAATAAAAAATATGTTTGTTCTTTCCAAGATATCTCAATGATGGAAAAATTTCATTATGAGATTTCACAATCCATCCTACGAAACAACTCACTAGTCAATTCTCAACTACTAGCAATTTTCCACTTTTATCTACTAGTCTTCGATGACTTACTAGGGTTTCTCTAGAAGTAGGGCAATCCTTGCCCTTCCAAAAATTTCTGTCGGATCTTTTCTAGCTTGGCGTCATTTCGCTGTCCTTCTCGAATTTCATCTTCAGTCAACGAGGCGATTTCTTGTGCTGCTGCCAACATCGCTTCTCTAGGCAGGTTCTTGACCAGCATGTCTGACATAGCTGTTAGTATAGGCGGTTCCTCCGCTCGAGTCTTTCGACTTACAGCGTCTGCCACAACGTTATCCTTTCCTGGTTGATACTTGATTTCACACTAGAAATCAATTATGGTCTCGATCCACCTTCTCTACCTCATATCAGATTCTTCTGATTGAACAGGTGCTTCAGGCTTGTGTGATCAGTATATATCTCGCATTCTTTCCCAAACAAGTAGTGTCTCCAAATCTTCAACACAAACATCACTGCTACTAATTCTAGATCATGAGTGGGGTAATTTCACTCATGGTCTTTAAGTTGTCGAGATGCGTAGGCAATTACTCGTCCTTCCTGCTTCAAAACGCATCCTAAGCCCATTTTCGAGGTATCACTATATACTACATAAGGCTTGTGGGGCTCTGGTAGTGCTAATACTGGTGCCGAAGTTAACCTCTTCTTGAGTTCTTGGAAACTTTGCTCACACTGATCACTCTAGACATACTTGACGTTTTTCTTAGTCAAGGCTATCAGAGGACCTGGAAACTTGGAAAATCCTTCTACAAACCTTCTGTAGTATCCTGCTAATCCAAAGAAACTACGTATCTCATGAGCACTTGTCAGTCTCTGCCATTCCGTCACCGCCTCAATTTTAGCTGGATCTACGGCTATTCCTTTACTTGAAATTATGTGGCTCAAAAATTTGACCTCTCGGAGCCAAAACTCGCACTTGCCTTATTGGTGTATAAGTGGTGCTCTTGTAAAATAGCCAGCACAATCTTCAGATGTTCTTTGTGCTCTTCGTCAGTTCGGGATTATATCAGAATATCATCGATAAATACCACGACGAAACTGTCTATGTATAGTCGAAAAATCAAATTCATCAAGTTCATAAATGCTGCTAGGGTATTTGTCAATCCGAAGGGCATAACCAGGAGCTCGAAATGTCCATATTGGGTTTGAAAAGCCGTCTTGGGTCCATCTTGCTCCTTGGTCTTAAACTGATGGTACCCTGATCTGAGATCAATCTTAGAAAATACTATGGATCCCTGCAGTTGATCCAACAAGTCGTTTATCCGTGACAACGAATATTTGTTCTTGATTGTGACCTTATTAAGTTTTCGGTAGTCGATGCACATTCGCATTGTCCCGTCCTTCTTTTTCACAAACAGGACTGGGGCTCCCCACGGCAATGAACTAGGCCATTCGGTATGGGGCTTTATGAATTGGAGCCGTGGCAGGTTCCTATTCAAGGGCGAACTCAGTTTCACGATCCGGGGGTAATCCTGGCACATCATTTGAGAATACTCGAGGAAAATCTTTCACTACCACCGGGATCTCTTCAATACCCTTGGCACCCACCAATGCATTCAAGGACATTAATAGAAACACTTCCGATTCTCCATTTAAACTTTTCGTTATCTCTTTCCTGTCACGATAGAGGAAACACAACTGACTATCTCTCATTCATAACGCAACTTCTCTTATTTTGGTAGCTCAAACGTGATCTCCTTCTTGCGAGAATCGATTTTGGCGTAATGCTCGGATAGCCAATCCATGCCCAATATTACGTCAAATCCCAACAAGTGAAAAGCTATCAAGTTGGCATTTAACCTCACACCAGCAATTCCCAATGGGCAGTTCCTCACTATCCGTTGACATCCAAGCACTTTCCCGTCAGGAAGTGACACCAACACCTTCTGAGCTAATGGTTCTACATCTTTCTTACACCTCCAAACACAATCATATGAAATGAAGGATCTCGTCGCGCCAGAGTCAATTAAAGCATATACCACATTACGCATCAAAATAATTTCACCTACAAAATTTTTCCTATTGTTACCTTACAAAAAGTCATCTTATACTTTAAATTAAGGTAAGGTTAGATTATTACCAGTAATGATTCCAGCATTGATAGCTTCCTCATCCTCCACGTCTACCTTTCTAGGGGCAATGGCATACACTTTTGTGTTTGTGGGGGTCTTCGCCTTTCCTCCAGGCATTGCAACTCCGCTAGAAGTCATCTGAGGGTAGTCTTGCATCATGTGGCCCCCTTGACCACACCGGAAGCAAGCTCCCATCGCTACTCGACATTCTCCTTTTTGCGGTCGTCCACAAGTTCTACATGGTGGTGACGATGTCGGCACTCATGGTCCACTCAATTGCCCTTTCCTTTATTTGCGGGAAAAACATTCATTCTCTTCCTCGTATCCCTTCCTGAAAAGTAGGGAAAACTCCTCTTCTTATGCATTTGAGCTTGACTAATCAGGCTCCTCTGCTCCGTTTAAGCAGTAGCTACCACGTTTACCAGCTCTTGGAAGTTTTCAATTCTCAAACAGGCCACTTGGTTGTGAATTCTAGGTTGCAAGCCATCTTGGAACTTCTTCGCCCACATCTTTTCTGTTAACACTAGGAGAGGAGCAAATCGCGTCAATTCCATGAATTTCGCAGTGTACTGATCCACCGTCATGTTTCCTTGCACTAGTGTGGCGAACTCCATAGCCTTCCTCTGTTTGACCGACTCAGGAAAGAAACGGTCATCAAACTCTGTTTTAAATTGTTCCCAGGTAGGAGTTACATTTTCTTCAAGCTCTTGTCTTAGCAGCTTCCTCTTCGTATCCCACCATAGACCAGCTTCCCCTTGCAATAGGTGACCATTATATTGTACTTTTTGCATCTCTGTGCACTTGCTGATTTCAAAGGTGCATTCCAAATTCATAATCCAGCGGTCTGCTTTCATGGGTCCTTCGGTCCCCATAAAGTTTGGCTACTGATAGACCAGGAATTTCTCATAAGGGCATCCTGATGTTTCTCCTCCAGTATTTGGATGACATCGGCTCTGTTCCATCTGGTTTTTTATCAATTCTGTCATCTGGTGGATAGCTTCTGATGCAAACCAAAGAGCTGAACATTTTGATCGTACACGTGGAAATGGAGTTGAATTTGCACAAGACCCTTTGTCACTTCCTAGTGGCCCAATTACAAGACTTAGAGCCAAACGTTTCAAGAAAGCATTAAATGGGCTAATCCAAGATAATTGGGCTGATTCCAAAAAAACCAAGATGGGCTCAAATAATAATCAAGGCTTAGTCCATGTCATCAAAGCAATTGAAGAGATTAATTAGCATGCAAATTCGTAACCAGCATGGTCTGACCATTAAAGAGCATGAATTTGTTGAGTTTCTAGGATATTAAATAGGAGAATGGACTTGGTCTTGGTTGGGCATGTTAAATACATTAAATGTAGTCATTTAGTTGTTTTTAGGTGCTTTTAGAAGTCCAGGAGTCCTAAAAAACATGGGGACTTGTTTAGGTTAATGTTTGTGTTGTTTTTAAAGCTGTAATTATGACTTTTGCCTATTCTTGGGGGATTGTTCCAAGTATATAGGGGGTATTTCGAATCTAAAAGGGGACTTTTGATAATTCAGAAAATTACTTTCATTGAGAGGTCTTGTGTTCCTCTTGGTTCTTAAAAAGAACTCTTTGAACTTATCATGTTAATCTTGTGGCATTCAAGCAATCAAACTTATCACCTTGAATCCTTGAGAGATTCTTAGGTTTTCTTGATGTGGCTTTTTCAATCCTTCGTAGTCTTGGTTTTCATCTATTTAAGTGACGGGTCAAGGCTCAACAAATATTGCTTCACGATCTTGGGGTTCCAAGCCATCATTGTTGTCAGGTTTCATCACAATTGTTGGTGGAGTTCGTATCATTTTGGTACCAGAACTTTGGTTACTTTTGACTATCTTTTTTTTTTTTCCTGTTCCTTGCTTAAAAAAAAAAGAGAGTGCAGAAATTCGTTTTTTTTCCAAGGGGCTGTCAGAATTCTTTGTTCCTAGAGCTGCTAATATATATACTTTGTTCTTAGGGTTTTGTGAATTCTTGTGTGTTTTTTTTTTTGAGTTCATTGTTGCTGTTTGTGATTGATTAAGTGAGAAAAGAAAAGAAAAAAGTTCAAAAAAAAAAATCGTCCAGAAAAAAAAGAAAAAAAAAAGAAACTAAAAAAAGAAGAGTACCCGATTCCAGTAAAAAAAATCCTACTTTCAATCTTGTTTCTCACCTTATTCAAGTTCTTGATCTATTTGATGAGTTTTGGTTGTTTCTCATTTTTGAATTGTTGCTGGATTATTTTGAATTAGTTTCTTGGAGTTTGATTAAGAACTAAAGAAGACACAAAAGAGTGGAAAAAGGCAAGAGTGTGTGAGACCATATGAGGGTAAAAACTGTTTAGAGTGAAAACACAAGTGCAAGTGTCTTGAGTGAAACACGTGAGGGAGTGTTTGTGAGGATTCTAACTTTGTTTTGCAGATCTTAAACATGTCCAATAATCAAGAAGAAGACACAACCGAAGAATTTTGACAACCGATAGTTCCGAACCTCCAAATGCAAGCATTGTTAGGGGAGATGAAGCGTATGATGAGGGCTGAATTAGAACCTATTCATGCGAGGTTGGATAGGGTAGAAGCAGGAACTCCTAGGGGCCAGCAACAAGACATCCCCAACTAGAGGTGAACTCTCGACCTGACCCGACCCGACCCAAAACAAAGCCTACCGCTGGCCCGTTTGGCTGATTAGTCGAACCTGATGCCCTTATCGGGTAATCGGCATACCCATTTTTTTTTTAACTTTACGGTAAGAAAAATAATTTATTGTTGAGCGGGGATTCACTCCAATTTCTTGATCTTGCAGGTGGATTGAGCTTTTGGGTCATTGTGTTCGTCATTCTACTCGCCGTTGCTGTATATTTTATGAAGAATGAAGGAATCATTAGCTAGAAGTTGCTGCTTTATTCTGTTTGAATGAAAATTTTGTACCAGAACTCCAAAATTGTACCGATTGTCAATAAGCAGTTTTGGCCCTTATTTGAAATTCGTGTAAGTTTCTTGAAAGAAACCCCTTTAAATTAGCAAAAATGGTCTTCCATTTTGTATTTCAAAATGTATGTAACTTTACTTTCTTTTATGCAATCTTCCAAAACGAATATTATAATATACTATATTCAAACGAAACCCATTCTGGATCGCCCCGACAAATAAAAGCACTCAAATGGCAATTAATTAGAGTTAGATTTTGTGTGGAATCTGGTAAATTATGGATGTAAATCGAAAATATGGACACATCACTCAAGAATATAATTTCAGAAGCAAATTGAAAAAATTGCCAATAGTAAAAATTGCACTTCAAATTTTCATTAAAAACTTGAAATCCAAAACTATAACAAGTATGAAAATACAAAACTAGTATAGTGGATGAACTGATATGACAATATATCATAAAAGATTCAAATCATCAACTGATGACTCGAAATTCAAAGAAAATTATAAACAACATGACTCCAAATAATCGACTAAGCAAGTTTGCATCTTCTAATCTAATTTTTTTCTATGAGAAAATGGAATCCATCTCTACTTGGTTTACATTTTTTTGTCCTTCTTCAACCTGAGAACAAGAGTAGCAGTTCTTTTCTATGCATTCTTGCAAAATTCATAAATCATACATTAATGAATAATTGCCAAAATCATTTTTTTTTTCTTTTAAACAACTGGTGCCTAAAAAAAAACTCTAGTGGCTTTATAGCTTTAATGCCCAAACCCTCCTAAAGACGAAAAAGCTTTGACAAAAATTTCTAGTTACATTCATTAGGAATTGAAAAACAATGATATCGTTAGGTAGTAACTAATAGAATCTTATTACAAAAACGGAAAGTCTAGGAATGACGTTCTAGTGATAGGTACTGGCGCTCTTTTAAGTACCTTAATACTGACTTGAGAATACATGTGGCCGACTTTGATGTTCTGATTGCATCACTAAAGCTGATCCTAATTGGGATTAAGGTTCAGCTAAATGTCTTCATTGGAAGATATAGCATAAGAAGCCCAATACCCAAAAATATGCACCAAAATTATATGCTATTAGCTGCAAAGATACATAAAAATGAAACATAGCACTTATCGATACAATTCCATGTTTCTTTTTGGTTAATCAATCTCATTCAAAATATTCTGCAAAGTTATCTCTACATCAAACAAAAAAATTATGTTAAACATATAATTAATTGAAAGGTCTAAAATAAAATATTATTCAAATACGAATCTTACCGGTTTCTAACTTGTAGCTTTCAACATTTTCTATTACATCTTGTGAGTCATAATTAACAGAGGGAGCTTTTAACTAGTTTTGTGTGTAATAAGAGCTTCAACTGTTATTGGGGCTAATGAACTGCAAAATGAATCTAAGACACGGCCTCCAGCACTAAATATAGACTTAGAAGCAACAGTAGATACGGGAATAGCTAACATATCTCGAGCTATTTTGGCAAGTAATGGAAATCTAGCTGAGTTCATCTTCCACCATAGTAAAATATTAAAGTCGGGTGTCATCCGTTCAACACTCTCCGTAAAATACTTATTCAATTCTGTTTGGACTTTTCTACACCCATTGATGATTTATGTTGAAATAACATATCTAATATATTCTCATAATCATCATCACAAAAAGTGTTACTTTGGGTCTCACCTCTACCTACACTTGATTGGCTCTTACTTAAATCTACACTAGATTTTGAATATTTCTTATGCATCTGCTCCAAACATCCTTTTTAAACCACCAACAAGTTCAGATCCTTGCTCATGACCAATAACATTTGTAAAACAAAATTCTAAAACTTCCAATTTGTTGCGCAGATCAAGCATAGCTGCAATGTACAACATTTTGTTCAATTTAATTAAATCCCCCAATACTTGTCATATTTCAACATCATCTTCTCCGATATAAATTTTAGCATAGTGCTCTCACTTCTTGAAAATTTTTTCAAATGGTTATAGATTGCAAATATTTCTTTTATAAATAAATTTGAAGTTGCATAAACTGAGCCTGAAACCCGCAAATTCATGTCATAAAAAGTCTTCAAAAATCGTACAAAAAACCTTGATGGTTTCCCAATCTTGTAAAGTTAGTACTTCACATCCAACCTCATGTAAATATGGGACAAAATCACTATCTTCATCTTGCAACACCTTAAATGCTGCATAATGCTTTAGAGTTGCACTCAACATTAGATATGTTGAGTTCCACCTAGTTGAAACGTCAAGACAAAGAAGTTTACCACCAAGAATATTTTGTTTATCTACACATGACTTGAACTTGTCAAGTCTTGTAGGGGAAGACTTGACATATTTAACTGCATGAAGAATCTTCACAATTGATGTACTAACTTCTGTTAAACCATCTTTGACGATGAGATTCAAAATATGTGTACAACATCTTATATGCATAAGCTCCTTATCTAATACCATGCAATCTCTAAATTTGGCAATTCTTCTCAAATAATTAATGGATGTATTGTTAGCGGATGCATTATCAACTGTAATTGTAAAAATCTTCTTTATGTTTCGTTTAAGTATGGATGACTCAATCTCTCTTCCTATTGTGATCCCTTTGTGATTAGGAGCTTTCTTAAAATGAATTATTCTCTTATGCAATGTTCAATCCTCATCAACAAAATGGGCTGTTATGCACATATAGTTAAGATTTTGAACTGATGTCCACATATCAGTTATAATGCAAATCTTATAATTAGATTCTATAAACATAGTTTTCAACTTCTCTTTTTCTAATAGATAAACTTTCATACAATCTTGCATAACAGTAATGTTAGATGGAATTGGAAATCTAAGCTCAACTACGGCCATAAAGTCTTGGAAGCCTTATTTTTCTACAAAATTAAACGGTAACTCATCCTTAATTATTATTTTCGCTATTGCCAACCGTATTTTTTGTTCATTGTACTTAGCAAGTCAACATTAGGACTGCTAGTTGTACCATCTATCCCAGTCCTCCTAGCCCAAGTCTCTTTTAATTAGGGGTTATCCCTTCTAGCCCCAATAGCAGCATGCAAGGCTTTGCATTTTTCAACATGGTATTTCGAAGATGAGTACCTTGTTTTTTAGGATGGCATAATAAAACCTTACCACAATAATCGCATGTGGCTGTGGGCTCATTGGAATCCTCATAATTCCTTATAAAGTATCGTCATACATTTGATCTGCTCATTCTTCTTGGGATAGGAGGGTAAACTTGAGAACTAGTTGCTTGGAAAGAGTTATCCGAAGCTGTAGGTAGAGCGCTATCCAAATGAATAGGTACTGATTCAGACCCAGATGAATGCATAGAAGCATAGGATTCAACTGTAAAAAAAAACCATGAACTAATTATTTAGAATAAAAGAACCAAACAAAAAAGCTATGAACTAATTGAGTACATTAAACAAAAGTTATTGCAAATATATATATATATATATATACATATATATAAAAAGAAAAGAAAACTGTTCTAAGCTACCAAACATCAAATATAACTACTAACTGAAATGGAAACCATAACTGCTGAACTAAAATGTGAGCAACTAACAGAAATGCGGAAAAATTACCGAACTCAAAAACTACCAAAGTGAGTTGACTACAACTGCATTGTAATGGAAAAATGGATTGCTGAGTCAAAGCTCGAAGATAAATACTGAAATAGAACCAAATATTATACTAGGCAAAAAACTAATGAGATAAGAAAAAAACAAGTTGATATCTCTATAGTTGCTGCTGTACATCTATTTTATCTGATCGCTACATCAAAAGTGAGGAGGCAGTGGTCCATAGGAAAGCTCTCCAAGCATGGCTCGTATTAATTAGTATATTACCCCATGCATCATAGCATTCTTTGACATTTTTTTTTTCGGTGGAAAACACAAAAACAGATAAGTAAGGGTCAAAAGCCTCATGGACTATTTTGTTTCTAAAGAACCAAAAGCTATTCATAACCACAATTGCAAAAATCTGGAAATGATAGTCTTCCTTTTTAGGGATGCCTAAGATTCTAGATGGATCAAGGATGCACTTGATCCATAGACTAGTGTCACTGTTAGTGCAAGAGGAGATGTTCAAAGGTCAAGATGAGTGACACCATAAAATTTTAGAGAAGCTGCAGTTTAAAAAGAGATGAGATTGAGGCATGTTTGGGACCTGATTGGAGGCACAAAATTCTAGTGAATCCATCCTAATTTTGTATTTTAAAGCAAGTTGATATTTCTATAGACTATAAATATACATATAAGACGAAAAAATATGATAGAGTCTAACTCTTATTTAAAATACAGATCAAGGGTGGATTCTTTTCACTAAAAATAATAACAAAAAACATGAAAGCTTATAACAAAAAGAGAACCAAAGTATATATATATATGATATATGTGTATGTAGAAATTATATATATCATATAATTTGAATAATTTATTCAAATTGTTTTTGTTATAAACAGAGTAATACTGAAGGAAAGTACTACTTGAAAGCTAGATAGGCAAGCAGCCAACATGAAAGTTTCTGCAGAATTGTCTTCAACTACCTGCCCGTGAATTAAGCGACCATTTCAACCAAAAATAAAAGCAAAGCAATGCAAAACAATGAAGAGAATTAAGCAACCATTTCATCACTAATTAATTACTCTGTTTATGGTTCGTTCTCCCAATAAGCATGCAATATTAATATTATATAAACAAGTTAATTATATGAATCCTGATATTTAGAACTTCTCATTATAATATATATCTTGTGGGTAGCAGAGAAAATTCTCCCAATTGTGAAGAACCATCACTTACTCCTCTGCACCCTACTAGCTATCATAGATGCATAAGACAGATACAAAAACTCATCAAAACCCAAAAATATTGGTGGTCAAAGAATCAAATCTCAAGAATATATCATCCAAACCCAAAAACTCAAGAAAGCGTGACGTACCATAATGAGAAATTGACGAAGAAATGAGAGGAGCAATAGGCGAAGAGATCGAACTGGGGGAAGTAACGGGGCAAAGAAATCAAACATGGAGAAGCACCGAACTGAGAAGAGCAAATGGCGAGTGAAATCGAGCGAGAAAGCGGCAAAGAAATGAATAAGACCTAAGGTTTTGCCTGTCGGCTTATCAGACATTAGCCAAATGTTAACGACCGGGTCGATAGCAGTATCGAAATGCCCCATTTTCGCTTGCATCTAATCAGAACCTTAGTTTTGGGTCGAAAATGGTTCGGGTTATCAGTCATATTGGGTTGACGGTAATTTTGTGCACCCCTATACCCAACGGGTAGCAAGGTGGGTGTGTTCCCTGGCGGAATGTTGAGGAAGAGGCAGTATCAAAACCCTCCAAACTAACGTCGGTCGGTTTGGTCCCCCTTGCCTCGAACCGACTGAGGGTTTATACTGACTTAAGGTACAAAAGATGTCATTTTCCTTAGGGTTTTTACTGACTTCGCTAACCCTCTTTGATTCTCATTTCTCAGTCACTCATTCTCAGCTCTCAACCTCTCACTCTCAGTTTCTTCTTGGCGTTGCTATCCTCCTTTCTAGACTCTCGCCGTCCTCCTCTCTTGCAGTTGCAACTCGTCATGCTCCTCTCACCCATTTTGATACTTTTCTTTTAATTTAAAATCATATTTTTTTTACGTTGTCCAAAATCTCATCTTGCAAATGCAAATTTAGTTCTCGTGTTTATGGGTGCTGGGTGTTCTATAATTCTTGGGTTTCTGATTATCATTTTTACAATTCTTTTGGCCTTGGGGTTTATGGGTCTTGGTTGTGTTGATTGGTTAGGATTTGGGTCGATGGTAATTGACTAATTAGATAGATGTTAAAACGTCGATTATTATATTGGTCGTCCCTCTCATTTCTGAGTCACCTTAAACATCAGATAAATGTTAGGGATAGCCGAGGTGTTAAAGATCTTAGGCCTTTGAAACTGGGGTAAGTAGATGGGAGTTAAGCAATTTAGATATATGTGGGAAGCTTTTGTGAAGATGTAAGATGAGCTTTCATTCACCCATTTCCTACTTTCCAACAATTGCTATATTCTTAATTTACCATTGAATAGAATATAAGAAGAACATGATCTTTTGTTTCTTTGTTTTGTGATGGTGTTGAGATATTTTTATGTTTTAGAAGTTGATTAATAGTGGATCGAACTTCTCGATATGGTATTTTAATAATCCAAGATTCCAAGTACTTTTATATTTGGGATTTAAAGCTATATTGAATCAAGACTGAATCTTTTTAGAAAGCAATTTTGATTCAATATCCTCAAGTTGTTTAATATCTGTCTTGATTTATATGCTGACATAGGAATGAGACTCTTGGGTATAATATATGTAATGATCTACATGCTGACATAGGATTGCTGATTTATATGCTGATATGGGTTTGATTTGGGGGTTACCTTTTGCTTTGTGCTATGTTTGTTTAAATTAGTTGTGATTGTTAATTGTGAATTTATTTTTTTCCATGTTAGATGGATTCCTCGTCAACTCCATGAAATCCTAGAAAATGCTCCTAATAGTAGAAATTGTCCACTTCCTAAGAAAGAGTTGTCAACTGTTGTGACAAAATTTACGCTTGCCACTCAAAGTGGAACGAGATCTCAACTATGAAAGCTCACCTACCTACATGTTCAAAAAATCTTCATAAACATGGACTTGTAGATATGTCGATGTCCACAGCTTATGCTTGGGATCGCACGTAAACTGAAGTGTCGGGGATAAGTAACACAAGGGTACATAACCCTCGTTCATGTCATAAATAAATGCGTGCATCTAACTTACTAGCAATATGCAATAATTATCGCAGTGGAATAAGGTCAAATCGAAAAAAATAAGCAAGAAATATAAAACTTGCCAATCATCATATGGTAGAACTAAAAATACTCCAAATAAAAACTTCATAATTATACGTCACTTTGTATCAAGTCCAGCAAAAAGCTCTTTTTGTTTTCAAAGATTCTCATGAGATGAGATGAGATTAAAGTTAAAAAAAATATTATTGTAATATATATTTTTAATGTTAGTGTTGTTTTGGAATTTGAAAAAATTGAATTTTTTATTATATTTTGTATAAGAATTTAAAAAGGTATAATGATGAGTTTGAAATGTATTTTGAGTTTTGGTTTAATCTCTATAAGCAAACAAGTTGGGCCTTGTTTGTTTACAAGAATGAGATCAAAAATTCAAATATATCTCAAATTCATCGTTACATTTTTTCAAATTTTCATACAAAATATAATAAAAAATTTAACTTTTTCAAATTCTCATACCACTTTTTCAAACCTCTATACAAAACTAATATTAAAAAAATATCTTACAACAATATTTTATTCCTTTTTTAATTTTTATTTTATCTCATTTCATCTCATTTCTGAAAACAAACAAGGCCAAATTCCCAACATAAGGGAAAATACAACTTTTCCAAGTTTACAAAATATAAAATCATCCAACACCAAAAAGGAAATGGCCCCGTTACCCCTTCCTAAATTATGAGTTCCTTCTTAACCTCCCTGTACCCAGGTCTAAAACAGAAATGCTGTGATAACCCGTATTTTTAAGTATCCGCTGAATTTTCATTGTGGCATGATTATGTTTCTTTAAAATCATTTTAAGGAATCTTTGGATATATGTATGTAGTTTTTACATTAGAAGGTTAGGACGGTTTGGTACAAATGTGGCTTGTTTTAAGGTGAAAAAACACATAACCTGAGATCTCGTTCGACTCTTGCTTGATGTCTGGTTCGAGCGAGATACAGGGAAAGATTTGATGTCTTTTGATAGAACGACCATAACTTGCTCATTTGATATCCGATTTAAGTAATTCAAGAGGCTATAGAAAGTTAAGAGGAATATCTATAACTTTTATATTTGAGTTTTAAGAGATATAGACTTAATCAAATATGGAATAGAGACTGAAGTGGCAGATCTGAATTGGAGATAGATAGGAATTGACTTTGAAGTTGACTAAGGACTTTGAATAAGATTAAGTCTTTGAATTATTTTCTCAATTATCCTAAGATCTAGACAAGTGTGTAGAGATGTGGAAATTGAAGAGAATTTATCTAGGAAATTCCATGTAAAATAAGAAGGATCGTCTTTCAAACACTTGGTGTGCCCGAATTGGTGCTCTCGGACTGATCTGTCGACTTTTAGTCGAAAAATTATAATTTGGTCATATGAGCTCCAAATGAAGTGATTCTAGTTCCTATAGAACTTTAAGAAGTATATCTAGAACTTTTATATTTTTGAGGATAAGGAATGGATCAAGGAAGAAATCTGGTGTGAAGTGGATGACCTTGAGTTGAGTCCAATTGGTAACCAACTTTAAAAAATTGTATTATATTCAGCCAAGTGATGAAAATTATGATTGACTATCAAATTTTCTGAAGTTTTGACATGTGTGGGAACATGTAAAAATTTGATAAGAATTAATCTAGAAGCTAGAGTTGACCCAATGACATGGAGTAACCTGAGAGACAGAAATCTGCCTGAATATGTCCAAATCTAACTAAATGAGTTACAAACTAAAGTCTATCCTAACCAAATATCTAAATGGCCTTCTAGAATATGTCAAGTGGTGTCTTAGAAAGTGTAACAAGTGACCAAATGGATAAGAGAAGGGGTGGGAGACATTAGCTACAAGAAAGGATTAGAATGACTTGATACATGCATGGTTAGGTGAAATCCCAACTCAAGCATATGTCATCTAATATCTCTTCAACTATTGATCAATTTTGGCTAACTAAAATGACTTAATATTAGCCATTGGATGAAGATTTTTACTGCCAAGCTTAAGATTTTAGGGATTTAGACTTAATCATTTGGTTTTGAGGGTTAACACCTCATTCTCCAAAGCATGTGGGTAACTGGTTGCCTATAGTCATCTCTTCTTTTCATTTTCTTCTAAAGGGTCGACCACCCTCCTATATATATGTGTGTGTGTTGGAGAGTATAACCCTCTTAGGTAAAGTAGAATACACACCCAATTAGAGAGAAAATCAAAGAAGAATCCTCTATAAACCATTGAACCTTCAAACATTACCGCTAAAGGGAGTGATCTTGAGGGAATCCTTGCAAGGACTTAGTTCTATCGTCCATACAAGTTTTGGAGAAATTAATAAGTATATAATTTAACCTAATCTTGGCATAGAATAAGTAAATTGATGATTAAATCATATTTGTTGTTGGTTGGAGTTTAAACCTTGGTTATATAATGTAATTGAAATTCATTGTGTCTTGGATGAGATTTTGTTATGGTGAAATGCTATGAAAATTAGAAGAACATAGATTTATGTTTTAACAAGTAAAAATAAGACTTATGTGAAAGGATTGCATGATTTAAACTAAAAAATCCTATCCACTGTGACCTTGCTCGACTCTCTCTCGACCTACGGATCGAGCGAAGAACAATCTGAACCCTTCGCTTGACCTTGCTCGATATTCTACTCGAACGAGTTACAATCTGAGACTTCACTCGACTCTCACTTGATACCTTGCTTAAGTGAGAGACAACTCGAGATTTCGCTTGATGCTTGTTCGATACCTTACTTGAGCGTGATACCCTATTTATTTAAATTTGGGACTTTTCCTTGGATAAAAGTTGATGATTCAATAAAGAAGAATTATGTGTGTGATATAAGTGTATTGCCTGATTTGAATGATAAGTGTTGCATTGGGAACATAGCATAAGGTTTAAACTCGATTACATGCATATTCCATCCTGTGGTAGGTTTTAAGAAAATGGGCATGGTATATATTTAAGAAAATAAGAAGAAGAAATGAACAACTAAGAACAAGAGCTATAAATAAGTTAGTTACGTCATGACGGGGACGGTAATACGTAACGCCCGTATGACTGACATGCCGACAGGGACGGCGATATGTAACGCCCAGGAGACTAACATGACTAGTGGGGACCGCGATACGTAATGCTCACTATGTTAAGTATGTTTCGTGTCATGACGAGGACGGCGAGATGTAACGCTCGGATGACTGATGAGTTATATGCGATCGGACGACGATACGTAACATCCGTCGAAGATAAGAGATAAGTAAGAACTGACAGGGACGGCGATATGTAACGCCCATCGATGATAAGAAATAAGTAAAACTCCCAAGATCAAGAAATAAGATGAAAAGTATAAGTTTTAAATATATGACAGTAAGATCTAAGTTTGCATGAGAAGAATGGTCATTGACATTCATAAGTCTCATAAAGCATTTTCATAAGTTATATGTCTGTGATCATTGCTATGTATGATGATTGCTGATGTTATCTATGCCTTATTTCGTTAACTGTGTAGTTACTAAGATTTCGTATAAATCTCATTCTTTTAAGTTTTATCAATCATTCCTTATTAAATGATAGATGTTGTTGCAGGATTAAACATATTAATTACAATGAGACTCAAACAGCAAGGGAGATTTTGAGGTATCTTGAGGGTCCTACAGAATACTCCTCTCTGGTTGAGATAATCTCATGTACGTGATCAAGTGAATAGTAAGATTACTGGATGACGGCGGGATACGATATTATGTTTTAAGAAAGCTAACTGGCTTATTTAAGTCTTAGATACAATATATTTTTGTAAATGTGAAGTTATGAAGGTTATAATTTTATTATGCCATGTGATCTATTTATGCAAAAGTTGAATCTCTTTGCATATATTGGAAATTTACCTCTTTCCGCTGTATTTTGCATTTGCATTTATAGTAAGTTTAGATGCATGTATGCTGTTTCTTACAATTATGAAGGGTAGGTAGCCCTGTGTTGCTTCGAAGAAAAAGAATAAGATCTTACCTTCATGCAACCCTTCAACCAGCGCAGAGGTGCAGGTTGATCGAGGCGAAAAATCGGGGCGTTACAAATGACCTAAACTTAGACCATGTCCCTGCTGGACACTTATCCTTGATGGCGAGGCATAGGAACCCGTCTGTCCTTATAACTAGACAACACCATACAGGTCACTGCTTTTTTGGCATCCTAAGCGCTAGGCTTGTTCATCCGGGCGGGGTTGTACCCGGCCCGGTTTAAAATTTCATTTATTTTATAATACTTTTGATTTTTTTTTTTAAAAATGTTTAAGAAAATTTCGAATCCGAAACCCGGATAAACACCCCTACTAAGCGCTCTCATCCGCATCTTAATTATAAATAGATCATACAAAAAGGGGGCCACTTCGTCAAAAAGAGAATACTCCGTCAGACCCTCAAGGATCCAAGGAGTGTCTTGAGAAATCTGGCTCCTAGAGTCCATCTATACCTGCAATATTTTTATCATTCTATAAAGGAATGATAGTTAAAAATCAAAGGTGAGATTTTGAAAAATCTCAGTAAGTACACAAGTAACATAACCAATACATCACAGGCACATATAGGTAAATACCGAAAACAAATGCATACGTTATGAATGTGAGATTTATGATGCGACTTATGCACATGCAAGTTCATAAAGGGACTTTCATATCGTTCACTTGCTTTGAAACTTATGACTTATGCGCATGCCTTTTTTCATAAAAAGACCTTCATGTTTCATAAACTTCTTTGACACATTTTCAAAACTTTTTGTAAACTTTTCGTGTCTTTCTTAGAATTCAAATCATTAGACGCCATTATTCTTGTTCATATCATTTTTAGGCTTGTAGCCTTTCTTGTCATGACTTTTCATATTGGATACCTCACAGTTTTCCTATGCATTGTGTGCTCTCTACTAGTTACCACATTACGCTACAACTATTTTAGTCGAGGTGACTACGTCATAAACATATTCTTATGGCAATGCAAATCACCCTCATCGTCCTTGGCACCCACTAACTTTAGGTGTGACCACGCTCCATAATCATTTAAATAGGAACCATTCGTGGCCTGTCGACTATTCTTCATCGACCTAGGAGTTTTACTTAATTTTAGTCACTCCTGAGTGAAAAGGAGAGTTCCACTGGGATAATATCTCGCCCCAACCTTTGAGATTCTTATAAAATTAACTCATTTTCTTTTGAAAAACATTTTAACCCAAAAGGTATGGAACTCATGACTTGAATGAACATGCATGCAACACTTTGAATTTCTTATGCAAAACCAGTAGTTCATGAAGCATGTGAGACATATATTTTCCAAACCATAACTTGTACATGCATGGTATGTGAACATAAATGTTTTTCAAACATGTCTTACACATTTAACACAAAAGAGAGTCATTCAAACAACTCTAACCCTAGAAAAAGGGAAGGGCTGAATTATTCTAGGGGTTCAAACACTAGATCTTTCTTATCTTTTTCTTCAATCCACTTAAGCATTATTCAAAGAGCAACCAAAAACTAAGACATGGTCTAGACATAGGATAGCCGAAACCTCAAGATGCTTAACTATTGTACTTCCATATTTATCATAACATGATTCCCCACTTCAAACTAAGCGCATACACGAAACTATTCTTCCGAGAAATCAAAGATTCATGCTCTTATAAATCACTCAATGTCTTAAATCATCATCATATATCAACCAAAAGTTAAAAGCTTAAGGTTTCTCCTTGTAACTTACCGTAGCCAAAACCCATAGGCTTCAAAAATAAGTTTTTTGTCACTTAAGCATGTCATACCATTACATCACATGCACTAGCGAAAAATACCATAGCATAATCTTTACATTCTTTTAACAAGTAATCACTATATTTCATTAAATCTCTTTGGTCAAAATCCTAAGATATCATCTTGCAAAGCATAGAGAAAGTATGATAAGATTATCAAATAAACAAACCAAACAATAAAGCAAAGTAAACACAACAAGTTCACACTACATATACAAAAATACTAAGGTTAAGTTAAGAATGCACTTACAAATCTCCCAAGTATAAGACAAGCGAGAATCTGAAAAGAACATACAAATAAAACAAGATTAACTCTAGGAAATCTTAGCTTAAAATCGAAAGCTTGTTTTGCTAAAAAGGGAATTGTTCGGTTTTCAAGAAAACCCATTTTTCTCAAAAACATTCTAGCTTTCATTTTTGTTTAAGAAGGACTAAAAGCTTTGATTTTTCATAGGAGTTCAAGAAAAGCTAGAAAACATAAAGCCTTTGAAGAATACACTTAGGTTGCTAGAGAAATGTTGTTTGGGTGATGAGAAAATGTAGAGAAAAATGGAGAGAGTGGGGAGAATGAGATGGCCAAAGTCTTGGAAAGGATGAGGGAAAAAGGAAAGGCCATAGTTGGCCATGGCATGTCTCAAAGCCTAGAGCACTCATCTCACCTAGTGATTGATTGACACAAGAAAGAGCATGAGTGACACTTGAAAGACTCCTATCTCAAGTGATGGATTGATGCCTAGAAAGTACACCCAAAAGATTTGGTCTTATCTAGGCCTAGCCAAAAACTCTCAAGGAGGTCACTTCAGTTTGCTTGCAAGTTACTCATCTTATCTCTTGTCAATCACTTTCCAAAGGATTTTCTTACACAAATCCCACTTGTCAAGTGAAGAAGTGGGGCTTACTATGAAAACTCAAAGTGTGGCAATTGGCTCCCCCCCCCCCCCCCGGCCTTTCTTCTTCTCCACCAAATCATTCTCTGTCAAATCCCAACAAATATTCATATGTCACTTGTCATATTCTTTTCCAAGATATATCTCACACTTAATCTTCCCACATCATCCTTCTCTCTTCTCTAAAAATCTTCTTTATTGGGAATCTAAAATGGTAGTCCTCTAAGTGTGCCAAGTGTCCCATGTGATCTTCACCAAATCCTAGGTACTCATTACCTAAGGCATGGCGGTTGAGCCTTGAGCCAACATATTGGGTTTACTATATTCTTCTTCCAAGAAAGGCCTAAGTTTGATCTACACCTCTCTATAAAAATAAATATATTAAAATATAATATTCTCTCCAAGTGTATGCAAGAATCCCAATAGGACAATGAAAGTCCAGGTTGTCACATCCTCCCCCTCTAAAAAAACTTTCGTCCTTGAAATCAATAAGCAACATCCTAAACACACAAGATTGAATCAGAAAAGAACTTCTATACCTCTAGCACTAGTAGCTGTCAATTCCTCTGAAGAGGAGTAGGATGGTTCGTCATCTTCCATTGTCACTAAATCCTGTGAGAAATAAAATATTGCATCCATGTTCGAATCATAGTACATATTAACTTTCATCTCATAGAGCTTGTGCATAATCTCTGATTCTGTCTCCTTGACAGGTTGACCTTCCTCTCACTGTTGAATGTGATCATCGGAAGTGCCTGAAATCTCCAAAGGTTGTAAATTGTCATCATTCACTTCTCCTCGACTAAGTTGGTGCAAGTGCTCTCTCTCTAACCTTAGCCACTTGCATGGCGGTTACAGCTCTTCATGCGGTGGTAACGTGCATCGAAAAACAGGGTTCCCTTGACAACTTACGTCCATTAAATGGGTACGGTGCCACTTATACCTATCTAATCTTCTAAGTCATTTTGCCCTCAAGATTTCTTGCCTCCTAAGGTGAATTTTGCGCCTACGCTCCTTTCTTTCCCTCAACTAAGCTACTGACGAAACAGACATGCATGACGTTCTTCTAGTTCTAGTCATCCCATGCTTAAGGCCGAATGATAAATTACTACGGTTTCTAAAAGACAGCAAAGAAGCCAGAAAAAGAAGAACAACAAACATAACTATACAATCAATGAAACGTATACATACATATATATATAAATATCCATGACGAGGTTTCAAACAAAGAAACATTACATAACCAGTTTACAGACAAATGAGGATAATTAGCCCTCATGACGTCTTCACGTTCCCATGTCGCTTCCTGAAAAGCAGGATTGTTCTAGAGTACTTTTAACTAGGGAAATTTTGCAACTCTAAGGTTCTTGCTCCTTCCGATCTTCAATTCGCGTTGGCCATTCTTCGTAGGTTAGGTTAGGGTGTAACCTAAGATTGCCTGGATCCATCACTGTCACTGGTCTTTCACCAAGGCTCTTCTTCAAGCAAACACATGAAAAACATTGTAAACTCCTTAGAGACTCTTTGGTAAAACCAGGCGATATGCTACTGCCCCAACCTTCTCTATAACTTCATAGGGTCCAACGTATCGGGGACTTAGCTTTCCTTTCTTACTGAATCGCTCTACACCTTTCATAGGTGAGACCTTAATGTATACCCAGTCGCCTACTGTGAATTCCAAAGTTCCTCTACGCCTATTAGCATAGCTCTTTTGTCTACTTTGTGCTGTCCTCATTCTATCTGGTATCAATTTCACCTGTGTTCTGACTTCCTGTAGGTATTCGGGTCCCAACACCCTACTTTCACCAACTTCGTCCCAATATAAGGGTGACTTACATTTCCACCCATATAAGTTTTCATATGGTGCCATCTGAATAGTAGCCTGAAAATTGTTGTTGTAGGCAAACGCAATCAACGGTAAAAGACATTCCCAGTCACCATTTAAATCTAGCACACAAGCCCACAACATATCCTTCAATGTTTGAATAGTTCGTTCCGTCTAACCATCAGTTTGGGATGATAGGCACTACTAAAGTTTAAATTGGTACCCAACATCTTCTGTAAGCTCTGCCAAAAATGAGACGTGAACCTGGGGCCTCGATCCTAAACAATTGTCTTGGATACTCCATGCAGATGAACTATTTCCTTAATATAAATTTGTGCTAACTTTTCTATCAAGTCTGTGTTCGCTATAGGTAGGAAATCAGCACTCTTTGTTAATTTGTTGACTATTACCCAAATCGAATTCTTACCTACCAAAGTCCTTGGCAATCCTATCACGAAATCCATGGATATATTTTCCCATTTCCATTTTGTAATTGGTAATGGTTGCAATTTTGCTATTGGTCGTTGGTGTTCCGCTTCCACTAATTGGCACACCGAACACTTAGCCATAAAAGTAGCGACATCCTTCTTGATGCCTTCCCACCAAAAAGTTTCATTCAGGTTTTGATACATCTTGATACTACCAAGATGGACTGTGTAGGGAGTGCAATGAGCTTCCCTCATAAGCTTATTCAATTCTGGATTATTAGGAATCACTTTCCTTTTTCTAAAGTATATTAGTCTGTCATCTGAAATCGTAAAATACAAAGACCCTTTTCTTTCGAGTAATTGCTGCCAAATCCTTTCTAACTTAGTGTCCTTATGCTATACTTCCCAAATCTCTTCTTCTGTCAGAGAAACGACCTCTTGTACTACTGCCAACGTAACATCTCTTGGCTGATTTCCAATCAGCAAGTCTCGCATTACTGACTGTATCAAAGATTTTTCCATTTGAGCCTTCCGACTTAGTGTGTCAGCCACTACATTGGCTTTTCCAAGGTGGTATTTGATCTCACACTAGAAGTCTCTTATGGTTTCAATCCACCTTCTTTGCCTCATATTCAGGTTCTTTTGACTAAAGAGGTACTTGAGGCTATTATTATCTGTGTACACTTCACATCTTTCTCCGTATAAATAATATCTCCAAATCTTTGATGCAAACACCACAACCGCTAATTCCAAATCATGAGTGGGGTAGTTTCGTTCATGATCTTTAAGCTGTCGGGATGCATATGCGACTACTCGCCCTTCTTGCATTAGTACGCATCCCAAACCCATTTTTGAAGTGTCACTGTAGACCACATACGGCTTGTGAGATTAGCAGGGCTAATACTGGTGCTGGGTTTCTATCATCTATATGGTAGATAATATTCAGTCAAAGCTTTTATGTTAGTTTATAAAATTTTGGTGCAAATTTCCTTACATTTTCTGGGTATGAAGTATTGTGACTAGTATACTTGGAGAATTATATGGAAATGCTGCCATAATTTTGACCAATATTAGAGTTTTAGATAGAGTATATATGCAATATAGATGATAGTCTCTCGAATGGGTTAGGACCATTTGGCTTATCAATATAGAAAGTGTACTGACTCGTTGTGAAGAAGAAGAATTGGTTTTAAATCGGAAAAAATGTCACTTTATGGTACATTCAGGTATTGTTTTAGGGTATATTATTTCTTCCAAAGGAATGGAGGTTGATCAATCAAAAGTTGAATTAATCTCTAAATTGCCTACACCTAGGACAGTTAAAGATATAAGATCATTTCTTGGTCATGCGAGTTTTTATAGGAGATTCATACAGAATTTTTCCGCCATATCTAGACCACTATGTAACCTCCTAGCTAAGGCATGCAGGTTTTTATAGACCACTTGGTCATGCGGGTTTTTATAGGAGATTTATGCGGGTTTTGAATATTTATATATTATTATGGCAGTAGATTATGTGTCAAAATGGGTAGAGGCAACACCTTACAAGACCAATGATAACGGGACGGTAATTAAGTTTCTCAAAGAAAATGTATTATCTCGATTTGGTACCCCAAGTGCTATCATTAGTGACCGAGGTACGCATTTTTGCAACCGTTATTTTGAAGTCTTAATGAAAAGATATGGGGTAATACATAAGTTTTCTACTGCATACCACCCTCAAAACAAGTGGACAGGTAAACTTACGAATAGGAAAATTAAACAAATTTTAGAAAAAAGAGTCAACCTGGATAGGAAAGATTGGTCTTTAAGACTGACTGACGTGCTTTGGGCTTATCGTACAGCTTTCAAAACTCCCTTAGGCATGTCACCTTTTAGACTTAATTTTTGAAAACCCTGTCACTCGCCCATGGAGCCCGAGCATCGAGCATATTAGGCCATTAAACGTTTTAATTTTGACTTGGAAAAAACAGAAAAATTTAGAAAATTCCAATTGATGGAAGTAGAAGAATTGAGAAATGATGCTTATGAAAACTCCAAGATCTATAAGGGTAAAATGAAAGCATTTCATGATAAAAATATTTTGAAAAAAACATTTAAGCCTAATGATTGAGTATTTTTATGTGATTCAAAACTCGATAAACATCCAGGAAAACTTTGATTTAGATGGACCGGCCCTTTTATAGTAAAAAACGGTTTCACAAATGAGGCGGTAGAAATAGAAAATCCAAAAGATGGATGTATCTTCAAAATAAATGGTTAGCGCCTCAAAATTTTAATTGATAGACAAATTTCAGAAGTGGAAGACATTCCACTTATGGACCCAGTATATTAATCTTGACCATCTCCAAATATGTTTTTCTTTCATTTTCATTTTGTTTATTGTTTACTTTATTTTATTATAAGTTAATTTTATTTTGAAAAATACCATCTTTGATGCTAAGCAAGCCACCCACATCCCACATCAGGTATATTCTATCCTGTTTAGTTATTCAATTCTAATTATTAAACATTGAGGACAATGTTTCATTTAAGTTGGGGTGAGAATACAAATCTGTTATTTAAACTTTGTAGTATATTTTAATCAAAATATAAAAAATTGCCAGATTTTTTAAAAATTTACATCACACAGGCATCTTTTCACACATGATACTCATGCTCATTCATAACCATTTTCACGAATTCAACAAATCCATCTTAAATCATTTTGCTAAGACATTCACAAAACCATTTATGTACTTATCCAAATTTTGAGGTAATACGGTGATTTGACACATGTAATCAGAGAATTATTTTGCTTAAGTTTTCATGTGAATTTTGGTGAGAATTGTGAGCTTACAAATATAGAAATTGTGATAAATATCCATTGATATGTTGAATTGGACACTTCTTTTGAGAATATCATTATATGGTTTGCGGTAAGATGGTGAATATATGACGAAAGTCAACTTAGGATTAACGTTTGAGCCTTTCAAGTTGACATTTTTCATCATAGACCCCTAGCAGCCAATTTTGAGCCAATATACACATATAGCCTATTCTTTTCATACCTACATCATCCATACCTCTCCACATTGGAGTATATAGCTTATACATTAAATTTTTCCTAACATTTTACTTCCAAGTGTGTACTAGGTGTGAAATTATCATTTCAATAATAATAAAAAAAAAGACCATGACAAAAAAGGCAAGAAAACCATGACAAACATGGCATGGTGCTAGATGTATCCATCAAATTATTAATGAAAGAGTTCATCAAATTGTGAAAACACCAGTGGCAAAAGAAGATGGAAAAGTATTATTAGTGAAAAATCTGAAAAGTCAAAAAGTACATCAAAAGGAAACTATAGTCTACTGAGAAATTTAACAGATTCCATTTTATGTATACTTGAAAGTTTTTGAATATCCTTCACCATTTTCTTCTTATGAGCCCCAAAACCTAACCCACATTACAACCCTTTGTGTTGATTATTCCGATCCTAAGTATGTTTGTGGAAAGAATGGCAGAATTCTCAACTGTTAGTATTCCTATCATAAGATAAATGTTTGCTTATTGCTTCTACATAATTGCCTAATATGAGAGTATGTGTACACGTTTGTTAACTCTATAGAGAGAACTCTTACATGAAACACTTCTATATCCGTGAGTTATGGAGTTGAACTTTTTGCTTAAGATATTCTAATGTTGCATGTGTCAAAACTTCTGATTTGATAAAAATAATTTGGAACACATACACACTCTGTGGATTGCTATATTTGAATTACTGGTGACAGAGATATTGCATTCCTAAGATTGTTTTGATATGTAAATTTGAAAAATGTGTCTTGATGGCCCCTATGTGTGATTTTTTTCGGTCTTATTATTTTGCATGAAAATTGCTATGGACTAGCAATGAGTAAGTTGGGGGGTGTGATGAGTATCCAAAAATGCACTCTAAATATTCTATTTAAATGCTAAAAGAATTGAGAAAATAATGGTCATTTATTAAAATTAATGACCATTTATCTTAAGATGGATATAAGCATGATTTAATATATTGATGAGAATATAAAATGCCATATTTTTCTCTTTTAATGTTTAATATTTTATTCTTATTTGATGCCTAAATATACTCATTATTTTTATATTTTGATTTAGGATACAAATAGAGGCATTAGGAGCAAATAAAATAATTGCAGAATTTTAGACAGTTTTGTCTTCTTTTCGTAATATGGGCATAACTCTCTCAGAGATTGAGTTGATTCAAATTTAGCCTATACTTAGGTAGATTTGTTTCCCCTACTTCTTGCTATGTCCGATGCCCTCCATGGGGTTTTGGTCTCCTATTTCCATCAAGGCACTCATCCATCTGTCCTCCATCACCTCATGTGTCAATCCAAGGGATTGCAAGACCATATTTTTGGGGAAAAGGTCAAACATGGTTCGGCCAGACCCATTTTGGTTTCACCCGAAACCTCATTTCCCTCTCATGGTTTTCATTCTCTCTTCAAGGTTCTATCCATCAACTTGTCAAATCACTACTCTTCTCTACATTCTTACACATATGTCATTTCCCTTCTTACACCAATCCCATGTGTCCCTTCAACTAGATTTATCAAAGTATTTGGAAGACTCCAAATGAGGCTCACAGCAAAGCTTCACCCAAACCCCTCTTGGTTTTCTTTTCCTTTTCCTTTCGTCTCTCTCATGATACCACTTTTTACTTGTCAATCATCTTGTCAACTTACTCTTACATGATCTACTTTTGATCATTGGCTTAGATTGTGGAAGATTATATGGAAAAACCCAAGATAGGAGATAAGAGATAAGTAACGTCCTTGAAGATAAGAGATAAGTAAGACCCGACAGGGATGGCGATACGTAACGCCCATCGATGATAAGAAATAAGTAAAACTCCCAAGATTAAGAAATAAGATGAAAAGTATAAGTTTTAAATATATGATAGTAAGATCTAAGTTTGTATGAGAAGAATGGTTATTGACATTCATAAGTCTCATAAAGTATTTTCATAAGTTATATGTCTATGATCATTGCTATGTATGATGATTGCTGATGTTATCTATGCCTTATTTCGTTAACTGTGTAGTTATTGAGGGTCCTACAGAATACTCCTCTCTGGTTGAGATAATCTCATGTACGTGATCAAGTGAAATAGTAAGATTACTGGATGACGGTGGGATACGGTATTATGTTTTAAGAAAGCTCATTGGCTTATTTAAGTCTTAGATACAATATATTTTTGTAAATGTGAAGTTATGAAAGTTATAATTTTATTATGCCATGTGATCTATTTATACAAAAGTTGAATCTCTTTGCATATATTGGAAATTTACCTCTTTCCGCTGTATTTTGCATTGCATTTATAGTAAGTTTAGATGCATGTATGCTGTTTCTTACGATTATGAAGGGTAGGTAGCCCTGTGTTACTTCGAAAAAAAAGAATAAGATCTTACCTTCATGCAACCCTTCAACCAGCGTAGAGGTGTAGGTTGATCGAGGCGAAAAATCGGGGTGTTACAAATGCCCTAAACTTAGACCATGTCCCTGCTGGACACTTATCCTTGATAGCGAGGCATAGATGCCGTTAAGGGATAAGGAACCCGTTTGTCCTTATAACTAGACAACACCATACAGGTCACTGCTTTTTTGGCATCCTAAGCGCTAGGCTTGTTCATACCCCGCCCCAATTTAAAATTTCATTTATTTTATAATACTTTTGAATTTTTTTAAAAAAAATGTTTAAGAAAATTTCGAATCCGTAACCCGGATAAACACCCCTACTAAGCACGCGCATCTGCATTTTAATTATAAATAGATCATACAAAAAGGGGGCCACTTCATCAAAAAGAGAATACTCCGTCAGACCCTCAAGGATCCAAGGAGTGTCTTGAGAAATCTGGCTCCTAGAGTCCATCTATACCTGCAATATTGTTATCATTCTAGAAAGGAATGATAGTTAAAAATCAAAGGTGAGATTTTGAAAAATCTCAGTAAGTATACACGTAACATAACCAATACATCACATGCATATATAGGTAAATACCGAAAACAAATGCATTCGTTATGAATGAGAGACTTATGATGCGACTTATGCACATGCAAGTTCATAAATGGACTTTCATATCGTTCACTTGCTTTGAAACTTATGACTTATGCGCATGCCCTTTTTCATAAAAAAGACCTTCATGTTTCATAAACTTCTTTGACACATTTTCAAAACTTTTTGTAAACTTTTCGTGTCTTTCTTAGAATTCAAATCATTAGACGCCATTATTCTTGTTCATATCATTTTTAGGCTTGTAGCCTTTCTTGTCATGACTTTTCATATTGGATACCTCACAGTTTTCCTATGCACTGTGTGCTCTCTACTAGTTACCGCATTATACTACAACTATTTTAGTCGAGGTGACTATGTCATAAACATATTTTTACGGCAATGCAAATCGCCCTCATCATCCTTGGCACCCACTAATTTTAGGTGTGATCACGCTCCATAATCATTTAAATAGGAACCATTCGTGGTCTGTCTACTATTCTTCGTCGACCTAGGAGTTCTACTTAACTTTAGTCATTCCTGAGTGAACAAGAGAGTTCCACTGGGATAATATCCTGCCCCAACCTTTGAGATTCTTATAAAATTAACTTATTTTCTTTTGAAAAACATGTTAACCCAAAAGGCATGGAACTCATGACATGAATGAACATGCATGCAACACTTTGAATTTCTTATGCAAAACCAGTAGTTCATGAAGCATGTGAGACATATATTTTCCAAACCATAACTTGTACATGCATGGTATGTGAACATAAATGTTTTTCAAACATGTCTTACACATTTAACCCAAAAGAGAGTCATTCAAACAACTCTAACCCTAGAAAAAGGGAAGGGCTGAATTATTCTAGGGGTTCAAACACTAGATCTTTCTTATCTTTTTCTTCAATCCACTAAAGCATTATTCAAAGAACAACCAAAAACTCAAAGACATGGTCTAGACATAGGATAGCCGAAACCTCAAGATGCTTAGCTATTGTACTTACTACCATATTTCTCATAACATGATTCCCCACTTCAAACCAAGCACATACACGAAACCATTCTTCCGAGAAATCAAAGATTCATGCTCTTATAAATCACTCAATGTCTTAAATCATCATCATATATCAACCAAAAGTTAAAAGCTTAAGGTTTCTCCTTGTACCTTACCTTAGCCAAAACCCATAGGCTTCAAAAATAAGTTTTTTGTCACTTAAGCATTTCATACCATTACATCACATGCACTAGCCAAAAATACCATAGCATAATCTTTACATTCTTTTAACAAGTAATCACTATATTTCATTAAATCTCTTTGGTCAAAATCCTATGAAATCATCTTGCAAAGCATAGAGAAAGTATGATAAGATTATCAAATAAACAAGCCAAACAATAAAGCAAAGTAAACACAACATATACAAAAATACTAAGGTTAAGTTAAGAATGTAGTTACAAATCTCCCAAGTATAAGACAAGGAAGAATCTGAAAAGAACATACAAATAAAACAAGATTAACTCTAGGAAATCTTAGCTTAAAATCGAAAGCTTGTTTTGCTAAAAAGGGAATCGTTCGGTTTTCAAGAAAACCCATTTTTCTCAAAAACATTCTAGCTTTCATTTTTGTTTAAGAAGGACTAAAAGCTTTGATTTTTCATAGGAGTTCAAGAAAAGCTAGAAAACATAAAGGCTAAGCTTTGAAAGGAAAAGCTTTGTAAATCTCTACATGGAGAGGTAGAAAAGCTTTGAAGAATACACTTAGGTTGCTAGAGAAATGTTGTTTGGGTGATGATAAAATGTAGAGAAAAGTGGAGAGAGTGCGGAGAATGAGATGGCCAAAGTCTTGGAAAGGATGAGGGAAAAAGGAAAGGCCATAGTTGGCCATGGCATGTCTCAAAGCTTAGAGCACTCATCTCACCTAGTGATTGATTGACACAAGAAAGAGCATGAGTGACACTTGAAAGACTCCTATCTCAAGTGATGGATTGATGCCTAGAAAGTACACCCAAAAGATTTGGTCTTGCTTCCAAATCTAGGCCTAGCCAAAAACTCTCAAAGGAGGTCACTTCAGTTTGCTTGCAAGTTGCTCATCTTATCTCTTGTCAATCACTTTCCTAAGGATTTTCTTACACAAATCCCACTTGTCAAGTGAAGAAGTGGGGCTTACTATGAAAACTCAAAGTGTGGCAATTGGCTCCCCCCCCCCCCCCCCCGGGACCTTTCTTCTTCTCCACCGAATCATTCTTTGTCAAATCCCAACAAATATTCATATGTCACTTGTCATATTCTTTTCCAAGATATATCTCACACTTAATCTTCCCACATCATCCTTCTCTCTTCTCTAAAAATCTTCTTTATTGGGAATCTAAAATGGTAGTCCTCTAAGTGTGCCAAGTGTCCCATGTGATCTTTACCAAATCCTAGGTACTCATTACCTAAGGCATGGCGGTTGAGCCTTGAGCCAACATATCGGGTTTACTATATTCTTCCTCCAAGAAAGGCCTAAGTTTGATCTACACCTCTCTATAAAAATAAATATAATAAAATATAATATTCTCTCCAAGTGTACACAAGAATCCCAATAGGACAATGAAAGTCCAGGTTGTCACATCCTCCCTCTCTTAAAAAAAATTTCATCCTTGAAATCAATAAGCAACATCCTAAACACACAAGATTGAATCAGAAAAGAACTTCTATACCTCTAGCACTAGTAGCTGTCGATTCCTCTGAAGAGGAGTAGGATGGTATGTCATCTTCCATTGTAACTAAATTCTGTGAGAAATAAAATATTGCATCCATGTTCAAATCATAGTACATATTAACTTTTATCTCATAGAGCTTGTGCATAATCTCTAATTCTGTCTCCTTGATAGGTTGACCTTCCTCTCGCTGTTGAATGCGATCATCGGAAGTGCCTGAAATCTCCAAAGGTTGTAAATTGTCATCATTCACTTCTCCTCGACTAAGTTGGTGCAAGTGCTCTCTCTCTAACCTTAGCCACTTGCATGGCGGTTGGTAACGTGCGTCGAAAAACAGGGTTCCCTTGACAACTTACATCCATTAAATGGGTACGGTGCCACTTATACCTATCTAATCTTCTAAGTCATTTTGCCCTCAAGATTTCTTGCCTCCTAAGGCGAATTCTGCGCCTATGCTCTTTTCTCTCCCTCAACTAAGCTATTGACGAAACAGACATTCGCGGCGTTATTCTAGTTCTAGTCATCCCTTGCTTAAGGCCGAATGATAAATTACTACGGTTTCTAAAAGACAGCAAAGAAGCCAGAAAAAGAAGAACAACAAACATAACTATACAATCAATGAAACGCATACATACATATATGTATATGTATGTATAAATATCCATGACGAGGTTTCAAACAAAGAAACATTACATAACTAGTTTACAAAAAAATGAGGATAATTAGCTCTCATGACGTCTTTACATTCCCATGTCGCTTCTTGAAAAGCAGGATTGTTCTAGAGTACTTTTAACTAGGGAAATTTTGCAACTATGAGGTTCTTGCTCCTTCCGATCTTCGATTCGCGTTGGCCATTCTTCGTAGGTTATGTTAGGGTGTAACCTAATATTGCCTGAATCCATCACTATCACTGGTCTTTCACCAAGGCTCTTCTTCAAGCAAACACGTGAAAAACATTGTGAACTCCTTAGAGACTCTTTGGTAAAACCAGGCGATATGCTACTGCCCCAACCTTCTCTATAACTTCATAGGGTCCAACGTATCGGGGACTTAGCTTTCCTTTCTTACCGAATCGCTCTACACCTTTCATAGGTGAGACCTTAATGTATAACCCAGTCGCCTACTGCGAATTCCAAAGTTCCTCTACGCCTATTAGCATAGCTCTTTTGTCTACTCTGTGCTGTCCTCATTCTATATGGTATCGATTTCACCTGTGTTCTGACTTCCTGTAGGTATTCGGGTCCCAACACCCTACTTTCACCAACTTCGTCCCAATATATAAAGGTGACTTACATTTCCACCCATATAAGTTTTCATATGGTGCCATCTGAATAGTAGCGTAAAAATTGTTGTTGTAGGCAAACGCAATCAACGGTAAAAGACATTCCCAGTCACCATTTAAATCTAGCACACAAGCCCACAACATATCCTTCAATGTTTGAATAGTTCGTCCGTTCATCAGTTTGAGATGATAGGCACTATTGAAGTTTAAATTGGTACCCAACATCTTCTGTAAGCTCTGCCAAAAATGAGACGTGAACCTGGGGCCTCGATCCTAAACAATTGTCTTGGATACTCCATGCAGACGAACTATTTCCTTAATATAAATTTGTGCTAACTTTTCTATTGAGTCTGTGTTCGCTATAGGTAGGAAATCAGCACTCTTTGTTAATTTATTGACTATTACCCAAATCGAATTCTTACCTACCAAAGTCCTTGGCAATCCTACCACGAAATCCATGGATATATTTTCCCATTTCCATTTTGTAATTGGTAATGGTTGCAATTTTGCTATTGGTCGTTGGTGTTCCGCTTCCACTAATTGGCACACTGAACACTTAGCCATAAAAGTAGCGACATCCTTCTTGATGCCTTCCCACCAAAAAGTTTCATTCAGGTTTTGATACATCTTGATACTACCAGGATGGACTATGTAGGGAGTGCAATGAGCTTCCCTCATAAGCTTATTCAATTCTGGATCATTAGGAATCACTTTCCTTTTTCTAAAGTATATTAGTCTGTCATCTGAAATCGTAAAATACAAAGACCCTTTTCTTTCGAGTAATTGCTGCCAAATCCTTTCTAACTTAGTGTCCTTTTGCTATCCTTCCCAAAATCTCTTCTTCTGTCAGAGAAACGACCTCTTGTACTACTGCCAACGTAACATCTCTTGGCTGATTTCCAATTAGCAAGTCTCGCATTACTGACTGTATCGAAGATTTTTCCATTTGAGCCTTCCGACTTAGTGTGTCAGCCACTACATTGGCTTTTCCAAGGTGGTATTTGATCTCACACTAGTAGTCACTTATAGTTTCAATCCACCTTCTTTGCCTCATATTCAAGTTGTTTTGACTAAAGAGGTACTTGAGGCTCATATTATCTGTGTACACTTCACATCTTTCTCTGTATAAGTAATATCTCCAAATCTTTGATGCAAACACCACAACCGCTAATTCCAAATCATGAGTGGGGTAGTTTCGTTCATGATCTTTAAGCTGTCGAGATGCATATGCGACTACTCGCCCTTCTTGCATTAGTACGCATCCCAAACCCATTTTTGAAGTGTCACTGTAGACCACATACGGCTTGTGAGATTAGCAGGGCTAATACTGGTGCTGGGTTTCTATCATCTATATGGTAGATAATATTCAGTCAAAGCTTTTATGTTAGTTTATAAAATTTTGGTGCAAATTTCCTTACATTTTTTGGGTATGAAGTATTCTGACTAGTATACTTGGAGTTATATGGAAATGCTGCCATAATTTTGACCAATATTAGAGTTTTAGATAGAGTATATATGCAATATATATAGATGATAGTCTCTCGAATGGGTTAGGAGCATCTGGCTTATCAAAATAGGGTTATGAGGATATCAAGCTATTGTTATTGATGATGTTTATGAAACGAATTATGTTGTTTTAATAGACAGTGGACAAGTAAAGAAAATAAAATGGAAAAAAGTTGGATACTATTGAGAGAAAGACTTGGGCGAGGCTATACGGAGTATATAGAGCTTATGAAAGACAGTACTGACAATTGGGATTTTATAAGATGTTTGTACAAGAAGTGTAAAAACTTGACTTATTTATACATGGCAAACCATTTCTTTGAAGAGTTAGATTTGAGAGTCATTTCAATTGGATGGAGAAAACTGGTGTCGAAATCGATATGGATGATACAAATGTGACCGTTTTTTATGATAGTGATGATAATTGAGAGAATATGACTAAGATGTTAGGGGATATTGGCATAGGCATGTTTGGAGTTTGGGATGGAGAAAGAACATCTTTATAATCTTTACGAGATCAAATCGAAATTATGAAGGTGAACAAATGGGTGTCTCATCACAATTTTCTGTATTTTTCCAAACAGTATGGCTAATGGGTGTACAAGGGGACTATGACCGGTGTGGTCGAGATTTTGATAGAGTTCGATGATATGTCCTGAATAACTATGCAGAAATTGAGCACTACTTGAGGTTAGTAATGAATTTATGTATCAATCAAGCTCTGAATACACAAATCATATGAATATAGTATTTTTGTAGAAATTAATATTTCACATAATAACTCGCAGCGAATATTTACAACTACTTAGTTTTGGTGGTGTAGCTGATGTAGGAAAGAAGCATGAAGAGGAATTCACATTGTGGTTTGAACATACGGTATTATTAAAAAATTAATATGAACTCTATTGATATTTAATATTATACTAAATATATTTATTGATCTAAGTTCTATCAAAACATGTTGAAAATTGTGAAGAGATTTCACCAGAACTTTATGCATTAGCATGTGGTCCAGGCAAGATGGTCAACCAATACTTGGGGTGTTTGGTGCGTCAATATAGATTTTACATATGTGATAGAGAATGATAAAGAAAAACTCAAAATTGTGGGGTTGCATTTTAAGGGAGCCATGGGGATGATAATATTGACTTATATGGAATTGTAAAAGATATTATAGGGTTAAAGTATATGGGGTTATATTGCTTGGTTTTTTAGATGTACTTGATGGGATATTTCAAATTCTAGGGTGGTAGTGCGTAAAAATAAAATTTTTGTTAGTTTGAATACATCTCGGACCTAGTACGAGGATGATCATTTCATTATTGCCTGCCAAGCGAATTAAGTTTTTTATTTAGATGAAGACTTTGATGGTTTGATCAATGAAAAAGCATATCAAGAAAAAAAATCTGGGATCAATCTATTTGTTGAGCTAAGTCTATAATATTACATGATCCTAATGTGTAAAGAAGACGTTGCTCAGATGTGACAACCAAGATTTTCCTTTATTAGAATAGTTATAGTTATTTTGAAAATTGTTTTAGCTCAGTTGTAAGAATTTCTTGGATATATATTTGATATGCATATTTGAATTTTCTTTAGCATTAAACATAGAAACAAATTATAGAAATTCTTTATGGTATTTTTTTTAGGTAAATAAAAAGAGAAATTTAGTTGATATGTCCTTTGAAAAGTCAAAGAAAATTGAGAAAGAAATCAAGGGATACCACATGGTAAAATCGGATTGGGTAGATTTCAGGCAGTTTTATCTTCTTTTGGTAAACTAAGTATAACTCACTCATTTGATCTTCAAATAAGATGATTCAAGATGCTATGGAAATCTAAGAGAAATATATAGAATTTTTTATGTTTTGAGTTTTTAAATATATGGACGGTATCAGGGACTAAACCGAGTATGAAATGGATGGGCGTGAGAAGGATTTAAGTGGAAACCGACTTTGTGTCTGATTTTGTAAGATATTTTTCTACTACATATGACACCTTGCCAAGTGTAGGGGCAAGTGGTCCAATCTCAGGACAAGAGATAACTAATCCTAAAACTAGAAGGAAAGTGAAACAAAAAGAATTGGCTAGCAAATACCTAGTGTGCTCGGATTGGTGCTCACGGATTACTCCAACCAATTTCAGTAAAATAAGCATATTTTTCTCATTTGATCCCGGAATTTGGTGATTCTAAATTCTATTGATCACTAAGATGATGATATAAAACTTTCATGTTTTAACTTTTTGGATAATCGGATTAGATCAAGACTTATTTGGGCTGGAAGTGGATGGACCTGAAATGGACAAAAACTGGAGTCCGAAAAGGAAAAGTGCCACCGCCTTACTATTAGGGCCTAAATCTGATTGGTTCTCTTCCAGTTTATCATCTTAACATGTGTAAAGAGGTATAGGGCATGTGGAGAAAGACTTTTTAGAAAGATAATTAGCATAAAACCATGAGGGAACTATAGGAGGAATGAATGGAAGGAAATCTGTTAGGACCTAACTAAGCAAGCTAATTCCAAATATTACCCCAACCAAGCCGTAGGATTTATCTTCTATATTAATACAAGTGTCTTCCTAGGAGGTTAAAAAAGTGGCAAATTGGGAGATATAGCTCTGGAAGTATTGGTTGCCCCTTGGAGAACCCAAGTAGCCGATGCATGCATGGTGGGAAAATATCCAGCTATGTTCAACTATTTACCTCCATGTGTTGAAATTTATCCAGACCATTAATCCTTTTAAGCTTCTAAATGGCACAAAACAGACCCTTGGATGGAGATTTTATCAATAAAACCTAATCTAGAGTGATCATGAGGGCTAACAAGAGGTTAGCCACGTCACACACACACAAGGCAAAAGAGGGAAGAGAGAAACCGAAATGACTTGAGCCTTACACCCCCTTTTTAGTTGTCCCTCTCTAGTATAAATAGATGGATAAGTCTCTCCTACTTCTCTTTTAGGGAGAACACACTGCCAAATTAGAGAAAAAGAAAAACTCCTCCCAAAGATCACTACATCACCTAAACACCAAAATGAGAATAATTGACTGTTTTGAAGGGAAAACTTGCAAGAGTTTTGTTAAAACACCAACTCAAACTTAGGAAAATTTGTAAGTACACTATTTAACTTAATCTTGACATGAAATAAGTGACTAGATTATGCTTGTTACTTGTTTGAACCTAACTTTGTTTATATGTTGAAATGAAATCTATTACATTTTTGATTAGTCTTTGAACTTAAACTTATAAATATATTCTATTTTGATATATGAAGAATTTTATGTGAAAATAAGAGGCTTTGGTTTTAGAAAAAAATGAGAAAACAATCCTAGTGCATTTCAACCTTAATAGGATTTTTGGTTTTATATTTTATTTAATTGGTTTTTAATTATTTGGATGATATTTTAATAATTATGAGGAGTTTAGAAACTCTAGTTTACATGAAAAATTCTCAAGAACCATCATGCTAGAAATTAGTAAAGAATTAAGAAAACAACATAGTTAAGTTTGAATTTTTTTTAAGCTAAGGGAAAATTTAGTATTTTGTAATTTACGAGTTTGGCTTTGTTTAAATGAAAGAAAAAAAAAAGTTTGAAACTATAAGGTTCAGCCAGCCATGATTTTATATTATTTTATATTTTGTTTAAATTATTTAAGCATTATTTGTTATGTTTCGACGTTATAAGATGATGTGACGTAAATATATTTGCACAACGCATGTTAGTGTGATATGTATATACATGTTATAAGATATATAAGGATATGAGATATGTATGTTAAAAGTCAAAGGTTGTGGTCATGTTGCATTTTGTCACCCGCGTCTCGTCATAAGTCATGACATCAATATTAAAGAAATTATGATAATAAAACTTTATAAGAACATTATAAGACTAAAGTCACATCATGACAATGATGGTGATACGTAACGCTTGTATGATTGACATACCGACCGGGATGATGATACGTAATACCTGTCATAAAATAAGAATTGTGTCACGACAGAGATGACAATACCTAACGCCTGGACGACTGACATGACTAGCGGGGATGGCAATACGTAATGCTCGCTATGTTAATTTTTATTTTACTCATCTCATCTCATTTCTGAAAACAAACAAGGCCAAATTCCCAACATAAGGGAAAATACAACTTATCCAAGTTTACAAAATATAAAATCATCCAACACCAAAAAAGAAATGGCCCCGTTACCCCTTCCTAAATTATGAGTGCCTTCTTAACCTCCCTGTACCCAGGTCTAAAATAGAAATGCTGTGATAACCCATATTTTTAAGTATTTGTTTAATTTTCATATGTGCCATGATTATGTTTATTTAAAATCATTTTAAGGAACCTTTCGATATATGTATGTAGTTTTTATGTTAGAAGGTTAGGAGTAGGGTTTGGTACAAATGTGGCTTGTTTTAAGATGAAAAAGCACATAACCTGATATCTCGTTCGACTCTTACTTGATGTTTGGCTTTAGCGAGATACAGGGAAAGATTTGACGTCTTTTGATAGAACGACCATAACTTGCCCATTTGATATCGGATTTGAGTAATTTAAGAGGCTATAGAAAGCTAAGAGGAATATCTATAACTTTTATATTTGAGTGTTAAGGGATATAGACTTAATCAAATACGAAATAGAGACTGAAGTGGCAGATCTGAATTGGAGATAGATAGGAATTGACTTTGAAGTTGACTAAGGACTTTGAATAAGATTAAGTTTTTGGATTATTTTCTCAATTATCCTAAGATTTGGACATGTAAGATGTGGAAATTGAGGAGAATTTATCTAGAAAATTCCATGTAAAATAAGAAGGACCGTCTTTCAAACACTTGGTGTGCCCGAATTGGTGTTCTCGGACTGATCTATCGACTTTTAGTAGAAAAATCATAATTTGGTCATATGAACTCAAAATGAAGTGATTCTAGTTTTTATAGAACCTTAAGAAGTATATCTATAACTTTTATGTTTTTTATTTTTGACTCTAAGGAACGGATCAAGGAAGAAATCTGGTGTGAAGTGGACAACCTTGAGTTGAGTTTAATTGGTAGCCGACTTAAAGAATTGTATTATATTCAGCCATTTGATGAAAATTATTATTGACTATCAAACTTTCTGAAGTCTTGACATGTGTGGGAACATGTGAAAATTTGATAAGAATTAATCTAGAAGCTGTAGTTGACCCAAAGACATGGAGTAACATGAGAGGCAGAAATCTGCTTGAATATGTCCAAATCTAACTAAATGAGTTACAAACTAAAGTCTATCCCAACCAAATATCTAAATGGCCTTCTAGAACATGTCAAGTGGTGTCTTAGAAAGTGTAACAAGTGACCAAATGGATAAGAGAAGGGGCTGGGAGACGTCAGCTACAAGAAAGGACTGGAATGACTTGATACATGCATGGTTAGGTGAAATTCCAACTCAAGCATATGTCATCTGATATCTCTTCAACCATTGATCAATTTTGGCTGACTAAAATGACTTAATATTAGCCATTGGATGAAGATTTTTACTGCCAAGCCTAAGATTTTAGGGATTTAGACTTAATCATTTGGTTTTGAGGGTTAACACCTCATCCTCCAAAGCATGTGGGTAAACCGATTGCCTATAGCCATCTCTCCTTCTCCTTATCTTCTAAAGGGTCGACCACCCTCCTATATATATATATATATATGTGTGTGTTGGAGAGTATAACCCTCTTAGGTAAAGTAGATACACGCCCAATTGGAGAGAAAATCAAAGAAGAATCCTCTATAAACCATTGAACCTTCAAACATTATCTAAGTGAGCTAAAGGGAGTGATCTTGAGGGAATCCTTGCAAGGACTTAGTTCTATCGTCAATACAAGTTTTAGAGAAATTAGTAAGTATACAATTTAACCTAATCTTGGCATAGAATAAGTAAATTGATGATTAAATTATGTTTGTTGTTGGTTGGAGTTTAAACCTTGCTTATATGATGTAATTGAAATTCATTGTGTCTTGGATGAGATTTTGTTATGGTGAAATGCAAAGAAAATTATAAGAAAATTTATTTATTTTTTAATAAGTAAAAATAAGGCTTATGAGAAAGGATTGCATGATTTAGACTAAAAAACCCTATGTACCGTGACCTTGCTCGACTCTCCCTCGACCTATGGATCGAGCGAAGAACAATCTGAACCATTTGCTTGACCTTGCTCGATATTCTGCTCGAACAAGTTACAACCTGATACTTCACTCGACTCTCGCTCGATACCTTGCTCGAGCGAGAGACAACTCGAGATTTCGCTTGATGCTCGTTCGATACCTTACTTGAGTGAGATAACCTATTTATTTAAATTTGGGATTTTTCCTTGGATAAAAGTTGATGATTCAATAAAGAAGAATTATGTGTGTGATATAAGTGTATTGCATGATTTGAATGATAAGTGTTGCATTGGGTACATAGCATAAGGTTTAAACTCGAGTACATGCATATTCCATCCTGTGGTAGGTTTTAAGAAAATGGGCATGGTATATATTTAAGAAAATAAGAATAAGAAATGAACAACTAAGAATAAGAGTTATGAATAAGTTAGTTACGCCATGACAGAGACGGTAATTCGTAACGCCCGTATGATTGACGTACCGACAGGGATGGCGATATGTAACGCTTGTCGTAAAATAAGAATCATATCACGATGAGGACAACGATACGTAATGCCCAAAAGACTGACATGACTAGCGGGGATGACGATACGTAATGCTCGCTATGTTAAGTATGTTTCGTGTCATGACGTGGACGGCGATACATAACTCCCGGAAGATTGACATGAAACTCATCACAACGGGGACGACGAGATGTAATGCCCAGATTACTGATGAGTTATATGCGATGGGACGGCGATACGTAACGTCCATAGAAGATAAGAGATAAGTAAGACCCGACAGGAACGGCGATACGTAACGCCTATCGAGAATATGTAATAAGTAAGATCCCAATGAGGACGACGATACGTAACGCCCATCGATGATACAAAATAAGTAAAACCCCCAAAATCAAGAAATAAGATGAAAAGTATAAATTTTAAATATATGATAGTAAGATCTAAGTTTGTATGGGAAGAATGGTCATTGACATTCATAAGTCTTATAAAGCATTCTCATAAGTTATATGTTTGTGATCATTGCTATGTGTATGATGATTGCTGATGTTATCTATGCCTCATTTCGTTAACTGTGTACTTACTGAGATTTCGTGTAAATCTCACTCTTTTAAGTTTTATCTATCATTCCATAAGGAATGATAGATGTTGTTGCAGGATTAAACATATTACAATGAGACTCAAACAACACAAGAGATTTTGAGATACCCTGAGGGTTCTACAGAATACTCCTCTCTGGTTGAGATAATCTCATGTACGTGATCAAGTGGAATAGTAAGATTACTGGATAACGGTGGGATAGGATATTATATTTTAAGAAAGCTAACTGAGTTATGTAAGTCTTAGATACAATATGTTTTTGTAAATGTGAAGTTATGAAGGTTATAGTTTTATTATGCCATATGGTCTTTTTATGCAAAAGTTAAATCTCTTTGCATATATTGGAAATTTACTTCTTTCCGTTGAATTTTGCATTGCATTTAATAGTAAGTTTAGATCCATGCATGCTATTTCTTACGATTATGAAGGGTAGGTAGCCCTGTGTTACTTTGAAGAAAAAGAATAAGATCTTTCCTTCATGCAACCCTTCAACCAGCGCAGAGGTGCAGGTTGATCGAGGCGAAAAATCGGGGCGTTACAAATGCCCTAAACTTAGACCATGTCCCTACTGGACACTTATCCTTGATGGTGAGGCATAGATGCCATTAAGGGACAAGGAACCCGTTTGTCCTTATAACTAGACAACACCATACAAGTTGCTGCTTTTTTGGCATCCTAAACGCGCTCCTCCGTATCTCAATTATAAATAGGTCATACAAAAAGGGGGTCACTTCATCAAAAAGAGAATACTCTGTTAGACCCTCAAGGATCCGAGGAGTCTCTCCAGAAATCTGGCTCCTAGAGTCCATCTACACATGCAATATTTTTATCATGCTAGAAAGGAATGATAGTTAAAAATTAGAGGTGAGATTTCGAAAAATCTCAGTAATTACATAGGTAACATAACCAAATATATCACAGGCACGTATAGGTAAACACCGAAAACAAATGCATGCGTTATGAATGTAAGACTTATGATGCGACTTATGCACATGCAAGTTCATAAAGGGACTTTCATATCGTTCACTTGCTTTGAAACTTATGACTTATGCGTATGCCTTTTTTCATAAAAAGACTTTCATGTTTCATAAACTTTTCGTGTCTTTCTTAGAATTCAAATCATTAGACGCCATTATTCTTGTTCATATCATTTTTAGGCATGTAGCATTTCTTATCATGACTTTTCATATTGGATACCTCACAGTTTTCCTATGCACCGTGTGCTCTCTACTAGTTACCGCATTACGCTACAACTATTTTAGTCGAGGTGACTACGTCATAAACATATTCTTACGGCAATGCAAATTGCCTTCACCGTCCTTAGCACCCACTAACTTTAACTGTGATCACGCTTCATAATCGTTTAAATAGGAACTATTCATGGCCTATCGACTATTTTTCGTCGACTTAGGAGTTTTACTTGAAACTTATAATATATATATTTTTAATAGAAAATGATAGATGTATTAGAATTTGAAATTTATAATATATATATATATATTTAGCAACGGAGTGCTGTGAACAAAGTAAATAGATCAAATTTAAAGATACACCATCGTATGGGTTCCGGTATTTTTATTTTTTACACAAAAAAATGGCCAGTGGTATTAGTTCTGGTATCATATTAAAATATATGCTTCTCTCATTCAAGTTCTAATATAGTTTTTATTTTTCAACAAGATAAAAGTTTTTGTGCCTTTAATATGACCCAATTATATGCTAAAACACAAAAATCGTGATGATGTTTCAACCAGTCCTGAAATTGAGGTAAATTATGTAAGTTTAAGTATATTAAGTCAAGTCTAATATAATATTCTTATTATTTGTAAAATATTCTTATTATTTGTACTAATACAAGTCTAATACAATATTCTTATTATTTGTACTAACTTTAATGATTTTTTCTTTTTGTAGGAAAAGATGAAATCTCTAAAGGAAGCTAATGCAGATCCATCCGATGAATCATTTATCAAAGATGCTCAGATCTTATCTGAGTGGCTTAGGGTGTTGTGTGAAGTCATCCTCAAGTTTATTATTCTATTCTAAGGTCAGATTTCATGAAGACAAGACTAAGGAGTTAAAGGCTGCACAACTTGAGATAGAACGGTTGAGGTCCAAGGAACAAAAGTTGCTCACCAAATTATACAAAACAATGGAGTTAAAGGCAAGAATAGAAGAGAGATTAGAGTCAAGAACCCGAACAATGTTTGAAGAATGACAGAGGATGTCCCAAAACTCTATGCCACCACTATGATCATAAAACTTTTTTTTGTTAATTGTATTTTTATTATTCTGTTCAACAACAATATTTGAACAATTTTGATGTATAAATTACGTTTTAATTATAATAGTAATGCCTTTTTAATTAAATGTGAATCTGTGCAGTAGTATCGTTCGAATAGAAAAATACAATTCAAATGATACATTACGATTTAAAAATTCATCCAAATGAAAAAAGAGTCCGTTTAGACACTATTCAAACAACACGCAAATTTGTTCAAACGAGAACAATTCCAATTAATTTATTTGTTCGAACAGAAAAACTCTGTTCGGACGCTAATCTTGTGTAGATGTTGCAATCTATTCAAATTAAAAATTTGTCCGTTCAAGCGGTGTGTGTCAGTTTGGACAGATAAAATTATCATTCGAACAAGTTTCTGACATAAAATTTGTTGGTCTCAAATAAAAAAAACCAGTCTGAATGGATCTGGACGGCAAGTGAGATTTCGTCTCTAAAAATCATTTTTAGAGAGGAAATTCAATTTTCGTCTCTAAAAACATTTTGAGACAAATTTGGGATGAAACATTTTGGTCTCTTAAGACATTTAGGGATGAAGAATAGATTTTTTGAGACAAATTGATTCGTCTCAAAAGACTCATTCTCTTGTAGTGAAAGTCATATAGTCAGATATATAGTGTTCTCCTTTTAAGAATGTATATATATGTGTGTGTGTGTGTGTGTGTGTGTGTGTGTATGTATAAAAGAAATGATAGTAGTAGTCATGAGTGCATAAGTAAAGTGAATAAATATGAAACTCAGTTTAAAAAATTAATTTTTTAATATTAATGAACTGTACTCTTTCTCAAAGCGATTGAACGGTATTTTGCATACTCCACAATTGTATGTAAATGGACTGATAAGATGTTTTGATCTTGATCACACCTACTTGTAAGTAAAAATATTAAAAAGATCACACGATATCTATTGGGGACCTTTGCCCAATATGGTGAGATTGTCATATGTTGTTGTTAAAAAAAGGCCACATACCTTTAAATGAGTATGGTAAATATCCATTAAAGAATTCATAAAGTCTTGCCAGATTTGATTACTGTTTGTGCGAAAATATTCGAAAGATGTCATTGCTTCCCACGCTGATGAGAAAAAAATACTTGCTAATTATGTTCTCCGGAGATCCACCCATTGCTTCTGAGAGATTGTTGTGAACGGTTGGAAACTGTTGGACTTGTTTCCTCATGGAAATAACTTTTGACTGTTGTGGGAACATATATCAACGACAGACATGCGTGGTGATCAGTAAAATGTTGTTTATCAATTTATGAACCAAAAGTGAGTTGCCCAAAAGCTAGATGTGTACATTTCCTTCTCTCATTATAAGTGCTTGTTTCGGAAGGGAGATGATCTGATCTTAGAACTTTTAGGTATGGTTTGTTTATACAAACCATCTTCGATCATCTTATTTTATCTCATCTCAAATCGTCATTACATTTTTTTCAAATTTTTATATAAAATAAAATAAACAATTCAACTTTTTCAAATTTCAAAATAATTTTATTTTAAATTCCAAAACAAAAGTAATAATAAAAAGTACTTTATAATAATATTTTTATTCTTATTTTTTTTTTTAACTTTTATCTCATCTTATCTCATCCAATCTCTGAAAATAACCCAGTCTGATATTTCTTCCCCAAACATTACCAAACTTTTAAGATAGATCTAAGTACCCAAACGGTACTAGTCGTTTATTAGTTTTAAGAGTAAAAAATAAAAAACACCCCTAAAAAATATATAGTCAAAGAATGATCGACGATCCTAAAGGGATTTTGTATGAGTGTGCTGTGGAAGCCAGGTTCATACATACATATCTACATATTATATATATACATACACACATTGTATATATATATATAGATATATTATATACGTATAGCAATAAAAATGAATGGTTGAAGAATAAACAGCAAAGCACTAGCTATATATAGGGAAAGGGTTTTTTTTTATCAAACTCTGAAAAGGATTAACATGATAGAGATCATGAGAGCCTACATATAAGATTCTTCCGGTATCGTCGAGTATCCAGATTTTCGGCGTCCCAGCTTGCATTTAGGATCGTATGCAAACCAAGACATCTAAGCGTAAATAAAGGTTTTCGCAATGGATAAAGGTCAAACCTTTCTAAGCGTAATCACATGTCTCAAGAAATTTAATATCCCAGAATACTTCATTACTATTAACATAATACAAGATCATTCATAATTGTCTTTTCTTCCAAAACAACGAAAGTCCAAAAATATAAATAGTAAAACAAAAATCGCGTAAGCGATTCCCATTGCCCTCTCCTATCTAATCCAATGGTTCTTTCTTAATCCCCTTGAAATTAAGACCATAATAAAGACGGTCTAGATCCAAGATAGGCCCCACACCGCAACTCATTCTGAAGGATTATTTATATAGGCGTCCCAAGTGGAGGAAATCGTCTATGCTAAGGCATTTCCTAGCATTTTCTTCTCCTAGTCTTCTCCAAATGCTCTAATTTAACTTCAATAAATTACTTGAATATTTTTAACACTAAAAACATGTCTTGGCTGAAACCTAGGGTCCTTATGTTTATCATTTCATTCACCTTTCTTTTCATCAACATAGTCACTTAACCCTTCATGCAAAAACCGAATATTATGCTATTAAATTTCTTTAGTTCTCATACCTCTAATTTCTCTAAATATTCAAGATTTAATCATAATATATAACATAAGGGTGGAAAAGTAAGCTCAACCCAAAAAAATCCTTGAAAACCGAAACACTAATATGCATCAATCCAACCCTTTTCAACTCCAAGTGTAATTTTTTTACCATGCATACATATCATCAACACTCAATCATGGTGATCATATCACATTCTTCCTTTGTATCAAAGTACTCAAATCCACAACATAATATAATCTTTAATCTAGCAAGATACTTAGACTAAACACATATTTTGCCAAGAAATAAACAATACATTTCTTTCAAGTAATCTACCCCACATCATCCAATATGCTACAAGTTAACCTTAATCATACATGTATTTCTTCAATCCACCTCATGTTGATTTCTTTAAAATAAATTGACTAAATCCACCTATCATTTTATATTCTCAAACTTAAAAGAATCATAAACTTAAAGATAGATTCCTACCTAACTAAGCATGGCATTTTCACTAAGGAGTTTCATTTTAGCATACACAAGCAAGGATTCAAACAATATAACCAAATTCCCTCAAAAGTATACTAGAATTGCTAAGGTCGAGATAAGAAAATACTTCCAATACTCCCAGTTAGCTTAGATAAAATTTGAAAATATATTAAGCATTTCATTAGATTAATCTAAGAACATAATATCTTTAAAGAGAAGATTTCTACACAAGAATATAGATGTGGTGTGTGTGCTGTTCTCTATGTTTCTATGCTTGAACTACTTAGAGATTTCACTTACCTCTTCCAAAGCAATTTCCTTTTCAAGAACACTTGCTCCTAACTCCACTAGACTTAGGATAGATACTTTGATTTAGGAGGTAGAAGAAAGTGAAACAATGGTGAGGGAATAGATAATTGCTTAAGCCGAGAGGTGTGGGGTGGAAGGATGGGCATGTGTGTGTGTGAGCAAGAAAGGGAAAAGGTCAAGGCAAATAGGCCATTCGGCCATGGGGTTCTTCCCTGGGTCTAGCCACTCATTTCCCTATGCTTTGGTGTGACATTTTGAAGGGTTGATTGACTCTTTGATTGACTTCTATCTCAAGACCACTCCAAGATCAAATTTAGCCTATACTTAGGTAGATTTGTTTCCCCCTACTTCTTGCTATGTCTGGCGCCCTCCATGGGGTTTTTGCCTTCTATTTCCATCAAGTCACTCATTCATCTATCCTCCATCACCTCATGTGTCAATCCAAGGGATTGCAAGACCATATTTTTGGAGAAAAGGGCAAACATGGTTCGGCTAGCCCCATTTTGGTTTCAACCGAAACCTCATTTCCCTCTCAAGGTTTTCATTCTCTCTTCAAGCTGCTATCCATCAACTTGTCAAATCACCACTCTTCTCTACACTCTTACACATATGTCATCTCCCTTCTTACGCCAATTTCATGTGTCCCTTCAACTATATTTGGCAAAGTATTAGGAAGACTCCAAATGAGGCTCAGGGCAAAGGTTCACCTGAATCCCTCTTGATTATTTTTCCCTTTTCCTTTCCTCTCTCTCATGATATCACTTCTCACTTTTTAATCATCTTGTCAACTTAGTCTTACATGATCTACTTTTGATCATTGGCTTAGATTGTGGAAGATTGTATGGGAAAACCCACCAAAGTGGTTTGGCTATAAGCCTCCACTGAAACCTCCTTTTTGCTCCTCACTTCTTTTCTCCTCTCATGCCACTTGTGTCACTGTTCTAGATATGGTATATCCTATTGAAAGCCTAAAATAGAAAATATGTTTGTTCTTCCCAAGATATCTCAATGATGGAAAAATCTCATCATGAGATTTCACAATCCATCTTACAAAGCAACCCACTAGTCAACTCCCAACTACTACCAATTTTCTACTTTTATCTACTAGTATTGGATGATTGATGAGTGCACAAAAATGTACTCTAAATACTCTATTTAAATGCTAAAAGAAATGAGAATTGCAAAATTTTAGACAGTTTTGACGTCTTTTCGTAATATGGGCATAACTCTCTCATCCAATTTTCGATTGAGTTGATTCAAGATAATATAGAACTCTAAGAGAAATATTTATAACTTTTATCTTTGATATTTTAAGAGATATCAGCTCAATTCAAGACAAAATTGACCATCAGTCAGACGCACTTGCACTTGATGTTCTTAAATATTCTTCAGCTACTTGCATCAAATCCAAATGCCATCATAATATTTTCCAGCAAGCACTCCTACAACAATTTGGAAATTCAATGATCAACTCACATGCAAGATGAAGTGCACTCAAGTATCTTCAAGACAAATTATTTGACCACAAGATATAAAGTCATACAAGGCAACTAATGGATAAAGAAACAAAATTGAACACTCAATGTACAAGCAAAATTTAGCTCATGCATAGTGGAAAAACAAATGATCAAAATGACAACTCATAAATCACTTGGATTCAAGAATGGCACATGATAAAGTAAGTTGAAATTGTGATGATTTTGTCATGACAACTTGCATGAAGGATGCTTATAAATAGAAGGGAGGGGTGTGTGTTCTAAGACCATGCTTGGTGCTTGGATGCCTTGGAAGAGCTATTTTGAGAGTTTGAGAAAAGAAAAGAAAAACTAATGAAAAGAAAACAATGGTCGGCTCTTCTATATTTTTCCTTAGAGAATTTTTATTGCATATTTTTAATATGTATAACTAAGTTTTCTAGTAGAGTTATGGATGAATTTATATATATGATGGTATTTGTAATTGTTTTTGATTCATATATGTGTTCTTCAATTATTAAAACTCTTTTGTTTAGTCATTCGAAATTTATTATAAATATTTTCGTCACTAAATAATTTTATAATTTATTTCATTTATAGATTCAGTCATACTTTTTCTATTGAATGGAATAATCTTTTGATTATGTTTGGTTCAATTGGTTATCTATATTAATTTAATTCTTTGCTGCAATATTACTCTACGAGTATATTATCGACGTTGAATTTCCTTAATATCGATAACAATTTCCGTTCTTATATTGCGACAAATGATCTTTCGAAAGATTACATTTGATTTAAATCTGGTTATTAATATTTTATCTTCCGATTGAAAATTTGGACATAGAATTTTCAATTGAGTTATTAATGAATCGAAAATAATTAAAATACCGATTATATACAAAGAATTCCCAATGCTCTACTTTTCGTCTCATTTTTATACTTTTCAAATTACTCATTTAGTTTTAATTTACGTCATACTTCAAAAATCACTTTTCACACTCTTCTAAATCTTTTTGTTAATTTCGTTATTATTTTTCAATTTTTCAATCCATCTGCCTGTAGAGTTGACACCTAAAAACTATACTGCAAACGACCGCGTTATTCTTTGGGTGTAATTAAATTTTGGCGCCATTGCCAGGAAGACGGTAGAAGAATTTGTAGTTTTTTTAGCAGTTTGTAAAAAAAAAAAAAGAGAGGTACAATGACGCTTTTGGACTATTTGATTGTAGACCGGTGCTAGAATCAGATTCAGGATCTAATTTTTCTAATCGCTTGTTTGATAATTCTTCCAATTATGATGCGATGAGTGAACACCCAAACCAACTTATTAGAACCCTCCAAAATTACTTCCGACTTTCCATAATTTAGAAAATGAAAACCCCTATGTTCATATTAGGAAATTTGAGGAAGTAGTTATAACATTCCACAGTGAAAATACCATTGACGACACGGTAAGGCTAAAGTTCTTTCATTTTTCTTTGAAAGATAAAGTTAAGAGTTGATTGTTCTCACTAAGACCACGGTCTATTGGAATATGGAGTGAGATGACTCAAGTGTTTTTCAATAAATACTTTCCCCAACATAAGACCAATGCTTTAAAAAGACAAATTTCTACCTTTGCACAAAAGGATAGGTGAGACTTTATATCAGTTTTAGGAAAGATTTAAAGAATTGTTGAGTATGTGTCCTCACTATGGATATGAAAATTGGCGTTTAGTAAGTTATTTCTATGAAGGGCTTACGTCTAGGAAACGTTGATTCGTGAAAATGATGTGCAATGGATAATTTTTACAAAAAAATCCTGATGAGGCCATAGAGTACCTCAATGAGCATGCTAAAAAAGCTCATACTTGGACTAGACCTAGTGCTACTGATAGCACAAATAGGTCACGGCCTACAGGAAACCCGAGTCATAGTATTTACCATCTAAGGAAAGAGGATGACCTTAAGGCTAAGGTTGAAATGCTCACTAGAGAATTAGAGTTATTGAAAACCAAAAACTCAAAACCAACACATATAGCTGATCATGCAGAATCTTTTGGGCCATGTGTTGTCTATGGTGGGATCGATCATCATGCCTAAGAGTATCCTACACATACTAACATGAATGGTATGTATGAGGAACAAAGTAATGCTCTGGGTATATACAAAAAGCCCTTTACACCTTACTCTGAAACCTACAACTCAGGATAGCGTAATCATCCAAACTTCAGCTGGAAGTCTAAAAATCAGCAACTTGCACAACCCCTCTAGATCATATCCTGCACCATACTATGCACCTCAATCTTCTAGAAATTCTTTAGAAGATACTTTGCATATTTTTATTGAAATATAGGGTAAAACTAATCAGAACTTTGAATATTTGATTACGCAGGTTGTCGAAAAAAATAAGGAAATAAAGAGCCAGGTTTCTAAAATAATGAGTTCTTTGACTATTGAATGAGAAATGTAAGTTTCCTTCTCAAGCTCAGTTTGTGCCTCATGGTCAACATATGGCACAAGAAGATCTGAAGGACGTAAATGCCATTGTGATGCGAAGAGGTAAGTCTCTACGTGATCCAATAATAGACAAAACAAAGGATGTAGAGAAAGATCAATATAGCAGCAGTCTTGAGCTTCGTAAAGAACTCGAGGTAACAAAACCCGAGGAACCCGAGAAACCTGAGGTAACAAAAAATCCTATTAAGGTAGCTTTTCTTCAAGCATTAAAGTCAAGCAAACAAACTCTGGATCATAACATGATATTTTGGAAAATCTTAGACAGGTAAAAATTAATTTTCCTCTTTTGCATGTAATTAAACAAGTTCCTACTTATGCAAAAATTCTCAAAGATTTGCGTACACTTAAGAGGAAGCATCATATGAAGAAGACAGCATTCTTGACAGAGTAAGTTAGTGTTCTAATTGAACAGCGGATTCTCCCTAAGTATAAGGATCCTGAATGTCCAACCATCACATACAACATTGGCAATCATGAGCTTGGACAGGCCTTGCTAGATTTAGGGGCTAGTATAAATTTGATGCCATATTCTATTTATTTGCAATTGGGATTGAGAGACATCAAACCAATTTTTGTTGTATTGCAATTGGCTGATCGTTCAGTCAGAGAACTATGGGGTGTGGTAGAGGATCTTTTAATTCAAGTTGACAAATTTTATTATTCTCTTGATTTCTTAATTTTAGACACTAGTTCTGCTGTAGAAACCACCTCTAAAATTCCATTAATTTTAGGTAGATCTTTTCTTACTACTTCTTATGCGCTTATCAATTGCAGAAATGGATCGATGAAACTCTCTTTGGGCAATATGACTTTTGAGGTAAATATTTTTCATATTGCAAAACAACCAAAAGAGGATGTCGAGTGTCATCACACATACATGATTGACTCACTCATAGAAAGGGAAGTTCTTACAATTCATGATTCAGATTCCCTTAAATACTTTATTATTAATTCTGAATTTAATCTTATGAGTGATTCATCTGATGTAGTTGACATTTGTGCTATTTTTGACAGAACTCATGATTATAGCACACAGGCATGGCAATCAAAGTTTGAGAAGTTGCCTGAAAAAGAGAAAGACAGATTCCTTCAGATAGGGAAGCCCTTAAAGTTGAATTAAAATCACTATATAAGGGTTTAAAGCATGTTTTCCTTGGTCCAGGTAATACTTTTCCTGTTATTATTTCATCTAAATTATCTGAGTCCTAAGGTGAGAAATTAATTCAGATTTTATGCAAGTATAAATCAGCCCTAGGATGGAGTATTGCTAATATAAAAGGCATTAGTCCCCTGGTTTGTACTCATAAAATAAATTTAGAGGAAGGAACTAATCCTCGAAGAGACCCCTAGCGTAGACTTAATTCCACTATGAAAGAAGTTGTGAAAAATGAAGTATTGAAACTATTAGATGCCTATGATATATCCTATTGCTGATAGTAAATGGGTAAGTCCTACGCAGGTTGTTCCTAAAAAGTCATGTGTAACTGTGATAAAAAATGACTTTGGAGAGTTAGTCCCTACAAAACTAGTGACTGGTTGGCGAATGTGCATTGATTATAGAAAATTAAATGCCGTCACACGAAAAGACTATTTTTCGCTTCCTTTTATTGATCAAATTCTTGAGCGGGTGGCTGGTCATCTTTTTTATTGCTTTCTGGATGGTTATTCTGATTATTATCAAATTGAAATTACATTAGAAGACCAAGATAAAACCATTTTTACTTGTCCTTTCGGTACTTATGCTTTCCGCTGAATGCCATTTGGACCAATGTTTTGAATATCGTACCAGTACCGGTACCGGTCAAGTCACTGAAACGAAATATTTCGATATCGATACCGTTTCAGAATAATTTACTATGTTTTAACCTCAATTTAGACTAAACGAAATATGATTTTTTTTGTATCGGCCGGTAAGGAAAGTTCCGGCCGTACCAGCCGGTACGGAAAGTTCCGGCCGGTACGGCATGGTATTTAAAACATTGATTTGGACTGTGTAATGCTCCAACTACTTTTCAACTTTGCATGATGAGTATTTTTAGTGATATGGTTGAAAAGTGCATGGAAGTTTTTATAGATGACTTGACTGTTTTTGGATTTTCTTTTGATGCATCATGCTTAATGAGTTTAAAAAGTGTACTGACTCGTTGTGAAGAAGAAGAATTGGTTTTAAATCGGAAAAAATGTCACTTTATGGTACTTTCAGGTATTGTTTTAGGGGTATATTATTTCTTCTAAAGGAATGGAGGTTGATCAATCAACAGTTGAATTAATCTCTAAATTGCCTACACCTAGGACAGTTAAAGATATAAGATCATTTCTTGGTCATGCAAGTTTTTAAAGGAGATTCATACATAATTTTTCCGCCATATCTAGATCACTATGTAACCTCCTAGCTAAGGGTAAAGGCATGCGGGTTTTTATAGGAGATTTATGCGGGTTTTGGATATTTATATATTATTATGGCAGTAGATTATGTGTCAAAATGGGTAGAGGCAACACCTTACAAGACCTATGATAATAGGATGGTAATTAAGTTTCTCAAAGAAAATGTATTATCTCGATTTGGTACCCCACGTGCTATCATTAGTGACCGAGGTACGCATTTTTGCAACCGTTATTTTGAAGCCTTAATGAAAAGATATGGGGTAATACATAAGTTTTCTACTACATACCACCCTCAAAACAAGTGGACAGGTAAACTTACGAATAGGAAAATTAAACAAATTTTAGAAAAAAGAGTCAACCCGGATCGGAAAGATTGGTCTTTAAGACTGACTGACGTGCTTTGGGCTTATCGTACAGCTTTCAAAACTCCCTTAGGCATGTCACCTTTTAGACTTAATTTTGGAAAACCCTGTCACTTGCCCATGGAGCCCGAGCATCGAGCATATTAGGCCATTAAACGTTTTAATTTTGACTTGGAAAAAACAAAAAAATTTAGAAAATTCCAATTGATGGAAGTAGAAGAATTGAGAAATGATGCTTATGAAAACTCCAAGATCTATAAGGGTAAAATGAAAGCATTTCATGATAAAAATATTTTGAAAAAAACATTTAAACCTAATGATTGAGTATTTTTATATGATTCAAAACTCCATAAACATCCAGGAAAACTTTGATTTAGATGGACCGGACATTTTATAGTAAAAAACGGTTTCACAAATGGGGCGGTAGAAATAGAAAATCCAAAAGATGGATGTATCTTCAAAGTAAATGGTCAACGCCTCAAAATCTTAATTGATAGACAAATTCCAGAAGTGGAAGATATTCCACTTATGGACCTAGTATATTAATCTTGACCATCTCCAAATATGTTTTTCTTTCATTTTATTTTTGTTTATTGTTTACTTTATTTTATTATAAGTTAATTTTATTTTGACAAATACCATCTTTGATGCCAAGCAAGCCACCCACATCCCACATCAGGTGTATTCTATCCTATTTAGTTATTCAATTCTGATTCTTAAACATTGAGGACAATGTTTCATTTAAGTTAGGGTAGGAATACAAATCTGTTATTTAAACTCTGTAACATATTTTAATCAAAATATAAAAAATTGCCAAATTTTTTAAAAATTTACATCACACAGGCATCTTTTCACACATGATACTCATGCTCAATTATAACCATCTTGGCGAATTCAACAAATCCATTTAAAATCATTTTGCCAAGGCATTCACAAAACCATTTATGCACTTATCCAAATTTTGTGGTGATACGGTGATTTGACACATGTAATCAGAGAATTATTTTGCTTAAGTTTTCATGTGAATTTTGGTGAGAATTGTGAGCTTACAAATATAGAAATTGTGATAAATATCCATTGATATGTTGAATTGGACACTTATTTTGAGAATATCATTATATGGTTTGTGGTAAGATGGTGAATATAGTTGGGATATGACGAAAGTCAACTTAAAATTAACGTTTGAGCCTTTCAAGTTGACATTTTTCATCATAGACCCCTAGCAGCCAATTTTGAGCTAATATACACATATAGCCTTTTCTTTTCATACCTACATCATTTATACCTCTCCACATTGGAGTATATAGCTTATACATTAATTTTTCCTATCATTTTACTTCCAAGTGTGTACTAGGTGTGAAATTATCATTTCAATAATAAAAAAAAAGACCATGACAAAAAAGGCAAGAAAACCATGACAAACATGGCATAGTGCTAGATGTGTCCATCAAATTATTCATGAAAGAGTTCATCAAATTGTGAAAACCCCAGTGGGAAAAGAAGATGGAAAAGTATTATTAGTGAAAAATCTGAAAAGTGAAAAAGTACATCAAAAGGAAACTATAGTCTACTGAGAAATTTAACAGATTCCATTTTATGTATACTTGAAAGTTTTTGAATATCCTTCACCATTTTCTTCTTATGAGCCCCAAAATCTAACCCACATTACAACCCTTTGTGTTGATTATTCCGATCCTAAGTATGTTTGTGGAAAGAATGCCAGAATTCTCAACTGTTAGTATTCCTATCATAAGATAAATGTTTGCTTATTGCTTCTACATAATTGCCTAATATGAGAGTATGTGTACATTTTTGTCAACTCCATAGAGAGAACTCTTACATAAAACACTTATATATCCGTGAGTTATGGAGTTAAACTTTTTGCTTAAGATATTCTAATGTTGCATGTGTCAAAACTTCTGATTTGATAAAAATAGTTTGGAACACATACACACTCTGTGGATTGCTATATTTGAATTACTGGTGACAGGGTTATTGAATTCCTAAGATTGTTTTGATATGTAAATTTGAAAAATGTGTCTTGATGGCCCCTATGTGTGATTTTCTTTGGTCTTTCTCATTATTTTGCATGAAAATTGTTAGGGACTAGCAATGAGTAAGTTGGGGGGTGTGATGAGTATACAAAAATGTACTCTAAATATTCTATTTAAATGCTAAAAGAAATGAGAAAATAATGGATATAACTCATGTTATTAAAATTATTGGTCATTTATCTTAAGATGGATATAAGCATGATTTAATATATTGATGAGAATATAAAATGTCATATTTTTCTCTTTTAATGTTTAATATTTTATTTTTATTTGATGCCTAAATATACTCATTATTTTTATATTTTGATTTAGGATACAAATAGAGGCATTAGGAGCAAATGAAATAATTGCAGAATTTTAGACAGTTTTGACGTCTTTTCGTAATATGGGCATAACTCTCTCCGAGATTGAGTTGATTCAAATTTAGCCTATACTTAGGTAGATTTGTTTCCCCCTACTTCTTGCTATGTCCGATGCCCTCCATGGGGTTTTGGTCTCCTATTTCCATCAAGGCACTCATCCATCTATCCTCCATCATCTCATGTGTCAATCCAAGAGATTGCAAGACCATATTTTTGAGGAAAAGGTCAAACATGGTTTGGGTAGACCCATTTTAGTTTCAACCGAAACCTCATTTCCCTCTCATGGTTTTCATTCTCTCTTCAAGATTCTATCCATCAACTTGTCAAATCACCACTTTTCTCTACATTCTTACACATATGTCATTTCCCTTCCTACACCAATCCCATGTGTCCCTTCAACTAGATTTAGCAAAGTATTTGGAAAACTCCAAATGAGGCTCACAGCAAAGCTTCACCCAAACCCCTCTTGGTTTTCTTTTCCTTTTCCTTTCCTCTCTCTCATGATACCACTTTTCACTTGTCAATCATCTTGTCAACTTACTCTTACATGATCTACTTTTGATCATTGACTTAGATTGTGGAAGATTATATGGAAAAACCCACCGAAACCTCCTTTTTGCTCCTCACTTCTTTTCTCCTCTCATGCCACTTGTGTAACTACTCTAGATATGGTATATCCTAGAAAGACTAAAATAAAAAATATGTTTGTTCTTTCCAAGATATCTCAATGATGGAAAAATTTCATTATGAGATTTCACAATCCATCCTACGAAACAACTCACTAGTCAATTCTCAACTACTAGCAATTTTCCACTTTTATCTACTAGTCTTCGATGACTTACTAGGGTTTCTCTAGAAGTAGGGCAATCCTTGCCCTTCCAAAAATTTCTGTCGGATCTTTTCTAGCTTGGCGTCATTTCGCTGTCCTTCTCGAATTTCATCTTCAGTCAACGAGGCGATTTCTTGTGCTGCTGCCAACATCGCTTCTCTAGGCAGGTTCTTGACCAGCAGGTGCTTCAGGCTTGTGTGATCAGTATATATCTCGCATTCTTTCCCAAACAAGTAGTGTCTCCAAATCTTCAACACAAACATCACTGCTACTAATTCTAGATCATGAGTGGGGTAATTTCACTCATGGTCTTTAAGTTGTCGAGATGCGTAGGCAATTACTCGTCCTTCCTGCTTCAAAACGCATCCTAAGCCCATTTTCGAGGTATCACTATATACTACATAAGGCTTGTGGGGCTCTGGTAGTGCTAATACTGGTGCCGAAGTTAACCTCTTCTTGAGTTCTTGGAAACTTTGCTCACACTGATCACTCTAGACATACTTGACGTTTTTCTTAGTCAAGGCTATCAGAGGACCTGGAAACTTGGAAAATCCTTCTACAAACCTTCTGTAGTATCCTGCTAATCCAAAGAAACTACGTATCTCATGAGCACTTGTCAGTCTCTGCCATTCCGTCACCGCCTCAATTTTAGCTGGATCTACGGCTATTCCTTTACTTGAAATTATGTGGCTCAAAAATTTGACCTCTTGGAGCCAAAACTCGCACTTGCCTTATTGGTGTATAAGTGGTGCTCTTGTAAAATAGCCAGCACAATCTTCAGATGTTCTTTGTGCTCTTCGTCAGTTCGGGATTATATCAGAATATCATCGATAAATACCACGACGAAACTGTCTATGTATAGTCGAAAAATCAAATTCATCAAGTTCATAAATGCTGCTAGGGTATTTGTCAATCCGAAGGGCATAACCAGGAGCTCGAAATGTCCATATTGGGTTTGAAAAGCCGTCTTGGGTCCATCTTGCTCCTTGGTCTTAAACTGATGGTACCCTGATCTGAGATCAATCTTAGAAAATACTATGGATCCCTGCAATTGATCCAACAAGTCGTTTATCCGTGACAACGAATATTTGTTCTTGATTGTGACCTTATTAAGTTTTCGGTAGTCGATGCACATTCGCATTGTCCCGTCCTTCTTTTTCACAAACAGGACTGGGGCTCCCCACGGCAATGAACTAGGCCATTCGGTATGGGGCTTTATGAACTGGAGCCGTGGCAGGTTCCTATTCAAGGGCGAACTCAGTTTCACGATCCGGGGGTAATCCTGGCACATCATTTGAGAATACTCGAGGAAAATCTTTCACTACCACCGGGATCTCTTCAATACCCTTGGCACCCACCAATGCATTCAAGGACATTAATAGAAACACTTCCGATTCTCCATTTAAACTTTTCGTTATCTCTTTCCTGTCACGATAGAGGAAACACAACTGACTATCTCTCATTCATAACGCAACTTCTCTTATTTTGGTAGCTCAAACGTGATCTCCTTCTTGCGAGAATCGATTTTGGCGTAATGCTCGGATAGCCAATCCATGCCCAATATTACGTCAAATCCCAACAAGTGAAAAGCTATCAAGTTGGCATTTAACCTCACACCAGCAATTCCCAATGGGCAGTTCCTCACTATCCGTTGACATCCAAGCACTTTCCCGTCAGGAAGTGACACCAACACCTTCTGAGCTAATGGTTCTACATCTTTCTTACACCTCCAAACACAATCATATGAAATGAAGGATCTCGTCGCGCCAGAGTCAATTAAAGCATATACCACATTACGCATCAAAATAATTTCACCTACAAAATTTTTCCTATTGTTACCTTACAAAAAGTCATCTTATACTTTAAATTAAGGTAAGGTTAGATTATTACCAGTAATGATTCCAGCATTGATAGCTTCCTCATCCTCCACGTCTACCTTTCTAGGGGCAATGGCATACACTTTTGTGTTTGTGGGGGTCTTCGCCTTTCCTCCAGGCATTGCAACTCCGCTAGAAGTCATCTGAGGGTAGTCTTGCATCATGTGGCCCCCTTGACCACACCGGAAGCAAGCTCCCATCGCTACTCGACATTCTCCTTTTTGCGGTCGTCCACAAGTTCTACATGGTGGTGACGATGTCGGCACTCATGGTCCACTCAATTGCCCTTTCCTTTATTTGCGGGAAAAACATTCATTCTCTTCCTCGTATCCCTTCCTGAAAAGTAGGGAAAACTCCTCTTCTTATGCATTTGAGCTTGACTAATCAGGCTCCTCTGCTCCGTTTAAGCAGTAGCTACCACGTTTACCAGCTCTTGGAAGTTTTCAATTCTCAAACAGGCCACTTGGTTGTGAATTCTAGGTTGCAAGCCATCTTGGAACTTCTTCGCCCACATCTTTTCTGTTAACACTAGGAGAGGAGCAAATCGCGTCAATTCCATGAATTTCGCAGTGTACTGATCCACCGTCATGTTTCCTTGCACTAGTGTGGCGAACTCCATAGCCTTCCTCTGTTTGACCGACTCAGGAAAGAAACGGTCATCAAACTCTGTTTTAAATTGTTCCCAGGTAGGAGTTACATTTTCTTCAAGCTCTTGTCTTAGCAGCTTCCTCTTCGTATCCCACCATAGACCAGCTTCCCCTTGCAATAGGTGACCATTATATTGTACTTTTTGCATCTCTGTGCACTCGCTGATTTCAAAGGTGCATTCCAAATTCATAATCCAGCGGTCTGCTTTCATGGGTCCTTCGGTCCCCATAAAGTTTGGCTACTGATAGACCAGGAATTTCTCATAAGGGCATCCTGATGTTTCTCCTCCAGTATTTGGATGACATCGGCTCTGTTCCATCTGGTTTTTTATCAATTCTGTCATCTGGTGGATAGCTTCTGATGCAAACCAAAGAGCTGAACATTTTGATCGTACACGTGGAAATGGAGTTGAATTTGCACAAGACCCTTTGTCACTTCCTAGTGGCCCAATTACAAGACTTAGAGCCAAACGTTTCAAGAAAGCATTAAATGGGCTAATCCAAGATAATTGGGCTGATTCCAAAAAAACCAAGATGGGCTCAAATAATAATCAAGGCTTAGTCCATGTCATCAAAGCAATTGAAGAGATTAATTAGCATGCAAATTCGTAACCAGCATGGTCTGACCATTAAAGAGCATGAATTTGTTGAGTTTCTAGGATATTAAATAGGAGAATGGACTTGGTCTTGGTTGGGCATGTTAAATACATTAAATGTAGTCATTTAGTTGTTTTTAGGTGCTTTTAGAAGTCCAGGAGTCCTAAAAAACATGGGGACTTGTTTAGGTTAATGTTTGTGTTGTTTTTAAAGCTGTAATTATGACTTTTGCCTATTCTTGGGGGATTGTTCCAAGTATATAGGGGGTATTTCGAATCTAAAAGGGGACTTTTGATAATTCAGAAAATTACTTTCATTGAGAGGTCTTGTGTTCCTCTTGGTTCTTAAAAAGAACTCTTTGAACTTATCATGTTAATCTTGTGGCATTCAAGCAATCAAACTTATCACCTTGAATCCTTGAGAGATTCTTAGGTTTTCTTGATGTGGCTTTTTCAATCCTTCGTAGTCTTGGTTTTCATCTATTTAAGTGACGGGTCAAGGCTCAACAAATATTGCTTCACGATCTTGGGGTTCCAAGCTATCATTGTTGTCAGGTTTCATCACAATTGTTGGTGGAGTTCGTATCATTTTGGTACCAGAACTTTGGTTACTTTTGACTATCTTTTTTTTTTTCCTGTTCCTTGCTTAAAAAAAAAAGAGAGTGCAGAAATTCGTTTTTTTTCCAAGGGGCTGTCAGAATTCTTTGTTCCTAGAGCTGCTAATATATATACTTTGTTCTTAGGGTTTTGTGAATTCTTGTGTGTTTTTTTTTTTGAGTTCATTGTTGCTGTTTGTGATTGATTAAGTGAGAAAAGAAAAGAAAAAAGTTCAAAAAAAAAAATCGTCCAGAAAAAAAAGAAAAAAAAAAGAAACTAAAAAAAGAAGAGTACCCGATTCCAGTAAAAAAAATCCTACTTTCAATCTTGTTTCTCACCTTATTCAAGTTCTTGATCTATTTGATGAGTTTTGGTTGTTTCTCATTTTTGAATTGTTGCTGGATTATTTTGAATTAGTTTCTTGGAGTTTGATTAAGAACTAAAGAAGACACAAAAGAGTGGAAAAAGGCAAGAGTGTGTGAGACCATATGAGGGTAAAAACTGTTTAGAGTGAAAACACAAGTGCAAGTGTCTTGAGTGAAACACGTGAGGGAGTGTTTGTGAGGATTCTAACTTTGTTTTGCAGATCTTAAACATGTCCAATAATCAAGAAGAAGACACAACCGAAGAATTTTGACAACCGATAGTTCCGAACCTCCAAATGCAAGCATTGTTAGGGGAGATGAAGCGTATGATGAGGGCTGAATTAGAACCTATTCATGCGAGGTTGGATAGGGTAGAAGCAGGAACTCCTAGGGGCCAGCAACAAGACATCCCCAACTAGAGGTGAACTCTCGACCTGACCCGACCCGACCCAAAACAAAGCCTACCGCTGGCCCGTTTGGCTGATTAGTCGAACCTGATGCCCTTATCGGGTAATCGGCATACCCATTTTTTTTTTAACTTTACGGTAAGAAAAATAATTTATTGTTGAGCGGGGATTCACTCCAATTTCTTGATCTTGCAGGTGGATTGAGCTTTTGGGTCATTGTGTTCGTCATTCTACTCGCCGTTGCTGTATATTTTATGAAGAATGAAGGAATCATTAGCTAGAAGTTGCTGCTTTATTCTGTTTGAATGAAAATTTTGTACCAGAACTCCAAAATTGTACCGATTGTCAATAAGCAGTTTTGGCCCTTATTTGAAATTCGTGTAAGTTTCTTGAAAGAAACCCCTTTAAATTAGCAAAAATGGTCTTCCATTTTGTATTTCAAAATGTATGTAACTTTACTTTCTTTTATGCAATCTTCCAAAACGAATATTATAATATACTATATTCAAACGAAACCCATTCTGGATCGCCCCGACAAATAAAAGCACTCAAATGGCAATTAATTAGAGTTAGATTTTGTGTGGAATCTGGTAAATTATGGATGTAAATCGAAAATATGGACACATCACTCAAGAATATAATTTCAGAAGCAAATTGAAAAAATTGCCAATAGTAAAAATTGCACTTCAAATTTTCATTAAAAACTTGAAATCCAAAACTATAACAAGTATGAAAATACAAAACTAGTATAGTGGATGAACTGATATGACAATATATCATAAAAGATTCAAATCATCAACTGATGACTCGAAATTCAAAGAAAATTATAAACAACATGACTCCAAATAATCGACTAAGCAAGTTTGCATCTTCTAATCTAATTTTTTTCTATGAGAAAATGGAATCCATCTCTACTTGGTTTACATTTTTTTGTCCTTCTTCAACCTGAGAACAAGAGTAGCAGTTCTTTTCTATGCATTCTTGCAAAATTCATAAATCATACATTAATGAATAATTGCCAAAATCATTTTTTTTTTCTTTTAAACAACTGGTGCCTAAAAAAAAACTCTAGTGGCTTTATAGCTTTAATGCCCAAACCCTCCTAAAGACGAAAAAGCTTTGACAAAAATTTCTAGTTACATTCATTAGGAATTGAAAAACAATGATATCGTTAGGTAGTAACTAATAGAATCTTATTACAAAAACGGAAAGTCTAGGAATGACGTTCTAGTGATAGGTACTGGCGCTCTTTTAAGTACCTTAATACTGACTTGAGAATACATGTGGCCGACTTTGATGTTCTGATTGCATCACTAAAGCTGATCCTAATTGGGATTAAGGTTCAGCTAAATGTCTTCATTGGAAGATATAGCATAAGAAGCCCAATACCCAAAAATATGCACCAAAATTATATGCTATTAGCTGCAAAGATACATAAAAATGAAACATAGCACTTATCGATACAATTCCATGTTTCTTTTTGGTTAATCAATCTCATTCAAAATATTCTGCAAAGTTATCTCTACATCAAACAAAAAAATTATGTTAAACATATAATTAATTGAAAGGTCTAAAATAAAATATTATTCAAATACGAATCTTACCGGTTTCTAACTTGTAGCTTTCAACATTTTCTATTACATCTTGTGAGTCATAATTAACAGAGGGAGCTTTTAACTAGTTTTGTGTGTAATAAGAGCTTCAACTGTTATTGGGGCTAATGAACTGCAAAATGAATCTAAGACACGGCCTCCAGCACTAAATATAGACTTAGAAGCAACAGTAGATACGGGAATAGCTAACATATCTCGAGCTATTTTGGCAAGTAATGGAAATCTAGCTGAGTTCATCTTCCACCATAGTAAAATATTAAAGTCGGGTGTCATCCGTTCAACACTCTCCGTAAAATACTTATCCAATTCTGTTTGGACTTTTCTACACCCATTGATGATTTATGTTGAAATAACATATCTAATATATTCTCATAATCATCATCACAAAAAGTGTTACTTTGGGTCTCACCTCTACCTACACTTGATTGGCTCTTACTTAAATCTACACTAGATTTTGAATATTTCTTATGCATCTGCTCCAAACATCCTTTTTAAACCACCAACAAGTTCAGATCCTTGCTCATGACCAATAACATTTGTAAAACAAAATTCTAAAACTTCCAATTTGTTGCGCAGATCAAGCATAGCTGCAATGTACAACATTTTGTTCAATTTAATTAAATCCCCCAATACTTGTCATATTTCAACATCATCTTCTCCGATATAAATTTTAGCATAGTGCTCTCACTTCTTGAAAATTTTTTCAAATGGTTATAGATTGCAAATATTTCTTTTATAAATAAATTTGAAGTTGCATAAACTGAGCCTGAAACCCGCAAATTCATGTCATAAAAAGTCTTCAAAAATCGTACAAAAAACCTTGATGGTTTCCCAATCTTGTAAAGTTAGTACTTCACATCCAACCTCATGTAAATATGGGACAAAATCACTATCTTCATCTTGCAACACCTTAAATGCTGCATAATGCTTTAGAGTTGCACTCAACATTAGATATGTTGAGTTCCACCTAGTTGAAACGTCAAGACAAAGAAGTTTACCACCAAGAATATTTTGTTTATCTACACATGACTTGAACTTGTCAAGTCTTGTAGGGGAAGACTTGACATATTTAACTGCATGAAGAATCTTCACAATTGATGTACTAACTTCTGTTAAACCATCTTTGACGATGAGATTCAAAATATGTGTACAACATCTTATATGCATAAGCTCCTTATCTAATACCATGCAATCTCTAAATTTGGCAATTCTTCTCAAATAATTAATGGATGTATTGTTAGCGGATGCATTATCAACTGTAATTGTAAAAATCTTCTTTATGTTTCATTTAAGTATGGATGACTCAATCTCTCTTCCTATTGTGATCCCTTTGTGATTAGGAGCTTTCTTAAAATGAATTATTCTCTTATGCAATGTTCAATCCTCATCAACAAAATGGGCTGTTATGCACATATAGTTAAGATTTTGAACTGATGTCCACATATCAGTTATAATGCAAATCTTATAATTAGATTCTATAAACATAGTTTTCAACTTCTCTTTTTCTAATAGATAAACTTTCATACAATCTTGCATAACAGTAATGTTAGATGGAATTGGAAATCTAAGCTCAACTACAGCCATAAAGTCTTGGAAGCCTTATTTTTCTACAAAATTAAACGGTAACTCATCCTTAATTATTATTTTCGCTATTGCCAACCGTATTTTTTGTTCATTGTACTTAGCAAGTCAACATTAGGACTGCTAGTTGTACCATCTATCCCAGTCCTCCTAGCCCAAGTCTCTTTTAATTAGGGGTTATCCCTTCTAGCCCCAATAGCAGCATGCAAGGCTTTGCATTTTTCAACATGGTATTTCGAAGATGAGTACCTTGTTTTTTAGGATGGCATAATAAAACCTTACCACAATAATCGCATGTGGCTGTGGGCTCATTGGAATCCTCATAATTCCTTATAAAGTATCGTCATACATTTGATCTGCTCATTCTTCTTGGGATAGGAGGGTAAACTTGAGAACTAGTTGCTTGGAAAGAGTTATCCGAAGCTGTAGGTAGAGCGCTATCCAAATGAATAGGTACTGATTCAGACCCAGATGAATGCATAGAAGCATAGGATTCAACTGTAAAAAAAAAACCATGAACTAATTATTTAGAATAAAAGAACCAAACAAAAAAGCTATGAACTAATTGAGTACATTAAACAAAAGTTATTGCAAATATATATATATATACATATATATAAAAAGAAAAGAAAACTGTTCTAAGCTACCAAACATCAAATATAACTACTAACTGAAATGGAAACCATAACTGCTGAACTAAAATGTGAGCAACTAACAGAAATGCGGAAAAATTACTGAACTCAAAAACTACCAAAGTGAGTTGACTACAACTGCATTGTAATGGAAAAATGGATTGCTGAGTCAAAGCTCGAAGATAAATACTGAAATAGAACCAAATATTATACTAGGCAAAAAACTAATGAGATAAGAAAAAAACAAGTTGATATCTCTATAGTTGCTGCTGTACATCTATTTTATCTGATCGCTACATCAAAAGTGAGGAGGCAGTGGTCCATAGGAAAGCTCTCCAAGCATGGCTCGTATTAATTAGTATATTACCCCATGCATCATAGCATTCTTTGACATTTTTTTTTTCGGTGGAAAACACAAAAACAGATAAGTAAGGGTCAAAAGCCTCATGGACTATTTTGTTTCTAAAGAACCAAAAGCTATTCATAACCACAATTGCAAAAATCTGGAAATGATAGTCTTCCTTTTTAGGGATGCCTAAGATTCTAGATGGATCAAGGATGCACTTGATCCATAGACTAGTGTCACTGTTAGTGCAAGAGGAGATGTTCAAAGGTCAAGATGAGTGACACCATAAAATTTTAGAGAAGCTGCAGTTTAAAAAGAGATGAGATTGAGGCATGTTTGGGACCTGATTGGAGGCACAAAATTCTAGTGAATCCATCCTAATTTTGTATTTTAAAGCAAGTTGATATTTCTATAGACTATAAATATACATATAAGACGAAAAAATATGATAGAGTCTAACTCTTATTTAAAATACAGATCAAGGGTGGATTCTTTTCACTAAAAATAATAACAAAAAACATGAAAGCTTATAACAAAAAGAGAACCAAAGTATATATATATATGATATATGTGTATGTAGAAATTATATATATCATATAATTTGAATAATTTATTCAAATTGTTTTTGTTATAAACAGAGTAATACTGAAGGAAAGTACTACTTGAAAGCTAGATAGGCAAGCAGCCAACATGAAAGTTTCTGCAGAATTGTCTTCAACTACCTGCCCGTGAATTAAGCGACCATTTCAACCAAAAATAAAAGCAAAGCAATGCAAAACAATGAAGAGAATTAAGCAACCATTTCATCACTAATTAATTACTCTGTTTATGGTTCGTTCTCCCAATAAGCATGCAATATTAATATTATATAAACAAGTTAATTATATGAATCCTGATATTTAGAACTTCTCATTATAATATATATCTTGTGGGTAGCAGAGAAAATTCTCCCAATTGTGAAGAACCATCACTTACTCCTCTGCACCCTACTAGCTATCATAGATGCATAAGACAGATACAAAAACTCATCAAAACCCAAAAATATTGGTGGTCAAAGAATCAAATCTCAAGAATATATCATCCAAACCCAAAAACTCAAGAAAGCGTGACGTACCATAATGAGAAATTGACGAAGAAATGAGAGGAGCAATAGGCGAAGAGATCGAACTGGGGGAAGTAACGGGGCAAAGAAATCAAACATGGAGAAGCACCGAACTGAGAAGAGCAAATGGCGAGTGAAATCGAGCGAGAAAGCGGCAAAGAAATGAATAAGACCTAAGGTTTTGCCTGTCGGCTTATCAGACATTAGCCAAATGTTAACGACCGGGTCGATAGCAGTATCGAAATGCCCCATTTTCGCTTGCATCTAATCAGAACCTTAGTTTTGGGTCGAAAATGGTTCGGGTTATCAGTCATATTGGGTTGACGGTAATTTTGTGCACCCCTATACCCAACGGGTAGCAAGGTGGGTGTGTTCCCTGGCGGAATGTTGAGGAAGAGGCAGTATCAAAACCCTCCAAACTAACGTCGGTCGGTTTGGTCCCCCTTGCCTCGAACCGACTGAGGGTTTATACTGACTTAAGGTACAAAAGATGTCATTTTCCTTAGGGTTTTTACTGACTTCGCTAACCCTCTTTGATTCTCATTTCTCAGTCACTCATTCTCAGCTCTCAACCTCTCACTCTCAGTTTCTTCTTGGCGTTGCTATCCTCCTTTCTAGACTCTCGCCGTCCTCCTCTCTTGCAGTTGCAACTCGTCATGCTCCTCTCACCCATTTTGATACTTTTCTTTTAATTTAAAATCATATTTTTTTTACGTTGTCCAAAATCTCATCTTGCAAATGCAAATTTAGTTCTCGTGTTTATGGGTGCTGGGTGTTCTATAATTCTTGGGTTTCTGATTATCATTTTTACAATTCTTTTGGCCTTGGGGTTTATGGGTCTTGGTTGTGTTGATTGGTTAGGATTTGGGTCGATGGTAATTGACTAATTAGATAGATGTTAAAACGTCGATTATTATATTGGTCGTCCCTCTCATTTCTGAGTCACCTTAAACATCAGATAAATGTTAGGGATAGCCGAGGTGTTAAAGATCTTAGGCCTTTGAAACTGGGGTAAGTAGATGGGAGTTAAGCAATTTAGATATATGTGGGAAGCTTTTGTGAAGATGTAAGATGAGCTTTCATTCACCCATTTCCTACTTTCCAACAATTGCTATATTCTTAATTTACCATTGAATAGAATATAAGAAGAACATGATCTTTTGTTTCTTTGTTTTGTGATGGTGTTGAGATATTTTTATGTTTTAGAAGTTGATTAATAGTGGATCGAACTTCTCGATATGGTATTTTAATAATCCAAGATTCCAAGTACTTTTATATTTGGGATTTAAAGCTATATTGAATCAAGACTGAATCTTTTTAGAAAGCAATTTTGATTCAATATCCTCAAGTTGTTTAATATCTGTCTTGATTTATATGCTGACATAGGAATGAGACTCTTGGGTATAATATATGTAATGATCTACATGCTGACATAGGATTGCTGATTTATATGCTGATATGGGTTTGATTTGGGGGTTACCTTTTGCTTTGTGCTATGTTTGTTTAAATTAGTTGTGATTGTTAATTGTGAATTTATTTTTTTCCATGTTAGATGGATTCCTCGTCAACTCCATGAAATCCTAGAAAATGCTCCTAATAGTAGAAATTGTCCACTTCCTAAGAAAGAGTTGTCAACTGTTGTGACAAAATTTACGCTTGCCACTCAAAGTGGAACGAGATCTCAACTATGAAAGCTCACCTACCTACATGTTCAAAAAATCTTCATAAACATGGACTTGTAGATATGTCGATGTCCACAGCTTATGCTTGGGATCGCACGTAAACTGAAGTGTCGGGGATAAGTAACACAAGGGTACATAACCCTCGTTCATGTCATAAATAAATGCGTGCATCTAACTTACTAGCAATATGCAATAATTATCGCAGTGGAATAAGGTCAAATCGAAAAAAATAAGCAAGAAATATAAAACTTGCCAATCATCATATGGTAGAACTAAAAATACTCCAAATAAAAACTTCATAATTATACGTCACTTTGTATCAAGTCCAGCAAAAAGCTCTTTTTGTTTTCAAAGATTCTCATGAGATGAGATGAGATTAAAGTTAAAAAAAATATTATTGTAATATATATTTTTAATGTTAGTGTTGTTTTGGAATTTGAAAAAATTGAATTTTTTATTATATTTTGTATAAGAATTTAAAAAGGTATAATGATGAGTTTGAAATGTATTTTGAGTTTTGGTTTAATCTCTATAAGCAAACAAGTTGGGCCTTGTTTGTTTACAAGAATGAGATCAAAAATTCAAATATATCTCAAATTCATCGTTACATTTTTTCAAATTTTCATACAAAATATAATAAAAAATTTAACTTTTTCAAATTCTCATACCACTTTTTCAAACCTCTATACAAAACTAATATTAAAAAAATATCTTACAACAATATTTTATTCCTTTTTTAATTTTTATTTTATCTCATTTCATCTCATTTCTGAAAACAAACAAGGCCAAATTCCCAACATAAGGGAAAATACAACTTTTCCAAGTTTACAAAATATAAAATCATCCAACACCAAAAAGGAAATGGCCCCGTTACCCCTTCCTAAATTATGAGTTCCTTCTTAACCTCCCTGTACCCAGGTCTAAAACAGAAATGCTGTGATAACCCGTATTTTTAAGTATCCGCTGAATTTTCATTGTGGCATGATTATGTTTCTTTAAAATCATTTTAAGGAATCTTTGGATATATGTATGTAGTTTTTACATTAGAAGGTTAGGACGGTTTGGTACAAATGTGGCTTGTTTTAAGGTGAAAAAACACATAACCTGAGATCTCGTTCGACTCTTGCTTGATGTCTGGTTCGAGCGAGATACAGGGAAAGATTTGATGTCTTTTGATAGAACGACCATAACTTGCTCATTTGATATCCGATTTAAGTAATTCAAGAGGCTATAGAAAGTTAAGAGGAATATCTATAACTTTTATATTTGAGTTTTAAGAGATATAGACTTAATCAAATATGGAATAGAGACTGAAGTGGCAGATCTGAATTGGAGATAGATAGGAATTGATTTTGAAGTTGACTAAGGACTTTGAATAAGATTAAGTCTTTGAATTATTTTCTCAATTATCCTAAGATCTAGACAAGTGTGTAGAGATGTGGAAATTGAAGAGAATTTATCTAGGAAATTCCATGTAAAATAAGAAGGATCGTCTTTCAAACACTTGGTGTGCCCGAATTGGTGCTCTCGGACTGATCTGTCGACTTTTAGTCGAAAAATTATAATTTGGTCATATGAGCTCCAAATGAAGTGATTCTAGTTCCTATAGAACTTTAAGAAGTATATCTAGAACTTTTATATTTTTTTATTTTTGAGGATAAGGAATGGATCAAGGAAGAAATCTGGTGTGAAGTGGATGACCTTGAGTTGAGTCCAATTGGTAACCAACTTTAAAGAATTGTATTATATTCAGCCAAGTGATGAAAATTATGATTGACTATCAAATTTTCTGAAGTTTTGACATGTGTGGGAACATGTAAAAATTTGATAAGAATTAATCTAGAAGCTAGAGTTGACCCAATGACATGGAGTAACCTGAGAGACAGAAATCTGCCTGAATATGTCCAAATCTAACTAAATGAGTTACAAACTAAAGTCTATCCTAACCAAATATCTAAATGGCCTTCTAGAATATGTCAAGTGGTGTCTTAGAAAGTGTAACAAGTGACCAAATGGATAAGAGAAGGGGTGGGAGACATTAGCTACAAGAAAGGATTAGAATGACTTGATACATGCATGGTTAGGTGAAATCCCAACTCAAGCATATGTCATCTAATATCTCTTCAACTATTGATCAATTTTGGCTAACTAAAATGACTTAATATTAGCCATTGGATGAAGAGTTTTACTGCCAAGCTTAAGATTTTAGGGATTTAGACTTAATCATTTGGTTTTGAGGGTTAACACCTCATTCTCCAAAGCATGTGGGTAACTGGTTGCCTATAGTCATCTCTTCTTCTCATTTTCTTCTAAAGGGTCGACCACCCTCCTATATATATGTGTGTGTGTTGGAGAGTATAACCCTCTTAGGTAAAGTAGAATACACACCCAATTAGAGAGAAAATCAAAGAAGAATCCTCTATAAACCATTGAACCTTCAAACATTACCGCTAAAGGGAGTGATCTTGAGGGAATCCTTGCAAGGACTTAGTTCTATCGTCCATACAAGTTTTGGAGAAATTAATAAGTATATAATTTAACCTAATCTTGGCATAGAATAAGTAAATTGATGATTAAATCATATTTGTTGTTGGTTGGAGTTTAAACCTTGGTTATATAATGTAATTGAAATTCATTGTGTCTTGGATGAGATTTTGTTATGGTGAAATGCTATGAAAATTAGAAGAACATAGATTTATGTTTTAACAAGTAAAAATAAGACTTATGTGAAAGGATTGCATGATTTAAACTAAAAAATCCTATCCACTGTGACCTTGCTCGACTCTCTCTCGACCTACGGATCGAGCGAAGAACAATCTGAACCCTTCGCTTGACCTTGCTCGATATTCTACTCGAACGAGTTACAATCTGAGACTTCACTCGACTCTCACTTGATACCTTGCTTAAGTGAGAGACAACTCGAGATTTCGCTTGATGCTTGTTCGATACCTTACTTGAGCGTGATACCCTATTTATTTAAATTTGGGACTTTTCCTTGGATAAAAGTTGATGATTCAATAAAGAAGAATTATGTGTGTGATATAAGTGTATTGCCTGATTTGAATGATAAGTGTTGCATTGGGAACATAGCATAAGGTTTAAACTCGATTACATGCATATTCCATCCTGTGGTAGGTTTTAAGAAAATGGGCATGGTATATATTTAAGAAAATAAGAAGAAGAAATGAACAACTAAGAACAAGAGTTATAAATAAGTTAGTTACGTCATGACGGGGACGGTAATACGTAACGCCCGTATGACTGACATGCCGACAGGGACGGCGATATGTAACGCCCAGGAGACTAACATGACTAGTGGGGACCGCGATACGTAATGCTCACTATGTTAAGTATGTTTCGTGTCATGATGAGGACGGCGAGATGTAACGCTCGGATGACTGATGAGTTATATGCGATCGGACGACGATACGTAACATCCGTCGAAGATAAGAGATAAGTAAGAACTGACAGGGACGGCGATATGTAACGCCCATCGATGATAAGAAATAAGTAAAACTCCCAAGATCAAGAAATAAGATGAAAAGTATAAGTTTTAAATATATGACAGTAAGATCTAAGTTTGCATGAGAAGAATGGTCATTGACATTCATAAGTCTCATAAAGCATTTTCATAAGTTATATGTCTGTGATCATTGCTATGTATGATGATTGCTGATGTTATCTATGCCTTATTTCGTTAACTGTGTAGTTACTAAGATTTCGTATAAATCTCATTCTTTTAAGTTTTATCAATCATTCCTTATTAAATGATAGATGTTGTTGCAGGATTAAACATATTAATTACAATGAGACTCAAACAGCAAGGGAGATTTTGAGGTATCTTGAGGGTCCTACAGAATACTCCTCTCTGGTTGAGATAATCTCATGTACGTGATCAAGTGAATAGTAAGATTACTGGATGACGGCGGGATACGATATTATGTTTTAAGAAAGCTAACTGGCTTATTTAAGTCTTAGATACAATATATTTTTGTAAATGTGAAGTTATGAAGGTTATAATTTTATTATGCCATGTGATCTATTTATGCAAAAGTTGAATCTCTTTGCATATATTGGAAATTTACCTCTTTCCGCTGTATTTTGCATTGCATTTATAGTAAGTTTAGATGCATGTATGCTGTTTCTTACAATTATGAAGGGTAGGTAGCCCTGTGTTGCTTCGAAGAAAAAGAATAAGATCTTACCTTCATGCAACCCTTCAACCAGCGCAGAGGTGCAGGTTGATCGAGGCGAAAAATCGGGGCGTTACAAATGACCTAAACTTAGACCATGTCCCTGCTGGACACTTATCCTTGATGGCGAGGCATAGGAACCCGTCTGTCCTTATAACTAGACAACACCATACAGGTCACTGCTTTTTTGGCATCCTAAGCGCTAGGCTTGTTCATCCGGGCGGGGTTGTACCCGGCCCGGTTTAAAATTTCATTTATTTTATAATACTTTTGATTTTTTTTTTAAAAAATGTTTAAGAAAATTTCGAATCCGAAACCCGGATAAACACCCCTACTAAGCGCTCTCATCCGCATCTTAATTATAAATAGATCATACAAAAAGGGGGCCACTTCGTCAAAAAGAGAATACTCCGTCAGACCCTCAAGGATCCAAGGAGTGTCTTGAGAAATCTGGCTCCTAGAGTCCATCTATACCTGCAATATTTTTATCATTCTATAAAAGAATGATAGTTAAAAATCAAAGGTGAGATTTTGAAAAATCTCAGTAAGTACACAGGTAACATAACCAATACATCACAGGCACATATAGGTAAATACCGAAAACAAATGCATACGTTATGAATGTGAGATTTATGATGCGACTTATGCACATGCAAGTTCATAAAGGGACTTTCATATCGTTCACTTGCTTTGAAACTTATGACTTATGCGCATGCCTTTTTTCATAAAAAGACCTTCATGTTTCATAAACTTCTTTGACACATTTTCAAAACTTTTTGTAAACTTTTCGTGTCTTTCTTAGAATTCAAATCATTAGACGCCATTATTCTTGTTCATATCATTTTTAGGCTTGTAGCCTTTCTTGTCATGACTTTTCATATTGGATACCTCACAGTTTTCCTATGCATTGTGTGCTCTCTACTAGTTACCACATTACGCTACAACTATTTTAGTCGAGGTGACTACGTCATAAACATATTCTTATGGCAATGCAAATCACCCTCATCGTCCTTGGCACCCACTAACTTTAGGTGTGACCACGCTCCATAATCATTTAAATAGGAACCATTCGTGGCCTGTCGACTATTCTTCATCGACCTAGGAGTTTTACTTAATTTTAGTCACTCCTGAGTGAAAAGGAGAGTTCCACTGGGATAATATCTCGCCCCAACCTTTGAGATTCTTATAAAATTAACTCATTTTCTTTTGAAAAACATTTTAACCCAAAAGGTATGGAACTCATGACTTGAATGAACATGCATGCAACACTTTGAATTTCTTATGCAAAACCAGTAGTTCATGAAGCATGTGAGACATATATTTTCCAAACCATAACTTGTACATGCATGGTATGTGAACATAAATGTTTTTCAAACATGTCTTACACATTTAACACAAAAGAGAGTCATTCAAACAACTCTAACCCTAGAAAAAGGGAAGGGCTGAATTATTCTAGGGGTTCAAACACTAGATCTTTCTTATCTTTTTCTTCAATCCACTTAAGCATTATTCAAAGAGCAACCAAAAACTAAGACATGGTCTAGACATAGGATAGCCGAAACCTCAAGATGCTTAACTATTGTACTTCCATATTTATCATAACATGATTCCCCACTTCAAACTAAGCGCATACACGAAACTATTCTTCCGAGAAATCAAAGATTCATGCTCTTATAAATCACTCAATGTCTTAAATCATCATCATATATCAACCAAAAGTTAAAAGCTTAAGGTTTCTCCTTGTAACTTACCGTAGCCAAAACCCATAGGCTTCAAAAATAAGTTTTTTGTCACTTAAGCATGTCATACCATTACATCACATGCACTAGCCAAAAATACCATAGCATAATCTTTACATTCTTTTAACAAGTAATCACTATATTTCATTAAATCTCTTTGGTCAAAATCCTAAGATATCATCTTGCAAAGCATAGAGAAAGTATGATAAGATTATCAAATAAACAAACCAAACAATAAAGCAAAGTAAACACAACAAGTTCACACTACATATACAAAAATACTAAGGTTAAGTTAAGAATGCACTTACAAATCTCCCAAGTATAAGACAAGCGAGAATCTGAAAAGAACATACAAATAAAACAAGATTAACTCTAGGAAATCTTAGCTTAAAATCGAAAGCTTGTTTTGCTAAAAAGGGAATTGTTCGGTTTTCAAGAAAACCCATTTTTCTCAAAAACATTCTAGCTTTCATTTTTGTTTAAGAAGGACTAAAAGCTTTGATTTTTCATAGGAGTTCAAGAAAAGCTAGAAAACATAAAGCCTTTGAAGAATACACTTAGGTTGCTAGAGAAATGTTGTTTGGGTGATGAGAAAATGTAGAGAAAAATGGAGAGAGTGGGGAGAATGAGATGGCCAAAGTCTTGGAAAGGATGAGGGAAAAAGGAAAGGCCATAGTTGGCCATGGCATGTCTCAAAGCCTAGAGCACTCATCTCACCTAGTGATTGATTGACACAAGAAAGAGCATGAGTGACACTTGAAAGACTCCTATCTCAAGTGATGGATTGATGCCTAGAAAGTACACCCAAAAGATTTGGTCTTATCTAGGCCTAGCCAAAAACTCTCAAGGAGGTCACTTCAGTTTGCTTGCAAGTTACTCATCTTATCTCTTGTCAATCACTTTCCAAAGGATTTTCTTACACAAATCCCACTTGTCAAGTGAAGAAGTGGGGCTTACTATGAAAACTCAAAGTGTGGCAATTGGCTCCCCCCCCCGGCCTTTCTTCTTCTCCACCAAATCATTCTCTGTCAAATCCCAACAAATATTCATATGTCACTTGTCATATTCTTTTCCAAGATATATCTCACACTTAATCTTCCCACATCATCCTTCTCTCTTCTCTAAAAATCTTCTTTATTGGGAATCTAAAATGGTAGTCCTCTAAGTGTGCCAAGTGTCCCATGTGATCTTCACCAAATCCTAGGTACTCATTACCTAAGGCATGGCGGTTGAGCCTTGAGCCAACATATTGGGTTTACTATATTCTTCTTCCAAGAAAGGCCTAAGTTTGATCTACACCTCTCTATAAAAATAAATATATTAAAACATAATATTCTCTCCAAGTGTATGCAAGAATCCCAATAGGACAATGAAAGTCCAGGTTGTCACATCCTCCCCCTCTAAAAAAACTTTCGTCCTTGAAATCAATAAGCAACATCCTAAACACACAAGATTGAATCAGAAAAGAACTTCTATACCTCTAGCACTAGTAGCTGTCGATTCCTCTGAAGAGGAGTAGGATGGTTCGTCATCTTCCATTGTCACTAAATCCTGTGAGAAATAAAATATTGCATCCATGTTCGAATCATAGTACATATTAACTTTCATCTCATAGAGCTTGTGCATAATCTCTGATTCTGTCTCCTTGACAGGTTGACCTTCCTCTCACTGTTGAATGTGATCATCGGAAGTGCCTGAAATCTCCAAAGGTTGTAAATTGTCATCATTCACTTCTCCTCGACTAAGTTGGTGCAAGTGCTCTCTCTCTAACCTTAGCCACTTGCATGGCGGTTACAGCTCTTCATGCGGTGGTAACGTGCATCGAAAAACAGGGTTCCCTTGACAACTTACGTCCATTAAATGGGTACGGTGCCACTTATACCTATCTAATCTTCTAAGTCATTTTGCCCTCAAGATTTCTTGCCTCCTAAGGTGAATTTTGCGCCTACGCTCCTTTCTTTCCCTCAACTAAGCTACTGACGAAACAGACATGCATGACGTTCTTCTAGTTCTAGTCATCCCATGCTTAAGGCCGAATGATAAATTACTACGGTTTCTAAAAGACAGCAAAGAAGCCAGAAAAAGAAGAACAACAAACATAACTATACAATCAATGAAACGTATACATACATATATATATAAATATCCATGACGAGGTTTCAAACAAAGAAACATTACATAACCAGTTTACAGACAAATGAGGATAATTAGCCCTCATGACGTCTTCACGTTCCCATGTCGCTTCCTGAAAAGCAGGATTGTTCTAGAGTACTTTTAACTAGGGAAATTTTGCAACTCTAAGGTTCTTGCTCCTTCCGATCTTCAATTCGCGTTGGCCATTCTTCGTAGGTTAGGTTAGGGTGTAACCTAAGATTGCCTGGATCCATCACTGTCACTGGTCTTTCACCAAGGCTCTTCTTCAAGCAAACACATGAAAAACATTGTAAACTCCTTAGAGACTCTTTGGTAAAACCAGGCGATATGCTACTGCCCCAACCTTCTCTATAACTTCATAGGGTCCAACGTATCGGGGACTTAGCTTTCCTTTCTTACTGAATCGCTCTACACCTTTCATAGGTGAGACCTTAATGTATACCCAGTCGCCTACTGTGAATTCCAAAGTTCCTCTACGCCTATTAGCATAGCTCTTTTGTCTACTTTGTGCTGTCCTCATTCTATCTGGTATCAATTTCACCTGTGTTCTGACTTCCTGTAGGTATTCGGGTCCCAACACCCTACTTTCACCAACTTCGTCCCAATATAAGGGTGACTTACATTTCCACCCATATAAGTTTTCATATGGTGCCATCTGAATAGTAGCCTGAAAATTGTTGTTGTAGGCAAACGCAATCAACGGTAAAAGACATTCCCAGTCACCATTTAAATCTAGCACACAAGCCCACAACATATCCTTCAATGTTTGAATAGTTCGTTCCGTCTAACCATCAGTTTGGGATGATAGGCACTACTAAAGTTTAAATTGGTACCCAACATCTTCTGTAAGCTCTGCCAAAAATGAGACGTGAACCTGGGGCCTCGATCCTAAACAATTGTCTTGGATACTCCATGCAGACGAACTATTTCCTTAATATAAATTTGTGCTAACTTTTCTATCAAGTCTGTGTTCGCTATAGGTAGGAAATCAGCACTCTTTGTTAATTTGTTGACTATTACCCAAATCGAATTCTTACCTACCAAAGTCCTTGGCAATCCTATCACGAAATCCATGGATATATTTTCCCATTTCCATTTTGTAATTGGTAATGGTTGCAATTTTGCTATTGGTCGTTGGTGTTCCGCTTCCACTAATTGGCACACCAAACACTTAGCCATAAAAGTAGCGACATCCTTCTTGATGCCTTCCCACCAAAAAGTTTCATTCAGGTTTTGATACATCTTGATACTACCAAGATGGACTGTGTAGGGAGTGCAATGAGCTTCCCTCATAAGCTTATTCAATTCTGGATTATTAGGAATCACTTTCCTTTTTCTAAAGTATATTAGTCTGTCATCTGAAATCGTAAAATACAAAGACCCTTTTTTTTCGAGTAATTGCTGCCAAATCCTTTCTAACTTAGTGTCCTTATGCTATACTTCCCAAATCTCTTCTTCTGTCAGAGAAACGACCTCTTGTACTACTGCCAACGTAACATGTCTTGGCTGATTTCCAATCAGCAAGTCTCGCATTACTGACTGTATCAAAGATTTTTCCATTTGAGCCTTCCGACTTAGTGTGTCAGCCACTACATTGGCTTTTCCAGGGTGGTATTTGATCTCACACTAGAAGTCTCTTATGGTTTCAATCCACCTTCTTTGCCTCATATTCAGGTTCTTTTGACTAAAGAGGTACTTGAGGCTATTATTATCTGTGTACACTTCACATCTTTCTCCGTATAAATAATATCTCCAAATCTTTGATGCAAACACCACAACCGCTAATTCCAAATCATGAGTGGGGTAGTTTCGTTCATGATCTTTAAGCTGTCGGGATGCATATGCGACTACTCGCCCTTCTTGCATTAGTACGCATCCCAAACCCATTTTTGAAGTGTCACTGTAGACCACATACGGCTTGTGAGATTAGCAGGGCTAATACTGGTGCTGGGTTTCTATCATCTATATGGTAGATAATATTCAGTCAAAGCTTTTATGTTAGTTTATAAAATTTTGGTGCAAATTTCCTTACATTTTCTGGGTATGAAGTATTGTGACTAGTATACTTGGAGAATTATATGGAAATGCTGCCATAATTTTGACCAATATTAGAGTTTTAGATAGAGTATATATGCAATATAGATGATAGTCTCTCGAATGGGTTAGGACCATTTGGCTTATCAAAGTAGGGTTATGAGGATATCAAGCTATTGTTATTGATGATGTTTATGAAATGAATTATGTTGTTTTAATAGACAGTGGACAAGTAACGAAAATAAAATGGAAAAAAGTTGGATACTATTGAGAGAAAGACTTGGGCGAGGCTATACGGAGTATGTAGAGCTTATGAAAGGCAGTACTGACAATCGCGATTTTATAAGATGTTTGTACAAGAAGTGTAAAAACTTGTACATGGCAAACCATTTCTTTTAAGAGTTAGATTTGAGAGTCATTTCAATTCGATGGAGAAAACTGGTGTCGAAATCGATATGGACGATACAAATGTGACCGTTTTTTATGATAGTGATGATAATTGAGAGAATATGATTAAGATGTTAAGGGATATTGGCGTAGGCATGTTTAGAGTTTGGGATAGAGAAGGAACATCTTCATAATCTTTACGAGATCAAATCGAAATTATAAAAGTGAACAAATGGGTGTCTCATCACAATTTTATGTATTTTTCCAAACAGTATGTCTAATGGGTGTACAAGGGGACTATGACCGGTGTGGTCGAGATTTTGATAGAGTTCGATGATATGTCCTGAATAACTATGCAGAAATTGAGCACTACTTGAGGTTAGTAATGAATTTATGTATCAATTAAGCTCTGAATACACAAATCATATGAATATAATATTTTTGTAGAAATTAATATTTCACATAATAACTCGCAGTGAATATTTACAACTACTTAGTTTTGGTGGTGTAGCTGATGTAGAAAAGAAGCATGAAGAGGAATTCACATTGTGGTTTCAACATACGGTATTATTAAAAAATTAATATGAACTCTATTGATATTTAATATTATACTAAATATATTTATTGATCTAAGTTCTATCAAAACATGTTGAAAATTCCAAAGAGATTTCATCAGAACTTTATGCATTAGCATGTGGTCCAGGCAAGATGGTCAACCAATACTTGGGGTGTTTGGTGCGTCAATATAGATTTCACATATGTGATAGAGAATGATAAAGAAAAACTCAAAATTGTGGGGTTGCATTTTAAGGGAGCCATGGGGATGATAATATTGACTTATATGGAATTGTAAAAGATATTATAGGGTTAAAGTATATGGGGGTTATATTGCTTGGTTTTTTAGATGTACTTGATGGGATATTTCAAATTCTAGGGTGGGAGTGCGTAAAAATAAAATTTTTGTTAGTTTGAATACATCTCAGACCTAGTACGAGGATGATTATTTCATTATCGCCTGCCAAGCGAACTAAGTTTTTTATTTAGATGAAGACTTTGATGGTTTGATCAATGAAGAAGCATATCAAGAAAAAAAAATCAGGGATCAATCTATTTGTTGAGCTAAGTCTATATTACATGATCCTAATGTGTAAAGAAGACGTTGCTCCAGATGTGACAACCAAGATTTTCCTTTATTAGAATAGTTATAGTTATTTTGAAAATTGTTTTAGCTCAGTTGTAAGAATTTCTTGGATATATATTTGATATGCATATTTGAATTTTCTTTAGCATTAAAAATAGAAACAAATTATAGAAATTCTTTATGGTATTTTTTTTAGGTAAATAAAAAGAGAAATTTAGTTGATAAGTCCTTTGAAAAGTCAAGGAAAATTGAGAAAGAAATCAAGGGATACCAAATGGTAAAATTGGATTGTGTAGATTTCAGGCAGTTTTATCTTCTTTTGGTAAACCAAGCATAACTCACTCATTTGATCTTCAAATAAGATGATTCAAGATGCTATGGAAATTTAAGAGAAATATATAGAATTTTTTATGTTTTGAGTTTTTAAATATATGGACAGTATCAGGGACTAAACCGAGTATGAAATGGGTGGGCGTGAGAAGGATTTAAGTGGAAACCAACTTTGTGTCTGATTTTGTAAGATATTTTTCTACTACATATGATACCTTGCCAAGTGTAGGGGCAAGTGGTCCAATCTCAGGACAAGAGATAACTAATCCTAAAACTAGAAGGAAAGTGAAACAAAAAGAATTGGCTAGCAAATACCTAGTGTGCTCGGATTGGTGCTCACGGATTACTCCAACCAATTTCAGTAAAATAAGCATATTTTTCTCATTTGATCCCGGAATTTGGTGATTCTAAATTCTATTGATCACTAAGATGATGATATAAAACTTTCATGTTTTAACTTTTTGGATAATCGGATTAGATCAAGACTTATTTGGGCTGGAAGTGGACGGACCTGAAATGGACAAAAACTGGAGTCTGAGAAGGAAAAGTACCACCGCCTTACTATTAGGGCCTAAATCTGATTGGTTCTCTTCAAATTTAGCATCTTAACATGTGTAAGGAGGTATAGGGCATGTGGAGAAAGACTTTTTAGAAGGATAATTAGCATAAAACCATGAGGGAATTATAGGAGGAATGAATGGAAGGAAATCTGTTAGGACCTAACTAAGCAAGCTACCAAGCCGTAGGATTTATCTTCTATATTAATACAAGTGTCTTCCTAGGAGGTTAAACAAGTGGCAAATTGGGAGATATAGCTCTGGAAGTATTGGTTGCCCCCTGGAGAACCCAAGTAGCCGATGCATGCATGGTGGGAAAATATCCAGCTACGTTCAACTATTTACCTCCATGTGTTGAAATTTATCTAGACCATTAATCCTTTTAAGCTTCTAAATGGCACAAAACAGACCCTTGGATGGAGATTTTATCAATCAAACCTAATCTATAGTGATCATGAGGGCTAACAAGAGGTTAGCCACGTCACACACACACAAGGCAAAAGAGGGAAGAGAGAAACCGAAATGACTTGAGCCTTACACCCCCTTTTTAGTAGCCCCTCTCTAGTATAAATAGATGGATCTCTCCTACTTCTCTTTTAGGGAGAACACACTGTCAAATTAGAAAAAGAAAAAGGAAAACTCCTCCCAAAGATCACTACATCACCTAAACACTAAAATGAGAATAATTGACTGTTTTGAAGGGAAAACTTGCAAGAGTTTTGTTAAAACACCAACTCGAACTTAGGAAAAATTTGTAAGTATACTATTTAACTTAATCTTGGCATGGAATAAGTGACTAGATTATGTTTGTTACTTGTTTGAACCTAAACTTTGTTTATATGTTGAAATGAATCTATTACATTTTAGATTAGTCTTTGAACTTAAACTTATAAATATATTCTATTTTGATATATGAAGAACTTTATGTGAAAATAAGAGACTTTGGTTTTAGAAAAAAATGAGAAAACAATCCTAGTGCATTTTAACCTTAATAGGATTTTTGGTTTTATATTTTATTTAATTGGTTTTTAATTATCTGGATGATATTTTAATAATTATGAGGTGTTTAGAAACTCTAGTTTACATGAAAAATTCTCAAGAATCATCATGCTATAAATTAGTGAAGAATTAAGAAAACAACATAGTTAAGTTTGAATTTTTTTTAAGCTAAGGGAAAATTTAGTATTTTGTAATTTACTAGTTTGGCTTTGTTTAAATGAAAGAAAAAAAAAGGTTTGAAACTATAAGGTTCAGCCAGCCATGATTTTATATTTTGTTTAAATTATTTAAGCATTATTTGTTGTGTTTCGACATTATAAGATGATGTGACGTAAATATATTTGCACAATGCATGTTAGTGTGATATGTATATACATGTTATAAGATACATAAGGACATGAGATATGCATGTTAAAAGTCAAAAGTTGTGGTCATGTTGCATTTTGTCACCTGCGTCTCGTTATAAGTCATGACATCAATATTAAAGAAATTATGATAATAAAACTTTATAAGAACATTATAAGACTAAAGTCACATCATGACAAGGATGGCGATACGTAACGCTTGTATGACTGACATACCGACCAGGATGACGATACGTAATGCCTATCATAAAATAAGAATTGTGTCACGACAGAGACGACAATACCTAACGCCTGGACGACTGACGTAACTAGCGGGGACGGTAATACGTAATGCTCGCTATGTTAAGTATTTTTTGTGTCATGACGGAGACGGCAATATGTAACACTCGGAAGACTGACACGAGATTCGTCATAACGGGGACGACGATACAAAATGTCCAGACGACTAACGAGTTATATGTATGGCCAAGCTGATGCGTCATGCTATGAGAATCCGGCTGGGACCGCGATATGTAACGCCTATCGAGATTATGTAATAAGTAAGGCCCACAAGATTAAGAAAGAAAATAAAAGTAAATAAAAATTTTAAGTATAAGATGGTGGATCTATGTAAGAGTATAAGTCTGTATATAAAATGTGGTCATCCATATGCATGAGTCTCATAAGGCATTCATGAATCATGTGTTAAGTTAATTCATCATGATATATGTTATTTTATGTTAATAATATGCTCTGATAATGCCCTTAATAAGTTATTTGTGTACTTACTGAGATTTTTTGGAAATCTCACTCTTTTAATCTTATTTATCATTTCGTATGGGATGATAGATGATATTGTAGGAATAGGTAAATTGTCATGAGATCCAGGTGTTACTAGAGATTCTGAAGTACTTTGAGGGTTATGTAGAATATGCCTCTCTTGATTGGATGATCTATCATGTATGTGAGCAAGTGAGATAACAAGATTTCAAAATGGCAGAGAATTATATTATGTGTTTTGAGAAAACTAATTGGGTCATATAAATATTTGATACAATATGTTTATGTAAATCTGAAATTTTTAAGGTTATAGTTTTATTTCTACCATGTGATTTAATTATGCAAGAGCTATACTTCTTTGCATAAATACGGATATAAACTCTATTCTACTGCGAAATGCAACACATATATTAATAAGTTTAGGTGCATGCATAAAATTTTCGACACGTACGAGTATATAGCCTAGTGCTACCTATCATAACACTTTATTTTACGTTAAAATCTCCATTCCCACCCCCACACATAGTCGACTCTCTTGCACATGATTAGCCGGCCATCAATGGTGGGCCAACATCACCAGACCCAAAATTATGTATTTTGTCAAATTATGGTATTTAACGCATGAGTTAATATATATTTACTAAATTATATACATTTGTTTTAATTGCTATACATGTAGCTGTCATATGCCAACATCGAGGGTGAGACACTACAAGGGGTGTCTACATAGAGAAAGTAAGAAAAATGGGTAAAATTAAAATTGATATATTATAGGGTCACATTAGTAGGCATAGTGATTCAAGCCTGATTTTCCTACTGGGTTAACGTTCTTCTAGATGTGAAAAGTTGCATAAACAATTGTTGCATTATAATGAGCTACATCCTATGAAACTAAGTATACATTAAATTTAAAACTAATTATATTTATACTAATTACTTATAATTTTTTTCAAGAATGAGTTTGATCTCGATTTTAATAGGCGAGAGCATTGAAAAGCAGTTGAGGAAATGATGTCGAATGCATTCTGGAGGTACAAAGGTCGGTTCCCATGAACACTACGCCCAGTTCAGCATTGTGGCAGAGGTGCGCCAAAATCCAATCCAAGTAATACCACCAGCTGAGTGGGAGAATGTTTGTGATTTGTTTGAAGATTTTACTTATAAGGTAATATCACATTTATCTTTTTTTTTTTAATAGAAAATGATAGATGTATTAGAATTTGAAACTTATAATATATATATATTTAGCAACAGAGTGCTGTGAGCAAAGCAAATAGATCAAATTTAAAGATACACCATCGTGTGGGTTCCGGTATTTTTATTGTTTACACAAACAAATGGCCAGTGGTATTAGTTCGGGTATCATATTAAAATATACACTTCTCTTATTCAGGTTCTAATATAGTTTTTATTTTTCAACAAGATAAAAGTTTTTGTGCCTTTAATATGACCCAATTATATGCTAAAACACATAAAAATCGTGATGATGTTTCAACCAGTCCTTAAATTGAGGTAAATTATGTAAGTTTAAGTATATTAAGTCAAGTTTAATACAATATTCTTATTATTTGTACTACTAACTTTAATGATTTTTTTTTGGGTGGGAAAAGATGAAATCTCTAAAGGAAGTTAATGCAGATCCATCCGATGAATCATTTGTCAAAGATGTTTGTTGAATCCGAGGTTTCAAGTTTCATGTAAATCTACAAATGGATTTTGATGATAACAAATGAATCCAAAAAAATAAAGGAGTCTCAAGCTCAAGTTGTCCACACAATATAATCAAGCACATCAAGGAAGCAAGCATGAGCAAGAAGGGAACAAGTTCACATTAAAATCATAGAGTAATGTTGTAAATCTCTTAAAAATTTAAAATTAGGATTAAGGCTCAAAATTAATATTTTATCATAAAGCATTAAAATACATTTTCCACATATGCATGAATATTTTGAAAATTAAATTTGAAAATTTTGAAAGATGATTGATTGTCATCTTTCACATGTGCATGACATGATTAAATGTTTGAATTTTGAAAATATTAAGATGATTGATTGTCATCTTTCACATGTGTATGTTTTATTTGAATATTTTTAAAAGTGGTGGATACTTTTCTTGGCTTATGCAAAAGGTAGAGATTTTCTTGACTTATGCAAAAGGTAAAGTGTGCTCCTTTTGTCATATGCAAAAAGTAAAAGATTATGTTTGAAATTTTTGAAAAGTAAAGTGTGCTCCTTTTGTCACATGCAAAAAATAAAAATATTAGATTTGAGATTTTTGAAAAGTGAATGATGATGTTTTTGACATGAGAATCTTTTCAAATTTGAAATTGAAAACTCATTTGCCTATAAATAGCTCACTTGAGTTTTGTAAAATTCACAACAAGAGCTTGCACATCTATTGCTAAGTTTTGCATCATTTCTTCAAAACTCTCATTCTCTCTTTTCTAAAGTTTTGAGCCTTAATTCTTGTTCTTATTGAGAGAAATGTAGGTTGTGTTATATTGTTTCTATCTCACTCATTGAGGAGTGTATTTTGATAGTCTACCTACTATCAACTCTTGTATTTGTAAAAGGGTGTGTATAACCCTTGTATGTGTAGAAGGTGTTCTACACGAGGAATAGTTAAATCACCAAGTGTGAGGTGATTGGAAGTGTAGAAGGTGTTCTACACGGGAAATAGTTAAATCATCAAGTGTAAGGTGATTGGAAGTGTAGAGGGTGTTCTACACGGATTCTTTGGAGCGGTGCTGCTCAAAGATGTAATAGGTTTCTATCTCCACCTAAAAGAGATTGAATAGTGGATTTTGGGATCCTCAAGAGGTAGCTTGAGGCGAGGACGTAGGCAGTGAGGACGTAGGTTTCTATCTCTCTTACCCTTACTCTTTATATTTATTATTGTTTCATATTTTATATTATATATTTGATTTATAATTGTTATTTTTTTAAATACAACTCAATTCACCCCCCTTCTTGTGTTAGTCATCTGGGCAACAATTGGTATCAGAGCTAGTTGATCTGTACTGTTCATACAGACAGATCACTCATGTATACTGCTTTGAAAAAGAAAAATTCTTTTTTAACAAATGAAATTGATATTTTAAGAAAAGAAAGTATTGTTTTGAAAGATAAAAATCTTGAGTTGAAGAAAAAGAAAACTAATTTAGAAAATATTATTGAAAACTTTACGAATGGAAAAAAAAAAATTTGAAAAATTTCTTGGTAGTCAAAGATGTGTTTTTGATAAGGCAGGCTTGAGATATAAACCAAAACAAAAATACAAATCTTATAAAAATTTCTTTGATAATCCTTCTACATCAAAGTCCAATATTCAAAATTCTTTTCATAAAAATAATTTTGTTAAAAAATGATACTATTCTAATCACTCAAGTTCTTCATATATGTCACATGCTATTTGCAATTTTTGTAATAGAAATGGTCATAATTATCTTACTTGTCCTATTAAAAGAAAACATACAATGACTATTAGGGCTATATGGGTACCTAAATATCTTGTTTCTTCTAATACTAATAAATAAAAGACCCAAAGAACTTAGGTACCGGGAATTGTTTTTAATTGCTTTTGTAGGTATGCATGAAGTATTCTACAGGTAAAAATAAAAGATTTTTAGACAACGAATGCTCAAGATACGTGACAGAAGACAAAACTAAATTTATTGACTTCACTTTTAAAGAAAAAGGATGTGTGATATTTGGAGACAATTCAAAATGAAAGATCATGGAAATAGAAGGAAAGATCATCAAGACTTAATACAAGATGCAACCAAACAGTGGAAATTTGTGAAAGATCATCCAGCGGAATAAATTCTAGGAAAACCTTCACGAGGTGTAAGTACTCGATCATCTCTTAGAAATATTTGCAATCATACTGCTTTTCTATCTCAGATTGAACCTAAAAATATTGATGAAGCACTTCTTGATGAATCTTAGATTCTAGCTATGTAAGAAGAGCTTAATCAATTTGAAAGAAATGATGTTTGAACACTTGTTCCTAAACCCAAAAATCATACTATTATTGAAACAAAATGGGTTTTTAGAAACAGGAAATATGAGTCCGGAGTCATTACTAGAAATAAGGCTCGACTAGTGGCCCAAGGTTTCAATTAAGAAGAATGAATCAATTATGACGAGACATATGCACCAGTCGCAAGATTAGAAGCTATTCGAATGCTACTTACATATGCTTGTTATAAAGATTTCAAAACTTTTCAAATGGATGTTAAAAGTGCTTTCTTAAACGGTTTTATAAATGAAGAAGTATATGCTGAGCAACCTCCAGGTTTTGAAAATCATATTTCTCTAAATCATGTTTTCAAACTCACAAAAGTACTATTTGGACTCAAACAAGCACCTAGAGCGTGGTACGAGAGATTCAGTAGTTTCTTGATTGAAAAAGGCTTTTTAAGAGGAAAAATTGATACAACTCTTTTCATTATATACGAAAATGATGATATTCTTTTGATTCAAATTTATGTTGATGATATAATATTCGGTGCTACTAATGAAAATATATGCTAAGTTTTTGCTAAGACTATGCAGGAAGAATTTGAAATGAGTATGATGGGAGAGCTTATATTCTTTCTCGGATTGCAAATTAAGCAAGCAAAAAGTGGGATATTCATCAATCAATCAAAATATATTAAAAAATTGCTGAAGAAGTTTGGGATGGAAGGTGCTAAGGAAACTGGAACACCAATGAGCCCATCCCACTAAACTTGATAAAAATGAATCTGGTAAACTAGTTGATTCGAAGGTATATCGAGGTATGATTGGTAGCTTATTATATTTGACAGCCAGTAGACCAGATATTATGTTCAATGTATGTTTATGTGCACGTTTTCAATCATTTTCAAAATAATCTCATTTGATTGCACTCAAGCGGATTTTGAGATATTTTGCCAGTACCATTGACTTAGAGTTATTGTATCCTAAACACACTTCTTTCGATCTTATTAGTTATTCAGGTACCGATTATACTGGTTGCAAAGATGATCGAAAAAGTTTTAGTAGAACATGTCATTTCTTAGGTCGTGCACTAGTTTCCTGGTTTAGTAAAAAAAAAAAAAAATTATGTTGCACTATCTACTGCTGAGGCAGAATATGTTGCTGCGAGTAGTTGTTGTGCTCAAGTTCTTTACATGAAACAACAACTTGAGGATTTTAAACTTATGTATAATCACATTCCAATCAAATGTGATAATACAAGTGCTATAAATCTTTAAAAAAAAAAAACCAATACAACATTCTAGAATTAAGCATATTGAAATAAGATATCATTTTTTTTTGAGATCATGTGCAGAAAGGCGATATAGTACTGGAGTGCACAAACACACACGATCAGTTAGCAGATATATTCACAAAACCCTTACCAGAAGATAGATTATGTATGATTAGAAGAGAAATAGGTATGATGTATTTTATGAATATCTCTTGAAAAATAGACCAGAGTTCATAAAAATAGAGAGATATTTTTTTTAAATACTTTTACATAAACTTGAGGTTCTTAGCCTCATGTTTGAGATGCTCATTCTCTTCATACAATATCATGTCATCCCTATCCATGGGCACTGGCAAGCGGAATGAAGAATCCAATAGAGATTTCAACTTTTTATTCTTCTGCCCAAGGATTCCTTCCCTTGTGTGAGACTCTTGAATAATTCGTTGAAGTACAACAATTTGTTCTTTAAGCTTTTCAACCTCATGATTTTTGACTTGTAGACGCTGGGAAAAAGCGACAATAGAGGATGAGTAGCGAGTCCCGAGACTCACCAAGTCGTAGATAGCATCGGAGTCTGGCTTATTAGCCAAACTATTGTTCTCTTGCTGCAACATGGCGCCAATGGTAGCTGCAGAAAGGATATGAGATTGAGATGTAGAATACCTCATGGATGCATCTAGAGGAATGTTAGAAGAATGAGCCATTGAGAAAAGAATTGAAAACTTAAAGCGAGAATATTGAAGGAATGAGATGAGTTATAGAAATGAGAATAAGATTTGATGCAAATCGGATGAACTTTAAAACTGATTTTATAGAGATAGCATAAAAAACAAGACAAACTATTATCTTTTTAAATCTTATTAGTCAAAAGAAATATAAGATACGCTGGACACACATTGTCAAAAGTTTTCTTACTAGAAAAACGGTTCTCTGCTCCTATCATGACATTGACGGCCTTAGGAGAGAAGATTGATAGTTGATGCGTCAAGGGTTCCTGATTCAAGTCTGGAACATTAGTAGAAGAGAATTGTTCGGCCATTCTATCGTTATGGAGAAACAGAACTTAGGTCAAGAAGCAATATTTTTTTTTGTATCCGATTGGTGAAAATGATTTTTTTATAGAAACTCAGAGCCTTCAAATCCGTTTGTCAACAACATCAGGCGATTGATATGCTTTCGCACCAACTGCTAGAGCTAGGCCTCCAACCTTTACAGGTTTTGTCAGATACGCGTGGCTCCGCACCGAATTGCCAAAGTTAGACTTCCAACATTTTCAGGTTTTGTCGAACATGCATGGCTCCGCACCGCATTGCCAGAGCTAGGCCTGCAGCTTTTGCTGTCTTTGTCGGACACGAATAATTTTAATTATTCAACTTCAAATCTCTAAAACATCTAATTCGTCAATAACATCAAGCGGATTTAAATCTTCTTCCGCACCGAGATGATAAAATTTGGTTTCAACCTTTGCAGGTTTTGTCGGACACAGGTGGTTCTAACTTCTACAGTCTTTACTAACGCAGCGTTTTATTTGTCTGTTAGTTATTGTAGGAATATATCTTATTGAGATAATTATGATTCCTTTTTAATGATGACAAAAGGAGGAGAAGTTTTAGACTAGAACATTAACATTGTTTAAATCGCTAAACTTGTTATATATGCTTGGAATTATGTTTATATTTTTGCTTGAAAAACTAACGCACATTCTCAGGGGGAGCTTAAGTATTAATACAGGATTCAGGTTCTATCAAGCATTTGTCATCATCAAAAAGGGGGAGATTGTTGAACCCAAGGTTTCAAGTTTCATGTAAATCTACAAATGGATTTTGATGATAACAAATGAATCCAAAAAAATAAAGGAGTCTCAAGCTCAAGTTGTCCACACAATATAATCAAGCACATCAAGGAAGCAAGCATGAGCAAGAAGGGAACAAGTTCACATTAAAATCATAGAGTAATGTTGTAAATCTCTTAAAAATTCAAAATTAGGATTAAGGCTCAAAATTAATATTTTATCATAAAGCATTAAAATACATTTTCCACGTATGCATGAATATTTTGAAAATTAAATTTGAAAATTTTGAAAGATGATTGATTGTCATCTTTCACATGTGCATGACATGATTAAAGGTTTGAACTTTGAAAATATTAAGATGATTGATTGTCATCTTTCACATGTGCATGTTTTATTTGAATATTTTCAAAAGTGGTGGATGCTTTTCTTGAAACAAAAGGTAGATGTATTTATTTGAAAATTTTGAAAAGTAAAGTATGCTCCTTTTGTCATATGCAAAAAGTAAAAGATTATGTTTGAAATTTTTGAAAAGTAAAGTGTGCTCCTTTTGTCACATGCAAAAAATAAAAATATTAGATTTGAGATTTTTGAAAAGTGAATGATGATATTTTTGACATGAGAATCTTTTCAAATTTGAAATTGAAAACTCATTTGCCTATAAATAGCTCACTTGAGTTTTGCAAAATTCACAACAAGAGCTTGCACATCTATTGCTAAGTTTTGCATCATTTCTTCAAAACTCTCATTCTCTCTTTTCTAAAGTTTTGAGCCTTAATTCTTGTTCTTATTGAAAGAAATGTAGGTTGTGTTATATTGTTTCTATCTCACTCATTGAGGAGTGTATTTTGATAGTCTACCTACTATCAACTCTTGTATTTGTAAAAGGGTGTGTATAACCCTTGTATGTATAGAAGGTGTTCTACACGGGAAATAGTTAAATCACAAAGTGTGAGGTGATTGGAAGTGTAGAAGGTGTTCTACACGGGGAATAGTTAAATCACCAAGTGTAAGGTGATTGGAAGTGTAGAGGGTGCTCTACACGGATTTTTTGGAGCGGTGCTGCTCAAAGGTGTAATAGGTTTCTATCTCCACCTAAAGGAGATTGAATAGTGGATTTGGGGATCCTCAAGAGGTAGCTTGAGGTGAGGACGTAGGCAGTGGGGCCGAACCTCGTTAACATACTGAGTTTGCTTCTCTCTTACCCTTACTCTTTATATTTATTGTTGTTTCATATTTTATTTATATTTTATATTATATATTTGATTTATAATTGTTATTTTTTTAAATACAACTCAATTCACCCCCTTCTTGTGTTAGTCATCTGGGAAACAATGCTCAGATCCTATCTAAGGGGTTTAGGGCGTTGTGTGAAGTCATCCTCAAGTTTATTATTCTCTTCTAAGGCCAGATCTAATAAAGATTAAGGAGTTAAAGTCAGCACAACTTGAGATAGAATGGTTGAGGTCCAAGGAACAAGAGCTGCTCACCAAATTATACAAAGCAATGGAGTTAAGAGGCAAGAATAGAAGAGAGATTAGAGTCAAGAACCCGAACAATGTTTGAAAAATGACAGAGGATGTCCCAAAATTCTATGCCACCATTATGATCATAAATTTTTTTTTATTAATTGTATTTTTATTATTCTGTTCAACAATAATATTTGAACAAATTTGATGTATAAATTACTTTTTAATTATAATAGTAATGCCTTTTTAATTAAGTGTGAATTTGTGCAGTAGTATCGTTCGAATAGAAAAATACCATTCAAATGATACATTACGATTTAAAAATTCATCCAAACGAAAAAGAGTCTGTTCAAACACTATTCAAACAACACGCAAATTCGTTCAAACGAGAACAATTCCAATTAATTTATTTGTTCGAACAGAGAAACTCTGTTCGGACGCTAATCTTGTTTAGATGTTGCAATCTATTCAAATTAAAAATTTGTCCGTTTAAGCGGTGTGTGTTAGTTTGGACAGATAAAATTATCATTCGAACAAGTTTCTAGATAAAATTTGTTGGTCTCAAATAAAAAAACCAGTCCGAATGGATTTGGACAGCAAGTGAGATGAAATTCATTTTTAGAGACGAAATTCAATTTTCGTCTCTAAAATCATTTTGAGACAAATTTGGGATGATACAGTTTGGTCTCTTAAGACATTTTGGAATGAAAAATAGATTTTTTGAGACAAATTGATTCGTCTCAAAAGACCCTTTCTCTTGTAGTGAAAGTCATATAGTCTGATATATAGTGTTCTCCTTTTAAGAATGTATATATATATATATATGTGTGTGTGTGTATGTGTATAAAAGAAATGATAGTAGTAGTCATGAGTGCATAAGTAAAGTGAATAAATATGAACTCAGTTTAAAACATTAATTTTTTAATATCAATGAACTGTACTCTTTCTCAAAGCGATTGAACGGTATTTTGCACACTTCACAATTGTATGTAAATGGACTTATAAGATGTTCTGATCTTGATCACACCTACTTGTAAGTAAAAATATTAAAAAGATCACAGGATATCTATTGGGGACCTTTGCCCAATATTGTGAGATTGTCATATATTGTTGTTAAAAATAGGCCACATACCTTTAAATGAGTATGGTAAATATCCATTAAAGAATTCATAAAGTCTTGCCAGATTTGATTACTGTTAGTGCAAAAATATTCAAAAGATGTCATTGCTTCCCACGCTGATGAGAAAAAAATACTTGCTAATGATGTTCTCCGGAGATCCACCCATTGTTTCTGAGAGATTGTTGTGAACGGTTGCAAACTGTTGGACTTGTTTCCTCATGGAAATAACTTTTGACTGTTGTGGGAACATATATCAACGACAGACATGCGTGGTGATCAGTAAAATGTTATTTATCAATTTATGAACCAAAAGTGAGTTGCCCAAAAGCTAGATGTGTACATTTCCTTCTCTCATTATAAGTGCTTGTTTCAGAAGGGAGATGATCTGATCTCAGAACTTTTAGGTATGGTTTGTTTATACAAACCAACTTCGATCATCTTATTTTATCTCATATCAAATTAATCATTACATTTTTTTCAAATTTTTATACAAAATAAAATAAACAGTTCAACTTTTTTAAATCTCAAAATAATTTTATTTTAAATTCCAAAACAAAAGTAATAATAAAAAGTACTTTATAATAATATTTTATTCTTGTTTTTTTTTTAACTTTTATCTCATCTTATCCCATCCAATTTCTGAAAATAATCCAGTCTGATATTTCTTCCGCAAACATTACCAAAACTTTTAAGATAGATCTAAGTACCCAAACGGTACTAGTCGTTTATTAATTTTAAGAGTAAAAAATAAAAAACACTCGTAAAAAATATATAGTCAAAGAATGATCGACGATCCTAAAGGGATTTTGTATGAGTGTGCTGTGGAAGCCAGGTTCATACATACATATCTACATATTATATATATACATACACACATTATATATATATAGATATATTATATACGTATAGCAATAAAAATGAATGGTTGAAGAATAAACAGCAAAGCACTAGCTATATATAGGGAAAGGGATTAACATGATAGAGATCATGAGAGCCTACATATAAGATCCTTCCAGTATCGTCGAGTATCCAGATTGTTGGCGCCTCAGCTTGCGTTTAGGATCGTACACAAACCGAGACATCGGGAATGAGCATCACAGGCAAGTTCACCCCTCTTTTTATTGTGTATATATATATATATATTTCTAAATAAAAGCAGTAAATAAAGGTTTTCGCAGTAGATAAAGGTCAAACCTTTCTAAGCATAATCACATGGCTCAACAAATTTAATATCCCAGAATACTTCATTACTATTAACATAATACAAGACCATTCATAATTGTCTTTTCTTCCAAAACAACGAAAGCCCAAAAATATAATTAGTAAAACAAAAGTCACGTAAGCGATTCCCATTGCCCTCTCCTATTAATCCAAGGTTTCTTTCTTAATACCCTTAAAATCAGGACCATAATGAAGATGGTCCAGATCCAAGGTAGGCCCCACACCGCAACTCATCTTGAATGATTACTTATACAGGCGTCCCAAGTGGAGGGAATCATCTATGCCAAGACATTTCCTAGTATTTTCTTCTCCTAGTCTTTTCCAAATACTCTAATTTAACTTCAATAAATTACTTGAATATTTTTAACACTAAAAACATGTGTCTTGGCTGAAACCTAGGGTCCTTATGTTTGTCATTTTGTTCACCTTTCTTTTCATCAACATAGTCACTTAACCCTTCATGCAAAAACCGAATATTATGCTATTAAATTTCCTTTAGTTCTCATACGTCTAATTTCTCCAAATATTTAAGATTTAATCATAATAATTAACATAAGAGTGGAAAAGTAAGCTCAACCCAAAAAAATCATTGAAAACCGAAACACTAATATGCATCAATCCAACCCTTTTCAACTCCAAGTGTAATTTTTTTAGCATGCATACATATCATCAACACTCAATCATGGTGATCATACCACATATTTTGCCAAGAAATAAACAATACATTTCTTTCAAGTAATCTACCCCACATCATCCAATATGCTACAAGTAACCTTAATCATACATGCATTTCTTCAATCCACCTCATGTTGATTTCTTTAAAATAAATTGACTAAATCCACCCATCATTTTATATTCTCAAACTTTAAAGAATCATAAACTTAAAGATGGATTCCTACCTAAACTAAGCATGGCATTTTCACTAAGGAGTTTCATTTTAGCATACACAAGCAAGGATTCAAACAATACAACCAAATTTCTTCAAAAGTATACTAGAATTGCTAAGGTCGAGATAAGAAAATACTTACAATACTCTCAGTTAACTTAGATGAAATCTGAAAATATATTAAGTATTTCATTAGATTAATTTAAGAACATAATATCTTTAAAGAGAAGATTTCTACACAAGAATATGGATGTGGTGTGTGTATTCTTCTCTATGTTTCTATGCTTGAACTACTTAGAGATTTCACTTACCTCTTCCAAAACAATTTCCTTTTCAAGAACACTTGCTCCTAACTCCATTAGACTTAGGATACTTTGATTTAGAAGGTAGAAGAAAGTGAAACAATGGTGAGGGTATAGAAAATTGCTTAAGCCGAGAGGTGTGGGGTGGAAGGATGGGCATGTGTGTGTGTGAGCAAGAAAGGAAAAAGGTCAAGGCAAATAGGCCAATCGAACATGGGGTTCTTCCCTAGGTCTAGCCACTCATTTCCCTATGCTTTTGGTGTGAGATTTTGAAGGGTTGATTGATTTCTATCTCAAGACCACTCCAAGATCAAATTTAGCCTATACTTACGTAGATTTGTTTCACCCTACTTCTTGCTATGTCTGGCGCCCTCCATGGGGTTTTGACCTCCTATTTCCATCAAGTCACTCATCCATCTATCCTCCATCACCTCTTCAATTGAGATACACATTTTTGCGACCGTTCTTTTAAAGCCTTAATGAAAAGATATGAGATAATACATAAACTTTCTACTGCAAGATTGGTCTTGCGAATAGGAAAATTAAACAAATTTTAGAAAAAATGGTCAACCCGGATCAGAAAGATTGGTCTTTAAGACTGACTGATGCGCTTTGGGCTTATCGTACAGCTTTCAAAACTCCCTTAGGCATATCATCTTATAGACTTGTTTTTGGAAAACTGGAAGCCTTATTTTTCTACAAAATTAAACGGTAACTCGTCCTTAATTATCATTTTCGCTATTGCCAACCGTATTTTTTGTTTATTGTATTTAGCAGGTACAACATTAGGACTGCTAGTTGTACTATCTACCCCAGTCCTCCTAGCCCAAGTCTCTTTTAATTGGGGGGTTATCCATTCTAGCCCCCAGCATGCAAGGCTTTGCATATTTCAACATGGTACTTCATCTTGTATCTTCTTTTTTAGGATGGCATAATAAAACCTTACCACAATAATTGCATGTAGCTGTGGGTTCATTGGGATCCTCATCATTCCTTATAAAGTATCGCCTTATATCTGATCTGCTCCTTCTTCTTGGGATAGGAGGACAAACTTGAGGACTAGTTGCTTGGAAAGAGTTATCCGAAACTGTAGGTAGAGTGCTATCCAAATGAATAGGTATTGATTCAGACCCAGATGAACGCATAGAAGCAATAGATTCCATAGGATTCAACTGCCAAAAAAAAAAAAAACTATGAACTAATTATTTAGAATAAAAGAACCAAACAACTAATTGAGTACATTAAACAAAAGTTATTGCAAATATATATATATAAAAAAAAGGAAACTTCTCTAAGCTACCAAACATCAAATATAACTACTAACTGAAATGGAAACCATAACTGCTGAACTAAAATGTGAGCCATTAACAGAAATGCAGCAAAAACTACCGAACTCAAAAGCTACCAAAGTGAGTTGACTACAACTGCATTGTAATGGAAAAATGGATTGCTGAGTCAAAGCTGGAAGATAAATACTGAAATAGAACCAAATATTATACTAGGCAAAAAACTAATGAGATAAGAAAAAAAACAAGTTGATATCTCTGTAGTTGCTGCTGTACATCTATTTTATTTGATCGCTACATCAAAAGTGAGGAGGCAGTGGTCCATAGGAAAGCTCTCCAAGCATGGCTCGTATTAATTAGTATATTACCCCATGCATCATAGCATTCTCAAAAGCCTCATGGACCATTTTGTTTCTAAAGAACCAAAAGCTATTCATAACCACAATTGCAAAAATCTGGAAATGATATTCTTCCTTTTTAGGGATGCCTAAGATTCTAGATGGATCAAGGATGCACTTGATCCACATAGACTAGCACTGTTAGTGCAAGAGGAGATGTTCAAAGGTCAAGATGAGTGACACCATAAAATTCTAGAGAAGCTGCAGTTTAAAAAGAGATGAGATTGAGGCATGTTTGGGACCTGACTGGAGGCACAAAATTCTAGTGAATCCATCCTAAATTTGTATTTTAAAGCAAGTTGATATCTCTATAGGCTATATATATACATATAAGATGAAAAAATATGATAGAGTCTAACTCTTATTTAAAATACAAATCAAGAGCGGATTCTTTTCACTAAAAATAATAACCAAAAACATGAAAGCTTATAACAAAAAGAGAACCAAAGTATATATATATGATATATGTGTATGCAGAAATGATATATATCACATAATTTGAATAATTTATTCAAATTGTTTTTGTTATAAACAGAGTAATACTGAAGGAAAGTACTACTTGAAAGCTAGATAGGCAACAGGCCAACATGAAAGTTTCTGTAGAATTATCTTCAACTACCTGCCCGTGAGTTAAGCGACCATTTCAACCAAAAACAAAAGCAAAGCAAAGCAAAACAATGAAGAGAATTAAGCAACCATTTCATCACTAATTAATTACTCTATTTATGGTTTGTTCTCCCAATAAGCATGCAATATTAATATTATATAAACAAGTTAATTATATGAATCCTGATATTTAGAACTTCTCATTATAATATATATCTTGTGGGCAGCAGAGAAAATTCTCCCAATTGTGAAGAACCATCACTTACTCCTCTGCACCCTACTAGCTGATAATAGATGCATCAGACAGATACAAAAGCTCATCAAAACCCAAAAATATCGGTGGTCAAAGAATCAAATCTCAAGAATATATCATCCAAACCCAAAAACTCAAGAAAGCGTGACGTACTGTAATGAGAAATTGGTGAAGAAATGAGAGGAGCAATCGTGAAGAGATCGAATTGGGAGAAGAAACGGGGTAAAGAAATCGAACACAGAGAAGCACCGAACTGAGAAGAGCAAATGGCGAGTGAAATCGAGCAAGAGAGCGGCAAAGAAATGAATGAGAAATAAGGTTTTGCCTATCGGCTTATCGGACATTAGCCGAATGTTAACAAGCGGGTCGATAGCGGTATCGAAATGCCCCATTTTTGCTTGCATCTTATCGGAACGTCAGTTTCGGGTCGAAAACGGTTTGGGTTATTAGTCAGATCGGGTTGACGGTAATTTTGTGCACCCCTATCCCCAACGGGCAGCAAGGTGAGTGTGCTCCCTGGCAGAATGTTGAGGAAGAGGCAGAGTCAGAGGAGTTTGAAGAGCCATATTTGAACCAAGGCAGGCTTGAGCGTGGGTATAGGAATAGAGAAGCTAGGATGGGTAGGCCTCGGAGGGATAATGATTTAGGAAACATAAAGATTAAAATTCCATCTTTTCAAGGGAAAAATGATCTTGAAACTTATTTAAAGTGGGAAATTGAAATGGAGATGGTGTTTGATTGTCCCAATTACTCGGAGATAAAGAAGGTTAAGTTGGCTGCAATTGAATTTACTGATTATGCCATTGTTTGGTGGTATCAATTATTGATTAATAGGAGGAGGAATAGAGAGCTACCCGCGGATACTTAGGAGGAGATGAAAATGCTTATGAAGCATTTTGTACCCAGCCAGTATTAGAGGGGATTGTATCAAAAGTTGCAGAGGTTAACTCAAGGTTCCGAGAGTGTGGATGAGTATCACAAGGAGATGGAGGTAGCTATGATCCGCACTAATGTAGAAGAGGACCGGGAAGCCACAATGGCTAGGTTTTTGCACGGTTTAAATCGTGAGATTGCGGATATAGTCGAGACACAGCACTATGTTGAGTTGACGGATATGGTGCATCAAGCCATAAAGGTGGAAGAACAATTCAAATGAAAGGGATTAGCTAGGAGGGGACAACCTTTGGCTACCACCAGCCCATGGAAGACAACTCTAAAAAGGGAGAAGCAACTACAAAATAAGCCAAAATTTGAACCATCTAAGAATGCCAATTCAAAGACCGCCACTACTTTATGGAACACTAAGGCTTCGAGTTCTAAAACACGTGATATTAAGTATTTTAAATGCCAGGGGCGGGAACACATAGCCAGCCAGTGTGTAAACAAAAGAGTGATGGTGATAAATGCTCAAGGAGAGCTTGAGTCGGAGAATGAGGAAGAAGTAGATGAAGATGACATGCCATCTTTGGAGGATGCCGATGATGAGCAAAATGCTGTGGTTGGAGATTTATTGGTATCAAGGCAAGTTCTCAATGTGCAAGTTAAGGAGGAAGAAAGTAATCAAAGGGAGAATTTGTTTCATACTCGGTGCTTTGTAAATAACAAAGTTTGTAGTGTCATTATCGATGGAGGGAGTTGCACAAATGTAGCTAGCACTTATTTGGTAGAAAAATTGGCTTAAACTACCTTGAAACATCCTCAACCTTACCGGCTTCAGTGGCTGAATGAATGTGGCAAAATCAAGGTGACAAGACAAGTGTTAGTAGCATTATCCATTGGCAAATATTAGGATGAGGTGCTTTGTGATGTGGTTCCTACGCATGCATGTCATTTATTGTTGGGAAGACCATGGCAGTATGATTTGAGCATTACGCATGATGGATTCACAAAAAAGTATTCTTTCACTCTTAAAAGGCAACCTATTACTCTTGTGCCATTAACTCCAAAACAAGTTAGGGAGGACCAATTAAAGTTGCAAAGATCAAATGAAAAAAAAAATGAAAAAGGAAGGAAGGCTGAAATTAAAAAAAAAAAAGAGTTTACAAAACAAGGAGAGAAAACATTGATCAGAGTGAAAAAGAAAGTGAGAGGATTTCGACTATAGTGAGAGCAAGAGAGGAAAAATTCAATTGCATTGCAAAAAAAAGTGAGGTCAAGAGAGCATTATTTTCACACCAGCCCCTTATGGTACCTTCTGGTTTACCTCCAATCTGAGGAATTGAACATCAAATTGCTTTTATACCTGGTGCATCAATTCCAAACCGACTTGCTTATAGGAGTAATCCCGAGGAGACCAAGGAACTTTAGAGGCAAGTAGGTGAATTATTGGAGAAGGAGTATGTGCATGAAAGCATGAGTTCTTGTGCGGTTCCGGTGCTATTAGTTCCTAAGAAGGATGGAACATGGAGGATGTGTGTTGACTGTCGAGCCATCAACAACATAACGGTAAAGTATCGTCATCTCATTCCTAGATTAGATGATATGCTAGATCAATTGCATGGTTCTTGTGTCTTTACAAAAATTGATCTTAAGAGTGGATATCATCAGATTAGGATGAAGGAAGGTGATGAACGGAAATATGCTTTTAAGACTAAATATAGTTTGTATGAGTGGTTAGTGATGCCTTTCGATTTGACTAATGCTCCGAGCACTTTATGCGTTTGATGAACCATGTTTTGCGTGCATTTATTGACAGATTTGTAGTTGTGTATTTTGATGATATCCTAATTTATAGCAAAAACTTGGAAGAACATGTAATGCATTTGAAATCTGTTTTGGAAATTCTAAGGGAAAAAAGACTGTTTGCTAACGTCAAGAAGTGCACCTTTTGCACGGATAAGCTTGTGTTTCTTGGTTTTTTTGTTAGTAAGAGAGGAATTGAGGTGGACGAGGAAAAGGTGAAGGCAATCCCAGAGTGGCCAACGCCTACAACAATCAACCAAGTGAGGAGTTTCCATGGCTTAGCTAGCTTCTATAGACGGTTTGTACGTAGTTTTAGTAGCTTAGCTAGCACTCTTACTGAAGTCATCAAGAAAAATGTGCCATTTAAGTGGTAGAAAGAACAAGAAAAGGCATTTTATTTGATCAAAGAAAAGTTAACTAATGCACTTTTGCTTGTTTTACCTAACTTTGCTAAAACTTTTGAAATTAAGTGTGATACTTCAGGAATAGGAATTGGAGCTGTTTTGATCCAAGAAGGCCGTCTAGTTGCTTATTTCAGTGAAAAGCTGAGTGGGGTGGCCCTAAATTACCCCACTTATGATAAGGAGATGTATGTCTTGGTAAGGGCTTTGGAAAATTGGCAACATTATCTAAGGCTAAAGGAATTTGTGATTCACACAGATCATGAATCTTTGAAGCATTTGAAAGAACAGCAAAGGTTGAACAAACGTCATGCCAAGTGGGTGGAATTCATTGAAACATTTCCTTATGTGATCAGATGATACAAGCAAGGTAAGGAAAATGTCGTGGCTGATGCATTGTCCCGAAGGTATGCTTTACTTTCTATTTTAGATACAAAACTGCTTGGCTTTGAATACATTAAGGATTTGTATACACAAGATTCTGATTTTGGTGATGTGTTCAAAGCATGTGAAAAAGTGGCATTTGGTAAGTTTTATAGGCATGATAGATTTTTGTTTCGGGAAAATAAACTGTGTGCCTATGAGTTCTTTACGTGAATTGCTTGTGAGAGAAGCTCATGGTGGTGGTTTGATGGGACATTTTGCTTGTGAGACTTTGAGAATTTTGCATGAACATTTTTTTTGGCCTCATATGAAACGTGATGTGGAAAGAACTGTGAGAAGTGCATTCCATGTAAACAGGCTAAGTCTAAGTTGAAACCTCATGGTTTGTATATCCCTTTGTCGATACGTAGTGAATCTTGGATTGATATTTGTATGGATTTTGTTTTAGGTTTACCTGACAAAGAGGGGAAGAGATTCAGTTTTTGTGGTGGTAGATAGATTTTCCAAGATGGCACACTTCATTCCAAAATAGATTTGAATACTTTCTTTAACTTCTTCATGTGTTTGCTTGTAACCTCATAAAACAAAATGTTTGAACATCTTTTCAAGATTTATCTTTTTAAATGCTTTTCATCTTTTTCTTATCTTAGACGCCACATTCTTCCTTTGTATCAAAGTATTCAAATCCGCAACATAATATAATCTTTAATCTAGTAAGATACTTAGACTAAACACATATTTTGCCAAGAAACAAACAATACATTTCCTTCAAGTAATCTACCCCACATCATCTAATATGCTACAAGTTAACCTTAATCATATATGCATTTCTTCAATCCACTCCATGTTGATTTCTTTAAAATAAATTGACTAAATCCACCCATCATATTATATTCTCAAACTTAAAAGAATCATAAACTTAAACATGGATTCCTACCTAACTAAGCATGGCATTTTCACTAAGGGGTTTCATTTTAGCATACACAAGTAATGATTCAAACAATACAACTAAATTCTCTCAAAAGTATATTAGAATTGCTAAGGTCGAGATAAGAAAATACTTACAATACTTCTAATTAGCTTAGATGAAATCTGAAAATATATTAAGCATTTCATTAAATTAATCTAAGAATATAATATCTTTAAAGAGAATATTTCTACACAAGAATATGGATGTGGTGTGTGTGTTCTTCTCTACGTTTCTATGCTTGAACTACTTAGAGATTTCACTTACCTATTCCAAAGCAATTTCCTTTTCAAGAACACTTGCTCCTCGCTCCACTAGACTTTGAATACTTTGATTTAGGAAGTAGAAGAAAGTGAAACAATGGTGAGGGTATAGAGAATTGCTTAAGACCGAGAGGTGTGGGGGTGGAAGGATGGGCATGTGTGTGTGTGAGCAAGAAAGAAAAAAGGTCAAGGAAAATAGGCCATTCGGCCATGGGGTTCTTCCCTAGGTCTCGCCACTCATTTCCCTATACTTTTGTGTGACATTTTGAAGGGTTGATTGACTCTTGGATTGACTTCTATCTCAAGACCACTCCAAGATCAAATTTATCCTATACTTGGGTAGATTTGTTTGCCTCTACTTCTTGCTATGTCCGGCGCCCTCCATGTGATTTTGGCCTCCTATTTCCTTCAAGTCACTCATCCATCTATCCTCCATCACCTCATGTATCAATCCAAGGGATTGCAAGATCATGTTTTTGGGGAAAAGGGCAAACATGGTTCGGCTAGCCCCATTTTGGTTTCAACTAAAACCTCATTTCCCTCTCATGGTTTTCATTCTCTCTTCAAGCTTCTAACCATCAACTTGTCAAATCACCTTCTCTATCTCATATTCAGATTCTTTTGATTGAATAGGTGCTTCAGGCTTGTGTGATCCGTTATATATCTCGCATTCTTCCCCAAACAAGTAGTGTCTCCAAATCTTCAACACACATCACTGCTACTAATTCTAGATCATGAGTGGGGTAATTTCGCTCATGGTCTTTAAGCTGTCGAGATGCGTAGACAACTACTCATCCTTCCTGTATCAAAAAGCATCCTAAGCCCATTTTCGAGGCATCACAATATACTACATAAGGCTTGTGGGGCTCTAGTAGTGCTAATACTGGTGCCAGAGTTAACCTCTTCTTGAGTTCATGGAAACATTGCTCACACTTGACCTTTTTCTTAGTCAAGGCTATCAGAGGACCAGATAGCTTGGAAAATCCTTCTACAAACCTTCTGTAGTGTCCTGCCAATTCAAGGAAACTACGTATCTCATGAGCACTTGTCGGTCTCTGCCATTCCGTCACTGCCTCAATCTTAGCTGGATCTACGGCTACTCCTTTGCTTGAAATTACGTGGCTCAAAAATTTGACCTCTCGGAGCCAAAACTCACACTTGCTAAGTTTGACGTATAACTAGTGCTCTTGTAAAATAGCCAACACAATCTTCAGATGTTTTTTGTGCTCTTCGTCAGTTTGGGATTATATCAGAATATCATCGATAAGGACCACGATGAATTTGTCTAGGTACTGTCAGAAAATCCAATTCATCAAGTCCATAAATCCTGCTGGAGCATTTGTCAATCCGAAGGGCATAACCAGGAGCTCGAAATGTCCATAACGGGTTCGAAAAGCCGTCTTGAGTACATCCTGCTCCTTGATCTTAAGCTGATAGTACTCTGATCTGAGATCAATCTTAGAAAATACCGTGGCTCCTTGCAGTTGATCCAACAAATCGTTTATCCATGGCAACGGATATTTGTTCTTGATGGTGACCTTATTAAGTTCTCGGTAGTCGATGCACATTCGCATTGTCCCATCCTTCTTTTACACAAACAGGACTTTGCCTCCTCACGACGATGAACTGGGCCGTCTAAACCCCTTCTCCAATAGTTATTTGATCTGCATCTTTAATTCTTTCAGCTCTGTTGGCACCATTTGGTAGGGGGCTTTGTGAACTGGAGCCGTGGCAGGTTCCTATTCAATGGCGAATTTAGTTTCACAATCCGGGGGTAACCCTGGCAGATCATCTGAGAATACTCGAGGAAAATTTTTCACTACCGGGATCTCTTCAATACCCTTGGCACCCTCCAATGCATTCAAGGACATTAATAGAAACACTTCCAATTCTTCATTTAGACTTTTCATTATTCTTTTTGCCATCACGATAGAGGAAACAGAATTGACTATCTCCCCTTCATAACGTAGCTTCTCTTCTTCTGGCAGCTCAAACGTGATTTCCTTCTTGCGACAATCGATTTTGGCGTAATGCTTGGATAGCCAATCCACGCCCAATATTACATTAAATCCCCACAAGTGAAAAGCTATCAAGTTGGCATTTAACCTCACACTAGCAATTCCCAACGGGCAACTTCCTCACTATTCATTGACATCCAATCACTTTCCTGTCAGGAAGTGACACCAACACCTTCTGAGCTAATGGTTCTACATCTTCTAGCTTACACCTCCAAACGCAATCATATGAAATGAAGGATGTCGTCGCGCCGGAGTCAATTAAAGCATATACCACATTACGCATCAAAATAATTTCACCTATAAAATTTTTTCTATTGTTACCTTACGAAAAATCATCTTATACTTTAAATTAAGGTAAGGTCAGATTATTACCAGTAATGATTCCAGTGTTGATAGCTTTCTCATCCTCCATGTCTACCTTTCCTAGGGCAATGGCATACACTTTTGCCTTTGTGGGGGTCTTCACCTTTCCTCCAGGCATTGCAACTCCGCTAAAGCCATCTGAGGGCAGTCTTGCGTCATGTGGCCCACTTGACCACACCGGAACCAAGCTCCCTGATGATTGCACAAAAATGCACTTTAAATGCTCTATTTAAATGCTAAAAGAAATGAGAAAATAATAGATATAACTCATGTTATTAAAATTAATGGTTATTTATCTTGAGATAGATATAAGCATGATCTCATTTATAAGTATAATTCTCTCATTAAATCTCCGATTGAGCTGATTTAAGATGATATAGAACTGTAAGAGAAATATCTATAACTTTTATGTTTTATATTTTAAGAGATATCCACTTAATCCAAGACAAAATCGACCGTTAAGTGGAAGCACTTGCACTTGACGTTCTTAAAAATTCTTCAGCCACTTGCATCAAATCCAAATGTCATCACAATATTTTTCAGCAAGCACTCCTACACCAACTTGGAAATTTAATGATCAACATGCAAGATGAAGTGCACTCAAGTGTTTCAAGACAAATTATTTGACCACAAGATATAAAGTCATACAAGGCACCTATTGGATAAAGAAGCAAAATTGAAATACTCAACCTACAAGCAAAATTCAGCTCATGCATAGTGAGAAAACAAATTATCAAAATGATAACTCACAAATCACTTGGATTTAAGAATGGCACATGGCAAAATAAGTTGAAATTGTGATGATTTTATCATGACAACTTGCATGAAGGATGCTTATAAATAAAAGGGGGCTGTGTGTTCTAAGACCTTGCATAGTGTGAGGGGATCTTTTGGAAGAGCTATTTTGAGAGTTTGAGAAAAGAAAAGAAAAACCAAAGAAGAGAGAAGACAATGGCCGGTTCTTCCATTATTTTCCTTAAGAATTTTCAATGTGTAACTAATTTTCTAGTAGTGTTAGAGATGAATTTATATATATGATGGTATTTGTAATTGTTTTTTATTCATATATCTACTCTTCAAATATTAAACTCTTTTGTTTTGTCATTCGAAATTTATTATAAATGTTTTCATCACCAAATAATCTTATATTTTTTTCATTTATAAATTCAGTCATGCTTTTTCTACTGAATAGAATAATCCATTGATTATGTTTGATTCAATTAGTTATCTATATTAATTTAATTCTCTGCTACAATATTATTTTACGATTATATTGTCGACGTTGAATTTCTGTAACATCGATAACAATTCATGTTCTTATATTGTGATGAATGATTTTTCGAAAGATTACATTTGACTTAAATCTGATTATTAATATTTTATCTTCCAATTGAAAATTTGGATATAGAATTTTCAATTGAGTTATTAATGAATAAAAAATAATTAAAATACCGGTTATATACAAAGGATTCTCGATGCTCCACTTTTTGGCTCATTTTTATACTTTTTAAATTACTCATTTAGTTTTAGTTTACGTCACACTTTAAAAATCACTTTTCGTACTCTACTAAATTTTTTTGTTAATTTCGTTACTATTTTTCAATTTCCCAATCTATCTCCCTATGGAATCGAGACCCCAAAACTATATTACAAACGACCGCATTAGTGTTTAGGCGTAATCAAATTTTGGCGCTATTGCTGGAGAGACGGTAAAAGAATTTGTACTTCTTTTTTAGCAGTAAAAAAAAAGAGAGGTAATTTCGTTCATTTTCTTTTTAGCTTTCTGCATCTTTATTTTATTTTATTTTTCAGTATTACACTTTTTTTACTTCGCATGCAGAGGTACAGAGACTCTTTCGGACGGTTTGCTAGTAGACCCATGCCAGAATCAGATTCAGAATCTAATTTTTCTAATCGCTTGTTTGATAGTTCTTTCAATTCTGACACGGTAAGTGAATACAGAAACCAACCTATCAGTACCCTCCAAGATTATCTTGATATCGCACGAACAGCCACACCATCCTGTATTATGTTCTCACCTAATGCTCGTCATGTAGATTTCAAAACAGCAATGATACAATTACTTCCGACTTTCCATGGTTTAGAAAATGAAAACCCCTATGTTTATAGTAGGGAATTCGAGGAAGTAGATGCAACATTCCACAATCAAAATACCACTGACGACACGGTAAGGCTAAAGTTCTTTCCTTTTTCTTTAAAAGATAAAACTAAAAGTTGGTTGTGCTCACTAAGACCGCGGTCTATTGAACATAGAGTGAGATTACTCAAGTGTTTTTCAATAAATACTTTCCCCAACATAAGACCAATGCTTTAAAAAGACAAATCTCCACTTTTGTACAAAAGAATAGTGAGACTTTATATCAGTTTTGGGAAAGTTTTAAAGAATTGTTGAGTATATGTTCTCACCATGGATATGAAAATTGGCGTTTAGTGAGTTATTTCTATGAAAGGCTTACGCCAAGGACCGTCAATTCATGGAAATGATGTGCAATAGAGAATTTTTATAGAAAAATCCTGATGAGGCCATGGAGTACCTCAATGAGCTTGCTAAAAAAGCTCATACTTGGACTGGACCTAGTGCTACTGATAGCACAAATAGGTCATGACCTACAGGAAACTCGAGTGGTGGTATTTATCATCTAGGGGAAGAGGATAACCTTAAGGCTAAGGTTGAAATGCTAACCAGAGAATTAGAGTTATTGAAAACCAAAAACTCAAAACCAACACACATAGCTAATCATGCAGAATCTTTTAGGCCATGTGTTGTCCGTGGTAGGATAGATCATCATGCCCAAGAGTATCCTACACATACTAACATGAATGGTATGTATCAGGAACAAAGTAATGCTCTGGGTATGTACAGAAAGTCCTTCACACCTTACTCTGAAACTTACAACCCAGGATGGCGTAATCATCTCAACTTCAGCTGGAAGTTTGAAAACCAGCAGCCTACACAACCCTCTAGATCATATCCTGCACCATACCATGCACCTCAATCTTCTAGAAATTTTTTAGAAAATACTTATTGAAATACAGGGTAAAACTAATCAGAAATTTGAATATTTGATTACCTAGATTGTCGAAAAAAATGAAGAAATATAGAGCCAGGTGTCTAAAATAATGAGTTTTTTAACTGTGAATGAGAAATGTGAGTTTCCTTCTCAAACTCAGTTTGTACCTCATGGTTGACATATGGCACAAGGAGATCTGAAGGACATAAATGCCATTGTGACACGAAGTGGTAAGTCTCTACGTGATCAAATAATAAACAAAACAAAGGATGTAGAGAAAGATCAATATAGCAGCAGTCCTGAGCTTCCCAAAGAACTTGAGATAACAAAACTCGATGAACCTGAGGTAACAAAAAATCCTATTAAGGTACATTTTCCTCAAGCATTAAAGTCAACCAAACAAAGTCTGGATCATAACAATGATATTTTGGAAAATCTTAAACAGGTAAAAGTTAATCTTCCACTTTTGCATGTAATTAAACAAGTTCCTACTTATGCAAAAATTTTCAAATATTTGTGTACAGTTAAGAGGAAGTATCATGTGAAGAAGACAGCATTCTTGACAGAGTAAGTTAGTGCTCTAATTGAATAGCGGATTCCCCTTAAGTACAAGGATCCTAGATGTCCAACCATTACTTGCAACATTGGCAATCATGAGTTTGGACAGGCCTTGCTAGATTTAGGGGCTAGTGTAAATTTGATGCCATATTCTATTTATTTGCAATTGGGATTGGGAGAAATCAAACTAACTCCTGTGGTATTGCAATTGGCTGATCGTTCAGTCAGAGCACCACGGGGTGTGGTAGAGGATGTTTTGATTCAAGTTGACAAATTTTATTATCCTGTTAATTTCTTAATTCTAGATACTAGTTCTGCTATAGAAACTACCTCTAAAATTCCTTTAATTTTAGGTAGACCTTTTCTTGCTACTTCTAATGCGCTTATCAATTGTAGAAATGGATTGATGAGACTCTTTTTTGGCAATATGACTCTTTAGGTAAATATTTTTCATATTGCAAAAGAGCTAGAAGAGGATGTTGAGTGTCATCAGACATACATGATTGATTGACTCACTCATAGAAAGGTAAGTTCTTACAACCCGTGATTCAGATCCCCTTGAATAGTTTATTATTAATTCTGAATTTAATCCTATAAGTGATTCATCTGATGTAGTTGAAATTTGTACTATTTTTTACAGAGCTCATGATTATAGCACACAGGCATGGCAACCAAAGTTTGAAAAGTTGTCTGAAAAAAAGAGAAAGACTGATTCCTTCAAATGCAAGTATAAATCTGCCCTAGGATGGAGTATTGCTAATATAAAAGATATTAGTCCCCTGGTCTGTACTCATAAATAAATTTAGAGGAAAGAACTAATTCTCAAAGAAACCCCTAGCGTAGACTTAATTCCACTATGAAAGAAGTTGTAAAAAGAAGTTGTGAAAAATGAAGTATTGAAACTATTAGATGCAGGAATGATATATCCTATTGCTGATAGTAAATGGGTAAGTCTTACACAGGTTGTTCCTAAAAAGTCAGGTGTAACTGTGATAAAAAAATGACCTTGCAGAGTTAGTCCCTACAAAACTGGTGACTGGTTGGCGGATGTGCATTGATTATAGAAAATTAAATGCCGCCACATGAAAAGACCATTTTTTGCTTCCTTTTAGTGATCAAATTTCTTGGTGGGTGGCTGGTCATCCTTTTTATTGCTTTCTGGATGGTTATTCTGGTTATTATCAAATAAAAATTGCATTAGAAAACCCAGGATAAAACCACTTTTACTTGTCCTTTCGGTAATTATGCTTTCCGCAAAATGCCATTTGGACTGTGTAATGCTCCAACTACTTTTCAACGGAGTTATTTTTAGTGATGTGGTTGAAAAGTGTATGGAAGTTTTTATGGATGACTTGACTATTTTTTAATCTTCTTTTGATGCATGTTTGATGAGTTTAGAAAGAGTACATTCAAATATTGTTTTAGGGTATATTATTTCTTCCAAAGGAATGGAGGTTGATCAATCAAAAATTGAATTAACCTTTAAATTGCCTACTCCTAGGACAGTTAAAGATATAAAATCATTTATTGGTCATGTGGGTTTTTATAGGAGATTCATACAGAATTTTTCTGCCATATCTAAACCACTTTGTAACCTCCTAGCTAAGGATGCCCCATTTGAATGGACACAAACCTGTCAAGAGGCTTTCAAAATATTAATTGGCAAACTTACTTCAGCACCCATAATGCAACCACCTGATTGGAATTTACCATTTGAAATTATATGTGATGCTAGTGATTTGCTGTAGGTGCTGTTCTTGGACAACGAAAAGCTGGGAAACATTTTGTCATTTACTATGCTAGTAAAACTATGAATAGTGCTCAAACGAATTACTCCACCACTAAAAAAGACTTGCTAGCTGTAGTATTTGCTTTGGATAAATTCCGCACTTATTTGATTGGTTCTCCTATTATTATCTTTACAGATCATGCAGCTCTTAAGTACCTTTTTACAAAGAAGGATGCTAAGACATGATTAATACGATAGATTTCACTTTTGCAAGAATTTGACATCACATCAAGGACAAGAAAGGAATGGAGAACGTAGTGGCAGACTATCTCTCTAGACTCACATATTCGAGGACAATTATGACCACATGCCAATCAAAGATGATATTTTCGATGAGCATTTACTTTCTATTACTTCTCTACCATGGTTTGCTCATATTGTGAATTATTTAGCTGCAAGTGAAATACCAAAGGATTTTAGCACCCAAGACAAGAGGAAATTCATGATTGAGGTACGAAAATTCTACTGGGATGACTCTTACCTTTTCAAATACTGCCCTGATCAAATTTTAAGGCGTTGCATCCTTGATGAAGAGATTGCAAGCTTTTTGGAATTTTTTCATTTCCATGCTCGTGGTGGCCACTTTTCAATTAAGAAAACCATTGCAAAAATCCTGCAATGTAGATTTTATTGGCCCACCTTGTTTAAAGATACAAATATCTATTGTCCCTTATGCAAAAGATGTCAAAAGTTAGGAGTTATGACCCGTCGTAATATGATGCTCTTAAACCCCATTTTAGTAATTAAAATTTTTGACTGTTGGGGCATTGATTTTATAGGACCATTTCCTCCTTCTTTTGGATATTTATATATTATTGTAGCAGTAGATTATGTATCAAAATGGGTAGAGGCAGCACCTTGCAGGACCAATGATAACAAGACGGTAATTAAGTTTCTTAAAGAAAATGTATTATCTCGATTTGGCACCCCACGTGCTATTATTGACCGAGGTACGTATTTTTGTAACCGTTCTTTTGAAACTTTAATGAAAAGATATGGGGTGATATATATGCTTTTTACTACATACTACCCTTTGATAAGTGGACAAGTTGAATTTGCGAATAAGGAAATTGAACAAATTTTAGAAAAAATGGTCAACCCGGATAGGAAAGATTGGTCCTTAAGACTGACTAATGCGCTTTGGGCTTACTGTACAGCTTTCAAAACTCTCTTACGCATGTCACTTTATAGACTTATTTGGGGAAAACCTTGTCACTTGCCTATGGAGCTCAAGCATCTAGCATATTGAGTCATTAAACATTTTAATTTTAACTTGGAAAAAGCAGGAAAATTTAGAAAATTCCAATTAACGGAATTAGAGAAATTGAGAAATGATGCTTATGAAAACTCCAAGATCTATAAGGCTAAAATAAAAGCATTTTATGATAAAATATTTTAAGAAAAATATTTAAGCCTAATGAGTGAGTATTTCTATATGATTCAAGACTCCATAAGCATCCAGAAAAATTTCGATCTAGATGAACTGGCCCTTTTATAGTAAAATATATTTTCACAAATAGGGCGGTAGAAATAGAAAATCTAAAAGATGGATGTATCTTCAAAATAAATGGTCAGTGTATCAAAATCATAATTGATGGACAAATTCCGGAAGTGGAAAATATTCCACCTATGGAACCAGTATATCAATTTTGACCATTTCCAAGTATGTTTTTTTTTCATTCTTTTTCTTTTTGTTTATTGTTTACTTTATTTTGTTATAGGTTAATTTTATTTTGAAAAATACCATTTTTGATGCCAAGCAAGTCACCCACATCCCACATCAGGTGTATTCTACCCTATTTAGTTATTCAATTCTAATTCTTAAATATTGAGGACAATGTTTCATTTAAGTTGGGGGTGAGAATACAAATTTGTTATTTAAACTTTGTAGCATATTTCAATCAAAATATAAAAAATTGCCAAATTTTTTAAAAATCTACATTACACAAGCATCTTTTCACATATGATACTCATGCTCATTCATAACTATTTTGATGAATTTAACAAACTCATCAAATGGTTATTTGGTAAAATGGTGATTTGATAACTATTTGGTAAATCATTTTGCTAAGGCATCTATAAAACCATTTATGCACTTATCCAAACTTTGTGGTAAAATGGTTATTTGGTAAAATGGTGATTTGACACATATAACTAGAAAATTATTTTGCTTAAGTATTCATGTGAATTTTGATGAGAGTTGAGAGCTTACAAATATAGAAATTGTGATAAGTATCCATTGATTTGTTGAATTGGACACTTTTTTTGAAAATATCATTACATGGTTTGTGGTAAGATGGTGGATATACTTGGAATATAATGAAAGTCAACTTAGGATTAACGTTTAAGCCTTTCAAGCTGACTCTTTTCATCATAGACCCCTAGCAGCCAATTTTGAGCCAATATATACATATGGCCTTTTCTTTTCATACCTACATTATCCATACCTCTCCACATTGGAGTATAGCTTATACACTAATTTTTCCTACCATTTTATTTCCAAGTGTGTACTAGGTCTGAAATTATCATTTCAATAAATAATAATAATAATAAATAAATAAATAAAAAAGACTATGACAAAAATGACATGGTACTAGATGTGTCCATCAAATTATTCATGAAAGCGTTCATCAAATTGCAAAAACACCACTGGCAAAAGAAGATGGAAAAGTACTATTAGTGAAAAATCTGAAAAGTTGAAAAGTACATCAAAAGGAAAGTATAGTCTATTGAGAAATTTAACAAATTCTCTTTTATACTTGAAAGTTTTTGAATATCCTTCACCATTTTCTTCTTATAAGCCCCAAAGCCTAACCCACATTGCAACCCTTTGTGTTGATTATTCCGATCCTAAGTATGCATGTGGGAAGAATGGCAGAATTCTCAATTATTAGTATTCTTATTATAAGATAAATGTTTACTTATTGCTTATACATAATTGCCTAACTCCATAGAGAGAACTCTTACATGAAACACTTATATTCCCGTGAGTTATGGAGTTGAACTTTTTGGTTAAGATATTCTAATGTTGCAGGTGTCGAAATCTCTGATTTGATAAAAATAGTTTGGAACACATATACACTCTGTGGATTGATATATTTGAATTACTTATGAAAGGGTTATTGAATTTTTTAGATTGTTTTGACATGTAAATTTGAAAAATGTGTCTTGAAAGTCCATCGTGTGATTTTCTTTGGTCTTTCATCATTTTGCATGAAAATTGCTACGGACTAGTAATGAGTAAGTTGGGCGGTGTGATGAGTGTACAAAAATGCACTCTAAATACTCTATTTAAATGCTAAAATAAATGAGAAAATAATGGATATAACTTATGTTATTAAAATTAATGGTCATTTATCTTGAGATATATAAGCATGATTTAATATATTGGTGAGAATATAAAATGCCATATTTTTCTTTCTTAATGTTTAATATTTTATTCTTATTTGATGTCTAGATATACTCATTATTCTTATATTTTGATTTACGACACAAATAGAGGCATTAGGAGTAAATGAAGATAATTGCGGAATTTTAGACAATTTTGATGTCTTTTCGTAATATGGGCATAACTCTCTCATCTAATCTCCGATTGCCCTGATTCAAGATAATATAGAACGGAAAGAGAAATACCTATAACTTTTATGTTTTAAGAAATATCTACTCAATCGAAGAAAACATCGACCATCAAGTGGATACACCTGCACTTGACGTTCCTGAATATTCTTCAGCAACTTGCATCAAATCCAAATGTCATCACAATATTTTCCAGCAAGCACTCCTATACCAACTTGGAAATTCAATGATCAACTCATATGCAAGATGAAGTCCACTAATGGATAAAAAAACAAAATTGAAACACTCAACCTAAGCAAATTTCAAGGAAAACAAATGATCAAAATGAAAACTTACAAATCACTTGGATTCAAGAATGACACATGGCAAAACAAGTTGAAATTGTGATGATTTTGTCATGATAACTTACATGAAGGATGCTTATAAATAGAAGGGAGGGGTGTGTGTTCTAAGACTATGCTTAGTGTGAGGGGATGCTTTGGAAGAGCTATTTTGAGAGTTTGAGAAAAACAAAACCAAAGAAAAGAGAAAACAATGGCCGGTTCTTCCATATTTTTCCTTAGAGAATTTTCGTTACATATTTTCAATGTGTAACTAATTTTCTGGTAGAGTTAGGGATAAATTTGTATATATGATGGTATTTGTAATTGTTTTTGATTCATATATGTGTTCTTTAAATATTAAACTCTTTTATTTAGTCATTCGAAATTTATTATAAATGTTTTCGTCACCATATCTTAGAATTTATTTTATTTATAGATTCAGTCATGCTTTTTCTATTTAATGGAGTAATCCTGTGATTATTTTTGGTTCAATTGGTTATCTATATTAGTTTAATTCTTTACTGCAATATTACTCTACGAGTATATTGTTGACGTTAAATTTTCGTAATATCGGTAACAATTCCCATTCTTATATTGCGACAAATGATTTTTTGAAAAATTACATTTGATTTAAATCTGGTTATTAATTTTTTATCTTCCAATCAAAAATTTGGACATAAAATTTTAAATTAAGTTATTAATGAATCAAAAATAATTAAAATACCGATTATATACAAAGGATTCCCGATACTCCATTTTTCATCTCATTTTTATACTTTTCAAATTACTCATTTAGTTTTAGTTTACGTCACACTTCAAAAATCACTTTTTGCACTCTTATAAATCTTTTTGTTAATTTTATTACTATTTTTCAATCCATCTTTCCTGTGGAATTGACACTTCAAAGCTATATTACAAAGGACCGTGTTATTCTTTCGGCGTAATCACTCCCGTCGCTACTCGACATTCGTCTTTGTGCGGTCGTCTACAAGTTCTACATGGTGGTGACGATGTCGGCACTCCAGGTCCGCTCACTTTGCCATTTCCTTTATATGCAGGAAAAACATTCATTCTCTTCCTCGCATCCCTTCCCGAAGAGTAGGGAAAACTCCTCTTCTTATGCATCTGAGCTTGACTAACCAGGCTCCTCTGCTTTGTTTGAGCAATAGCTGTCACGTTTACCAGCTCTTGGAAGTTTTCAGTTCTCAAACAGGCTACTTGCTTGCAAATTCTGGGTTGCAAGCCATCTTGGAACTTCTTCGCCCTCATCTTTTCTGTTAACACTAGGCGAGAAGCAAATCGCGTCAATTCCATGAATTTCACTACATACTAGTCCGCTGTCGACGCCCCAACCCACGCTTGGGATTGCAAGTGAATAGAAGCGTCAGGGACAAACAATACAAGGAAGTTCACCCCTTGTCATATCATACATTTACATTTTTTTTTAGAAACGTCAAGTAAAGATTTTCGCAGTGGAATAAAAAGGTCAAACCTTTTATAACATGCATCACATGGTTACGCTATGGATCCCAAACATAATATTAAACATAGCCAGGATTTAATCATTACATAGCCAAAAAACCAAAATAGTGCTTCCCACATGCGGGAAGACTTTACCAAAATCATCAATACAGGGCATCAAAATACAATATGGGTCTTAACATTGCCCATATGTTCATCTGACGGGTTCCTTCTTCACTTTCTTAAGGTTCGGGTCCCAACGAAACCAATCCAAATCCAGGCTAGGCCCTATCTCACATATCGTCCTAGAAGGCGTTCCAAAAATACGCCCCAAGTGAAGGGACTCGTCAATCTCTATTACTAAACAACACCCCGAAAGGTATAGACTGACAGAACTGTACATGGTCACCTTTAGTTACTCCACCTCCCACTGACCCGGGCGGTCTCAATCGGACCCTCGAGGGTCCGAGGCATCATCACCGGGGTCGTACCCATCTGATCCATCCTCACCTGCAAGTACTTCTATCATTCTCAAGAGGGAATGATAGTAGGGATATAAAGAGTGGGGTGAGATTTCGGGAGAAATCTCAACAAGTACATCTATACTTTCACGAAAGCATTTTAGGCATATAGTCAAGTGAAAAACAAACAAATTTCTTATGTATGCACTAACATGGGACTTATGCTTAGACTGATGCACATGCTCGTGATAAAAATTCATCTTTCTTTTCCTTTTCTCTATTTCCAAAACATACTTGTTCAAATTGCAGAGCAAAGCTTCTTTAATGCATATTCTTTCGAAAGACACTTTGTTAAAAAACTTTTCACCTTTTTTTATCTTAGGCACCACTTGTCATATCATATCATATTGGACACCTCACGGTTCCCCTATCCACCGTGTGCTCCCCACTAGTTACTGTCACACCCAGTGAGCAAGTCAACCTAGGTGACTACGTTTCGCGCTATTTCTCATCACTCGGGGATTTCTCTCCGAGCAACTACAACCTTATCAGATGGTGAGGCTTAAGCCAACACCGCTTATAGGGCACCTATTAGCATTAGGTGCGACCACACTCCGAACACCTTTTGGAGCCATACATGGTCCGCCGACTGTTCTTCGTCGAACCAGGGGTTTTCACTCAATTTAAACACTCCTGAGTGAACAGAGAGTTCTATTGGGACACTTCCCTGTTCCAGCCTTTGGGGTTCTTCTAAAACTTTAATTTATTTCTTTCGAAAACATATTTTACTAAAAATATAGGTTTTCATGCATATGCATGAGACATGCAACTTTCGACTTTGTGAATGCAATAATTCGAGGCGAACCCGAGTATACACATTTGGTCATTTTTCCTTTGAAACCTTATTCTATAGACTCATACTTATATAAAAACACCTAAACAAATGCATTAGGGGGAAGTGGGGTGCTCAGCATTCACCCATAGGGTTTGGGCCGAGACCTTACTTTGTCTCCCATTGATGTTCTCTCCTTCCATTGATCTCCCTAACACCATCTAGCCTTAGTTCAAATTTTTAAAACAATTTCCTAACCTTGTAAGGGTCAAACCTGAAACCTATATAGCCCTTAAGTTTTGTGTTTTCTTTTCTTAGCCCTTCAAACTAGGGTCTTACTCGAATACTCTAAGTGAAACCGAATCCATACATATCATTCTCCCAATATACATATTCTACTTCTCCAAAATATCCAATCATGAATATCAAGTAAATAAGGAATTAAAACTTCAAGATTTTCTCTTTAAGAACTCCTCCAAGAAAGAAACATAACTCCACAAGCATGCATTTTTATAATCATCAAGCAATAATAACGTCAATATCTTCCAAGATCAATATAACTATTTTCCATCATGCTTTATACATATTCATTCTAGCATGACATTTCTATAGACAAGATATTTATAACTAAAATCACGATACTTATCCAATTAACATATATGCATATATCTCATATTCACCAATACTCAATTAACTTGACAACTTCATACTTACATGCTTTTCCTTATCAAACCATCAAGATCATCAATCATTTCATAACTCCTTAACCAAAAAGATCATGGGTTCTACACATGGATTCTAATCAAAATAACATTTCTTATCTCAAATTTTCATCATGGCATTTCTAAGCAATTAACCAAACAATACAAGCATATTCAAACATATACACACATCCAAGCACATTCACTCCAAAATATACAAAAAATGCTAAAGGCAAAGTAAGGATATACTTACTAGTCTTCCTAGCTAGTTTATATAACTTCTGAAAATAAAATAAATACTTAGTTAGATCATGTTAAAATTTTATCATTTTTAAAAGAAAGGTTTCCTTTTTTGAAAGGTATGAAGTTCTCTTTCATGCTTCTAGGTTTCATTTCAAAGTGGTTAACCAAGTTACTTAGCTCTTCTAGGTTTCTCCTTCTTCCACAAACACTATCTCCTTCTCCTTCTTAGCTTGAAGTGTTTAGATGTCTAAGTAGGGAAAAGAAGTGAAACAAAGTGGAGAGAAATGAGAAGTGTGCCGTGAGGTGCAAGGTGAGAGGTGTGTGTGTATCCGAAATATGCAAGCCAAAAGGATGAGGGAACTAGGCCATTCAGCCAAGGCACTTTGCTAGCTCCTAGGCCACTCATTCCCCTATGTTTGAGTGACTTGTGATGGGCTTGAAAGATCCTTGACTGACTCCCATCACTTGATCACATCAACCCTAATCTATCCCATCCTAGGTTTGGAGATTTGCTCCCCTTTTCTTTCCTCATGGCCGACCACTCCTTCTAGGGCTCCAACCCCTTTCCATCACCTCACATCCTCTCTTGTCTCCCCAACAATCCCCTCACATGTTATTCAAATGGATTTTAGAATCCATTTTTGAGAAAACACCCAAAGGGGGTTTCGGATTCCCCATTCTCCATCCGAATCCTCTCTTCATCTCACTCTCCTTTCTATTTTGTCACATGCTTCTTCCATCAACCAATTACCTCACATCTCACACAAACTTGTCATGTCACTCTTACACAAATTCTCATCTAGATTTGGTAGCAAAAGAAAGTCAAACAAGGGGGGGGATTCGGCTAAGGCATGTCTGAAACCCTCATCCCTTTCCTTCCACTTTTTGTTCCATCATCTCCCATCTTCTTACACCTCATGTCTCATCCAATCTTACACCAATCCTACACAAATCCTTCATGTCCTTTCCTCTAGATTTGGAAAAGTTTAGGTGAAAAAGTCCTAAAGCTATTCGGCCAAGCCTCCCTATCGAAACCCTCCATTCCTTTCTCATCTCCAAATCTTCTCAAGTCCTTTTCACATCATTTTACTAGATATGGTAGGATCCTATGTTGATTTATTTGGCAAAATCCTACACCTCACACTATTTAGGTAGGAAAAGATGGAAGATTCTACTCATGTCTTTTCTTTTCTTTCTCCAACCAAAACAACTATTCAACTAGCTTACCTACTAGCATTTATTTCTCTCAACTACTAGTCTTGACTCAAATTACTAAATTTTTCCTAGCTTGACCTGTGTCATCAAGTATGGGCTTGGGTTGACTAATGGGCTTCCTTTCATGGACCTATGAGCTTCTCTCTAGCCCACTTAGGCCCAAAACTCTTGCCATGGCCTTAAGGCCCTTAAACTCCTAAGTCCATCTTCTTAAGGCTTTAGCTACTAATTTACCTAAGTCATTAAGCCATATGTGTATAATTAAATAAAATAAAATACGATAATTTTGGGGTCGTCACATCCACTATCATGTTTCCTTGCACCAGTGTGGCGAACTCTATAGCCTTCCTCTGTTTGACCGACTCAGGAAAGAAGCGGTCATCAAACTCTGTTTTAAATTGTTCCCAGGTAGGAGTTACATTCTCTCCAAACCCTTGCCTTAACAACTTCCTCTTTGTATCCCACGATAAACCAACTTCCCCTTGTAGTAGGTGACCAATATATTGTACTTTTTGCGTCTCCGTGCACCCGCTAATTTCAAAGGTGCGTTCCAAATCCATAATCCAGCGGTCTGCTTTCATGGTTCCTTCGGTCCTTATAAAGTTCGGGTATCGATAGATTAGGAATTTCTCATAAGGGCATCCTGACGTTCCCTCCAATATTTGGATGACATCAGCTCTATTCCATTTGGTTTTTTATCAATTCTGTCATCTGGCCGATAGCCTCCACTATCGCATGTCCACCATCTAATGGGGCGTTCGAAACTCCTTGTAGTGGTGCTTTAGGTCTCAAGGTAGGAGCACAGAGCTTTCCTCCCGCCATGATTTTCTGAAAAGCACATAATCCCCACATGAGTTACCCTAACTCTTGCGCTTTCGCTTCTTATGACTTCCAGCATCATAAATTTAGATGGATATCATCTCCAACCAACCGTTCTAAGAATTCAAGCCTATATCTAAAAGATCATAACCTATACCATGTGATTCTTTTCCTCAAGACTTGTGGTTTTTACCCAGAGACTTAACTGCTCTGATTCCACTACTCTCGGCGCCCCAACTTGCGCTTGTGGTCGTACGCAAATCAAGACGTCAAGAATGAGCATCATACTTTCACCCGTCATCTTATCGTGTATATATTTTTTTAAAATAAAAGTAGTGAATAAAGGTTTTTGCAGCGGATAAAGGTCAAATCTTTCTAAGCGTAATCACATGGCTCAACAAATTTAATATCCCAAAATACTTCATTACTATTAACATAATACAAGATCATTCATAATTGTCTTTTCTTCCAAAACAATGGAAGCCCAAAAACATAAATAGTAAATACAAAAATCGGGTAAGCGATTCCCATTGCCCTCTCTTATCTAATCTAAGGGCTATTTCTTAATTCCCTTGAAATCAGGACCATAATGAAGACGGTCCAGATCCAAGATAGGCCACACATCACAACTCATCCCGAAAGATGACTCATACAGGCGTCCCAAGTGGAGGGAATCGTCTATGCTAAGGACTAAACAACACCCTGTAGGACATAGGTTCGCCAAAATATATGTCGCTAATGGCAATGACTCCGCCGCCCATCGGCCTAGTAAGCCGAGAGTCACCGGCTCAACTGTAGCGGCCTTAGCTTTCCATTCAGGGTCCTAGATGTCGTCCCTAGAATCATATTCGACGGGGTCGTCATCACCTGCAACTACTTCTATCGTCTCAAAAGAAGGGACAATAGTGGAGAGACAAAAGCCACGATGACATTGAGGGGGAAATCTCAGTAAGTACATTTATATCTCAACAAAAGCATTTCAAGTATACAGTTAAGTGAATCACAAACAATCATATGTGCATCATGCATTATGGGGCTCATGACTTTACTTATGCACATGCCCATGTCATTTTCTTCAACTTATTTTCTTTAACTTCTACATGTGTTTGCTTGTAACTTCATAAAACAAAATGTTTGAACATCTTTTCAAGATTTATCTTTTTAAATGCTTTTCATCTTTTTCTTATTTTAGGTGCCACTTATCATATCATATCATATCATATGACTGAAAAGCCCATCTTTTCGTTATAACATCTTTTTGGACAGTCTATGGTTCTCCTATGCACTATGTTCCTTTTAATTACCGTAGCACATGACGACTGTATTAAACCTAAGTAGCTACGTTTCACACCTTTTTGCACTCTTTATTACCAGAGATTGATTACCCACCGAGTGACTACAAACTTTTCTATATCGGTAAGGCAAAAGCCAACACCATCTTGTAGGCACTCACTAGCTTTAGGTGCGACCACGCTCCGAACACCTTTGGGAGCCATACTTGGTTTGCCGACGGTTCTTTGTTGACCTAGGGGCTTTCACTCGACTTTAGACACTCTTAAGTGAACAGGGAGTTCCATTAGGGCAGTATCCCGTCTCAGCCTTTGAAGTTCTTATAAAACTTTAATCATTTTCTTTTCTTTTAAAAACATGCTTGACTCAAAAACCATAGTTTTTATGCTTTATGCATGAGACATGCAACTCAAGACACTTATCATGCGATTCGTGAGACGAACATGCGTACAGTATGCGCCAATCACTTTCACAATCCAACTACTATATAATTTTCACTTATTTTCTATCTAAAGCACTTATTGGACCATACACACATCTAGGGGTGCTCGGCCCTTTCCCACTAGGGTGGGGCCGAGACCCTCCCAGGTATTTCTTAGTATTTGCTTCTCCTATTATTCTACAAATGCTCTAATTTAACTTAAATAAATTAGTTGAATATTTTTAACACTAAAAACATGTCTTGGCTGAAACTTAGGGTCCTTATGTTTGTCATTTCATTCACCTTTATTTTCATCAACATAGTCATTTAATAACCCTTCATTCAAAAATCGAATATTATGCTATTAAATTTCCTTTTATTCTCATACCTCTAATTTCTTCAAATATTCAAGATTTAACCATAATATAACAAAAGAGTGGAAAAGTAAGCTTAACCCAAAAAAATCCTTGAAACCTGAAAACTAATATGCATCATCAACACTCAATCATGGTGATCATCTCACATTCTTCCTTTGTATCAAAGTATTCAAATCCGCAACATAATATAATTTTTAATCTAGCAAGATATTTACACTAAACACATATTTTGCCAAGAAACAAACAATACATTTCCTTCAAGTAATCTACCCCACATCATCCAATATGCTACAAGTTAACCTTAATCATACATGCATTTATTCAATCCACCCCATGTTGATTTCTTTAAAATAAATTGACTAAATCCACCCATCATTTTATATTCTCAAACTTTAAAGAATCATAAACTTAAACATGGATTCCTACCTAACTAAAGAGAAGATTCCTAGACAAAAATATGGATGTGGTGTATGTGTTCTTCTCTACGTTTCTATGCTTGAACTACTTAGAGATTTTACTTATCTCTTCCAAAGCAATTTCCTTTTCAAGAATACTTGCTCCTAGCTCCACTAGACTTAGGATACTTTGATTTAGGAGGTAGAAGAAAGTGAAACAATGGTGAGGGTATAGAGAATTGCTTAAGGCTGAGAAGTGTGGGGTGGAAGGATGGGCATGTGTGTGTGTGTGTGTGTGTGAGCAAGAAAGGAAAAAGGTCAAGGCAAATAGGCCATCGGCCATGGGATTTTTCCCTAGGTCTAGCCACTCATTTCCCTATGCTTTGGTGTGACGTTTTGAAGGATTGATTGACTTCTATCTCAAGACCACTTCTATACTTAAGGTAGATTTGTTTCCCCCTACTTCTTGCTATGTCTAGCGCCCTCCATGGGGTTTTGGCCTCCTATTTCCATCAAGTCACTCATCCATCTATCCTCCATCACCTCATGTGTCAATCCAAGAGATTGCAAGACCAAATTTTTGGGGAAAAGGGCAAACATGGTTTGGCTAGCCCCATTTTGGTTTCAACTGAAACCTCCTTTCTCTCTCATGGTTTTCATTCTCTCTTCAAGCTTCTATCCATCAACTTGTCAAATCACCACTCTTCTCTACACTCTTACACATATGTCATTTCCCTTCTTACACCAATCTCATGTATCCCTTCAACTAGATTTGGCAAAGCATTAGGAAGACTCCAAATGAGGCTCACGGCAAAGCTTCACCCGAACCCCTCTTGGTTTTCTTTTCCTTTACCTTTCCTCTATCTCTCATGATACCACTTCTCACTTGTCAATCATCTTTTCAACTTACTCTTACATGATCTACTTTTGATCATTGGCTTAGATTGTGGAAGATTGTATGGGAAAACCAACCAAAGTGGTTAGGCTATAAGCCTCCACCGAAACCTCCTTTTTGCTCCTCACTTCCTTTTCTCTACTCATGCCACTTGTGTCACTATTCTAGATATGGTATATCCTAAAAAGACTAAAATAGAAAATATGTTTCTTCTTCCCAAGATATCCCAATGATGGGAAAATCTCATCATGAGATTTCACAATCCATCCTACAAAGCAACCCACTAGTGTTATCCTAATTACTAGCAATTTTCCACTTTTATCTACTAGTCTTGGATAGTCTTACTAGGGTTTCTCTAGAAGTGGGGTGATTCTTGCCCTTCCAACAATTTCTGTCGGATCTTTTCTAGTTTGGCATCATTTTGCTGTCCTTCTCGAATTTCATCTTCACTCAATGAGGCAATTTCTTGTGCTGTTGCCAACATCGCTTCTCTAGGCAGGTTCTTGACCAGCATGTCTCGCATAGTTGTCAGTATAGGCGATTCCTCCACTTGAGTTTTTCGACTTAAAACGTCTGCCATTCCATCAATGCCTCAATCATAGCTGGATCTACGGCTACTCCTTTGCTTGAAATTATGTGGCCCAAAAATTTGACCTCTCGGAGCCAATACTCGCACTTGCTAAGTTTGGCGTATAACTGGTGCTCTTGTAAAATAGCCAACACATTCTTTAGATGTTCTTTGTGCTCTTCGTCAGTTCGGGATTATATCAGAATATCATCGATACAGACCACGACGAAACTGTCTAGGTATTGTCAGAAAATCCGATTCATCAAGTCCATAAATGCTGCTGGGGCATTTTTCAATCCGAAGGGCATAATCAAGAGCTCGAAATGTCCATAACGGGTTCGAAAAGCCGTCTTGGGTACATCCTGCTCCTTGATCTTAAGCTCATGGTACCCCTGATCTGAGATGAATCTTAGAAAATACCTTGGCTCCCTGCAGTTGATCCAACAAGTCATTTATCCGTGGTAACGAATATTTGTTCTTGATGGTGGCCTTATTAAGCTCTCGGTAGTTGATACACATTCGCATTGTCGCGTCCTTCTTTTTCACAAACAGGACTGGAGCTCCCCACGGTGATGAACTAGGCCGTATAAATCCCTTCTCCAATAGTTATTCGATCTGCATCTTTAATTCTTTCAGCTCTATTGGCACCATTCGGTAGGGGGTTTTATGAACTGGAGCCGTGCCAAGTTCCTATTCAATGGCGAACTCAGTTTCACGATCCGAGGGTAATCCTGGCAGATCATTTGAGAATACTCGAGGAAAATCTTTCACTACCGGGATCTCTTCAATACCCTTGGCACCCTCCAATGCATTCAAGGACATTAATAGAAACACTTCCGATTCTCCATTTAAACTTTTCATTATTCTTTCTGCCGTCATGATAGAGGAAACAGAACTAACTATCTCCCCTTCATAACGCAACTTCTCTTCTTCTGCCAACTCAAACGTAATCTCCTTCTTGTGACAATCGATTTTGGCGTAATGCTTGGATAACCAATCCATGCCCAATATTATATCAAATCCCAACAAGTGAAAAGCTAACAAGTTGGCATTTAACCTCACACCAGCAATTCCCAACGGGCAGTTCCTCACTATCCGTTGACATCCAATCACTTTCAGTCAGGAACAGACACCATTTTGAGCTAATGGTTTTACATCTAGCTTACACCTCCAAACGCAATCATATTAAATGAAGGATCTCTTCACGCCGGAGTCAATTGAAGCATATACCACATTACGCATCAAAATAATTTTACCTATAAAATTTTTCATATTGTTACCTTACGAAAAATCATCCTATTCTTTAAATTAAGGTAAGGTCAAATTATTACCAGTAATGATTCCAGCATTGATAGCTTTCTCATCCTCCACGTCTACCTCTCTAGGGGCAATGGCATACACTTTTGCCTTTGTGGGATCTTCGCCTTTCCTCCAGGTATTGCAACTCCGCTAGAAGCCATCTGAGGGCAGTTTTGCATCATGTGGCCCACTTGACCCCAAAGGATGCAAGCTCCCGTCGCTACTCGACATTCGCCTTTGTGCGGTCGTCCACAAGTTCTGCATGGTGGTGACGATGTCGGCAATCCAGGTCCGCTTACTTTGCCCTTTCCTTTATTTACAGGAAAAACATTCCTTCTCTTCCTCACATCCCTTCCCAAAGAGTAGGGAAAACTCCTCTTCTTATGCATCTGAGCTTGACTAATCAGGCTCGTCTACTCCATTTAAGCAATAGCTGCCACGTTTACCAGCTCTTGGAAGTTTTCAATTCTCAAACAGGCCACTTGGTTGTGAATTCTGGGTTGCAAGCCATTTTGGAACTTCTTCGCCCTCATCTTTTCTGTTAACACTAGGTGAGGAGCAAATCGTGTCAATTCCATGAATTTCGCAACGTACTAGTCCACCGTCATGTTTTCTTGCACCAGTGTGGCGAACTCCATAGCCTTCTTCTGTTTGACCGACTCAGGAAAGAAGCGGTCATCAAACTCTGTTTTAAATCGTTCCCAGCTAGGAGTTACATTCTCTCCAAGCTCTTGCCTTAGTAGCTTTCTCTTCGTATCCCACCATAGACCAGCTTCCCCTTGCAGTAGGTGACCTGCGTACTGTACTTTTTGCGTCTCTGTGCACCCGCTAATTTCAAAGGTGCTTTCCAAATACATAATCCAGTGGTTCGCTTTCATGGCTCCTTCGGTCCCCATAAAGTTCGGGTATCAATAGACTAGGAATTTCTCATAAGGGCATCCTGACGTTCCTTCTCCAATATTTGGATGACATCGGCTCTGTTCCATCTGGTTCTTTATAAATTCTGTCATGTAGCGGATAGCCTCCACTATTGCCTATCCACCATCTAACTGGGCCTTCGGAACTCCTTGTAGTGGTGCTTTAGGTCTCAAGGTAGGAGCACGGCGCTTTCCTCCCACCATGATTTCCTGAAAAGCACAGAATCCCCACATGAGTTACCCTAACTCTTCCGCTTTCACTTCTTATGACTTCCAGCATCATAAATTTAGACGGATATCATCTCCAACCAACCGTTCTAAGAATTCAAGCCTAATATCTAAGAGATCATAACCTATACCATATGATTATTTTTTCTAGGACTTGTGGATTTTACCCAAAGACTTAACTGCTCTAATACCACAGCTGTCGGCGCCCCAACTTGCGCTTGGAATTGTATGCAAATCGAGACGTCGGAAATGAGCATCATAGGAAAGTTCACCCCTCATCTTATCATGTATATTTTTTTTCTAAATAAAAGTAGTGAATAGAGGTTTTTGCAGCGGATAAAGGTCAAAACCTTTATAAACGTAGTCACATGGCTCAACAAATTTAATATCCCAAATTACTTCATTACTATTAACATAATACAAGATCATTCATAATTGTCTTTTCTTCCAAAACAACGGAAGCCAAAAAACCTAAACAGTCAATACAAAAGTCACGTAAGCGATTCTCATTGCCCTTTCCTATCTAATCTAAGGGCTCTTTCTTAAATCCCCTTGAAATCAGGACCATAATGAAGACGGTTCAGATCCAAGGCAGGCCCCACATCACAACTCATCCCAAAAGATGACTCATACAGGCGTCCCAAGTGGAGGGAATCGTCTATGCCAATGACCAAACAACACCCTATAGGGCGTGGGTCCACCAAAATATACATCGCTAATGGCAGTGACTCCGCCGCCCATCGGCCTAGTAAGCCGAGAGTCACAGGCTCAACTGAAGCGGCCTCAGTTGGGCCTTTCGGGATTCGAGATGTCGTCCCTGGAATCATATTCGACAGGGTCGTCATCACCTGTAACTACTTCTATCGCCCCGAAAAGAGGGACAATAGTGGAGAGATAAAAGGGAGGGTGAGATTTCAGGGAAAATCTTAGTATATTTATATCTCAAGAAAAGCATTTCAAGTATACACTTAAGCGAATCACAAACAATTATATGTGCATTATGCATTATGGGGCTCATGACTTTACTTATGTACATGTTCATGCCCATGTCATTTTCTTCAACTTATTTCCTTTAACTTCTTCATGTGTTTGCTTGTAACCTCATAAAACAAAATGTTTGAACATCTTTTAAAGAGTTATCTTTTTAAATGCTTTTCATCTTTTTCTTATCTTAGGCACCACTTATCATATCATATCATATGACTGGAAAGCCCATTTTTTGTCATGACATCTTTTTGGACACCCCACAGTTCTCCTATGCACCGTATGTTCCTCCTAGTTACCGTAGCACATGATGACCGTATTAAACTTAAGTAGCTACATTTCACACCTTTTCGCGCTCTTCATTACTCGGAGATTAATTACTCACCGAGTGACTACAAACTTTTCTGTATCGGTAAGGCAAAAACCAACACCGTTTTTTAGGCACTCATTAGCTTTAGGTGCGACCACACTCCGAACACCTTTAGGAGTCATACCTGGTTTTCCGACGGTTCTTTGTCGACCCAAGGACTTTCACTCGATTTTAGACACTCCTGAGTAAACAGGGAGTTCCATTTGGGCACTATCCCGTCTCAACCTTTGAAGTTCTTATAAAACTTTAATCATTTTCTTTTCTTTTAAAAACATGATTGACTCAAAAAATATGGTTTTCATGCTTTATACATGGGACATACAACTCGTGACACTTATCATGCGATTCGTGAGACAAACACGCGTACACTATGCGTCAATCACTTTCACAATCCAAGTACTATATAATTTTCACTTCTTTTCTAGTTAAAGCACTTATTGGGCCTTACATACATCTAGGAGTGCTCGGCCCTTTCCCACTAAGGTGGGGCCGAGATCCTCCCAGGCATTTCCTAGCATTTTCTTCTATTATTCTCCAAATGCTCTAATTTAATTTTAATAAATTATTTGAATATTTTTAACACTAAAAACATGTCTTGGCTGAAACCTAGGGTCCTTATGTTTATCATTTCATTCTCCTTTCTTTTCATCAACATAGTCATTTAATAACCCTTCATGCGAAAATCGAATATTATGCTATGAAATTTCCTTTAGTTCTCATACCTCTAATTTATCTAAATATTCAAGATTTAACCATAATATAACATGAGAGTGGAAAAGTAAGCTCAACCCAAAAAAATCCTTGAAAACCGAAACACTAATATGCATCAATCCAACCCTTTTCAACTCCAAGTGTAATTTTTTTAGCATGCATACATATCATCAACACTCAATCATGGTGATCATACCACATTCTTCCTTTGTATCAAAGTATTCAAATCCCCAACATTATATAATCTTCAATCTAGCAAGATACTTAGACTAAACACATATTTGCCAAGAAACAAAGAATACATTTCCTTCAAGTAATCTACCCCACATCATCCAATATGCTACAAGTTAACCTTAATCATACATGCATTTCTTCAATCCACCCCTTGTTCATTTCTTTAAAATAAATTGACTAAATCCACTCATCATTTTATATTCTCAAACTTAAAAGAATCATAAACTTAAACATGGATTCCTACCTAACTAAATATGACATTTTCACTAAGGAGTTTCATTTTAGCATACACAAGCAAGGATTCAAACAATACAACCAAATTCCCTCAAAAGTATACTAGTATTGCTAAGGTCAAGATAAGAAAATACTTACAATACTCCTAGTTAGCTTAGATGAAATATGAAAATATATTAAGCATTTTATTAGATTAATCTAAGAACATAATATCTTTAAAGAGAAGATTCCTACACAAGAATATGGATGTGGTCTGTGTGTTTTTCTCTATGTTTCTATGCTTGAACTACTTAGAGATTTCACTTACCTCTTCTAAAGCAATTTCTTTTTCAAGAACACTTGCTCCTAGCTCGACTAAACAGGTGCTTCAGGCTTGTGTGATCCATATATATCTCACATTCTTCCCCAAACAAGTAGTGTCTCCAAATCTTTAATACAAACACCACTGCTACTAATTTTAGATCATGAGTGGGGTAATTTCGCTCATGGTCTTTAAGCTGTCGAGATGTGTAGGCAACTACTTGTCCTTCCTACATCAAAACGCATCCTAAGCCCATTTTTGGGGCATCACTAGATACTACATAAGGCTTGTAGGGCTAATACTGGTACAAACCTTCTGTAGTATCCTGTCAATCCAAGGAAACTACGTATCTCATGAGCACTTGTTGGTCTCTGCCATTCCATCACCACCTCAATCTTAGCTAGATCTACGGCTACTCCTTTGCTTGATATTACGTGGCCCAAAAATTTGACCCCTTGGAGCCAAAACTCGCACTTGCTAGGTTTGGCATATAACTGGTACTCTTGTAAAATAGCCAGCACAATCTTCAGATGTTCTTTGTGCTCTTTGTCAGTTTGGGATTATATCAGAATATCATCGATAACGACCACGATGAAACTGCCTAGGTACTGTCGGAAAATCCGATTCATCAAGTCCATAAATGCTGCTGGGGCATTTGTCAATCCGAAGACCATCATAACCAGGAGCTCGAATCGTCCATAACGGGTTCGAAAAGCCGTCTTGGGCACATCCTGCTCATTGATCTTAAGCTGATGGTACCCTGATCTAAGATCAAACTTCGAAAATACCATGGCTCCCTCTAGTTGATCCAACAAGTCGTTTATCCATGGTAATGGATATTTGTTCTTGATGGCGACCTAATTAAGTTCTCAATAGTCGATGCACATTCACATTGTCCTGTCCTTTTTTACAAACAAGACTGGAGCTCCCCGCGGCGTTGAACTAGGCCGTATAAACCCCTTCTCCAATAGTTATTTGATCTGCGTCTTTAATTCTTTCAGCTCTATTGGCGCCATTCGGTAGGGGGCTTTATGAAGTAGAGCCATGGCAGGTTCTTATTCAATGGCGAACTCAGTTTCATGATCCGAGGGTAATCCTGGTAGATCATCTAAGAATACTCGAGGAAAATCTTTCACTACCGGGATCTCTTCAATACCCTTGGCACCCTCCAATGCATTCGAGGACATTAATAGAAACACTTCCGATTCTCCATTTAAACTTTTCGTCATTCTTTTTGCCGTCACGTTAGAGGAAATAGAACTGACTATCTCCCATTCATAACGCAGCTTCTCTTCTTCTGGCAGCTCAAACGTGATCTCCTTTTTAAGATAATCGATTTTGGCCAATGCTCGGATAGCCAATCCATGCCCAATATTATGTCAAATCCAACAAGTGAAAAGCTATCAAGTTGGCATTTAACCTCACACTAGCAATTCCGAACGGGTAGTTCCTCACTATCCGTTGACATCCAATAACTTTCCTGTCAGGAAGTGACAGCAACACCTTCTGAGCTAATGGTTCTACATCTAACTTACACCTTCAAAAGCAATCATATGAAATGAAGGATCTCATCATGCCGAAGTCAAGTAAAGCATATACCACATCACGCATCAAAATAATTTCACCTATAAAATTTTTCCTATTGTTGTTACCTTACGAAAAATCATCTTATATTTTAAATTAAGGTAAGGTCAGATTATTACCAGTAATGATTTCAACGCTAATAGCTTCCTCATCCTCCACGTCTACCTCTCCAGGGGCAATGGCATACATTTTTGCCTTTGTGGTGGTCTTCGCATTTTCTCCAGGTATTGCAACTCCACTAGAAGCCATCTGAGGGTAGTCTTGCATCATGTGGCCCACTTGACCACACCAGAAGCAAGCTCCCATCGCTACTCCACATTCGCCTTTGTGCGGTCGTCCACAAGTTCTGCATGGTGGTGACGATGTCGGCACTTCAGGTCCACTCACTTTGCCCTTTTCTCCAAATAGTCCTTCTCTTCCTCGCATCCCCGCACAAAAAGTAGGGAAACCTCCTCTTCTTATGCATCTGAGCTTGACTAACCAGGCTCCTCTGCTTTGTTTGAGCAATAGCTGTCACGTTTACCAGCTCTTGGAAGTTTTCAGTTCTCAAACAGGCTACTTGCTTGCAAATTCTGGGTTGCAAGCCATCTTGGAACTTCTTCGCCCTCATCTTTTCTGTTAACACTAGGCGAGAAGCGAATCGCGTCAATTCCATGAATTTCACTACATACTAGTCCTCATTTACCAGCTCTTGGAACTTTTCAATTCTCAAATAGGCGACTTGGTTGCGAATTCTGGGTTGCAAGCCATTTCGAAACTTTTTTGCCCTCATCTTTTCTGTTAACACTAGGCGAGGAGCGAATCGCGTCAATTCTATGAATTTCATAGCGTATTAGTCCACCGTCATGTTTCCTTGCACCAATGTGGCGAACTCCATGGCCCTCTTCTGTTTGACAAACTCAGGAAAAAAGCAATTATCTAACTCTATTTTAAATCGTTCCTAGGTAGGAGTTACATTCTCTCCATGCTCTTGCCTTAGCAGCTTCCTCTTCGTATCCTACCATAGACCAACTTCCCCTTGCAGTAGGTGACCAGCATACTGTACTTTTTGTGTCTCTGTACACCCGCTAATTTCAAAGGTGCATTCCAAATCCATAATCCAACGGTCCGCTTTCATGGATCTTTCAGTCCCCATAAAGTTTGGGTACCGATAGACCAGGAATTTCTCATAAGGGCATCCTGAAGTTCCTCTTCCAGTATTTGGATGACATCAGCTCTGTTCCATCTGATTGTATATCAATTCTGTCATCTGGCAGATAGCCTCCACTATCGCCTATTCACCATCTAATGGGGCGTTAGGAACTCCTTGTAGTGGTGTTTTAAGTCTCGAGGTAGGAGCACAGCGCTTTCCTACCACCATGATTTCCTGAAAAGCAAAGAATCCCCCTCGGCCTAGTAAGCCGAGAAGCACCGGCTCAACTGTAGTGGCCTCAGTTAGGCCCTTGGGGGTCTAAGATGTCGTCCCTGGAATCATATTCGATGGGGTCGTCATTACCTACAACTACTTCTATCGTCCCGAAAAAATGGACAATTGTGGAGAGATAAAAGGGGGGTGAGATTTCGGAGAAAATCTTAATAAATACATTTATATCTCAACAAAAGCATTTCAAGTATACAGTTAAGCGAATCACAAACAATCATATGTGCATCATGCATTATGGGGCTCATGCCCATGTCATTTTCTTCAACTTATTTTCTTTAACTTCTTCATGTGTTTGCTTGTAATTTCATAAAACAAAATGTTTGAACATCTTTTCAAGATTTATCTTTTAAATGCTTTTCATCTTTTTCTTATCTTAGGCGCCACTTATTATATCATATGGCTCAAAAGCCCATCTTTTTGTCATGATATCTTTTTGGACATCCCACGGTTCTCATACAAATCGTGTGTTTCTGCAAGTTATCGTAGCACATGGCGACCGTATCAAACCTAATTAACTACGTTTTCCGCCCTTTCACGCTCTTCATCACTCGGCGATTGATCACTCACTGAGTGACTATAAACTTTTCTGTATCGGTAAGGCAAAAGCCAACACCATCCTGTAGGCACCCACTAGCTTTTGGTGCGACCACGTTTCGAACATTTATTGGAGCCATGCATGGTTTGCCGACGGTTTTTTGTCGACTCAGGAGCTTTCATTCGACTTTAGACACTCCTGAGTGAATAGGGAGTTCCATTGGGGCACTACCTCGTCTTAGCCTTTGGAGTTTTTATAAAACTTTAACATTTTCTTTTCTTTTAAAAACATGTTTGATTCAAAAAACATGGTTTTCGTGCTTTATGCATGAGACATGCAACTCGTGATACTTATCATGCAATTCTTGAGACAAACACGCGTACACTATGCGGCAAGCACTTTCACAATCCAAGTACTATGTAATTTTCAGTTCTTTTCAATCTAAAACACTTATTGGGCCTTATATACATCTAGGGGTGCTCAGCCCTTTCCCAGGCATTTCCTAGCATTTTCTTCTCCTATTAGAACCAAATGCTCTAATTTAACTTTAATAAATTACTTGAATATTTTTAACACTAAAAACATGTCTTGGCTGAAACCTAGGGTATTTATGTTTGTCATTTCATTCACCTTTCTTTTCATCAACATAGTCACTTAACCCTTAATGCAAAAACTGAATATTATGCTATTAAATTTTCTTTAGTTCTCATACCTCTAATTTCTCCAAATATTCAAGATTTAACCATAATATAACATAAGAGTGAAAAGTAAGCTCAACCCAAAAAAATCCTTGAAAACCGAAACACTTATATGCATCAATCCAACCATTTTCAACTCCAAGTGTAATTTTTTTAGCATGCATACATATCATTAACACTCAATCATGGTGATCATATCACATTCTTCCTTTGTATCAAAGTATTCAAATCTGTAACATAATATAATTTTTAATCTAGCAAGATACTTAGACTAAACATATATTTTGCCAAGAAACAAATATAATACAGTTCCTTCAAGTAATCTACCCCACATTATCCAATATGCTACAAGTTAACCTTAATCATACATGTATTTCTTCAATCCATTCCATGTTGATTTCTTTAAAATAAATTGACTAAATCCACCCATCATTTTATATTCTCAAATTTAAAAAAATCATAAACTTAAACATGGATTCCTACCTAACTAAGCATGGCATTTTCACTAAGGAATTTCATTTTAGCATACCCAAGCAAGGATTCAAACAATACAACCAAATTCCCTCAAAAGTATACTAGAATTGTTAAGGTCAAGATCAGAAAATACTTACAATACTCCTGGTTAGCTTAGATGAAATCTGAAAATATATATTAAGAATTTCATTAGATTAATCTAAGAACATAATATCTTTAAAGAAAAGATTCTTACGCAATAACATGGATGTGGTGTGCTTTTTCTTCTCTACGTTTCTATGCTTGAACTACTTAGAGATTTCACTTACCTCTTCCAAAGCAATTTCTTTTTCAAGAATACTTGCTCCTAGCTCCACTAGACTTAGGATAATTTGATTTAGGAGGTAGAAGAAAGTGAAGCAATGGTGAGGGTATAGAGAATTGCTTAAGGCCGAGAGATGTGGGGTGGAAGGATGGGCATGTGTGTGTATGAGCAAGAAAGGAAAAAGGTCAAGGCAAATAGGCCATTCGGCCATGGGGTTATTCCCTAGGTCTAGCCACTCATTTCCCTATGCTTTGGTGTGACATTTTGAAGGGTTGATTGACTCTTTGATTGACTTCTATCTCAAGACCACTCCAAGATCAAATCTAGCCCATACTTAGATAGATTTGTTTCCCCCTATTTCTTGCTATGGCTGGCACCCTTCATGGGGTTTTGGCCTCCTATTTCAATCAATTCAATCATCCATCTATCCTCCATCACCTCAGATGTCAATCCAAGGGGTTGCAAGACCATACTTTTGGGGAAAAGGGCAAACATGGTTCGGCTAGCCCCATTTTGGTTTCAACCGAAACCTCCTTTCCCTCCCATGGTTTTCATTCTCTCTTCAAGCTTCTATCCATCAACTTGTCATATCACCACTCTTCTCTACACTCTTACACATATGTCCTTTCCCTTCTTACACCAATCTCATGCGTCCTTTCAACTAGATTATGCAAAGCACTAGGAAGACTCCAAATGAAACTCACAGCAAAGATTCATCGAAACCCCTCTTGGTTTTCTTTTTCTTTTCCTTTCGTCTCTCTCATGATACCACTTCTCACTTGTCAATCATCTTGTCAACTTACTCATACATGATCTACTCTTGATCATTGATTTAGATTGTGGATCATATGGGAAAACCTACTAAAGTGGTTCGGCTATAAGCCTCCACCGAAACTCCTTTTTTACTCATCACTTCTTTTCTCCTCTTATGCCATTTGTGTCACTATTCTAAATATGGTATATCCTAGAAAGACTAAAATAGAAAATATCTTTGTTCTTCCCAAGATATCCCAATGATGAAAAAATCTCATAATGAGATTTCACAATCCATCCTACAAAGCAACCAACTAGTTAACTCCTAATTACTAGCAATTTTTCTACTAGTCTTGGATGACTCACTAGGGTTTCTCTAGAGGTGACATGTGTCTTTTGTATGGGCTTGATGGGTCATGGGTCAATCTCATGGGCTTGTGGGCTTGTTATTCCTTTCTTGGCCCTCTAACTCAAGTTAGGCTTTTAAGGCTTCAACTTTAGGCCCAAGCCTTCATCCTCACTTCTCAATATTATTATTATTAATTTACTTAATTACTTAATTAAAACAATATGAAATGAAAATCTCGAGTCGTCACACAGATCCACTTGAGGCAAAGTTAACGCCTCTGAAGTTTGTGATATTCCTTAAATACTTGCTGTCTTTGTAAAGAATGTCCAAACAAGCTGGCGGGCCCTCAGGGTAACGCATAGACTTGACTAAATACAATAAAAGAAAAAACTATGACGTGATTATATTAACTGACATAAGAAAATTAATTAACAAAACTACTAGTAATAAAATCAATTTTAAGGTAGGTTGGTTGTTCATATTTCTTGATACAAAACATATTCAATAATATTGGAGCTTCTCTTACCAATATAATCAGCTGTGCTATAACCATTACTAAACCTTCCAGTTGAGGCAGACCCATGATATTCAAACCCCATTATAACGCATATCTGCCTTTGCTCCACTATCGGGCAAGTAATTATTTGTCCCAACATCTACAGTCGAGTCCCCAAAAAAGAAAACAGCAGGCGACACAGTTCCGGTAGGTGCCGGTGATGGCACCAGTACTGGCACAAGTGTAGGTTCTGGTGAAGGGGCAGTCACTATAGGTAAAGGTTGGGACAAATGCAAATCAACCATGGTCATGATGATAAGGAAAAAGGAGAATGAAATTATCGGGTTGGCCATTTCAAAGGTCAGGGTCAATCTTGTTAATTAGTCTTGTAAACCTGCATGCAGCTCCAGTCTAAGCTTGACTATCTGCTTATGCTTATGATTAGGACTGCAAACGAACAGAGCTGTTTGTGAACAATTTGAACTCGACTCGTATAAACTCGATTCGTTTAATAAATGAGTTGTTCGTGAACTCGATTCCTATAAACTCGATTCGACTCGTTTTAAGCTCGTAACAATACTCGTAATATTTATATATATATAATCTTGCATATATTCTTACTTATATTCTTTTATTATATATATTTTTTGTGTTATATATATTATTTTTGATATTTTGTATAAGTAATACATTTTGTTACTTTATGTAAAAGTAGCATTTTATTTCTTTACAATAATAATGTATTAAGTTCATAAAAAAATTATTGAGTCAAATATTTATAAAGAGTAAGAAACTCGAGTAATTATTCGACTAAGTTCGGCTTGTTCGTTAGAGAGTAAAAACAAAGATCGATAAATAACTCGATTCGACTCGAACTCGTCTTTGATCGGCTCGAATTCAACTCGACTCGGCAAACTCTCAGCTTGACTCGAACTCGAACTCGAGTTATTTGAGTCCAGTTCGACTCGACTCGATTCGAACTCGTCTTTGATCAGATCGTTTGCAACTCTACTTATGATTAATAGGTACGTATGTACGTGGGAAATGTCGGAAAAGAAGATGAAAGAGTAAGGAAGGAATATTTGTGTATTAATGTCGAAGGGCTCATTGTCCAAAGTTCCAGTTTGTCTAGAGCTCTTACGAGCAGACATGATTGATTTATGGGACGTGCTTGGCATCAGCCGGCACACCCCACATCACAGGCATGTTTTGTTTTGTTTTTGTTTTTCTTCGGCAGCACACTAGCAGCTACAAAACATTTCACTTGATTTATTAGGCGGATTGTACAAGACATCATCTATTGTTTATCAATGAAAAAAATTAATTTGCAAGTAGTTTATAATTTACCCAAAATAAAACATGAATGCATGTAAGCGTATCATCTCAGCAAGTATTAACAACAACAAAAAAAAAAAAAAAAATTGGATGTGCAAGCCTTTTTTCTTACACACCTAGCTAGCAGTACACCACATTTGATGAAAAAGTATTTATGCTTTTATATATATATATATAATTATAATGGCTCTCACAACAAATGATATGTTACACACCCGAGTTGAGTAGCAAATTAAAAAATATATATATTGGCGTCATAGTTGTTTTTATAATTATAAGTAATAGAACTTACCAGCAGCAATGGCCATAAATTATCTATATCATAATATATGTTCATGCTCTGAAATCAAATGGGACATCAGATACGTGAAAGAGTGTAATGTAGGATTAATTCATTCATTTTCCTTGATACGTGAAAGAGTGTCATTAAGTCCAAATGAGACATGAGATCAAAGGGCCTATACACAGGGTTTAGTTAGGGGTCTTAAAAAGTGCTTAATTAATAACCTTAAAAGCTTTTTAATGATAAAATTATGTTGTTTGATGTTGCATATTAAAGTACTATTTGATCTCTAAATAATACGCTTCTGAGGAAAATCATCATTTCCTCATAAGTAGTACGTGCTTTTAATTAGGATATTCATGCAACTGTTAATTGACAAAAATATCCATACAGCTTTCAGATAATTATCAATTTTAGACTTTTAAAAATATAGTCATAATCTTTTTAAAAAATTGAATGATCTTTTATGTCACTTAATTCAAAAAGTTTTTTTAAAATTGTTTCTAAATAAATGTAACATATTTGAAAGTGATTTAGACACATAGATTCTATACAGAAAATAATTGTTTAAAAGTTGAACATAAGTTATAATAAGACTTGAAACTAAAAACTATATTACACACAACAATCCCATGCATACGTGGAGCCATGTCGCCACATTCAATTTGGTTGCTTCTACCTCACAACAATCTCATGCTTTCACGCACGACATCAAAGTGCTTGAGGCTTTAGGAAGGTTTGAACTTGTTGTTTGCCACCATCTAGGGATGGCGGGTGATCCCCAGGCACTAATCGCAGAGGCAGTTTCTCCTGTTCTTTCTCATGTTTTTTCCTTCAAGATTGGAAATCAAATACATGTGTTTTTCATGTACTTTGGTCTTTGGTCTTCTCATGAGGTTTTCATTTATGTTTTGTTGTCCTTTTGTTCAATAAAAAAACAACAACAAAAATATATTATCTCTCGAACTTATGGTTTGTAGAGTGTGTCCCTTTGACCCATCTTAGTGCGGGTGCGGGATTTGTTTGGTAGTTGTCACTCTATTTCGGATAGAGTTAGGTTGTTTTTCAGACAGTGTTTCTGAAGAGGTTGTGCAGCCAGAGAGTTAGACTATGTCAGTCACTTTGTGTACTGGGAAGCTACAGATCGTTGTTAGTTTGGCTTGTAATGTATTTTTCAAATCCACTTGTAATGCTTGTTATTAATGAATGCATTGTGCTCTTCTATCCAAAAAAAAAAAAATGGTTGCTTCCACTAGTACCTCGGATCATATCCCTTGGGGCAGGTGGTGAGTTGTGGCCTCTCTTATGATACCTTGTCAAGGATAGGACCTCCCAGGGTTTCCAAGTCTTTGATCTTCTATCAAGTCATTTAATGCGAATGTCGCATAGTCGTCCCAGTCAATGACGTACCTGCCGAACTAATCCCTGATTCGATCATTACTGTCATGTGATTTCCCATGGATTTTCTAAGTAGGGACATGTTCTTGGGGAGCAGTACTGCATTCCTATGCCAATCCAAATCTCTGCTACATTTACTTTGTTGGAGCCAAATTATTCCCATTGGGCCATCTTGGCCTTCCCCTTTTTGGGATTACAATATTAGCCTTAATTGTCTATTTTAAAGATTATGTTAAACTAAGTTACAAATATTATATAGTACGTGGAAGGAACTTTATTGGTTATATAATCGATGAAAACCATAACTCGCATTGGTAGCTAATCTAATATTGATAGTGCGAAACTCATGTAATGTTTTTTGAGTTAGGAAAGTTTTTTAAAAATGAATGTGCACAATATGGTTTATTTCTTATATAAACCCATGATTGGAAAATGCTATTGTATGGGTGTCTGAACCAAGTAAGAGAATATTAGAGTTTTATTCACACACCTATATCCCTATAGGTTTATATTAGTTCAAATATATCTCTTAATTAATGAGTTGTAGTGGGACACATATCACTACAAGAAAAAAAGACATTAATGACCATATTTGTGATCAAAATGATTATTTGTGACTAAAACAGACTAAAAATTGACTATTTGCAACTAATAAATAGTAACAAATAAAAAATCTTCTCATAGTGTGTATCTCCAAATTTTATAATGGCCAGAAGTCTATTTAAGAACCAAAAGGGTTAATGGTTCTAATATACGATATATATAATTGTATCTCTAAACCATCAAGAGAAGGTCATAGACAAAATTGTTACGGTGATTATTCTCTCGTAACAAGGCCATATTCTTTAACAAACGGTAAACAAAGAGATATGTTTCCCAATTGTTATTATTTAATAGAATAGTGTTATTATGTCTTTTCAATTTTTTAATTTGGTGTGCCTCCAAGTGTAAATTGCATTTTTCTTTTTACTTTAAATATTTTTTAAACATATTTAAACATTTATAAAAAATAAAAAAATGCCTATACACTAATAATTTATTTCTCAACTATTAAGCAAAAGACTTAAAAGATTAAAAACATGAGCGTTTAAATTAAGGAGACAAAGTGAGGGCATATAAGTATTATTCTATTTAATATCGTGGATCATAAAAAAAATTAAAATTAAAAATCTAAATATTAATGTTTGATGTTAAAATATTTAAGAAAGGGCTCTCTCCTTCTCCCTTTTCCATGTCCTGCTAATTGCTAAGGTTTGCACTGATTTTGATGGGAAATAACTATTATCTTTTGTCTTTTGCGGAATATTTCTTCGCATCCAATTCTCGTCGTTGCATACCAACCTTTGTTTTATCGTCGTTCGGCCACTTTTTCTCAGCATGGATATCTTGATTGTTCAGATAACGTTAGTCCAAAATGCGAAGCAAATGATTTACTGCTATATTAAAATGGTAGGTGATATCTATGATGGGAGAAGAAGTTTCTCTCTCTTCACGTAAAGCTTCTCTCTCTGAGCTCTGTAATCCAAACTGATCATACTTCTAATATTACAAACTCAAAGGCGTATCCACCACTTCTTTCCTTTTCTCTATTTTTACAAATTGCGGTGCTCACTTGTATCGCTAATTGAGCTTTTTTTTTCCCTTTTTTTTCTCTTTTTTTTTTTCATTTTGAAATATTTTTAAAAAGTAAAAAAAGAATATCAATACATTAATAATTACTTTCTTAACCATTAAATTAAAACATTTAAAAAAAATTAAAATGCTTGAAGTATCAAAAAATAAAGTGTTAAGAATGAGTGAGAATACTAGCATTTTTCTTTTACAAAGGACACATGTTTTTCTGGAGGTAGAACTCAACATGTCATCATCTCTTTTATTACTATAAAGAGAGACTAGTTAACTGGTCCGCGATCATAAGCGCACTTATATTATCAAATCAAAATGACTTGCCAATACGCAATTTTTTATCAAAGACTTTCAGAGATTTTAAAATATATTTGAAAAATTATAGCCATCACCATCTAATATAGTAATATCAAATAATTGATAGATAAGCGAAAAATAAGAAATATTATTCTATTAAGTTGATACCACATTAGATGATGATGAATGAATGATAATTTAAGGCAATACTCTAAAATTGTGTCCGGAAAACATTGAAACGACCAAGTTCCAAGGACTTATGCTTTTTACGATATAGTTTGTCTAAAGTGGTGTTGATTTATGTAAAACACATTGTTTTTTAAAAGGGAAACCTTGCATTCATCAAATTAGTTAATACAGAGATTGTCCAACTAAATTACAGGCAAAAGAACCTGAGGATAATCCTCAATCCAAATACATTCCTGAACTAATTCCAAGCCTAACTTGGTTGTCGTCATGTATACGGCCTGTTGCATGACCTCTTGGCAAAGGTTAGGTTCCACCCTTCATGAGCTACAAAATCTCGTTGGATGTCTTCTATAAGAAGTCATTTCCATGTTTGGTCATTGATTGTGTTGCTCGTAACCCCGTCTATCACCAGTTTAGCATTGACCTAAAAAATGACCTGTTTGCAAGCATAGCTCTTGGCAAAGTTGGATTCCCTGAAGGAGGGAGGGCATGGCATTTGGTAGTGAACAGGCAAGTGACATGGAGCATTGGGGCGGTGACTACAACATTAGCCTCGCCCATATGGTCCCTGATGACGATGCCTATCACCATCATATTATGCACAATGTTGAGGCTAGTGTCAAAGTTCAATTTGCAGAGGTGTCATCCATCAAGGAAGGGCATGTTGTTGCTATGGATCAGCACCACCTATAGTCCGTGATCTTGGTTCACATCAAGAAAGATCTCAAGGTCATTTAAAGCTGAAACGAGTATTTCCGAGGAACTAGAAAAGGTATTTTTGAAAATGAAGTTGTTACATCGCTGCCATAGCTTGTGGAGGATGATAGCAATCTAGTCTAAGGTAACATCCACTACTTTGCCTCGAAGGTCCTCCCAGAGTTGTTTGAAACCAATGTAGTGTGAGCTCCATTTCTTTAACAAGCTGTCCTTATCCCCCCAAACATCCATTGCAGATACGCAATTCCATAGTGCATGGATAATTGTCTCATTGTGTCTATGATAGATTGGGCAGGTATCAGTCTCCACAATCAGTTTTTGCTTAAGCTAATGTGTTGTTGGGAGGATGCCCGACATTGCCTCCCAAATGAAATGCTTGACTTTCCCTGGGACTCTTAGCTGCCAAATCTTCTTCCATGTCCCCTCATTTGTTTCCTGTTTAAGGTCTCCCCTGCTCGCTGCTGTAGGAGCTCCTTGCCTAGGAAATAGGCACTTTTGACTGAAAAAGAGCTTTTTTGTCCCTAACCCAGAATAATTTATCATAGGGTTTCCTTCTGTTAAGGGGGATGCTACAGATGATGTTTGCTTCATAATCTTGGAACACTTCATGCACTAGTTCATTTCTCCAGCCCCCAATCACCTCATTAATGATCTCTGATACCTTGCTCTCTGGTTCCAATACATGAATGGGAGATTGAACACGATAGGAACTTGGTTTTGGTAATCAACTCTCTTGCCATATGCTAATGTCCTGCCCATTACCCACTCGCCACACGGCCCTTGCCTTAATAGAGGGATGGCCCATCATAAGTTGCGCTAGATATGTAAGGGTGCATGGCCAAGGTTTGACTAGAGTATGCACTTATTTTTGAAATACTTTTCTTTGAAGATCCGAGCTACCAAGGAGGTAGGGTGCTAGACAAGCTGCCAAACTCGTTTTGCCAACAGGGAGAAGATGCTTAGATTTTGAAAATCCAGACCCCTTCTATTTTTGACCTCCCCTAGGCGAGCCCAATTTCGCCAGTGTATGCTTCTCCCCTCACACTTGTTTTTCCACCAAAATCTAGAAAGCAGGCCCTCAATTTCTCCTATTAATCCTCTTGGCAGTTGGAATACACTCATCGTGTATGCGGTGGGTATAGCTTGCAAAAAACTTTTAATGAGGATTTCTTTCCTCGCTTTGGAGAGTATCTCGGCCTTCCAGCTACTCAACCTCTCCCAAATTTTCTCTTTTCAATGCCTGGATGTATTGTATTTAGAATGCACATAGTTCCCACATAGTTCACCATTGGTGGTTTTAGTGATGAGCTCTTTCTTAATTGTGTCAGTATTAAGGCAGAAGAAGATCGATGTCTTTTGCTCGTTGATAGTCTAACGCGAGTCACACCAGTAAAGACATAACACTTGTTCCACAGTGCACCAATCTTTTCATTTTGCCTTGCAAAAAATGATGTAGTCATCGGCAAATAAAAGGTGATTAATGACAATCCCTCTCCTAGATGCTGTGATCCCTATCAAGTGCCCCTCATCCTTGGCTCCTTTAAACAAGGGAGCTTAGCCCTTATGTACAAAGAAGAAAGAGGTAAGGTGACAAGGGGTCATCCTGGCTTAATCCCTGAGTGGGAATTATTCCTCCCTCTTATTCCATTGGCCTTAACTGAGTATGAGACTGTTTTCACACAGTGCATAATTAGGTTTATCCACCTGTCGCCGAAGCCTAGTTTCGACATGATGGCCTCCAAAAAATTTCACTCAACTCGGTCGTTGGTGTTAGACATATCTAGCTTAATGGCCAGCTACCTACTTTCCTTCTTTGCCAAGTTTGCATGGAATGTAGTATTTCATAAGCCACCATGACGTTGTCTGTAATAAGCTTCCTTAGGATAAAAGCACTTTGGTTCCATTAAATCACCGAGTTTATCATGTGTTTCATCCTGTTAGCCAAAAACTTTGGAGATGAATTTATACATGAGGTTGCATAGGCTTTTCGGTCAAAATTCATTCATAGAAGATGGAGAGTTAACTTTGGGAACCAAAGCAATGACCGTGTGGTTTAGCCTCTTGGGTATAGTCCCAATCTTTACACACTAAAGGACTCATTTTCTAGCTCCTGTCTCATTTCTTGTGTGACTCTTTTTTGGACCCCAACAAGGCATTGCTGTATACATAAATTATAGGGATGAGTTGAGTGGTGTACTTGGTCGAAGTGATGCCAGAAGCCTTACATGATATCTTTGAATTTTGTGCGCTCCACTCTAGCAGTATTCTTTATCTTCATTACACAATTTTTCTTCCGTCTCTGGTTGACGCATGCGTGGTAGAACTTGGTATTCTTGTCCCCTTTTTCCAACTAGTGTCTTTTGGCTCGTTGCTTCCACTTAGCATCTTTTTGGTCCAAGAGGAACTTTAGGTTCTTTTGAAGCTTTTTCTAGCCTATTATGGAGCTTGCCATCTCTCTTTCTTGTAGTTGTGCCAATTGCTTTGTCTTGTCCCAGATTGCCTGGTTTCTATTTTTATCCATGTCTCTGCTCCATTTTCTAAGTCTTGCCTCGCATCCTTCCAGCTTTATCTATACTGATTCCATTAGTGTACCACCCATTGGTCCTGTATTCCAACCCGCTACTATTTGAGAGATACATCCCTCCTCACGAGCCTAGTTGAGCTCGTAATGGAAGTTACTCATTCTCCTTCTCGGTCTGGCATTTCTCATGCCACATTCCAGCAGCATGGGCCTATGATCAGAGCATATAGTTCTGAAGGTTTTGACTTTGAAATTTATGTTAAGCTCCGTCCAAATAGAGTTTGCCAGTGCTCGATCCAGTCTCTTCTTGGTCTAGGTATTGTCCTCATGACGGTTACTCCATATAAATTTCTGCTCATTCCATCCCAAGTAATGGAAGTTACCCTGCTCTACCACTTCTTGGACCATATTCATCTGAGTTTCACTTCTCGGGCAGCCTCCCACTTTTTCATCATGAAACAAAATGTCATTCAAGTCTCCCACAACACACCAACCACTATTAATGAGTTTAAAGGGGCTAAGTAATTCCCATGCTCCCCTCCTTTGATTAACCTCAGGGTGGTCATAGAAACAGGTGAGTAGCCAGGTGTGAGGGCTAGTTGAGTTGCAGATTATTACATTTATATGGCAGGTTGAGTAGTTAACAAGATCCAGTTCACACTCATACTTCCAAAACAACAGTAACCCACCTTTCTTTCCATAAGCGTCCACCCCTATACAATTTTGCTACCTAGCTCTTGCTGCGATAGTTTTACCATGACTAGCTACTAGCTTTGTCTCCATTATGAACACTACTACGGGGCTATGAACTGTTTAGGGGTTCCCAAGCCCCCAACAGTTCCAACTTAGTATTTTCATGGAGTTTGGTGGGGCTAGCAACTAGCCTCCACCAATTCAATATAAGTTGGATCAAATTTATACCTCTTTTGCACCATCGAGGTAGGTAGGAGGATTCTACTGTTCATCTATTAGCCTCTTTCTTATCCTTTTTCTCCGAGTCTTACGTTTCCACTTTCCTCCTTTGATGGCTGAAGTTCCTGAAGGTTGGGTGGAGAAATTCCTCAGTGACAGCTTCTGTGGAGAGAGCTGGATTGGAATAGAGAGATCGCCAGGGGCTTGCTATCCCATTTTGTTGTGCTAGGCCACAGGACTTGGACCTCCTAACGGTGTATTGGCTTGCTCAGAAGGGGACACCATTTGTTTTTTGTTTTTGGAATGATTTTTGCTATGAGAAAAATGTTAGGAAAATTACAAGACCTTAGAAATATATTCTAAGTTATTATATGAAGAGAATTATGTGAAAAATGAGGTCTTAATTTGAGAAAAATTTGAGAAAGGAAACCTAGAGCAGTTCAGCTACAATGGGGTTTTAATGGAATATTTATTTTAAATCTTAATCAGTTGATTTTTAATTATTTGAATGATATTTTGATAATTATAATGAGTTTAGGAACTCTAATTTACTTAAGAGTATTTTTTAAGAATAATTTTGCTAAGAATTATAGAAAAAATACTAAGAAAAATAATTTAATATGCATAAATTGATTAAAGGAATTTGACATGTAAATATGGGAATTTTAGCATGATTTGAATTAAAATAAAATAAAGTTTAATCTTCTAGAAGTTTTGGCTAGCCTGGATTTAATAATATTTTAATATTTTATTTTGTTATTTAAGTAGTTTTCATTATATTTTGACATTATGAATTGATGTGACGTAAATACATGTATATGTGATGTATGCTATTGTGAAACGTTCTCATATGCTATAAGGTTTATAAGGACGTGAAATATGCATATTATAAGTTTAATATTATGTTTACGTTGCATTTTATCACATATAAGTGTTATCGTAAATCATGACATCTGTTATAAGAAAATATGTTACGAAAATTTTATAAGTGGAAAGATTAATAAGTCAGTCACGTAATGACGGAGAAGGCGATACGTAATCTCGTATGACGAAAATGATAAGGCTCGTCACTACAGAGACGACGATACATAACATCCGAACGACTGACGAGAATATAGATATAGTCCAACTAGGGGTAATAATATTGGATATGGCCCAACAAGGGAAAACAATGCTGGATATGGCCTAATCAGGGACAATAATACTGGATATGGCCCAACCAAAGGAAACAATACTGAATATGACCCAACTATGGATAATAATAGTGGATATGACTCGACCACGGGTAATAATAGTGGATATGAGTAAAGACTTATAAGAATAATAATTTTAGGATAAGAATGAAAAGTCCATGTATGAGATAAGTTTGTTTAGAAAATAAAAGATATTAATGTAAGTCCGCATAAGAGATAAGTCTAAGTCATGCATGAATCACATAAAACATGCATAAATACATACTCTGGCTGTCTGGCTTGTATGTGATTATTTTATAATGTTTATACTTTTATTAAGTTACGTATATACTTACTGAGATTTCTTGAAAATCTCACTCTTTTAAGTTTTATCCATCATTCTTTATGAAATGATAGATGTTGTGCATTATTAGATAAATTACAATGAGACTTGGACAACACAGAAGATGTTGAGGTATCCTGAGAGTCCTATATAATCACCCGTCTCCAACTCCGAATGGAATGATCTCTTGTGTATGTGATCAAGTGATATAGCAAGATTATCGGACGACGGTAGGATGCGAGATTGGTTTTAAGAAAACTAACTAGGTTATGTGAGTCTTGGATACAAGATGTTTCTATAAATATGAAGTTATGAAGGTTATAGTTTTATTATGCCATGTGATCTCTTTATGCAGAAGTTAGATCTCTTACATATTTTGGAGATTTACCTATTTCTGCTGTGTTTCGTATTACATTTACTTAGTTAGCTTAGATGCATGCATGCTACTCCTAAAGTTTATATAGAATAAGTAGCTTTATGTTACTTATCTGGACGCTTCGATTTACGTTTCAATTGACGTGAAAATTTGGGGCGTTACAATGAACCACCCAAGGAATTTAGTAAAATGAGCATACCTCCATTCATGAATGAAAAGCATAATTTTTACCTAAAAAATGAGCCAAAGTCAAACCTATAAGTCCCAATAAGTCCACATTTTTCCTCCAAAATTATTTCCTTTTTCTACCTTAATCACATAGGCTGAATTCTCCATATAAATCATACCACTTAATAGTTCTTCAAATAACCAACATTAATCCATCCAAATATCCTTAGATTAAACCTTAGAATATCCTTGAGAAAAAATATAAAAAGCAAGCAAACAAACAAATAGATAACAAAAGTAAACAAGTTCACGCATCATATACAAATAAAACAAAAACTAGGCTAAGAGCATAGTTACAAAACTATCCAAGAAATATAAGCAAGAATCTGAAAACAAATCAAGGAGAACAAAAAAATCAAGATTTAAACTCCAGAAATCTTAGATTTGAAACTTAAAAAAGAATAGGTATCTATTTTCCAAGAAAATCACTATTTTCCTTCAAAAGACTCTAGGGCCGAATCTCTTCCAAGAAAAAAACCCTAGTTATCATTTTCTTTTCAAAAGCATAGTTTAATCTATAAAAACTCAAATTTTCCTTGTTTAAAAAACTCAAGAAAATCTAGAATTTCATTGTAGAGATGATTAAAACCATAGTTTTTACATGAAAACGTGTGTATAACCTTCAAGGCCGAAACTCTAAAGGGAAGAAAACCTTTCAAAAACTCAATAGGATGCTTACCTCTTGTAGAAGATATTTCTAAAAGATTCGTGTAGAAAAAAAATCAGAATAATTACGAATAAAATTGTTTAGCTAGTGAGAAAATGGAAGAAAACTAGAAAACATGGAGAGAGCTTCTTGGCTGAAATCCCTAGGAGATAAAGAGGCAAAAACAGAAATGGAAAAGCCTCCTCAATTTTGGCTCCCCCCTTTTTATACTCTATTTCTTTTCAAAACATGCTCTAATACATGTGCGACACGTGGCAGATTTCTTTTTATTCCTTCCAAAATAATGAGATTTTCTTTAGAAACCCAAAAGGCATGATATTTTTAGCTTCCTTTCTCGCCTCTTGGCCGAAAATTCTCTCCCCTCAAAATTCCTTTTGTAGCCTTCAATCCTTTCTCGCCTCTTGAATACAGTACCGGTAAATATATCGGTCAAGGCACTGAAATGAAATATTTCGATATTGGTACTGTTTCGTGTACTATTTCGGGATAGTTTACGTAAAAAAATTATATAAATAAATACATATATAAATTATATTTCAAAATAATAGTCAATATGTGGATAATTATATATATAAATATATATGTAATTAGTCTAGTATAAGCTTAGGTAAAAAATAACAAAAAACTGAAAAACAAATATGGCCGAATCCGATGCGGCCGGTACCGGACGATATGCAACCAGTACAAGGCCGGTACCGGCCGAAATATTGACAGAAACAGCCGGTATTTTAGGCGGAACGGTACAACCCTATAATATGTATTGGAGAACCGGCCGGTACGGTATATATCAGCCGTACCGTACCGGCCGATACGGTATGATTTTGAAAACAATGGACAAAAACCTAAGAGGGACTCTTTGGGTATCTCACAAAATCCTAACCTTTATGCTTGCCATTTGGCATAAAATGGGTGAGGGTGGCTTGTGATTTCTTAAATGACCTTTCCATTTCCCCACTCCATTCCCTTTTATACATCTAACATGCCCTTGATCCCCGCAAAATCTAACTTTTGGTCTTCCCCATATAAAAAGCTTCCTTGGAAGAATAAAAGACTTGTGCCTTAGTTTGCCATTTGTCCAAAGGAATCCCAAGGATCCTTAGGCACTTCTTCCTTTGCATAGCAAGCCACCTAAGCTTTTCTTCGGACTTTGGGCCTTGCTCCAATCTCTTGGGCCAATCTACTGTACTTTAAACAAGACAAAATGGTCCAAATGCACCAATACTTAGGGTTTTCTTCAAAAAGGCTTTCTCTTTCTCTCTCTTTTTTTCTAAGGCACTAAATATCTCAAAACAAATAAAAGAATTACTCTTCCAATCCTATCACGACTAATTGATTTTCTCACGAAAGTCTAGGATATCACATGCAATGTTATTTCTAATCCTACAGCAAAAGGGACCATTCTTGAAGGAGTTACCCATAAAAGCATCATTGACATTGCTTATGAGCATGATTACCAATTGATGGACTTCGTTGTGATAAGTAATGTCAATGAACAAATCTATTCAGCTCAAAAGAGAAGTGCTTCTGCTAGAGTGTTTGAGGATTTCATGCCAAATGAGCCTACATCTCAGACCCTACATTGTCATACCAAATTGGGACATCTTCTTCAAAAGATAATGCCTTCAATACAGTATCCACTGATCAATAAGCACAACTATTGTGGACCCCCTCACCGAATGGAAGCTGAGACACCTCATGCGGCAATTGAAGTTGCCCCTCTTCAATCAAGACACTTTATACATGTACTGACTCGAGCTCCAAGCCTTGCACCAACTGAGATTCACTCAAGTCAAGGCCTTACGGTACTCAAGTAAGGCTTTTGTTTCTTCTTCACATCAAGCCACTTGGAAGCACCTCTCCAGCACAAAGCCCAGCCCACACAATGCCTCAACACCCACCCAAAACATTGCACCTCAACTAAATGCACCGAAGCACATACTTAGTAGTTTAGTTTAATGTCTGTCAATTCTGGAATGGCTGGTAGTAAAGTAGAAAATAAAAATGAGATATGAAGGTCTTTACCCTTTGGTTGGAGATGCGGTGTTTAGTTGTCCATTTTGGACACGCAGCAGGGGAAACTAGCAAAAGGAGAAAGGCACAAACCTGTTCAAAGGGAGAGAGAGCTGGATGGCTGCGTGAAGGAGAAGAAAAAGGTCAACTAAAATTCACTCAAGTCAAGGCCTTGTACCAACTCAAGTAAGGCCTCTATTTCTTCTCCACATTAAACCACTTGGAAGCACCTCTCTAGCACAAAGCCCAACCCATGCAATGCCTCAATAACCAGCCAAAACGTTGCACCTTAACTTAATGCACTGAAACACATACTTGGTAGTTTAGTTTAATGTCTGTCAGTTCTGGAATGGTTGGCAATAAACTGAAAATAAAAAGGAGATATGAAAAGAAACACTCAAATTTTGCTGGGAGGCATTGTTGAATCAATGCCAACAACATTGGTTGGAGGTTTCTTAAAGAAGGAGAAAGTTGTTGTGATCGGTGCCGAGACAGCATGGAAGGAGCTGGAGACGGCGTCGGGATGGGAGAAGAGCTGAAGAATAGTTGGAAATAGCTAGGTTACGGCACCGGAATTCATCACTGCCTTTGCCCCGTGCAACTTAAAACCGACTTAGTTCTCTCTATGAATACATACATGCAGTGTGTGTCAGTTGTGGGTATGATTTGCGACTGATTTGGGTGAGGCTTTCAAAACAAACTGGTGAGTGTTGTGTAGTGAGAGTTGAGTGTTGTAACATTTGATTTTGTGAATCAAATAGTCTCCTCTCTGTTAGATATTAGTCCCTAATTTATTTGTGAGGTTCCAGTGGTCCTGACAAGTGGTATCAGAGCTTGTAGGTGGCTGGGAGTTTGATTTTTCAAAGAGACCCATTTTAAAACTTGATTGAAATAAAGTTTGGAGGGTTCCATCGAATGCCCCACCTCAAGATGAGTTTTCGAGTGAAGATTTCATCTCGAAGGGACCTCAAACGCTGCTACATGCACTGGCCAACTTTCGATGAGAAACATCACAATCAGGCCATGTTCCGACATGAAGAGGACCATCCGACCCATGACCCAATTTGACCATGTTCTTGAACTAGAATTCAAACCCATACCGGAGGGAATATTTCCACGAACATTCTGGACGGTGGGAATATTCCATTTCTAAGAAGAATATTCCAGTTTTCAATTTTTGTGTGTATTTAGTGTAATCTTGATCATTTTGGGCCTAGACCGGAATTGTTTCCAAGGTTTTCAACCATTCTAGATGCAAAGGTGATCTCCGTTTGATGAGATTCAGATTCGAATGTTGAGAAAAATCCATTTAAAGCACAAATTAAGGTCGAATCAATGGAGGATTCAAGAGCAGGTGCGATGATTAAGCTAGCAGTAACAAATTACGCATTGTGGAAACCCCGAATGGAAGATCTTCTGTATTATGAGGATTTTTTGATCTGGTAGAAGAAAAAGGAGAAAAACTTGACCATATGGTGGAAAAGGATTGGAACAAGATGCACAAGAAGACTATTGGTCAGATCCAGCAGTGGATTGATCATAATATTTTTCATCATATTGTATAAGAAACAGATGCCTACCACTAAGGAAAAAGCTGAAAAACATGTACCAGGAGAAAACTGCTCGGAATAAGGCATTCTCGTTGAGACATCTTGTCAACCTAAAGCTAAAAAGTGACATCTCTGTGGCCAAACATACGAATGAGTTCTAGAACTTGGTGAACCAACTTGCAACAGTAAGCTTAAAACTTGGAGATGAAGATCAAGCTCTACTACTTCTCAGTTCTTCACCAGACAGTTGGGAAACTCTAGTTGTCTCTCTTGCAATTCAACTATTAATGGAAAACTCACCACGTCAATGGTGAAAGATTCCTTATTTAATAAGGAGGCCAGACAAAAAGAGGCTAGGGGAGACCAGTCAGATGCTTGTGTAACTGAAGGAAGATAGCAAAGAAATAGTAGAGGAAGAAGCCAAGAAAGAAACTAGAATAAAAGCAGGGGTAGATCCCAGACTCACGGTAATCAGCGAAAGTGCTTTTACTGTGGCATAGAAGACCAGATCGAAAAAGAATGCCGAAAGCTACAATTAGAGTGGAATCAATCCAACAACTAGGCAAAGCAGGAAAATGTGAAGTCTTAGTAACGCTTCTTGGAGATTGTGCATTTCTTTCTGCTAGTGAAGAATCTTCCCTAAATGTTTCAAGCCAAAGGACAGAATGGGTGATAAATACAACAGATTATTATCACATCAGTCTTTGTAAAGATTTTTTCAGAACACAAATGCAGAGACTTTGTCACAATCATGATGGGTAATTCAAGTTTCTCAAAGATCTTGAGAATTAGAGATGTCAAAATAAAGACCAACGTTGATAGTACCATGGTGTTAAAGGACGTTCGACACATTGCCGATCTTCGATTAAACTTGATATCTAGGAGAACCCTTGATCAACAGGGTTACGAAAGTATCTTCAACAACAATACATGGAAGCTGAAGAAAGGAGCAATGGTTGTTGCTCGTGGATATATCTGTGGCACTTTGTACAAATCCAGTGCAAAGATGTGTAGTAGCCTCAATGTAGTTGAAGACGAGGCATCACCAAATTTGTGGTACAAGAGACTTGGCCACATAGGGGACAAAGGGTTGTTTACACTGGTAAAGAAAGCATGTATTGCAATAAACAAAAGTATTGCGTTCAATCAACCCTTGTGAATTTTGTTTGTTTGGCAAACAACACGGAGTTTCATTTCAAACATCTGCTGGAAAAAGATCAAAGTTGTTGAGCCTAGTATACTCTGATGTTTGCTATCCTTTCGAAGTCGAATAATTGGGAGATAACAGATATTTTATTACTTTTATTGATGATGATTCATGGAAAGTGTGGGTGTTTCTCTTAAAGAGGAAGGATCAGCATGTATCTGGTTCTTTCCACAATGCTATGGTAGAAAGAGAAATAGGCAAGAAGTTAAAATGCCTCAGGACAGATAATGGAGAACATTACACTTCTCAAGAGTTCAGAAAATATTGCTCCAGTCATGGTATTAGACATGAGAAAACTATCCCTTATACCCCATAGCATAATAGTGTAGCCGAGGATGAACCGGACCATTGTGAAAAGAACCAGATGCATGCTGAGTATGGCTAAGTTGCCTAAGCCATTATGGGTTGAAGTACTATGAGCAGCTTGTTACCTAATTAATAGAATACCGTCAGTTCCACTGTAGTTTGGTGTTCTAGAGATGGTGTGGTCAGACTGTAAGATATTATACTCTCATTTAAGAGTATTTGGGTGCAAAATATTTGCACATGTATCTAAGGAGAAAAGACAAAAACTTGATATTAAGTCCACTCCATATATCTTCATAGATTATAGAGATGAGGAATTTGGATATAGATTATGGGATCCTAAAGCAAAGAAGGTCATCAAAAATAGGGATGTTGTGTTCCATGAATATCAGTTTCATGGCAATGTCACAAGATCAGAAGAAAGAACTTCAAGTGCTCCAGAAGCAGCCTTTAATGCCCCACCACTTCAGTCTGCCTCAAATCTTGAAGAGAGATAGGAAAACTCTCAAGAAGAATAAGAGGAAGATGTAGCGTGTGTGATTTGTGCGTCTGTTGTGGGTGTGATTTGCGAGTGATTTGGGTGAGGCTTTAAGCACAAACTGATAAGCATTGTGCTATGAGAGTTGAGTGTTGTAACATTTGGTTTTGTGAATCAAATAGTCTCCTCTCTATTAAATCTTGGTCTCCAATTTATTTGTGAGGTTCTAGTGGTCCCAATAGGCATCATAGACTAGAGTTTTTGTCCGAAGCTCTCCTTCCCAAATTTCATCTTTGTCTTGTTTCTTTTTTCAGTTACCTTTGAATCCATAGCCCTTTGGGGTTGGTTCCAAGCTCTTGTTCGATTACTTTAAAATTTATAATGCTCCCATTTTAGTAATCTATTGCAAATGTTTATTCTCGATGCTCTTTATTTCCATTAGTTACATTATTCAGTTTCGTTCAATAGTATAACAGCTCTTGTTTTGTTATTTCATCAGCTTTTATTTTCTTGTTCTAGCTTTGTTTCGGCAACCTAATTCCCATACAAAGCAACAATAGATATTTCATTGTGATAGCTTTCGTTTGCATTCCCGTTAGATTTCATTTGGTGGCTTACAGTTGCTTTTGCATTCATTTGGTAGCTTAGAATATGGTAACCTTACTTTCATTTCAGTTTATTCTCGTTCAGTAATTTTAACCCAGTGGAATGTTTTAGTCGGTGGTGAATGAATCTATGATCATATTTAGACGCTTGGCCTTCTAATAGTTCACATCACATTGCCATGTTTTTTTTTTTTTTTTTCAGTTTTTGGTCAATTAAGCATTTTGGTTTTCCTCGTTTTTGTTTTTTAATCTTGATTGGTGTAGTACTTGAGTAGCTTGAGATTCCATAGAGAGGAAAATAGTGGCTTTCTAACTTGCACACAAGGTGTTTGATAAAATGTCTCTTAGAACGTAAAACTCATGATTTTCTATTTATCGCTTGGAAATATTGGATTAGATGACGTTGCTGAACTTGGTTTAGCTTCTCAAACGAGGATAGCTAAAATTTATTTAACACACATTTATGAATTTATTTAATTTATGGAAGTAATTGAAGTAGCGTCAAAATGCATTAGAGCAAAAATTCATAAATGTTAGCCAAATATTTTCGATTCTCAATTCGTGTTTGGTACATTATTTTCTTCACATTTCTTGCATAAATTTTAGAGACCATTCACCATCTCACTCAAAAGGAAACACGACATTTCTATAATGTCCAAAAATAGATATTCTAGCTTATAATTTCATTTTATTTTTGGAAGTGTATGAATTTGAATATTAATCTAACCATTCCTTAAGAAAATGATTTAGAAACTTCCTTAATACTACTTGAAAACTCTTATACTTGAGAGTAAATCCTAAAACACTTTTTAGCGCAAGTTATATTTCAGATGGCAACCAATCTACATGCATACACGTAATCTTAGCATCAATATCTATCTATTTCACTTGGGACACTTCCCATTTATCCTTGGACTCTCATGTGATCCGTACTATGCTTCACCTTCGGGGATCCGCTTACGGATGATACCTCTTCCAAACTCAACGTCCAACCTTGAGTGCTTATCAATTCAAGTGAACCACATGATTCACCTAAGGGTTAAGACACTAGAACCTATACCTATCTCCATCTATTAACCTCATCCCGATGAATAACTTTGACCGACCAAGTCACACATCTCAATCCTAGACAATACACATGACACTACTACCCCCAAGCCTATGCTTCATCATCATCCTCCTCTTCATTTTCATCCTCATCCTCATCCTCATCCTCACCCAGCACACTACATGACTTTAAGCCAACTCTGAGACTTGAACATCTCATTCCCTTGCTCAAGACGAAGTACCCATAACAAAATACAAATACACACTACCTCCTTATCGCTTAAGATTAACATATTATACATTAATCACCTGCTTGACAAGCACCATAGATCGATAGAAACCTTCTCCATATCAGTTGGTAGGACTTTTCCTATTTTTCGGCCCTTTACGAGTTCACCCTAACACTTAACATGACTAGATTCTTCTTGTTGCCCAGATGACTAACATAAGAGGGGGGGTGAATTGAGTTGTATTTAAAAAAATAACAATTATAAATCAAATATATAATATAAAATATAAACAAAATATGAAACAACAATAAATATAAAGAGTAAGAGTAAGAGAGAAGCAAACTCAGTATGTTAATGAGGTTCGGCCCCACTGCCTACGTCCTCGCCTCAAGCTACCTCTTGAGGATCTCCAAATCCACTATTCAATCTCCTTTAGGTGGAGATAGAAACCTATTACACCTTTGAGCAGCACCGCTCCAAAGAATCCGTGTAGAACACCCTCTAACTTCTAATCACCTTACACTTGGTGATTTAACTATTCCCCGTGTAGAACACCTTCTACACACCCAAGGGTTATACGCACCCTCTTACAAATACAGGAGTTGATAGTAGGTAGACTATCAAAGTACACTCCTCAATGAGTGAGATAGAGACAATACAGCGCAACCTATATCTCTCTCAATAAGAATAAGAATTAAGACTCAAAACTTTAGAAAAGAGAGAATGAGAGCTTTGAAGGAATGATGCAAAACTTAGTAATAGATGTGTAAGCTCTTGTTGTGTATTTTGCAAAACTCAAGTGAGCTACTTATAGGCAAATGAGTTTTCAATTTCAAATTTGAAAAAATTCTCATGTCGAAAACATCATCATTCACTTTTCAAAAATTTCAAATCTAATATTTTTACTTTTTGCATGTGACAAAAGGAGCACACTTTACTTTTCAAAAATTTCAAACATAATCTTTTACTTTTTGCATATGACAAAAGGAGCACACTTTACTTTTCAAAATTTTCAAATAAAGACATCTACCTTTTGCATAAGTCAAGAAAAGCATCCACCACTTTTGAAAATATTCAAATAAAACATGCACATGTGAAAGATGACAATCAATCATCTTAATATTTTCAAAGTTCAAACCTTTAATCATATCATGCACATGTGAAAGATGACAATCAATCATCTTAATATTTTCAAAGTTCAAACTTTTAATCATGTCATGCACATGTGAAAGATGACAATCAATCATCTTTCAAAATTTTCAAATTTAATTTTCAAACTATTCATGCACATGTGGAAAATGTATTTTAATACTTTCTGATAAAATATTTATTTTGAGCCTTAATCCTAATTTCGAATTTTTAAGAGATTTACAAAATTACTCTATGATTTTAATGTGAACTTGTTCCCTTCTTGCTCATGCTTGGTTCCTTGATGTGCTTGATTGTATTGTGTAGACAACTTGAGCTTGAGGCTCCTTTATTCTTTGAATTCATTTGTTATCATCAAAATCTATGTGTAGATTTACATGAACCTTGAAACCTTGAGTTCAACAAACTCCCCCTTTTTGATGATGACAAATACTTGGCAATTCGGTGTAGAGATTTGATCCGTTTGATGTTGCTAAAAATTGAGATATCATCATGATTTATAAGTTTGTCTTGTTCTTATTTCCGTTTCTATAAGAGCAATCCTTAGTTTTATCTATTTCGCATCAACCTTTCTTCTCATCTTTGCAATTTGCTTGCATTCTCATTCTACAATTTTTCAATGGCTCATAGAATTCCCTTCAGTGCTTCTCTTGATCAAGATTTGAGGTATCCTTCACCTCAGTCTCAATCTATTTCTGCATCTGTCGTGGGTGCCATGAAGCAACAAGAGACTGATTTAGCTAATAAATCAGATCATGACACCATTTACGAGCTTGTGGGTCTCGGAACTCGATACCCATCATCTATCGTCGCGTTTTCTGCTCGGTTGCAGTCCAAAACTCGCGAAATTGAGAAGCTTAACGAGACTATATCTGTACTTCAACGACTTGTTTATGAGTCAAACAAAAAAATAGTAAAGTTAAAGCAACAGAATAAGGATTTGAAATCCTTGCTTACCTCTTCATTTCGATTGCCTAATCCTTTAGACAAGGATGGCATGATGATTTATGAGGAGCAAATGCATTTGAATGATGAGGCTAAACGTCTCAAGTTTCTGTAGGTCATTTAAGATAATGAAATAAAAGTATCTAGCAGATATCCATAGCATGCATCATTCCTATTTCTCTTCTAATCATGCATAGTCTATCTTCTGGTAGGGGTTTTGTGAAAATATCTGCCAATTGATTATGTGTACTAGTGAATTCTAATACAATATCGCCCTTTTGCACATGATCTCTAAGAAAATGATATCTAATTTCAATATGTTTGGTCCGAGAATGTTGTATTGGATTCTTTGAAAGATTTATAGCACTTGTATTATCACATTTGATTGGAATATGATTGTACATAAGTTTAAAATCCTCAAGTTGTTGCTTCATGTAAAGAACTTGAGCACAACAACTACCCGCAGTAACATATTTTGCCTCAGCAGTAGATAGTGCAACAGAATTTTATTTTTTACTAAATCAGGAAACTAGTGCACGACCTAAGAAGTGACATGCTCCACTAGTGCTTTTTCGATCTATTTTACAGCCAGCATAATCTGCATCTGTGTAGCTGATTAGATCGAAATATGTGTGCTTAGGGTACCATAACCTTAAGTTAATTGTACCACTAAAATATCTAAGAATGCGCTTAACTGCAATTAAATATGATTCTTTTGGAGATAATTGAAAGCGTGCACATAAGCACACACTAAACATAATATCTGGTCTACTGGCTGTCAAATATAATAAGCTATCAATCATACCTCGATATACTTTCAAGTCAACTGGTTTACCAGTTTCATCTTTATCAAGTTTAGTGGATGGGCTCATTGGTGTTCCAGTTTCCTTAGCACCTTCCACATCCCAAACTTCTTCAGCAATTCCTTAATATATTTCGATTGATTGATGAATGTCCCACTTTTTGCTTGCTTAATTTGCAATCCGAGAAAGAATGTAAGCTCTCCCATCATGCTCATTTCAAATTCTTCCTGCATAGTCTTAGCAAAAACTTGGCACATATTTTCATTAGTAGCACCGAATATTATATCATCAACATAAATCTGAATCAAAAGAATATCATCATTTTCATGTTTAATGAAAAGAGTTGTATCAATTTTTCCTCTTGAAAAGCCTTTTTCAATCAAGAAACCATTAAGTCTCTCGTACCACGCTCTAGGCGCTTGTTTGAGTCCATATAGTGCTTTTGTGAATTTGAAAACATGATTTGGAGAAATATGATTTTCAAAACCTGGAGGTTGCTCAACATATACCTCTATATTTATAAAACCGTTTAAGAAAGCACTTTTAACATCCATTTGAAAAAGTTTGAAATCTTTATAACAAGCATATGCAAGTAGCATTCGAATAGTTTCTAATCTTGCGACTGGTGCATATGTCTCATCATAATCCATTCCTTCTTATTGATTGAAACCTTGGGCTACAAGTCGAGCCTTATTTCTAGTAATGACTCCGGACTCATCTTTCTTGTTTCTAAAAACCCATTTTGTTCCAATAATAGTATGATTTTTTGGTCTAGGAACAAGTGTCCAAACATCATTTCTTTCAAATTGATTAAGCACTTCTTGCATAGCTAGAATCCAAGATTCATCAAGAAGTGCTTCATCAATATTTTTAGGTTCAATCTGAGATATAAAAACAGTATGATTGCAAATATTTCTAAGAGATGATCGAGTGCTTACACCTCATGAAGGTTCCCCCAGAATTTGTTCCACTGGATGATCTTTCACAAATTTCCACTGTTTGGTTGCATCTTGTATTAAATTTTGATGATCTTTTCTGATATCTCCATGTTGGACTTCCTCTATTGTGTTCTCTTTGTTGAGATTGAGACTTTCCGTATTATTTATACCTCCTGTTTCTTCATCAATAGATTTCTTGGAGAGTAGAGAATTAGACTCATCAAAATACTACATGCATAGATTCTTGTATAGTCAAAGTTTTTTTATTAAATACTCTATAAGCTTTACTATTAGTAGAATACCCGAGAAAGATATCTTCATCAGATTTTGCATCAAACTTGCCTAAATTATCTCTGTCATTTAAAATAAAATTTGCATCCAAATACATGAAAGTAACAAATGTTGGGCTTTTTCTCATTCCAAAGCTCATAGGGGGTTTTATCTAATTTAGACCTTAGCATAATAACTCTATTTATAACATAACATGCAGTACTTACCGCTTCAGCCCAAAAATAACTAGGCAAGTTGTTCTCATTGAGCATTGTTCTTGCCATCTCTTGAAGAGATCTATTTTTCCTTTCTACTACCCCATTTTGTTGAGGAGTTCGAGGAGCAGAAAAATTATGCACAAAACCATTTTCATCACAAAATGTTTCAATATTTTTATTAACAAACTCTTTTCTCCTATCACTTCGGATACTTGAAATAGTATAACCCTTTTTATTTTGAATTCTCTTGCATAACTTGGTAAAAGCATTATGTGCCTCATCTTTATGAGTAAGAAAGATGACCCAAGTATATCTAGAGAAGTCATCAACAACAACAAATGCATAATATTTTTCTCCTAAACTTGCAACTCTATTTGGTCCAAAAAGATCCATGTGTATCAGTTGCAGTGGTCTAGTAGTGGAAATATGTTTTTTGATTTTAAAAGAAGTTTTTGTTTGTTTACCAAATTGGCATGCATCACAAATTTTGTCTTTAAGAAAATTTACCTTTGGTAAACCTCTCACAAGATCATTTTTTGAAAGTTTGGAAATAAGTTCCATATTGGCATGACCTAGTCTTCTATGCCATAACCAATTAGTTTCATTTTTAGCTGAAAAACAAATCGCATCTTGTGAGGTAATTTCTTCAAAATCAATTGTATAAACATTGTTACTTCCAAAAGCAATAAAACAAATATTACAATCATAATCATTCAATATAATGCACTTATCCATTTTGAAAGTAACTGTAAATCTTTTATCACATAATTGACTTATGCTTAAAAGATTATGTTTTAAACCTTCAACAAGTAGAACATCTTCAATTATAAGAGAAGACTCATTACCAATTTTACCTATTCCCACGATCTTCCCTTTCGAGTTGTCTCCAAATGTCACGTGTCCTTCTTCTTTAAATCTAAGATCAAAGAACTTAGTCTTGTCTCCCGTCATGTGTTTTGAACATCCACTATCTAAAAATCATTTATTTTTACCTGTAGAATACTTCATGCATACCTACAAAAGCAATTAAAAACAATTCCTGGTACCTAAGTTCTTTGGGTCCTTTATTTATTAGTATTAGAAGAAATAAAATTTTTAGGTACCCATATGGCCCTAATAGTTATTATATGTTTTCTTCTAATAGGACAAGCAAAATAATTATGACCATTTCTATTACAAAAATTGCAAATAGCATGTGATATATGAAGAACTTGAGTGATTATAATAGTATCCTTTTTTAACAAAATTATTTTTATGAAAAGAATTTTGAATATTGGATTTTAATGTAGAAGGATTATCAAAGAAGTTTTTATAAGATTTGTATTTTTATTTTGGCTTATATCCCAAGCCTGCCTTATCAAAAACACATCTTTAACTACCAAGAAGTTTTTCAAAATTTCTTTTTCCATTCGTAAAGTTTTCAATAATATTTTCTAAATTAGTTTTCTTTTTCTTCAACTCAAGATTTTCATCTTTCAAAACAATACTTTCTTTTCTTAAAATATCAATTTCATTTGTTAAAAAAGAATTTTTCTTTTTCAAAACAGTATACTTGATACCCAATTTTTCAAATTCCTCATATACTTCTTCTAAAACATTTTGCAATTCTTCATATGAAGGATCTTCAATATTATCAAAATTTGTTACCTCAATGTCATCTTTAGCCATAAGATAAAGATTTGCTGATTCTCCATTACTTGCTTCACTATCTGAGCTACTTGAATCATCATTTCACGTAGCTTTCATTGCTTTTTTGCCTTTGTTTCGATCTTTCTTTAGCAGAGGACAATCTGGCTTGATATGACCAGGTTTATTGCATTTATAACAAATTAAAGTGTCATTTTTACCTGAATCTTTCTTGGAAAACTTATTGAAGGATTTTCTTGGAGGAGTTTTATTTTTCTTTAAGAACCTCTGAATTCTTCTTATTATCATCGCAACTTCTTCATCTTTGTCGTCATTTTCCTCATCTTCATCACTTTCACTTTCATGTGGAACAGTTTTAAGTGCCAAGTTCTTCTTTGGCTTTCCTTCTTCTTCTCCTCTTTTCAATGTGTACTCATGGGTGATAAGTGACCCGATGAGTTCATTCACTTCGAGCTTCTTGAGGTCTCTAGCTTCAAGAATCGCTGTCACTTTTGACTCCCAATGTTTTGGTAGAGAGTTGAGAATTTTTCTTACTATCTCCACTTTGGAATAAACTTTGCCAAGAGCTGTCAAGCTGTTTATGATGTTAGTAAAACGAGTGTGCATACTAGAAATAGATTCATCATCATTCATCTTAAACATATCATATTCATGAGTAAGAATATAAATATTTAATTCCTTGACTTGAGAAGTTCCTTCATAAGTAACTTCCAAGTTATCCCAAATTTCCTTTGCTGTAGTGCAAGTCATTACTCTATTAAATTCATTACCATTGAGAGCATTATATAATAAATTCATAGCAGTTAAATTCAAAGTATAAAGTCTATCGTCTTCACGATCAAACTCTTCTTCTTCCTTTTTAACCTTTACTCCATCAACTACTTTTGTTGGAATATAAGGTCCATTTACAATGCATTTCAAGATTTCTCGACCTTGAGTCTGAAGTAATATTCTCATTCTAACTTTCCAGAATGAGTAATTGTCTCCGCAAAAGAGTGGAGGCCGACTGCTAGATTGACCTTCACCAAATGAAGCTGCAATGTTAGCCATAAGATCTTAATTCAAAAGATAGTTAATCTTATAATAGAGCTCTAGCTCTGATACCAATTGTTGCCCAAATGACTAATACAAGAGGGGGGGTGAATTGAGTTGTATTTAAAAAAATAACAATTATAAATCAAATATATAATATAAAATATAAACAAAATATGAAATAACAATAAATATAAAGAGTAAGAGTAAGAGAGAAGCAAACTCAGTATGTTAACGAGGTTCGGCCCCACTGCTTACGTCCTCGCCTCAAGCTACCTCTTGAGGATCCCCAAATCCACTATTCAATCTCCTTTAGGTAGAGATAGAAACCTATTACACCTTTGAGCAGCACCGCTCCAAAGAATCCGTGTAGAACACCCTCTACACTTCCAATCACCTTACACTTGGTGATTTAACTATTCCCCGTGTAGAACACCTTCTACACTTCCAATCACCTCACACTTGGTGATTTAACTATTCCCCGTGTAGAACACCTTCTACACACCCAAGGGTTATACGCACACTCTTACAAATACAAGAGTTGATAGTAGGTAGACTATCAAAGTACACTCCTCAATGAGTGAGATAGAAACAATACAGCGCAGCTTATATCTCTCTCAATAAGAATAAGAATTAAGACTCAAAACTTTAGAAAAGAGAGAATGAGAGTTTTGAAGGAATGATGCAAAACTTAGCAATAGATGTGTAAGCTCTTGTTGTGTATTTTGCAAAACTCAAGTGAGCTATTTATAGGCAAATGAGTTTTCAATTTCAAATTTGAAAAGATTCCCATGTCAAAAACATCATCATTCACTTTTCAAAAATTTCAAATCTAATATTTTTACTTTTTGCATGTGACAAAAGGAGCACACTTTACTTTTCAAAAATTTCAAACATAATCTTTTACTTTTTGCGTATGACAAAAGGAGCACACTTTACTTTTCAAAATTTTCAAATAAAGACATCTACCTTTTGCATAAGTCAAGAAAAGCATCCACCACTTTTGAAAATATTCAAATAAAACATGCACATGTGAAAGATGACAATCAATCATCTTAATATTTTCAAAATTCAAACCTTTAATCATATCATGCACATGTGAAAGATGACAATCAATCATCTTAATATTTTCAAAGTTCAAATCTTTAATCATATCATGCACATGTGAAAGATGACAATCAATCATCTTAATATTTTCAAAATTCAAACTTTTAATCATGTCATGCACATGTGAAAGATGACAATCAATCATCTTTCAAAATTTTCAAATTTAATTTTCAAAATATTCATGCACAGGTGAAAAATGTATTTTAATGCTTTGTGATAAAATATTTATTTTGAGCCTTAATCCTTATTTCGAATTTTTAAGAGATTTACAAAATTACTCTATGATTTTAATGTGAACTTGTTCCCTTCTTACTCATGCTTGGTTTCTTGATGTGCTTGATTGTATTGTGTAGACAACTTGAGTTTGAGACTCCTTTATTCTTTGAATTCATTTGTTATCATCAAAATCCATGTGTAGATTTACATGAACCTTGAAACCTTGAGTTCAACACTTCTCAATTACATATTCGTCATGTCACGTAGCTAGAAATTACTATCGAACTATACTATTATCCACCACTCCACATGGCATTACACCACGCCACTTCTTACTCAACATGAGTATGATTCTCAGACTCTTGTCACATTGTGACATCCTATCACGTTCCCATTGTATCACTTCACACACATAATAATTATAACACTGCTAAACAGTGATTTCGGTCACTGTGACCACACGATCACATCACAACTATTCCGGGATACTGTTTCACAATTTTCGACAATACAGATGTACAACAGTAATAACACTACTATATGGTAACGCACGTCACGTGACAACTCATTTGAGAAACTATTCCACAATTCTTGACACTTCACTACGTATAATAATCATAATATTGCAATACAGTAACACCTATCACCTAGCCACATAGTCACGTGACAACTCATTTGAGAAACTATTCCACAATTCTTGACACTTCACTACGTATAATAATCATAATATTGCAATACAGTAACACCTATCACCTAGCCACATAGTCACGTGAGAACTCCTTTGAAACACCGTTCCACAATTCTCGACGCTTCACCACATACAGTAGCTATAACATTGCTATACGGTGACACCCGTCACCTGATGACACGATCACGTGACAACTCCTTGGGGACATTGTTCCAAGTTCCCGACATTACACCATGCTCTACACCTCTTAATTGCTCAACCATCTAATCATCCTGACCTACTATATGATCACGACTTTTCCACATGGAGTACACTCCACGCATACTCCCTTTCATTCACAGTACACCATGTAAAGTATACTCTATATGCATTCTCTCTAATCCCACTATGCCACATCACCATGTGATACACGTCACATAGTGCATTGCTTTATCTCTTGAAGTACATTCCACATATACTCCCTTCACAACATGGTATGTCACATCATCATATGATGCACGCTACACGGTGTATCGCTTTACCTCATGGGGTGTACTTCATGCACTACCTACAAACCATACCATACTGCATCACCATTATGGCACACATACCACAACAACCATAATAGTACAATCCACCATACTACACAGTGTGCTACATAACTATAATCATCACTTCATAGCAAACACCATAACTACCCCAATACACTCAACCAATTTAACACAACTACCAATGAACTCCAAAAAAACCAAGAGTGCAGTCTATAAAAAATCAACTAACTAATATCGTAAATAACGAGGTAAGAGGATTATACTATACCATCGTAGGGATAAATCGTGCATTGCTAGCTTCCTAGCACGGTCAATGGCATTGGAAGCCGCTATCTTGAATAGTAACGAGTCCATCAAGGTCACTACCATGACTTTGGGACAAGACTATCTTGGGGTCTAGATCTAGGGTTTTGGCTACTAGATCTGGGATGTAGGAGGGTGGCTAACATGGTGGGGAGTTTGTAAGTGCTAGTGGAAGGGTCATACGTGGCGACTAAAATTATCTATGGTGGCGGTCAAAGCTAGTTGGATAATGAATTGTTGATAACCACCAATCGCAACTGGAAGCAACTTGTACAAGAAAATGTAGTAGTTATGACTTTTCTTCTTGCAATTTTGCCTTTGCTAATGTTTACTTGCCAAATTACATCTAGGTTATGTCGTAATTCCAAATCTGACCTTGTCAGAAAAAAAAAAGATGATTTTTTTGCTTAATTTAATTCACGTAGTGCTCGTTTCCTCTTTTGTAAACCTTTTTTGAATTGCACATTAAAGACCATACTTAGTTGTGCAAGTGTAGCCCAGGCTGTGTTTTTTGCTAGTTGAAGCCGATGTTCTTACTTACCATCAAAAGCATGATTTTTCCTTCTCCTAGGGTGGTACAGGCCCAACCATCGACGGTGACTCATATAACAATATTTGCGACCATACACCAATTACATAGAATCGGTTTCTGCATTACATGTAGAAACTAGAGTAATTCTACATGTAATCGGGAAACATGTGAACATAATGCATCATAGGTTTCAATACCATCCTCCTTAATTCTTTCAATTCATTAGCTAAAGGATGCAAGAAGACAACAATATCATTACCTAGTAATTTAGGACTAGGTATTAAACATGTCAGCATAAAGTATGGGCCTTTTATGCAAGACCATATGCTGTAGCATTTGTTCATGTTATTGAATGGGCATCTTTGGCAAACCATTCGTGTTTGTTATCAAAGTCTTTCCAAACCCTAGAATCAGCTGGATGCCTCATACAACTTAGATTATCAATACGTTCCTCTTTATGGCATTGCATGGCCTATGCTGTCTTCTTTGAGATATAGAGGTGTTGCAACCTTGTCTTTCGAGGAAAATAGCTCATCACTTTTTCAAGTACTTAGTGTTTACCAATCCTTGGACCCACCTAGATATGTTTGCATTTAGGGCACTTATTTTTTTCTTCATTGTCTTTCTAAAACAAAACACAATCGTTTAGGTACACATGAATCTTGGTGTAACTAAATCTCAACCCATGCTTTAAGCGACGTGCATCGTTATAGCACCATACTATATGTGAGAATTCAAAAATGCAGTTTTCAAAAACTTTAGCACCATGATACACATTCCAACCCTCAACTGTCTTGATGTGGAGAAACCTCACCCTAGATGATAGCTTTGAGAAGCTCGTACATGATGATGGGTAGGGTGGACATCGGCATCCTCTAAAAATTGTTCAAAGGTCTGGTGTCTTGGAGTGCCAACGTTAGGTTGTGCATTATCACCTTCACTACCACGAGCATTTAAGCTAGTTGTACTATCCATGAAGGATCACATCCAGTTGTCATATAACATCTCATCTATGTCATCAATGTAATCATCGAAATTGGGTCCTTCATCGCCATCGCATGAATGACTCGCATTAATAAGGTCATTTTCTCCATAGAGTATCTATTGTGTATAATTAGTATCAATCCTACTCAAGAATAGATGATCTTCACAATACTAATTAGGTAGAAAAAATGATTACGACATTTTCAACAAAGACACCTATTTGAATCACTAGCAGAGGTATTGGCTTGAGTAATGGTTAAAAATTGATTTATTCATTCGGCATATTCATTGGACCACAATCTATTTTCAATATGCATCCAGGGTTTATCCATTTAAACCTTGGTAAAACAAATTTTCAAGTAATACTTTCAGCATAGAAGTTAATATGATCCCTAATGGAATGAGCATACTTCAATATATAGGATAGTTTTGATCCACTTAGTGGCAAAAGTGGAGGAAGTGACCAATGACGAAACAAGATAGTTGAGACAGACATTGCTTTACTACTTTAGGACCCACATAACTACATGATGCATGAGAAAGTATCATGTATTGAATATGCTTGGTTGAATGATTATAGCTATCTGGAAAACATATCTGATGAACAGCCACTCTATCAACACAGTGAACATATTTATTAAAGATACCTAAGCAAACATTTTTTCATAGACATCTAGCTAGTAACTAGTTACATGAGGAAATATGAATGGACAAACATATCCAATAGTCACTTGGAAAAAATAAACATGAATGTCAAGATCATAAGCATATAGGTGGAGGTGCCATGTAGAGGGAGAAAGAACCATAAACATTTTAACATGAGAGGATTTATAAATGACATAACCAAAATTGTAAAATTACAAAACCAGGCAACACATGTGATGTATATCGAATGGTTGATAAGATAGGGACAACTAGTATAAATTAGGTCTGGTTTGCTTTGAGAGACAAAACTAAAAACCTCAAACTCTTTCAAAACTTATAAGAAGAAATTCTATTTTTTCAAATTTCAAAACCACTTTTTCAAATCCCCAAACAAAACTAATATTAAAAAAATATTTTATAATAATATTTTATTTTTTTAAACTTTTATCTCATCTCATCTCTGAAAACAAATAGGACTAAATGGCAAATTCAAGTGTGGTTATGCTTTTTTCCTTTCATCAAAACTTTAAGGATATTATGAAGCACACGATAATAAACGAATGAAATGTAAATTGAGACTGGAGAATGGAGCAAACTTTCAACCTCAAAGAACAATTCTGGAAGAATCTTCGCTAGGGTCAATATTCTTGATTCACAATGTGGGAAGGTCATGAATAGTTATATTGAAACTAAACATTTACAACTATCATTAGCGAAGTGGAGAAAATGTACTTTGAAAAAACAATAACACAAAAAAAGCATTATTTAGATTTTTGATATCCACAAGAAGAACTGTAGAGTAATTGAAATTGCCTTAACTTATTTGGTTAACTAAACACTAACCTGTTTTATCAGGGACACAAATATGTAAAATTCTGTATTTTCCATTTAATTAGCATAATATCATATGGGAAGACATTGACAAAACAAATAAGTTTGCTGATATATATGATCCTCATGCTATTACTAGAATAACCTTCTTATCGCATACTGATACAACATCTGCATGCACGTTGAGTCTAAAGATAATGAGAAATTGTGAGAAGCAAGGATGAAGTTTGAACAAATATCATGGATTTTGTTGATTTATTACCATTGGTTCTTTTGATTAATCCTCAACACCACTTATTTTAAAGAAGTGGTAATATATGTGTTTTGCCTCATATGATTTAACACAATTCTATCGACAAGTTTGTTGCGCAAATTAGCAAGAAAAAGAATAGGCAAGACAAAAGGTTAAACAAAAATAGTATGAAATCTAGTTGCACATACAAAACGAAAGATATAGACCCAGCATACTAGTATTAAATAGTACGTGTAAAGTGAGACTAGAAGGCGACTATAAAGTGCTAAAACTGAATGATTAATTTGCTCAAGTGAATACCTTGTTTAACCTAAACATATAAACAAAACTTGATTATGCAGCAAACTAGGGTATTTGAGTTACATTGATCATAGCTGGTATTTGCTCTTAAAAAGTCTTATAAGGCACCTGGTTGTCACAAGAACAACTTGACATCCACATTGTATAGGCACTTCAATTGTTAATGTTCCACCTTTGCCCTTATAGTCATGAACATTTGGGACTTGTCAAAACAAGTGATATTTGGAAGGGTAGATCATAGTATACTAAATTGGATAATGTTGCAAACTCACATGTTAGTCTGTAGCAGAGATATATGAGGTTTATGTTGTGATCTTAAAAGGGATAATTGGTTATGAGGAAAGCAAAAGCAAAGACCAAAAAGGAAAAAGGAATCACAAAGATGGTTTTAAGATTCATCCTGAAAGGAAAAGGAAGAGATTAACAATCCCTTTTAGAGTTGTCAGTTCATATAATTGTCAAACCATCTTTTCCTGATCTTCATCTCAATTTTTTCTAGAAAATTGAAAATTCACAATGGGTTAGTAGTGTTGTAAATGAGTTTAGGCAAATTGTGATGTGTTTTGGTGTTTTGTTTAGATTGATGTTTCAATTGGGCTTATTTAATCATCCTATAAGCTAGAAAGCAGTAAACATGCTCAAACAACTACCAAATGTCATCATTAGAATCCTTATTTCTAGTGATGATGAGGCACAATAGAAGTTTGGGTCTACAATAAGCTTACATTGTTAAAGTGAGTAATCTAAAACGGTTTTGCAAGCAAATAGGTACTTTTTTTTGTTTACCTAGAGCAAACAATTATAGTATATTGAGTTTTGAATACTAGTCGCTTGACTGGGTAGGTATTCGAAGGGAAATGCATTTAGGTTCTATTTAGAACAATAGGATATGAAGAGTGATAGGACTTATTAAATTGTTTGATATATTGCCTCTTAGACATAAAGTTACTTTGAGAAAGGTCCAGTTTCCTATTCTACCTCTCAGTTTGTAAAGCATCTACACCTTTTTCTTGTTTGCAACATTCTTTACTGACCAAGCTATGGGTATGAAATTGATACTTCATACAATTCAAGTTTGACTCAAATGTAGATATGCAAATAGGTTATTGTGAAAATTGGATTGGGATAGAAAATCCTTTCATACGACATGTTTTTAATATAATCATAAAATGGCCTAAAAGTTTTTACATAGCTTCTCTTCTATGTTCGTAGTACATATACTATCAAAGTGTACAATGTAACTACAACAAGTGTTTTGGTAATCTACAAGTACTGATGGGATATGATTCGAGATTAATTATTAATACAACCTGACACTTCCACACTTGGAAGAACACGTTTGGAACCACATGACAAACAACCCTACAAATATTTCAAGTAATACACCAAGCGTGAGACGTAAAGAGTAATTATAATCTTATAGAGGTAATGAACCAAAGTGGTCACAACAGAGCAAGTTAGCTTTCATACATTTCGAAAGAGAGCATAGATTCAACTCAACATTGATGAAGGAAGAAAAAAAAAACAATGAAGGAAAAACACTCCATAAAGCTTGAAGACTTGGTTGTGAATCTCTAAAATATGTATGTTAAGGTACGTCTCCTATAAAATGATAAGTCACCCCAGATTAGTCTAAATTGGAATGTTTACTTACCAACTGTTAGACACCCAACTAACTAGCTAGGAGTGTGCACGATTTTCATATATGTAGACATATAAAAGTAGATTTCCATGTGTCAAGAATTCTAAAAATAGAAAAAATAGAAAGTGTTAGTTCATTAGTTCAAATCATATGGAATAATTAAAATTGCAATGGACAAATGGAATCCACCCTGATTGATGAGCTTTGTATATAGTTTTAGAGTTCCCTTGCTACCAGCTAACTAGTTGAAATGTCATTGCAATAAAAATGTCAGCAACACTTAAACAAACTGATTGTATGCGATTCAATCAAATGATAACTTAGTCCAATCTATCATACAAAAATTACCTCTTCATTGATTTGATAACAAAAAAAGATCATGAAGTTACAACTCCACGAATGGCAACATGGTGGAGGGAAGGAGTGGAAACGATTGTTCCTTAAGAGAAGCAACATGTGAATTGGGGGAGATAGGTATTATCGAACGCAAATGATGATTAAGATTCATTTAGTACCAACATCTTGGTGTAAGGCATTGGTTGTTGATTACGCCCAAAGAATAACGCGGTCGTTTGCAGTATAGCTTTGGGGTGTCGATTCCACAGAGAGATGGATTGAGAAATTGAAGAACAGTAACGAAATTAATAAAAAGATTTAGATGAGTGCGAAAAGTAAAGCATCAGGAATCCTTTGTATATAATTGGTATTTTAATTATTTTCGATTCATTAATAACTCAATTGAAAATTCTATGTCCAAATTTTCAATCGGAAAATAAAACATTAATAACCAGATTTAAATCAAATGTAATCTTTCGAAAAATCATTCGTCACAATATAAGAACAGGAATTGTTATCGATATTAAAGAAATTCAACGTCGACAATATACTCATAGAGCAATATTGCAGCAGAGAATTAAATTAAAATAGATAACCAATTGAACCAAACATAATCAAAGGATTATTGCATTTAATAGAAAAAGCATGACTGAATCTATAAATGAAATAAATTCTAAGATTATTTGGTGACGAAAACATTTATAATAAATTTCGAATGACTAAACAAAAGAGTTTAATATTTGAAGAACACATATATGAATAAAAAACAATTACAAATACCATCATATATACAAAATCATCCCTAGCTCTACTAGAAAATTAGTTACACATATTGAAAATATGCAACAAAAATTCTTCAAGGGATAATATGGAAGAGCCAACCATTATTTTCTTCTCTCTTCTTTGGTTTTTCTTTTCTTTTCTCAAGCTCTCAAACAATGTATCTTCCAAGGCATCCAAGCACACTAAGCATGCTTAGAACACACACCCCTCCCTTCTATTTATAAGCATCCTTCATGCAAGTTGTCATGACAAAATCATCACAATTTCAACTTGTTTTGCCATGTGTCATTCTTGAATCCAAGTGATTTGTGAGTTGTCATTTTGATCATTTGTTTTCCCACCATGCATGAGCTGGATTTTGCTTGTAGGTTAAGTGTTTCAATTTTGCTTCTCTATCTATTAGTTGTCTTGTATGACTTAATATCTTGTAGTCAAATAATTTGTCTTGAAGAAACTTGAGTGTACTCCATCTTGTATCTGAATTGATCATTGAATTTCCAAGTTGGTGTAGGAGTGCTTGCTAGAAAATATTATGATGACATTTGGATTTGATGCAAGTGGCTGAAAAATATCCAGGAACGTCAAGTGCAGGTGCGTCCACTTGATGGTCGATTTTGTCTTAGATTGAGTGGATATCTCTTCAAACACAAAACATAAAAGTTATATATATTTCTCTTTCGGTTCTAGATCATCTTGAATCAGCTCAATCGGAGATTGGATGAGAGAGTTATGCCCATTTTACGAAAAGATGTTAGAACTGTCTAAAATTCCGCAATTATCTTCATTTGCTCCTAATGTCTCCATTTGTGTCCTAAATCAAAATATAAGAATAATGAGTATATTTAGGCATCAAATAAGAATAAAGTTTTAAACATTAAGAGAGGAAAATATGGCATTTTATATTCTCATCAATATATTAAATCATGCTTATATCTATCTCAAGATAAATGACCATTAATTTTATTAACATGAGTTATATCCATTGTTTTCTCATTTCTTTTAGTATTTAAATAGAGTATTTAGAGTGCATTTTTGTGCACTCATCAGTTATCATCAAGCAAAAAAGCCTTATGATAACAAAGAGTTATGAAAATTTTAGAGTCTGCTATGTCCAAGATAATAGAATTGCATAAAGGTCTTACATTAATAAAATGAACAGGCATAGTTATTGGTGATATAACTCTACGATGAAAAACCTAGTCTTATCCCCTAAATGTACATCTTGACAAAACCAATACAAGTAGAGGAAGAAGAAAAAACTAGGGTGGCAATGAAAATAAATCCAGATTTATACCATTTTGTCTCAACCCCAACTACTCCCTTTGGTTGATCAAATCACAAGCAATCGAAACTTCTATTTTTTACAACATTTCAAAAAATCCTGACTGAGCGTAGGGCTGAGCAATGACAGCTAGGGATAGCATCTCCCGATATTGTCGCAACTCGCCAGAAAATCGAAGCCACAAAGTAAGCAACAATCAACACCATATGCACCTGATGATTTCGTGGTTGCTGGTTCTCAACTAGACTACAGCAGCGATAATTCTCTATATGTGAGATAAGAGAAAGAAAATTATCAGCACCTCATGTGGATTTCGCCCAAAATAAAAGTATAACAGGGGAGATTGATGAGAAAAAATGGGAAAAGTACAGCAGGTTGAATGCATCATTTTATTTATAGGAATAACATGTGGTCCGGTTGGGCAGTATAGATTTAAAATACAGCCCACCAATAGTATGGCAACACGTCAGCTTTCTTTACCAAAACACAATGCTCCTTCACAAATTGAATGAGACTTTATTTCCTTTCCATCAAAAGCTTTCTTCTACTTGTGTGAGTTTTCTTCAAACCGTCAAAATCTTGCTTCAGCCCTAAACTTGTACCCCTCAGCGAGACTTCAGCTTCAGCTCGACACTTCATGGCAACCTAGACTGCGACGATGATGGCGCTCAACCCAATAGGTGGTTTCTCATTTTTTTCCTCATTGCTAGGCTTTTATTTAGTTAGAATTTCGAGATCGAAAGAATTTAGTTATATCCTATGAAACGTTGACTGAGCGCGTGCTCCTTCTATTTTTTTTCTTTTAAAATTTCCTTCTTTTTCTTCTCTTACATTTGGTTGTCGAGAAAAACTTAGAGAAAAAAAATACCCAATCTTCTTCTTCTATTTGCCTTTCCAAGATATTTCCATAAATTTAATAACTTCGCCAAACAAGTTTCTATCCGCAAGGGAAAACAAAATCTAGAGCCCCATGTTAATTCTCAGGAAAAATCTATTGCTCCAAATTTGTACCTTTTTGGAGTTTGAAAAGTGGAAACTACCAATCTTTGATCAAATAAGAAATTATCTCGTCAGTAGTCTTAGTGCTCCAGGGTTTCGACAATGAGTTCTCTATCAAGTGATTCAGTGTGGCGAAAACTAAACTCTTTTTGCCATGCTAGCTGACACCCAACTTGGGAATGGAGGGTTGTATTTTTAGGCTTTTAAGCCCAACCAAACACTAGCGTCCCCCTTATTTATATAACCCAATTATAACGGTGAAAGCTTATTGTTACACAAAGATGTAGTGAATAATATAAAGGGAATGATAGTTGCAGCGACTTATGCCATTATAACACATACAAAACGTGCCACAAATATTTCTCAGCACCAAATTACTTGCATCGTTTTTTTTTATATAATAATGAGTACTACAAATTCATCCTTAGTTTCTGGAGACTTCAATATTGTGAATAAAGGTATCCAATTGTGGCAAGTTTTTGTCTGCAAGGAAAAAAATGATTTCAAAAGGCCCAATATGTTGTAGTACGATCTTCTCTCCTTGATAGACGACCTCATTAAAGTCACCAATTAAGCACCATGCCATCTGCTCAGGAGGTTTGAGCAATGACATCCACCTACAAGTCTCCTTTCTTCTACTCACTTTAGGATGGTCATAAAACTTCATTAACAACCACCTAACTGTGCCTTTTATGTAAGCACTGATGTGATGCTAAATAGTTCAGAATTTCTTAAATTGCCTCCTTCCTCCATAACAACACCAGCTCACCCTTACTCTCCACAGGCGCCACTTGTAGTGGAACCATCCCTGTCCAATCTTGGTTTTTTTTTAATTTCTTCAAATTTCATAGGTGCAAGTTTAGTTTTAATCAGGAACACAACCTTGGGCCTCTTATTCTTTACCAAAAGATGAACATCTTATATGGTTTAGGAGTTCTTAAGCCCCCAACAGTTCTAACTTAGGATTTTTAAAATGATTGGCGGGGATTGTAACCAACCATCGCCATTGACAAAGGAACAATCCCTTTCATCTTATCCCATTCCTCTCTTCCCTTTTTGCACACAGCCTCATCATCCACCTCAAGCGAGATAGCTTAGAAATGGATTTGCAGGAACTTTTTGAGTTGACATATGCATGATAGCCTACTACTCCAACCCCCTCCTCTTCCATCTTCCTCTTGTTTCCATCACTAATCCACCCCCAACAGAGTCATTTGGATTGTTGCTACACTCCACATAGCTACCAACTTCATTGAGACTATTGGTGAGTAAGTACCAATTCCCTTCTTATTCATAGATAGTTGCCCTCCCCCCCTTCTTTCAGAACTTACATCAAACACCCATCAACACCTGCCAATACATTAGTGCATCCCTTCACACACTCCCCTTGCATACCCTAAAAAAAAGTATCCCCTCCCTCTACCTTCTTCCCACCCTCCTCTAGATTAATAGAATGACAAGATAGGATAATTTCAGCGTCTCCCACACCTTTTGTCACACCCTCACCATCATCCCCTTCTCTGCTCTCCTCCCCCCAACTCCCTTGATTTTATTAAGATTACTAAGTGCATTATAGTTGGCCCTAAGCCATGATTCAAAATATGGCCCCAATCTCTTCCCTCGTACAACACTTCCCTCCAGTCCCCTGCACCCTTCCACACCATGACAAATCACATTGCAATTGAAGCACAACTTTGAATGCTACTCATACTTCAACAAGATCCAAATATTGTTTCCCAACACCATTGTTGACCTCCTTTGCACCACCTTCTTCTTCAGATCAACTTTAATTTTGACTCTAAAAAATGTTCCCCATCCAATCTTGTTATCATAGACATCCCCCTCCCTTAACACTCCAATGGATGAGATAATTTCATCTCATACGTCATACCAGCAAAGGGAAGATTAAACATTTGCACCCATAGCTCTTCTCTATCAAACTCCATGGACTATGGTGGTGTAAACCCGTCGAGAATTTTCAAAACAAGCAAATGATTTTCGAAGAACCAAGGTTTATTTTCCATCACCCTTACCTTATCACATTGCTTCCCAAATGTCAAATAGGTTTGAATTATGCTCATGAGAAACAGATGATCCGTGCACCAGATCTTCATCAAAGTAGCTTGAATTACACATCCTTGCTAATTCTTCTCTTAGAGATAAACTTCCCTACTAAAGTTTGTTCCCCTTCCTTGAGAACCTTCAACAATTGTCCATCAATTGTCTCATTCTCTTCCTCCATTGACTAAGGTTTCTCTCACTGCTCTTTCAAACCTTTCATCACCTTCCTCTAGTTTGCACTCAGGCTACAAGAAATCCCTCTTCATCACTCATCGATCAATCCGAAACTCTAGCACCACATCTACTCTCTCTAAAGAGAGGCCAAGAGGAGATTTTTTTTCTTTTTATTGTTATTTTGGATAAGCTTAGTTCTTGTTGAGATGCTGACACTAATGTCTATATATAACTCGTAATATATATATATATAGTTGAATGAGACTAGTTATTAAGCATTCATGCCCTTCTCAGGTACATTAGTGATAAGAAAGACATCATGCCCTAGACGCGAAGGTGAGTAAGAGACCCAGGTGAATTCTGTGAAGATAGAAGAGCGGACTTCTGAGGAGACTGGAAGCCTATAAATAATAGGAATGGCGAATTGGAACCTCATCCTTCAAGGTTTGGTGTATATTTGTCCTATTCATAATGACCCCGACCTTGCATCAGGGAAAGTGAGAAAAACCCTAATACTATACGGGCTAACTGGACCGAAAGGAGCTTATCAAATTCCACCTATGTAGTGACTCGCATTCAACAACTAAGAGTCTTCCTTCTATCATTGTATCCTTGAATAAGAATGTTTGATTCTCAAAAATATGTTAATTAAAAAATAAAAATCTAATATTTTATCTCATTTAGCGATATTAACTTGTGAACTTTACATCTACTAACCTAACACTTCTTTCTCCCTCAATCTTGGATATCCGCAATGATGGTGAGTGTTGTTACATTTGAATGGGCCAACTTTAGTTGGTGCACATGATCACAAGCCATACAAGGGAGATTAATTAGTTTTTTTTAAAACTAAATTCCATTGTATTCAACTCTGAAAACATTCAACATACAAAGCTTTTCCTTCTCGATAGTCTTGTGAATACAAGTTGGCACTTCTTCTCTCCATATAATTTTTTTCTCTAAATTAAGAGTCTCTTTGTCTTGTCTATGGGCAGCTTCGTTTGAAGTTCCATGAACAAATTGGAACTTCCATTCTTGGTGTTGCAACAGTAATCTGTTATGGTTCTAGATAATGAACTAATGAATAGATGGCTAAAATGAAGATGTAATGATAGATAAATAGAAGTCTGCTCAAGATCAATGAGAACAAAGAAACAAGAGACGTAAATGGATGCAAGATGTAAGAGGCAGAATAATATGGCCATAACGTTTATTAATCACATACTAAGGACATTTCAAGAAGTCCTCTTCCTCCATTTCTTTGTTCAAGATTACAAATTATTCCAGATTCAAGATAATCCTCCATAATCTCCTACCTTCCCTCTATATACTACAATTTATCGACAATAACAAAGGAAAAGCCCATGGGCCACATCTAAACCCATGGGCAACTAACAACTAAAGTCTAAAACAAACAATTAACAAGTAGAGGCCCAACAAGTCTGGCCTAGTTATAAGAGGTTCCTAACTTTCTCCCCCCTTAAAAGAATCTTGTTCTCAAGGTTCATAACAAATATAAACAATAGAAAGGGACTTTGGAAACTACTAAATACACTAGATGCCTAGAACTTCTGAACTTTTGAAGCTGATTGCTTCTACAGATGTACCAGACTACTTTGAAGCTTCCACTAAATATTGCTTGAGAATAGGCTTCTAAAACTTCTGCCATGTTTTTGGCATGCCAATTTGCTAGCTTGGATTTTGAAGTTGTTGCACATTGTAGCTCCTATGAACCTCAATTTCAAATTATGAAGAAAATTCGGGAGAATGGAAGAGAAACACTCCTTTACTACAACCAGCCATTTCTTCCCAACTTCACATGTGGCAGCAAGGGTTGAAATAAACAGACTAGCAATCTTTCCAGCATCCTTTGTTGCTTGTCATTGTGCATCCTTAAAATAAGTAGGAATAGTGACCGTAGTTTTAGACACTATCTTACCAAGGTACGCCTCTGTAGTTTCTTTCATCTTGGTGAGAAAATGCTCCAATTGCTTCAACTATTTGTAATCCACAGCTTGAATCAATAATAACTTCATCATCCTTGAAATAATCTTTTCTTCCTCTTTCAATAGGCTTAATGACCAACTTATTAGAACCAAGAACTAAATGAGCATCTTTTTCTTTTCCTCTATCAAAGGGTGCAAAAACCACTTTAAGTGGCAATATATAAAGCAATTGATGAGCACAGTTCTATTGTCCTACAACTTGCAAAATGATGTATTTTTGAACTCCATTGAAAGCAGTTGACTTCAAAAGGACCCCTTCCATTCAGTTAAGTCGCCATTTCTTCTTTTCTCTCAATGGAGTGTCAATATGTGTGATCAATGAGCTAACTACCACATTTCCACAAAAATAGGAGCCCATTGAATTCAAGGACCCAACAGTAGGACCCATGAGCATTACGTACAACTTGGGTGGCCTACCTTCCCAATCTGTGTTTGAGAAAGCCAACTTATATTTGAGCATCCCATTCCCACTGGTAAATTTCATGCCCCCCGACCATGTATTATAACTATTACCATTTTGATTATAGAATCGACAACTACAATCCACAATTTTAATTGAATCAAATCCAAAAGTGTTATTACATGGTTCCCAAGTATCTGCACTTCTATGTGCCTTGGCTATGTGATAAATTTCTCCAGCAAAATGGTGTTTATGCCAACAAAGGCAGCCGTCTCATGTTGTGCTCCCAAGAAAGCTTCAACAAATTCATTTGATCCCTTCTTTGATTGTTCCCGAGCAAGTAGATTTGCATTAAACTTTCTCCCTCTATCAAACGGCTCAAACTCTCTCCCGAGCAAGTAGATTTAAGGGGTGAATAATCAAACAGGTATTGAGCAAAAATTGTCTTACCCATACATTTTTTCAGCAAAATCCACCATGATTGCTGCGAGCTGGTCCAACAGTGAAGTTAAGTCATTAAGTATTCTACGGCACCAATCGAAGATGATTGTGCGTTGCCATTGACCACTGAAGGCTTCTAGACTTAAGGTCTACTTTAGAGGAGTTGAGAAATTGCTCGATGTTGGATCAGTTTCCATGGAGAATCTATACAGGTCAACAGCAACCGATTCACGACACACAATATGTGAGAGTCCATGTATGACATAGACACCTCAAGCCCCAAGTGGTAAACTAGTTCATGGATTTTATAGATGCGATCTGTATTTTCCCAAACCAAATGAACAAGGGGTGAAATTAGGGTTTGGGCATGGAGAGGCTCCTGATTCTCCACATCATGTGTTTCCCCATTGTCTTTGAGAATGATAGAACAAGCAAGGTCTAGGATCTCTTCGGTAGCATCTATCAGCCATGCTTTCTCTATAGCATCTATCAGCCATGCCTTCTCTATAGCATCATCGACAAAGTTATATACTTCGTTTCCCTCCCTCGTTGATGCTATTTCTACCCCTTTTGTCACAGAGACATCTTCTTCAGAAATTTCTTTAGAGATCTCGATCACTTCTTTAGTGTCATCAGATATTTCTTCTTCTTCGACTTCTTCAGAAACATCTTCTTTGTTGTAAGCTTCTTCATGCTTTGGTGCATCTTCTACTTCGTTTAATGGAGTAGAGTCGAAGTTGCCACTCCTTACCAAATTTCTTTCACAATTTCTCTTTTTCATTTCTGCTGTTTGAATCGTTGAGTACTTCTCAAGTAGAGCAAGCCGATTAGGGTTAGTTGGATTAATAACCAACCATTTAATGAATGCTACTCTGAATTCAACCATGGAAGATTGTAGGCTCATGATACCAATAGTTATGGTTCCAGAAAATGAACTAGTGAATAGATGGCTAAAATGAAGATGTAATGATAGATAAATGGATGTCTGCTCAAGATCAATGAGAATAGAGAAACAAGAGACGTAAATGGAGCTTGAAAATGGATGCAAGATGTAAAAGGCAGAATAATATGGCTATAGCATTGGTTAATCACGCTGAGGACATTTCAAGGAGTCCTCTTCCTCCATTTCATGCTTCAGGGTTACAAATGATTCCAGATTCAAAATAATCCTCCATAACCCCCTACCTTCCCTCTATATACTACCCTTTATCAACAATAACAAAGGAAAAGCCCATGGGCAACTAACAACTAAAGTCTAAAACAAACAATTAACAAGTAGAGGCCCAACAAGTCCGGCCCATTTATAAGGGTTCCTAACACATTCTCTTCACATCTTCAATCACACTCCCATAAGGAAGGTAATTTGAGTTGAGTTTGTTAGTACCTTGACTATGCTCTAGGCATCATCTTCAAAAGTTAGTCAATAGATGCCTGGGTCCTAGCATAGCTCCACTCGTAATATCTGTCTGCACTGGCTAAAAATTGTGAAGAAAACATCCTTTATTTAAAACCTAAATTAGTTGGAGTTGGCCTAGAAAACCAATTCCTAGTCAGACTTGTGGGTTTGGACGTAAGTCTAGAAATTTCAGGTGTCTCTGACATAGCTTATGGTGACATTCTTTTAAAATCTTATTTCTGCCTATTCCAATCATTTACTTTATCATCTAATTCATTCATTTTTGCTTGGAGCAATGAATCAGACAAATGTTTAGAAATATTTATAAATCTAACTTCTTGCTGTAAGAAGTTCAAATGAGTAGTTTTGCAGAAATTAAAGAAATCTTTTCTTTTGACATATCAATGTCAAATTTGGAAGTAAATTTAAACTTTACTTTATATCCGAAGGGATCAAATAATAATCTCATCGTATTCAATCAGAAAGAGGCAAATGGAATCAATAAAAGGCATTCCTAAAATAACATTACAAGTCATGTTTTTAACTAAAACTGACGGGATTCTAAAGCAAACATTATCCTGGCAAACATGGGCATTGTTAAGTTCATAATTGATCTTCATTTTGGACCCATTTGTCACAGAGAGAGTCTCTATGGATTTCTCAAAATACTTAGTAGGAACTAAGCCTTCACGGATGCAATTAAAATCCGATCCTGAGTCAATTAAAGCAATAATAGAAAAAGAAAATTCATGACAAATAATAATATCAACTTTAGAATACCATTTGGTAGGCATAGGTTATTTAATATCAGCAAAAAATGACATTTTGCTGATAAATGCACTAAGCCCAATAAGTTAAAGAACATGCTTAATGCTTTGAATATTGGTGATAATGATCAGCAAGAGCTATTTCATCTTCTTGAAAATAGCACTTCTTCATCTGACCAAGATGAGTTTAGCTCTAGTGATTCTGAATATCACTCAGAAGCTGAGCCATTTGATTCAGCAATGATTAAGTTTGGTTGTAATTGCAATGGTTCTTGTTGTAATTCTAGAGTTAAAACAATTAATGTCTTAACTAAAAAAGAAGAATAAGAGAACCTTCTTTTAACTCTAATTAAAGAGAGTTATCTCTTAAAGCTTAAGGAAACGATGGTTCGTAAAGAACCATCTACTTCTCAGGGAAAGATTAGCTTTCAAGAAACTTTGGAACGTTTTGAAAAGAAAAAACCCAAAGAAATTTCAACTCATGATTACATGAAATCGTTTTAATCAAGAAAGAGATTGTTGAACTCAAATAAGAGATTAAGTCTCTCAAACTTGAAAATTTATCTTTCAAACAAAATTTACTTTCTTTTAAAATTGACTTAGAGTACCTAATTCTGATTCTTTTAAATTTATTGAAATATATGCCTCTAACATAGGTTATGACAGCATTCTAAAACAGGTTGTTTCATCAGGTTACTTTTTCTGTTGTTCTCTAGTAAATGATAAACTCTTGATGTTCTAAACCCTAGCTTTAAGAGATAACTCTCTTTAAGTTCAGGGTTTTCGATCTGTGAAATTAGAGTTAAAAGAATGTTCTCTTATTCTTCTTCTTTAAGACATTAATTGTCTTAACTTCAGAATTGCAACAAGAACTATTGCAACTGCAACCAAGTTTAATCATTGTTGAATTAAATGGCTCAACTTCTGAGTGATATTCTAAATCACTAGAGCTAAACTCATCTTGGTCAGATGAAGAAGTGCTATTTTCAAGAAGATAAAATAGTTCTTGCTGATCATTATCATCAATATTCAAAGCATTAAGCTTGTTCTTTAACTTATTGGGCTTAAGGCATTTATCAGCAAAATGTCATTTTTTACCACAATTAAAATACTTTCCTTTGGAGAGATTTTTCAAATCTTTTTTATGAGAAATTTTTTTATGAAAATGTTTTTTATAAATCTCATCACGGGTTGTTTTCTTGTTTCTCCCATGAGGTTTTTTGAAAGCCGTTTTGAAATGCTTTCTCTTCTCACAAGATGGGCCAATAGGAGGAAAATGCCAAATTATTCAGAGAAATTTCGTATTTGGCTTTCTTTCTATCTTTCATCTGTTTTATTTCGTATTTGGCTTTGTTTCTATCTTTCATCTGTTGATTGATAAGCTTTTGATCATTACACACACTAATGCCAAGCTTCTTGATTACGCTTGTGATATCACCATAGGTATATCTATCATAATTAAGAAATCCCGAAGCATCTGTTAGTGAGTCCTTAACCTTTAGAGCAAACAAATGAGGAATACCATCAATGAATTTCTTCTTCCAGTAGGACTTATTGGAATCATCATGCTGCAAAACACGAGAAATAAAAACACTTTGGTACCAATTATAATCAAACATCTTATGACACCTTAAATTATTCAAATAATCAGAAATACAATTAGTAATGTTGGAAGGAATTCCAACAAAATATTGGTAATCGTATAAATCAAAGTATTGACACCATCAGGGATTTCCCTTCCTATGGTTTCGTCAAAAATGGGTAAACCTTCATCATTCTACTTGACGGCAGTCTAAATGGATTTTATGGCTTTAACAATGAGATGTTTGTCCCACCAAGTATGAAGCATACCCGAAGTTAAAATCGAAACAATCTCCGATTGCTGTAGGTTGTTGTTAATATAAGCACCATTAACCATAGACATTTTGTGTAGAGTATCTAGGACTTCTTGTTCAGTTTGTCCATTAGTATTCCACTCGTAATATCTATCTGCACTGGCTAAAAATTGTGAAGAAAACATCCTTTCTTCAAAACCTAAATCAGGCAGAGTTGGCCTAGAAAACCAATTCTTATAAGAATGATATGAACATGAATAATGGCATCTAATGATTTAAATAAAGAAATACACGAAAAGCTTACGAAAAGATTCTGATTATGTTTCAACGAAGTTAAGATATATGAATTTTTTTTTATGAAAATGCATGTATAAGTTACGTCATAAGTCTCATGTTCATGACACATGCGTTTGTTTTAGTGTTTACCTATATATATGCCTGTAATGCTTTTGTTATGATAATTGTGTACTTATTGAGATTTCTCAAAATCTCACGCATCTAATTTTCAACTATTATTTCTCTCCCGAATGATAGAATAGAAGTTGCAGATGTGAATGGATTCCAGGACTCAGATTCCCTTGAAAGACTCCTTGGACCTATGAGGGTCCGACTGATTATTCTCATTATGACGAGGTAACCCCATCTTGGTATGACTGTTTTATAGGTGAGTTGCAAAGGAGCACACCTAGGCCATCAAAGGACAACCCATAAGGCGCTATCTCATTATGAGGACAGATGGGTCCTTATCCCTTAACATCATCTATGATTTGTCTTCAGGGAGAAATGTCCAGTAGGGACATTGTTTGAGCTTAGGGCGTTTCTATTTTGATCATGGGTACAAAGATATCAAAAAGGAATCTCTGACTTAGGGAGGGGTGACGGGGCAATTTTCTTTCTAGTATTGGATTAAGTTATATTTTGTAAACTTGGAGAAATTTGTATATTTTCCCATATGTTAGGGATTTGGTCTTTTACTGGACTTGATACATTGTGACGTATGTATTTCTAGCTCTACCATGTGATGATTGGCAAGTTTTATATTTTTTGCCTATATTAGTTGGCTTGACCTTATTCCGCTGTGATAATTATTACATACTACTAGTAAGATAGGAACATGCATTTATTTATGACATGATTGAGGGGTATGTAGCCTTGTGTTATGTATCTCCGACGCTTCAGTTTACGTTCGATCCCAAGTATAGGATGGGGGCATTGAAAGCAGTGGTATCAGAGTATTACGTCTTTAGGTAAACCCACAAGTGTCTTAGGAAAAGAATCACATGGTACTAAGATAGGATTTGATAGAGATAGGTTTGAATCTTTAAGAAGGGTCAAAGCAAGTCAATTGATGCATAAATCTGTGGATACCTCAGTTGGTAAGGCTTAGAGTTGCTAGTGAAGGAATGACTCATAAGTGGTTTTGTGCGTTTCAGGAAGATAAGATGGTAAAGGGTCAATGTGGCACCACTCTCTCATGACACGCAGGCCGGGTAGTAGAGAATCCTTCTTCGACAAGTCCCCCAAGACCCAAAGAACCAGTATTAACAAAACCATTCTCTGGAAGGTGGGCAAGCGATAGGGGAAGCCATCCGTCAAATGATGGAAGTCGTAAAAAACCAAATAGAGCATAGCCAAGGCCATCGTCACGAGGAAACTAGAGGAGAAATGTAAGGTTGCCCATTTTAAATATTCTTGGTCTATAGATATCTGCATTTCTTAGGAACGGAGGGAGCCCTAAGGGTGGATAAATGGATAATAGACCTAGAGTGCACCTTCGAGATCAGCGGTTGCACTGAAACACAGAAGGTTTAGTACACAGGGCTTCTACTCCAAGGAGAAGCCAGTCTAGGTGGGACACAAAGAGGAAACTATTGAAGCAAGAGTTGGGAGAGAAAGTGGTTCCCACATGGGAACGATTCAAGAAGAAGTTTGACGATCACTTCTTTCCCGAATCGGTGAAGCAGCGAAAAGTCCTAGAATTCACCACCTTAGTGGAAGACAATATGACAGTGGAGCAATATGTGGCTTGATTCATGGAACTGGCTAGGTTTGCCCCTCATTTGGTTGCCACGGAGAAGATGCAAGTACAAAAATTCCAAGAGAGACTACAGACAAGAATTCGCAATCAAGTTGCCTACCTGTAGATTGAAAACTTCCAAGATCTGGTGAACGTGGCATCCATTACTAAAGCGGAACAGAAGAGCTTGATCATGCAGACTTAAATGCACAGGAAAATGAGATTTCCCTACTCCCCAGGAAAGGATGCCGGAAAGAGAATGAACCTCCACCCCGTAGATAAAGGGAAAGGAAAAGTGGTCGGCCAAAGAGCATTTGTTACGCCACCTACATGTAAAAGATGCGGGCGGCCTCATAGTGGTGAGTGTCAACTAGCAACCAAAGCATGTTTTAGATATGGGCAGGTAGGCCACATGATTCAGGACTATCCACAGAATACTCTCAGAGGAGCTCCAATACCAGGAGGCAAGGTAAAGACCCCGGTGAAGGCTAAGGTCTATGTAATCACACCAGAAGAAGTAGATGTGGAGGCTGAGGAAACAACTAACGCATCATCACTGGTAACATTTCCTTATCTTACTTTGATTAAAATATGTGGTGGCCTTTTTTGAGGTAACAATAGGATGATTTTTCTAGGCAAAGTTAAATTGCTGCCAAATGTGGCGTATGCCTTGTTTGATTTTAGAGCAACGAGATCTTTTATTTCTTATGATTGCGTTCAGAGGTGTAAATTAGATGTGAAGCCTTTAGCTCAAAAGGTTCTGGTAACCTGATGGGAAGATTGTCGAATGCAATCGAATAGTGAGGGATTGTTCTTTAGAGGTTGCTGGGTTGAAGTTGACCACCAACCTAGTAGTCTTTCACTTGATGGGATTTGATATAATTTTTGGTATAGATTGGTTAGCTAAGCATTACGTTAAGATTGACTACCAAAATAAGGAGATAGTCTTCGACTTAGCAACAAAGGAGAAACCCTGTTACACAAAGGAAATAGTTATTTTCATTTCCACAATTGTGACAGCAAGGCAGATAACAAAGGGTTTTGAAAGGAGGAGCAGAGGTTTTTCTAGCGGTAGCACTAAGTTTGCTAGAGGAAGCTAAGGGTATTAAGGAGATTCCAGTGGTAGAAGAGTTTACTCAAGTCTTTTCAGATGATTTACCTAGATTACCCCTAATCGAGAGATGAAGTTTGCAATTGAATTGGAACCGGCCACGGCTCTAGTTCATAAGGCACCATACCAGATGGCACCATACCGGATGGCACCAATGAAGCTGAAGGGGTTGAAGGTGCAGATTGAGGAACTGCTGGATAAAGGATTCATAAGACCTAGTTTGTCGAGGAGCATCAGTCTTGTTTATAAAGAAGAAATATGGGACGATGCGTATGTGCATAGATTATTGAGATTTGAATAAGGTCACTATTAAGAATAAGTATTTGTTGCCCCAGATAGATGATTTGCTGGATCAACTAGAGAGAGCGTCATGTGTTCCAAGATAGATCTTAGATTTGGGTATCATCAGCTTAAGATCAAGGAGCAAGATATGTCCAAGATTGCTTTCTGGACTCGATATGGACACTTCTTCTTGGTTATGCCGTTTGGACTAACAAATGCACCACAGCATTTATGGACTTAATGAATCGGATATTCAAGCAGTACTTGGATAGCTTCGTGGTGGTCTTCATCGACAACATTCTAATATACTAGGGAGCACTTGAGGATTGTGCTTGGGAATTTTACAGGAGCACCAATTTTACACCAAACTTAGTAAGTATGAGTTTTGCTCGATGAAGTTAAGTTTTTGGGCCACGTTATTGCTCTAGTGAAGGAGTTTTCATAGACCCAGCCAAGATAGAAGTAGTGACAGATTTGGTAGAAGCCAACAAAAGCTCACAAAGTAGTTTCCTTGATTTAACATAATAGTATAGGATATTTTTTGAAAGGATTGTCCAAGCTTTCTGGTCCTTTGACAATATTGATAAGGAAAAATGCCAAATATGTTTGGAGTGACCAATGTGAGCAAAGTTTTCAAGAGCTTAAAATGAGACTAACTACAACACCGGTATTAGCCCTGCCAGAACCTCTCAAGCCGTATGTGGTCTATAGTGATGCTTCAAAACTGAGTTTCAGATGCGTACTAATGCAATAAGGGTGAGTAATTGTATCTACATCCCGACAGCTTAAAGATTATGAACGGAACTACCCCACCCATAATTTGGAATTGGCAGCTGTTGTGTTTGCATTAAAGATTTGCAGACACTACCTATATAGGGAGAAATGCAAAGTGTACACAAATCACAAGAGTTTCAAGTACTTATTCAGCCAGAAAAACCTGAATATGAGGCAAAGAAGGTGGATTGAAACTATACATGATTTTCAGTGTGAAATTAAGTACCACCCTAGAAAAGCCAATGTAGTGGCTAATGCATTAAGTCGAAAGGCTCAAATGGAAGAACCTTCGATACTGTTAGTAATGTGAAATTTGTTGATAGGAAATCTACCAAGAGATGTCATGTTGGCAGTAGTTCAGGAGATTGCTTCTCTGACAGAAGAAGAGATTCAGGAAGGATAGCGTAAGGATCCTAAGCTTGAGAGGATTTGGCAGCAACTGTTGGAAGGAAAATGATCTCTATATTTCATGATTTCAAATGACGGAATGTTGTACTTTGGAAAGAGGAAAGTGATTCTTATTGATCCAAAGTTGAAGGAAAAACTTATGAGGAAGCTCATTACACTCCCTACATAGCCCATCCTAGTAGTATCAAGATGTATCAAAACTTGAAAAAAAGACTTTGGTGGGAAGGCATTAAGAAAGATGTTGCTACTTTTGTAGCTAAATGCTCAATATGCCAACTAGTAAAGGCAGAACACCAATGACCAGTTGGAAAGTTGCAACCCCTATTGATCCTCGAATGAAAATAGGAAGATATATCCATGGATTTCGTGGTAGGATTGCCAAGGACGTCGACAGGAAAGAATTCAATTTGAGTTATAGTCGACAGGCTAACAAAGAGTGCCCATTTCCTACCTATAGCTAACACGGACTCGATGGAAAAGTTCGCACGAATCTACGTTAAGGAAGTAGTTCGTCTGCATGGTGTGCTTCAGATGATTATTTTGGACCGAGACCCAAGGTTTACGTCTCATTTTTGGCAAAGTCTACATAAAATGTTAGGTACCAGTTTGAAGTTCAGTAGTGCCTATCATCCGCAAATTGATGGACAGACGGAACGAACTATTCAAATATTAGAGGATATGTTGTGGGCTTGTGTGCTAGACTTAAGTGGTGATTGGGAAGGTCTTTTACCTTTAGTTGAGTTTGCTTATAACAACAGTTTTCAAACTACTATTCAGATGGCATTGTATAAAGCATTATATGGGAGGAAATGTAGGTCACCCCTGTACTGGGACGAAGTTGGTTCAAGTAAGGTGCTGGGACCCAAATATCTACAGGAAGTCAGAACGAGGTGGAATTGGTACGAGATAGAATGAGGACAACACAGAATAGACAAAAGAGCTATGCTGACAAGCATAGAAGGATTTTGGAATTCACAGTAGGCGACTGGTTATACATCAAGATCTCACCTATGAAGGGTGTAATGTGGTTTGACAAGAAGGGAAAGCTAAGTCCCCGATATGTTGGGCCATATGAAGTCAAAGAGAAAGTTGGGCCAGTAGCTTCACGTCTAGCTTTACTAGAGGATTTGCAAGGAGTTCACAACGTTTTTCATATGTCTTCTTTAAAGAAAAGCCTTGGAGCAGGACTAGTGATAGTGATGGATCCAGGCAGTATTAGGTTATGTCCTAACCTAACCTACGAGGAAAGGTAAACGCGAATTGAAGATCAGAAGGAGAAGGAGCTGAGGAATCGCAAGATTTCTTTGGTTAAACTACTTTGGAACAATCTTGCTTTCCAAGAAGCGACATGGGAATGTGAAGATGTGATGAGGGCTAACTACCCTCATTTGTTTGTAAACTAGCTGTGTAATGCTTCTTTGTTTGAAACCTTGTTATGGCTATTATATATATAGATAATAAATGTATGGGTTGATTGATGGTTGTATTGGTTTTTATTCTTTTTGGCTTCTTTGTTTGTCCTTTAGAACCGTAGTGATTTATTGTGCAACTGGAGAAGGAGATGACTCGAACTAAAAGAACCTTGCGTATGTTGGTTTCATCTGTAGCCCAGTTAAGATAAAGGAAGGAACACAGGTGCAAGATTCGCCTTATGAGGCAAGAAATTTTGAGAGCAAAAAGACTTACAATGCTGGATAGGTACGAGTGGCATCATACCCATGTTATGGACATGAATCGTCGATGGAATCCGGTCTTTCAACACGCGCTATTGCACAAAGAGCAGCAACTATCATGCAAATGGCTAATTTCAGAGAGAGTACTTGCCGACGTAATCAAGGAGATGTGAGTGATTAGAGTTTAGAACCTTTGAGCATTTTAGATACCTCTAATGATCGCATTCAACAGTGAGAGGAAGGTCAACCTATCGAGGATACCGAATCAGAAATTATGCACAAACTCTATAAGATGAAAGTTAATATGTACTATATGATTCAGACGTGGACGCAATATTTTATTTTTCATAGGATTCTGTAACAATGGAGGATGATGTTCCATCCTACTCCTCTTCAGAGGAATCTACAGTTACTAATGCTAGAGGTATAGAAATTCTCTTTTTGATTAAATCTGGTGTGTTTAGGATGTTGCTCACCGATTTTGAGGATGATATCTTTTTTTTAAAGGGGGAGGATGTGACAATCCAGATTTTCTTTCTCCTTTTTGGATTCTTGTGTATGCTTAGACTGAGTATTATGTTGTATTTTATTTATATTTATTCTTAGAGAGGTGTGGATCAACATAGGCCTTTTCTTAGAGGAAGAACATAGAAGTAGGCCCAAAATAGTGAAACAAGGCCCAAAGGGCCCACGGAGAAGGGTGGTGGCCGGCCAAACTTAGGTGGTGAGTACCTAGAAAAGTGTGAGATCTCATGGGACACTTGGTACCCTAGGAAGACCACTTTTTTGGATTCCCAAAAAAGAAGGTTATTTGGAAAAGGAGAAAGTATGGTGTGAGGAAAGCTTGAGTGTGGGAAATCTATTGGAAAATGTGTGAAAAATGACAAGTGAAGATAATTATCCTTTGAGGGAGTGGGAGTTTCAGATGAAGAGGAAGAAAAGAGGAGGGAGCCGAACCTTTCCTTTTGAGTTTCCCAAGCAAGCCTCACATCTTGATGAATGACAAGTGAGATTTGTGTAAGAAAATCTTTATGAAAGTGATTGACAATAGATAGTGTGGGTGACATGTAAGCAAGATTAAATGACTTCCAACCTTGGGAGATTTTGACTAGGCCTAGATTTGGGAGGCAAGACCAAATCTATTGAGTATAATTTCTAGGCATCAATCCATCACTTGAGATATGAGTCTTTCAAGTGTCAATCATGCTTGTATCCATCTCTTTCATATGTCAACCAATCACTAGGTAAGATGAGTCTCTAGGCTTTGAGACATCCCATGCCTACTATGGCATTTTTATTTTTCCCTTCACTTTGTTTCACCATCCTTTCCAAGAACTTTCGGCCTTTTCATATTTACGACACATGCATTTGTTTTGGTGTTTACCTATATATATGCTTGTGATATTTTTGTTATAATAATTGTGTTATTATTGAGTTTTCTTGAAATTTCACTCCTTTAATTTTCAACTATCATTCCTCTCCCGAATGATAGAAACGGTTATGGGCATGAATGGATTTCTAGGACCTAAATTCCCCAAGAGGATCCTCGGAACCATGAGGGCCCAACTGATTATTCTCTTTTTGACGAGGTGACCCCATTTTGGTATGACCGTTTTATAGATAAGTTGCAGAGGAGCACACCTAATCCATCAGAGAACCAACGATCCGTAAGGTGCTATCTTGTTATGAGGACAAACGAGTCATTGTCCCTTGATAGCATCTATGATTTGTCATAAGGGAGAAGTGTCTAGCAAGGACAATATTTGAGCTTAGGACGTTTCCATTTTGGACCTAGGTACAGAGAGGTAAAAAAAGGAACCCCTGATTTAGGGAGGGGTGACAGGGTTATTTCCTTTCTAGTATTGGATTAAGTTATATTTTGTAAACTTTGAAAAGTTCGTATATTTTCTCATGTATCTAGGATTTGGTCTTTTTCTGGAATTAATACATTATGATGTGTGTTTAAAAAGTTTTTATTTGGAGTATTTCTAGTTCTACTATGTGATGATAGGCAAGTTTTATATTTTTTTCATATAATAGTCGACTTGACTTTATTCTGCTGCGATAATTATTGCATACTGCTAGTAAGATAAGAGTATGAATTTATTTATGATATGAATAAGGGGTATGTAGCCTTGTGTTACATATCTCCAATGCTTCGGTTTATGGATACATTGGCAAACTTTAAACCATGACCAAACCAAGGTATGGATACAACTTGTCCCCTCTCTCACAATTTCAAGTCTCATAAGATATTTTCCAAAAGCGTGGGATATCCAAAAAATGCAAGGCCTTTTTGATCAGGATAGCATCTTAGAAATCAGAAAGGTCCCATTGTCGGCAAGAACACAAGTTCATGTTAGAGTTGTTTGGACTCTAAATCACAACAAGAAATACTCTGTAGAAACAACATATCAGGCAACAATAAACACCTAAGAATCTATGCAGCAGAACCCCATGATGCCATTTTTCAAACCTTTGTAGAAGTTAAAAATCCATGATCGTCACCAATTGTTGATATGGAAGATACTTTGAAATATCCTTCCCACTAAAATTCAGCTTAGTGAAGTCATCCCCCACTTAATTCTGAAGAATGCCCACTCTGCAACCAAGCAAAGGAGACCATCCTGCACCTCTTCATAGAATGTCCAATCAACCCAATCTTATGGCAACATAGTTAAGCCTAAGTGGAAAGAAGACACACCACTTCTAATTGTTTGCTATTATAATGTTTGGATTTGATCGGGAGGAAACGAGATGATATTATTCATAACCCACCACTATCTCTATCCAAGATGTAGAAATCCAGCTAAGTCACATCTATAACAAAAGCTCCATCATAAAGCTGAAACTTGGATCCCCCATCCTAGTTGTTTCTTATATATTGATAATGGAAAGGATTTATCTTAAAATTCCGTTTATTATTATTATTAGTTGATCCGATAGAAGTGACTGATTGAATTATTTATTTAATTATAGTTAATAGTTAAATAAGTAAATAGTAGTGAATTAGTATATTTTTATTAATTTTTTAAAAATATTTAAAACTTTATAAAAAAAAAATTATTAAAAAGATGAAAAAAATTACATTTAGACAAAATCGGTTGAATCATTCGGTCAATTATCGGTTCCTGTAGCACTACCCAGGAAAGCCTTTTTTTTGTTGGTCGATACCTCCGTGCACATATTTCCCATTTTGCTTTATGGAGACGACAACCAAGGACTCCGAATCGTCCTCGGATAAGACGAAGGGTGCTATGAACATCGAAGGGTACCCGGTGAAGGGTCTGTCAATTGCAGGCCACGAAACCTGCGTGATGTTCCCCACTCTCAAATTGGCTTTCGATATCGGCCGTTTCCCCCAGCAAGCTATAAGCCACGACTTCCTCTGCATCTCCCACGCCCACATGGACCACATTGTGAGTCCCTTTTGTGCTTTCTTTACTGTTTCTAGGTTTTTTTTTTAATTGCTCTTGAAATTGGAACCGTATCGTTTACGTTTTATTTTGTTGTCTACACTTTTAATTCGGGCTTTGCTATCTACCTGATGTTATTACTTATCTTGATGTTTTTGGAGCTTTTTATTTTGTGCTTTGGACCTCTGATAATTTAGTGTGGTTAGATAGTAAATACTATGTACGTATTGACGTTATTTGTGTTCTTTTCTTGGTTATTCTAAGTCCCCATTGTATATAAGGAATAGCGAACCAAAGAGTGTGATGGTGTGGAATGTTGGGTTGGATTGTTGAGCTTAAGCGTTGTTTTGGTACTGTCTTTTAAATGAATTGGGGATTATGATTTTAAGGATTATTCTATATTAGAGGTTTAACTGCAAGATTTCTTAGAGCTGAGGATCTTTATCTTATTTATAAGGCATAAGCATTTTTCTATTTTCATTCCACGTTCTGTGATTCAGCCATATGTTCTATTTCATCCTAGAGGTTGAGGAAGGGCAAGAGCAAACAAGTAGTAGACTGATCGTTCCCCTCCATATACCTCTGTTCAACAGATCATGTTAATAATTTCTTGCAAGAGATCATGTTAAAGTTTTCATACATATTGAAAACTTTCTTCTGTAGAGTTTGTTCTTTAATCTAATAATGTACACTGTTAAAGTCAGATTTGCAGTAAAAATTCTCTATATCTAATTTTTTGTTCCTATCCTCAGCTAGTGTCTAAATGGTTTTTCGTGGAATTCAACTAAATCATCAATTTTTAGATGTTTGTAGAAGACAGTTTTTTTTTTAAATGAAGTGCATCTTTGATGAACATTTCAAGCATAATCTGATGTTAGGGCATGGTATTCCAGCCACCATCAATGCAAACAATTATCAATTCTTTAGGACAACTATCAAATTCTCAATATTAAAGCTAAAATCAAATTATGCAAACCTCCCTTCTTCCATTCAGACAGAAAGAAACTCCAGGAAAAAGGTGTTTGTCCTATCTTCTTGGGTATTTTGTTGAACTTTCCATGTTAGAAATTTTAATTTTAATTTCTCTTGGTTAGTTTGGATCCATGTGAAGTTTTATTTTTATTTTTAGTATTCTTGATCTGTATAGTTGCCTTTATTGATATTACTTAAGAGTTCTACTCAGGATTTCATAAATTTACAGGGAGGACTTCCTATGTATGTTGCAACTCGTGGCTTATTCAGCATGAAGCCACCTACAATCATTGTACCAAAATGTATAAAGAAAGATGTCGAACAACTCTTTGAAGTGCACAGAAGAATGGACCAATCAGAGTTGAAGCATAATCTCATTGGCTTGGATGTTGGTAATAGTTAATCTTCAAATAAATTCTCTCTCCAACTGGATTTTGCTATTGTCTGCTCTCCTCCTTGAATAATTGTAAGTCATGCTCATAATGTTTTCGTAGGAGAAGAGTTTTACTTGAGAAAAGACCTCAAAGTAAGAGCTTTTCAGACTTACCATGCCATACCTAGCCAGGTATCCTAATTACTCTTATATATATATATATATATATATTTTCCTGTAGATGCTAACTTGTTGGTTTATACTTGAGCTATCCTAATTTAATGACTTCGAATGCTCATGGTAGGGTTATGTAGTTTACTCTATAAGACAAAAACTTAAGCAGGAGTACGTTGGCCTTTCTGGGAATGAGATTAAAAATTTGAAGTCATCAGGTGTGGAGGTCTGTCTTGGCAGTTGCCTTCATAAACTCTTATCAATAATATCTGATTGGTAATTTGCTGCCTTTACTTTTTGATAATTTTTATATTGCAATTTTATATTACCTTTCCAGCACTTCTTTATTGCAATATTGTTCTTTTCTGCTGTTAGTTCAATGAGGAGAGAACTAGAAGCAGGATGTGGGAAACCAATCGTGGCAGGAAGATCTTCCCTGTTATGGACGAACACTTTTCTTGTTAAAATTATTTGATATGAAAATAAGCTTAGATTTTCTTTTATTTATTGTGTTAAGTAAAATTATTGCAGAGTTTAAAGGGCCATAATTTGAGCATGTGGAGTTACGTTGCTTGCTTTTGCTACATTGAGGAGAAATATTGTTGGGAAAAAGTTCTTGCAAATGTATTGAAACTTTATGACATGGCTGATAGATGCTTGCATTAGAAAGCTCTACTTCTTACCCTAGATTTTGTTTGGTGCCTGCGGTTCTCTTTAATTCTCTAATCCTCAGAAGGTTTTTTACATTTGATTTTCTGGAAACATAGCCTTTATTGAATTTCAAATCTAAATCTCCCTTTCTTCCCACTTTTGTAACATATATTTATGAATCCTGGGATTGCTTTTTCAGATTACATACACTATAACAGCACCAGAAATTGCTTTCACTGGAGATACCATGTCGGACTTCATAATTGACCAAAATAACACTGATGTTCTGAGATCAAGGATTCTTGTCATGGAGGTGAACCACTTTGCTTGTTAAAATTCTCTCGTATTTTTAGTGACCTATTTATTTATTTTTTGCTGATGGCCTTCTGGCAGAATGGCACTACCCATGGTCTTTAGAAACTATTGGGTCTACTATCAACCACCCCAAAACTATTATGGCTGATGTCCCTAAAAACAAAAAATCGAAACAAAACAAAACAAAACAAATACTTATTTTGCTGGATGAATTTTGTAACTGATGCTCTCTCTCTCTCTCTCTCTCTCTCTCACACGTGTGCGCGCGTGCCACAGCAATCACAGACACAAACAAACACCCACCCACCCATGGCCATTCTCGCATACACATGTATGAGTAATTATATAAATGAACTTACAGTGATCAAAGGACAGATGGTAAATATTGAAGACTGTTGGTGATTTGGCTTTTTGGCCTTTGTCCTGATGGTTATACAGAAGATGGCTTTTCTTTGACATTTTGGTAAATGAAGCTGGTTTATCAGAATATTTTTAATTTATTGCTCCACTTGAACTTTACACTCAAAAGTAACTCCAGTTTGTCATAGGGGGAAAAACCAGAGAGGAGTCTGTCACAATCTTGCTATTTTTTTTTGGAGTGTTGAGTGATGTGAAATTCTGTGTGTGTCTGTGTGTTAAACTAAGAGAACCTTCAATAATTGTTTTGTGGTGGCTTGCAATTCAATCTACTGCAGTACAATTCTAGTTCATTAACAAGTGGTCAAATTGTAATTGATCACTGTTCTCTGTTATACATGCTTGTTAGATCATGTGGATCAAGTACAAGGAAGTTTCTTACTCAAAATCATCTCTCTTTTCTTCTCCCAATTCCTTGGTCTTAAATGTTGACTGTTCATGCAATTTGGCTACATGTGTTCTTCAGATGGCTACCCTTTCCTTCATAGTCTCTGCTCATGCAGACACCTGTTCAATTAAAGTATCATTCAGACACTTCCTATTTTTTCTTTATCGCTTGGACATGCATTCGTGTGTGCATACCCACAATTGCAGTTAGTCATTCTTACTGTCTACGTGGGTTGTATGGCTCAAAGTCATTATAGTATCTATGATGGTTTGTGCTGTGGGTTAGGATTTGATGTGTTATCAATATAATTATACTTGCCGCACATTGTTTACTGCAGAGCTCCTTTCTTGATAACTCTGTTTCAGTGGCGGATGCGAGAGTCTATGGGCACACTCATCTATCTGAGGTTGAGTCTCCAAACTTTTGTGATTTGAAACTACCATGCTTCATGCCTCATTGTCTTGCTTGTATGATGCATCTTTCCGAGTCTCTTACTCGTTTTTAAATTTTGTGGGGGGAGCTTCTACCAGATAATAAGTCATGCTGAGAGGTTTGAGAACAAGGCAATCCTTCTGATACACTTTTCAGCTCGCTATAGACTTGAGGTATTTTTGTACAAACTGCCTTCATGATTTATCATTGCTGTTTGCAAGATATTATGACTGCTCGTGACTTATCACATCACATCTGTTTCCAAGATATTATGCCTTCTCTGATAAATTCTCCACCATCAAACGATGAATAAAAAGTTCTCTTCTAGGTTGCTGCTATGCATATCATACCAAATTGGCTCAAAAGAATTGTCATCCTTATTTATTCTGATATTAAATCATCACAAATTAAAAATTATCTAAGAGCAGGATGAAAGGCAAATTGTATATAATGGTTTATTGTCTAATGTCGTCTTCTCCTTTTGTACTACTACTATAACTACTGCCAGTGGTAATTTAGTCGTTAATTTCTACTTTGATTTATCAGGATATTCAACAAGCTGTTTCTGCATTGCCTCCGCCTTTAGCAGGTCGAGTATTTGCACTTACAGAAGGATTCTAATGACGTCGAAAGGAGATTTATGTTAACCAATACTTTCTTGGGCCTTTTAAAAAAAAGGAGGGGGGGGGGGGGGGGGGGGATTTGGTTATGAGGTTGATAGAAACATCTTCCTAAACAGTGTCTGATGCAATGATGGAGTTTACAAACACATTAGACTCAAGAATAGCAATGAAATGTGTAACGCGTATCCATGTGATGGCAGAAGCCACCAGGGGGCTAACGTTGGCGATGGAGCATTCTAGGGTTCCTATGCCAAGAACCTAGAGGACTTGTTAACTGGAGGCTCGAAGAGCATGGGACTCGAAGTCTCTGGAAGGCATTTAAGTAGTCTTGTGGATTGGGCCCTAGGCAGGCTGCAGATCATGTTTATGTTACATGTTTTGTAAGGGCAGATGGCCCATTTCAATTTATCAGTTACTTTTAATCCCGAACGGTCTTGTGGCCCATTTACAATTTAAGTCGGTGATTTGTCTTTAGTAGACGACATGCACTTTGCATTTGAATTGATTCTGTTACGGGCCTATATAGACCCTCATAATCTAATCTTTAAAAGTATCCAGAACTTTCAGAATACAATTTTCATTTCTTTCCACATTTTCTCTCTACTTTCTGGAGGCTCTCTCCCCTCGAAGTGAAAATTCCACTCTTCTAATTTCGTACGTGTTAAAATTGGCATCGAGCCAGTCAGTCCTTGGCTTTTGGCTTCTTCAACAATGGCAGAAGGAACTCGAATTAAATCAGCTACAAGATGAATTGAATGTGTTGCCCAGATAACTAACACAAAAGAGGGAGTGAATTGAGTTGTATTTAAAAAAATAACAATTATAAATCAAATATATAATATAAAATATAAACAAAATATGAAACAACAATAAATATAAATAGTAAGAGTGAGAGAGAAGCAAACTCAGTATGTTAACGAGGTTCGGCCCCACTGCCTACGTCCTCGTCTCAAGCTACCTCTTGAGGATCCCCAAATCCACTATTCAATCTCCTTTAGGTGGAGATAGAAATCTATTACACCTTTGAGCAGCACCGCTCCAAAGAATCCGTGTAGAACACCTTCTACACTTCCAATCACCTTACACTTGGTGATTTAACTATTCCCCGTGTAGAACACTTTATACACTTCCAATCACCTCACACTTGATGATTTAACTATTCCCCGTGTAGAACACCTTCTACACACACAAGGGTTATACACACCCTTTTACAAATACAAGAGTTGATAGTAGGTACACTATCAAAGTACACTCCTCAATGAGTGAGATAGAAACAATACAGCGCAACCTATATCTCTCTCAACAAGAACAAGAATTAAGGCTCAAAACTTTAGAAAAGAGAGAATGAGAGCTTTGAAGAAATGATGCAAAACTTAGCAATAGATGTGTAAGCTCTTGTTGTGAATTTTGCAAAACTCAAGTGAGCTATTTATAGGCAAATGATTTTTCAATTTCAAATTTGAAAAGATTCCCATATCAAAAACATCATCATTTACTTTTCAAAAATTTCAAATCTAATATTTTTACTTTTTGCATGTGACAAAAGGAGCACACTTTACTTTTCAAAAATTTCAAACATAATCTTTTACTTTTTGCATATGACAAAAGGAGCACACTTTACTTTTCAGAATTTTTAATTAAAGACATCTACCTTTTGCATAAGTCAAGAAAAGCATCCACCACTTTTGAAAATATTCAAATTAAAACATGCACATGTGAAATATGACAATCAATCATCTTAATATTTTCAAAGTTCAAACATTTAATCATGTCATGCACATGTGAAAGATGACAATCAATTATCTTAATATTTTCAAAATTCAAACATTTAATCATGTCATGCACATGTGAAAGATGACAATCAATCATCTTTCAAAATTTTCAAATTTAATTTTCAAAATATCATGCACATGTGGAAAATGTATTTTAATGCTTTATGATAAAATATTAATTTTGAGCCTTAATCCTAATTTTGAATTTTTAAGAGATTTACAACATTACTCTATGATTTTAATGTGAACTTGTTGCTCATGCTTGCTTCCTTGATGTACTTGATTATATTGTGTGGACAACTTGAACTTGAGATTCCTTTATTCTTTGGATTCATTTGTTATCATCAAAATCCATTTGTAGATTTACATGAAACTTGAAACCTTGGGTTCAACAATCTCCCCCTTTTTGATGATGACAAATGCTTGATAGAACCTGAATCCTGTATTAATACTTAAGCTCCCTCTGAGAATGTGCGTTAGTTTTTCAAGCAAAAATATAAACATAATTTCAAGCATATATAACAAGTTTAGCGATTTAAACAATGTTAATGTTCTAGTCTAAAACTTCTCCCCCTTTTGGCATCATTAAAAAGGAATCATAATTATCTCAATAAGATATATTCCTACAATAACTAACAGACAAATAAAACGCTGCGTTAGTAGAGACTGTAGAAGTTAGAACCACCCGTGTCCGACAAAACCTGCAAAGGTTGAAGCCGAATTTTATCATCTCGGTGCGGAAGAAGATTTAAATCCGCTTGATGTTATTGACGAATTAGATGTTCCAGAGATTTGAAGTTGAATAATTAAAATTATTTGTGTCCGACAAAGACAGCAAAAGCTGCAGGCCTAGCTCTGGCAATGCGGTGCAGAGCCATGCATGTCCGACAAAACCTGCAAATGTTGGAAGTCTAACTCTAGCAATTCAGTGCGGAGCCACGCGTATCTGACAAAACCTGTAAAGGTTGGAGGCCTAGCTCTAGCAGTCGGTGCGAAAGCAGATCAATCGCCTAATGTTGCTGACAAACGGGTTTGAAGGCTCTGAGTTTCTATAAAAAAATCATTTTCACCAATCGGATACCAAAAAAAAAAAAAACATTACTTCTTGACCTAAGTTCTGTTTCTCCATAAGGATAGAATGGCCGAATAATTCTCTTCCACTAATGTTCCAGACTTGAATCAGGAACCCTTGACGCATCAACCATCAATCTTCTCTCTTAAGGCCGTCAATGCCATGATAGGAGCAGAGAACCGTTTTTCTAGTAAGAAAACTTTTGACAATGTGTGTCCACCATATCTTATATTTCTTTTGACTAATAAGAGTTGAAGAGACAATAGTTTGTCTTGTTCTTTATGCTATCTCTATAAAATCAGTTTTAAAGTTCATCCAATTTGCATCAAATCTTATTCTCATCTCTATAACTCATCTGCATTCCTTCAATATTCTCACTTTAAGTTTTCAATTCTTTTCTCAATGACTCATTCTTCTAACATTCCTCTAGATGCATCCATGAGGTATTCTACATCTCAATCTCATGTCCTTTCTGCAGCTACCATTGGCGCCATGTTGCAGCAAGAGAACAATAATTTGGCCAATAAGCCAGACTCCGATGCTATCTACGACTTGGTGAGTCTCGGGACTCGCTACTCATCCTCTATTGTCGCTTTTTCCCAGCGGCTACAAGTCAAAAATCATGAGGTTGAAAAGTTTAAAGAACAAATTGTTGTACTTCAACGAATTGTTCAAGAGTCACACACAAGGGAAGGAATCCTTCGGCAGAAGAATAAAAAGTTGAAATCTCTATTGGATTCTTCATTCCGCTTGCCAGTTCCCATGGATAGGGATGACATGATATTGTATGAAGAGAATGAGCGTCTCAAACATGAGGCTAAGAACCTCAAGTTTATGTAAAAGTATTTAAAAAAATATCTCTATATTTTTATGAACTCTAATCTATCTTTCAAGAGATATTCATAACATGCATCATACTTATTTCTCTTCTAATCATACATAATCTATCTTCTGGTAAGGGTTTTGTGAATATATCTGCTAACTGATCGTGTGTGTTTGTGAACTCCAGTACTATATCGCCTTTCTGCACATGATCTCAAAAAAAATGATATCTTATTTCAATATGTTTAATTCTAGAATGTTGTATTGGGTTTTTTTTTAAAGATTTATAGCACTTGTATTATCACATTTGATTGGAATGTGATTATACATAAGTTTAAAATCCTCAAGTTGTTGCTTCATGTAAAGAACTTGAGCACAACAACTACTCGCAGCAACATATTCTGCTTCAACATTAGATAGTGCAACAGAATTTTATTTTATTTTTTTACTAAATCAGGAAACTAGTGCACGACTTAAGAAATGACATGTTCTACTAAAACTTTTTTGATCATCTTTGCAACCAGTATAATCGGTACCTGAATAACTAATAAGATCGAAAGAAGTGTGTTTAGGATATCATAACTCTAAATCAATGGTACTGGCAAAATATCTAAAAATCCGCTTGACTGCAATCAAATGAGATTGTTTTGGAAATGATTGAAAACGTGCACATAAGCATACACTAAACATAATATCTGGTCTACTGGCTGTCAAATATAATAAGCTACCAATTATACCTCGATATATATTCGAATCAACTAGTTTACCGGATTCATCTTTATCAAGTTTAATGGATGGGCTCATTGGTGTTCCAGTTTCCTTAGCACATTCCATCCCAAACTTCTTCAGCAATTCTTTAATATATTTTGATTGATTGATGAATATCCCACTTTTTGCTTGCTTAATTTGCAATCCGAGAAAGAATATAAGCTCTCCCATCATGCTCATTTCAAATTCTTCCTGTATAGTCTTAGCAAAAACTTGGCACATATTTTCATTAGTAGCATCGAATATTATATCATCAACATAAATCTGAATCAAAAGAATATCATCATTTTTGTATTTAATGAAAATAGTTGTATCAATTTTTCCTCTCAAAAAGCCTTTTTCAATCAAGAAATTACTGAATCTCTCGTACCACGCTCTAGGAGCTTGTTTGAGTCCAAATAGTACTTTTGTGAGTTTGAAAACATGATTTAGAGAAATATGATTTTCAAAACCTGGAGGTTGCTCAGCATATACTTCTTCATTTATAAAACCGTTTAAAAAAGCACTTTTAACATCTATTTGAAAAAGTTTGAAATCTTTATAACAAACATATGTAAGTAGCATTCGAATAGCTTCTAATCTTGCGACTGGTGCATATGTCTCATCATAATTGATTCATTCTTCTTAATTGAAACCTTGGACCACTAGTTGAGCCTTATTTCTAGTAATGACTCCGGACTCATGTTTCTTGTTTCTAAAAACCCATTTTGTTCCAATAATAGTATGATTTTTGGGTCTAGGAATAAGTGTCCAAACATCATTTTTTTTTTCAAATTGATTAAGCTCTTCTTGCATAGCTAGAATCCAAAATTCATCAAGAAGTGTTTCATCAATATTTTTAGGTTCAATCTGAGATAGAAAAGCAGTATGATTACAAATATTTCTAAGAGATAATCGAGTGCTTACACCTCGTGAAGGTTCTCCTAGAATTTATTCCGCTAGATGATCTTTCACATGTTTCCACTATTTGGTTGCATCTTATACTAAGTCTTGATAATCTTTCCTTCTATTTCCATGATCTTTCCTTTTGAATTGTCTCCAAATATCACACATTCTTTTTCTTTAGAAGTGAAGTCAATGAATTTAGTTTTGTCTTCTGTCACGTATCTTGAGCATCCGTTATCTAAAAATCATTTATTTTTACCTGTAGAATACTTCATGCATACCTACAAAAGCAATTAAAAACAATTCTTGGTACCCAAGTTCTTTGGGTCCTTTATTTATTAGTATTAGAAGAAATAAGATTTTTAGGTACCCATATGGTCCTAATAGTCATTGTATGTTTTCTTCTAATAGGACAAGCAAAATAATTATGACCATTTCTATTACAAAAATTGCAAATAGCATGTAACATATATGAAGAACTTGAGTGATTATAATAGTATCCTTTTTTAACAAAATTATTTTTATGAAAAGAATTTTGAATATTAGATTTTGATGTAGAAAGATTATCAAAGAAGTTTTTATAAGATTTGTATTTTTGTTTTGGCTTATATCCCAAGCCTGCCTTATCAAAAACACATCTTTGACTATCAAGAAGTTTTTCAAAATTTCTTTTTCCATTCGTAAAGTTTTCAATAATATTTTCTAAATCAGTTTTCTTTTTCTTCAACTTAAGATTTTCATCTTTTAAAACAATACTTTCTTTTCTTAAAATATCAATTTCATTTGTTAAAGAAGAATTTTTCTTTTTCAAAATAGTATACTTGATACCCAATTTTTCAAATTCTTCATATACCTCTTCTAAAATATTTTGCAATTCTTCATATGAAGGATCTTCAATATTATCAAAATTTGTTACCTCAATGTCATCTTTAGCCATAAGACAAAGATTTGCTGATTCTCCATTGCTTGCTTCACTATCTGAGCTACTTGAATCATCATTCCACGTAGCTTTCATTGCTTTTTTGCCTTTATTTCGATCTTTCTTTAGCAGAGGACAATCTAGTTTGATATGACCAGGTTTATTGCATTTATAACAAATTAAAGTGTCATTTTTACCTGAATCTTTCTTGGAAAACTTATTAAAGGATTTCCTTGGAGGAGTTTTATTTTTCTTTAAGAACCTCTGAATTCTTCTTATTATCATCGCAACTTCTTCATCTTTGTCGTCATTTTCCTCATCTTCATCACTTTCACTTTCACTTTCATGTGGAACAGCTTTAAGTGCCAAACTCTTATTTGAATTTCATTCTTCTTCTCCTCTTTTCAATGTGTACTCATGGGTGATAATTGACCCGATGAGTTCATTCACTTCGAGCTTTTTGAGGTCTCTAGCTTCAAGAATCGCTGTCACTTTTGACTCCCAAAGTTTTGGTAGAGAGTTGGGAATTTTTCTTACTATCTCCACTTTGGAATAAACTTTGCCAAGAGCTGTCAAACTGTTTATGATGTTAGTAAAACGAATGTGCATACTAGAAATAGATTCATCATCATTCATCTTAAACATTTCATATTCATGAGTAAGAATATAAATTTTTGATTCCTTGACTTGAGAAATTCCTTCATAAGTAACTTCCAAGTTATCCCAAATTTCCTTTGCTGTAGTGCAAGTCATTACTCTATTAAACTCATTACCATTAAGAGCATTATATAATAAATTCATAGCAGTTAAATTCAAAGTATAAAGTCTATCGTCTTCACGATCAAACTCTTCTTCTTCCTTTTTAACCTTTACTCCATCAATCACTTTTGTTGGAATATAAGGTTCATTTACAATGCATTTCCAGATTTCTCGACCTTGAGCCTGAAGGAATATTCTCATTCTAACTTTCCAAAATGAGTAATTGTCTCCACAAAAAAGTAGAGGCCGACTGCTAGATTGACCTTCACCAAATGAAGCTGCAATGTTAGCCATAAGATCTTAACTCAAAAGATAGTTAATCTTATTATAGAGCTTTAGCTCTGATACCAATTGTTACCGATCATAGGCCGCACCTATGTCACCTAACAACTGTACCTACCAGACTAGCCGGCCACCGTCTCTACCGGTGCACCGTCACCCATGGTCGGAGTATCTTGCTTCGGTGACACAGTCACAAGCGAGAGTTCCCATGAGTGATCTGCCTGCATGAACAGTACAGGTCAATTAGCTCTGATACCAATTGTTGCCCAGATGACTAACACAAGAGGGGGGGTGAATTGAGTTGTATTTAAAAAAATAACAATTATAAATCAAATATATAATATAAAATATAAACAAAATATGAAATAACAATAAATATAAATAGTAAGTAAGAGAGAAGCAAACTCAGTATGTTAACGAGGTTCGGCCCCACTGCCTACGTCCTTGCCTCAAGCTACCTCTTGAGGATCCCCAAATCCACTATTCAATCTCCTTTAGGTGGAGATAGAAACCTATTACACCTTTGAGCAGCACCGCTTCAAAGAATCCGTGTAGAACACCCTCTACACTTCCAATCACCTTACACTTGGTGATTTAACTATTCCCCGTGTAGAACACCTTCTACACTTCCAATCACCTCACACTTGATGATTTAACTATTCCCCGTGTAGAACACCTTCTACACACACAAGGGTTATACACACCCTTTTACAAATACAAGAGTTGATAGTAGGTACACTATCAAAGTACACTCCTCAATGAGTGAGATAGAAACAATACAGCGCAACCTATATCTCTCTCAACAAGAACAAGAATTAAGGCTCAAAACTTTAGAAAAGAGAGAATGAGAGCTTTGAAGAAATGATGCAAAACTTAGCAATAGATGTGTAAGCTCTTGTTGTGAATTTTGCAAAACTCAAGTGAGCTATTTATAGGCAAATGATTTTTCAATTTCAAATTTGAAAAGATTCCCATATCAAAAATATCATCATTTACTTTTCAAAAATTTCAAATCTAATATTTTTACTTTTTGCATGTGACAAAAGGAGCACACTTTACTTTTCAAAAATTTCAAACATAATCTTTTACTTTTTGCATATGACAAAATGAGCACACTTTACTTTTCAGAATTTTCAATTAAAGACATCTACCTTTTGCATAAGTCAAGAAAAGCATCTACCACTTTTGAAAATATTCAAATTAAAACATGCACATGTGAAAGATGACAATCAATCATCTTAATATTTTCAAAGTTTAAACATTTAATCATGTCATGCACATGTGAAAGATGACAATCAATTATCTTAATATTTTCAAAATTCAAACCTTTAATCATGTCATGCACATGTGAAAGATGACAATCAATCATCTTTCAAAGTTTTCAAATTTAATTTTCAAAATATCATGCACATGTGGAAAATGTATTTTAATGCTTTATGATAAAATATTAATTTTGAGCTTTAATCCTAATTTTAAATTTTTAAGAGATTTACAACATTACTCTATGATTTTAATGTGAACTTGTTCCCTTCTTGCTCATGCTTGCTTCCTTGATGTGCATGATTATATTGTGTGGACAACTTGAGCTTGAGACTCCTTTTATTTATTCTTTGGATTCATTTGTTATCATCAAAATCCATTTGTAGATTTACATGAAACTTGAAATCTTAGATTCAACAGAATGGCTTTAAGAAAACTACTTAGTCACACTTGAAAACCTTGGAGGCTAAGATGATGGCTATTAAACGCCAGTCTGATTCTGTTGTCCATCAGCTACATGCGTTACCTCTGGAATTAAAAAAGAAAGATCAGAATGATCAACATTAAGAATCATCCTCAGGCACTAATAGCAGATGAGAAAAAACTGGTGAAAATGCTAGTAAACTAATGCCTCGATCTATAAGGTTAGATTTTCCAGCATTTTCTGGCATAGATCCGTTAGGTTGGATCTACAAAGCACAAATCAATATTTTTTTGTATTACAATACACAACCTCAACAGAAACTTCGATTGGCTTCTTTCCATATGCAAGGCCAATCTATGGTCAGGTTCTAGGATTCAGAGGATTTAGAGTGTTCACTGATTGGGACACTTTTGTCAAAGTAATTTTAGTCAGGTTTAGGTATAGATGGTGATCCTATGGAAACCTTGACTATAGTTAGACATCTTGGATCTGTAGAAGAGATATAAAGTTGAATTTGAAACACTATCCAACAGACTTAAGAAGTTATCTAATTCTCCCAACCTTAACTATTTTTTAAGTGGTCTTAAGGATGGAATTTAGCTGCCTGTGAGGAATCTATCAAAGTCAGTAGGAAAGGCTTTAAATATCCTACAACCAGTACCTTTGAGTTTGGAAGTTCCTCAACTAGACCTAATCACACTACTCATCATTCTAACAAGGCTGTGGCTAAAGCCTTGGTTCCTGTCCAGAAGATTAATCCAGTTCAGATGAAAGAAAAAAGAGAGCGTGGATTATGTTGTTCTTGTGATTCCAAATGGAATCTTGGACATAAGTGTCGTCACCTTAAATTGTTTTTAATAGAGGAGGTGATTGAGGATGAAGAACCTAAATTTCATTTCGGTAGCCGTCAAGGTACTGAAATGAAATATTTTATTACCAATACTGTTTTGTATATTATTTCGGAATAGTCTATACTTGGATAAATTATATATATACATACATAAATTATATTCCAAAATAACAATAAAATAAGTCATAAATCCAATGACATTTCTCATTTCTCAATATAAATCTTAAAGATCATATAAAATTACATAATCACATCAATTTATAAATTATTTTTATATAAACTTTTATGTCTGTTGATTAATATTCATTGATTAATTTATTCATTGATTATATTCCAAATTATATAATGATAAAAGACTTATCTAAATAATCAGCTATTTTTAATAATTTGGGCTATTGGGATTTTTTAAATAGAAAAACGTAAAAAAGAAAAAAAAGTTGACTTGCCTCACTAATAACAAATCAACAATAAATAAATAAATAAAACATGAATAAAATAAATTATTTTGAGTAAAACATATCAGGTTACTTTATGGAACTTCAGTAGGGACGCTTGTCTTACTTTATGGAACTAAGCAATATGGGTCAAGAAAAGTAGTACTACATTAGATTTTTAATTATGAGTCTGCCATTAACTACTCTGCAGTCCACAACTTCACGTGCCAATCAAAATTTAAATTTCGGCCATTATCTTATATTTCGGCGATACTGGTCGAAATTATTCCAATATTGAAATATAGAATTTTTCTATACTGGCTACTATTCTGGTACTACATATTTCAATCGTACCGACTGGTACAGTATGAGTTTTAAAACATTGGAATGATCTGAATCAAATTGCGGATCAGAGTTGTTAGCTCTACTTGGGATACCTAAACAACTTGAAATTGCCTTGCATTCACTTTTAGGCTAAACTAATCCTAAAACAATGCATGTTAAAGGTAAAATTGCTAGACAATGGGATGTGCTTTTAATAGATTCAGGTAGCACTCATAATTTTGTTGATCCTGCTATGATTACAAGGGCTAAAATACCAATGTCTAAGCAAAATGGTGTTACAATCTGTGTGGCTAATGGTAATCAATTGCAAAGTGCAGGTTTGACTCAAGCTATTAAAGTTCATATCCAGGGAATTCAGTTTCATATTGCATTTTATGTGTTAGAATTGGCTGGTTGCGATGCAGTTTTAGGCATCCAATGGCTTCAAACACTTGGCACAATTATATGGAATTTTCAACAATTGAAAATGAAATTTACCTTTTCAGCAATAGCAAGTATGTTTGGCTGGTTTGGCTGCCTCTCAGTGTCTCCAAGAAGGTTCTTGCAGAGAATTAGACAAGTTAGAAACTAAAGGAGTAATGCTGCAATTATTGTCTAAGGATGAGCTAACTTGGGTCCAGAAATTGTCTTCATCATTACATAAAATGTTGGGATAGTTTGTTGATATTTTCCAGGAGCCTACTAGACTGCCTCCTAGTAGGTCACATGATCATCCAATTACTATGATACCTAGTACAAAGCCTGTATATATACACCCCTACAGATATCTATGTTATCAAAAGGATGAAATAGACAAAATTGTACAGGAACTCTTAAAACCAGGGGTCATTAGGGCTAGTCAAAGCCTTTATTCTTCCCCAGTGATTTTAGTGAGAAAATCTGATGGGTCCTAAAGATAATGTGTTGATTATAAGGCCCTCAGCCAGGTTACTATCAAGGATAAATTTTCTATTCCTATTGTTGAGAAATTATTGGATGAACTAAGTGGTTCTTAGATTTTTTCCAAGCTTGATCTCAGGTTTAGTTACCACTAGATAAGATTTAAACCTGATGATATACATAAAATTGTGTTCCGCATGCATGATAGCAATTATGAATTTCTGGTCATGTCATTTGGGCTGACCATTGCACCATCAACATTTAAAACTTTGATGAATGCATTTTTTAGACCTTATTTGAGAAAGTTCATCTTAGTTTTTTATTTTATTCTATTTTTATGACATATTGATTTATAGTGCCAGTGAAGAGGAACACTTGATTCATTTGATGTTGACTAGAAGTTTTGAGGAAATATCAATTGTTTGCCAAAAAATCCAAATGTCGGTTTGGATGTCATGAAATTGGCTATTTAGGCCACTTAATCTCGGGTTAAGGTGTGATGGCAGATCTAGAGAAGTTAAAAACTATGGTAGAATGACCTAGACCTAAAACCTTGAAAGCTCTAAAGGGCTTTAGGGTTGACTAGATGTTATAAACATTTTATTCAGAACTATGGGGGTATAGTTGCTACCCTAAGAACAATTTCCATTGGGATGAACATGTTGAAAAGGCTTTTCAAAAGCTTAAAGAAGCACTGGTCCAGCCACCAATGCCACCAGTGTTGGCTTTACCTGATTTTTCTCAACCTTTTTCAGATTGAATGTGATGCTTTTAGAAAGGGAATTGGAGAAATACTAATGCAAAATGAGTGACCTATTTTTTTCCTAAGTCAGGCTCTAAAAAGTAGAACTCTTTTGCTGTCAAGTTATGAAAAAGAGTTATATGCCTTTGGTGATAGCCAACCAAAAATGGAGACCCTATTTTTTGGGAAGATCCTTTGTGATTAAAAGTGATCATTGCAGTTTAAAGTATTTGTTGGACCCAAAAATTGGTACCCCTATGTAGCAAGTGGCTAAGCAAATTGCTAGGCTATGACTTTGTGGTCCAATATAAAAAAGGTATTGAAATAGAGTGGCTAATGCCCTTTCTCAAATTGATGATGAAGAGGTTTCAGTAGCCTTAATCTCAGTTCCTTCACTGAATTGGTTAATAGAAATTAAACAGAATTATGAGGCTGATTTTGCATTGCAGCAGCAACTTAGTGTTTGGGGGTTCAATCTACCAGTCATTATTCTGTAAGGGATGGGTTGCTCTTCTATAAGAACAGATTGGTTATTCCAAAAGGGGCTAAACTCTAAAATAAGTTACTAAAAGTTGTGCATGACAGTTATTAGGGGACCACAAAGGATTTGATAAAACCTTACAAAAGGCTAAAAGAGAGTTCTTTTGGTCAAGTCTTTGAGCTAATGTCCAGAAATGGGTATAAGCATGTGACATTTGTCAAAAATAGAAATCAATGAATGCCCTTCCTAGTGGCCTAGCCTTTGGCTATTCCTTCTCAGCTATGGTCTCACATTACCATGGGCTTTTTTAAGGGATTGCCTAAATCTAATGGATTTAGCACAATATGGATTGTGGTAGATCGTATGACCAAGTATAGCCATTTTACACCACTAGGCCATCCCTATACAGCTAAGTCTATTGCTCATCTCTTTGTCAAGCAATATCCTCAAGCTTCATGGCCTTCCTCATTCTATCATTTCTAGTAGGGACAGTACTTTTACAAGTACATTTGGAAAGAATTGTTTGTAGCTCAAGGGGTGCAGTTGATAGCCCATCACCCCCAATCTGATAGTCAATCTGAGATAGTTAATAAATATCTTGAAACTTATCTCAGATGTTTCGTGGGGGAAAGACCTAAGGATTGGGTGAAGTGGGTTCCACTTGCTGAATAGTGGTACAACACCAATTATCATGTCTATAGTAAAATGACACCATTTGAGGCTCTTTATGAGTACACACCTCCTAGGGTTGTATCCTATTCAACTGGGCATTCTCTAGTTGGTGAGGTGGATTCTACATTAAAGATCAGAGATCATTTTACACCTTCTACGACACAATCTCAGCATGGGCCCAAGAACGCATGAAGAAAAATACTACTTTAAGTGTAAAGAACAATTTTTTAATGAAGGGAATTTTGTATACCTTCGGATGCAGCCATGTAGACAAGCCTCAGTGGCTCAAAGGTAGAACTTGAAGTTGGCTCCCCCATGGGCCATTTCAAGTAGAAAAGTGTGTTGGTTTCTAGATATCCTTGGAAGTTCATATGGAAATCTAAAGTTCCTAGCAAAATTGTTTTCTTCTACTGGTTGGTCTCTCTTGAGAAAATCTTAACTATAGATAATTTAAGGAAATGAGGATTATTTGTTATTGATTAGTGCTACATTTGCAATAAGGATGGCGAGTCTATCAATCATTTTTTCTTCATTGCGAAGTGATAACAACTTTGTGGAATGAAATATTTCATAAGGCTGATACTGTTTGGGTAATGTCATTGCGTGTAGTGGACTTTTTGGCAAGCTAGAACGGTTCTATGGGCAGTGGAGACAATGCAAAATTTTGGAGGGTGGTGTCGTTATGTCTGTTCTGGTGTTTATGGATAGACAGAAAGCAGGGATGCTTTAAAGACCGTGAATGAACAATGGGAGAACTTAGGGATTTTTTCTTTAATACTCTTGTTTTCAAAGATGAGATAAAAAAAGAATAAGATATTGTTATAAGATATTTTTTTAATATTAGTTTTGTATGGGAATTTTAAAAAGTGGTATGAAATTTTGAAAAAGTTGATTTTTTTGTTATATTTGTATGGGGAATTGAAAAAGTGTAATGATGAATTTGAGATGTGCTTTGGATTTTTGGTCTCATCCCCCAAAACAAATAAGCCCTTAGTTTTGGGGTGCATAACCTTGTAAGAGATGAAGATTCTTGTTAATGTTTTGCTTTAGTTGTGTCTCTCCTTAGCTTGTATCTAGGTATTTTCTCTTATATACTTCTTATGTACTTGGTTATACCTATTTACATGGATGAAAATTTCTTATTGCTTATAAAAAAAAATAAAATAGAAGCGTGTTGGTGATGTAGCCTACAAGAAGCAACTTAAAAAGCATATATCTCAACTTAAAAAGCAACTTGGGGAGAAAGTCCAGGATTCGACTAACCTACCTGTCGTTAACAGCTTAGGGAATCCTTCAGTGAAAGCCAACCCAAGTGTTAAGTCGACGGATCCGGCTAGTCAACACCTTTCCTGTGACAAATCTTCTCATTTGGTGGGATGGTCAAATAATTGATAATGCAACTTGGGGGATCTTTATGTTACATGTTTTGTAAAGGCAGATGGCCTATTTCAATTTAATAGTTACTTTTAGTAGATGACATGTACTTTTGCATTTGAATTGATTCTATCACAGGCCTATATAAACCCTCATAATCAAATCTTTAGAAGTATCCAGAACTTTCATAATACAATTTTTAATTTTTTTCCTCATTTTCTCTCTACTCTTTGGAAGCGTCTCCTCTCGAAGTGAGAATTCAACTCTTGTAATTTCATGCATGTTTACGAAATGGGATTGGAGAAAAAGATTCAAAGAGCTATTGAAATCTTCGAGGGAAAGAAGCTTACTTAATTTGCTTTCAAGTTGGGGAGAAGTGAATGGAAGAGAAGGATCTGTTTATGAAAAATATTACCAACCCTAATATGTCCACAATTTATCTGTTATCAAAATCATTTCTAAAACCTTTTCTTTGCTCCCATAAGCCACATCAATATTTTCTTAATTATGCACCTCCCAAATATATCTACACACACATAATTTGGCCACTTATCACAATGACAATTATGCACCTCCCAAATATATCTACACACACTTAATAATGTGTTTTACAAGTTGTCACTACCAACATCAAGATTCAAGTAGCAAGTTGGAGAGTGTCTCTTTGGTCACGCTTAGGTGATTCTAGAGTAGGCAAGCTAAACCTCTCAGCTAGTCCGTTCAAGTGGTAGAAGAGTTAGGGTAGGTACGATGGATGACATAGAGGCAAGATGGAAACAATTACATCTCTCGGAGGAGGAGACGGCGGTTCTGGACTTTCCCAAGGAGGTGGGGGAAGACATAAAGAAAAAAGGAGATTTAAGCTTGGTAAGGAGGGTCTGCTGCGATCGAATAGTGGGTATAAGACATCCTCGCCAACACCTTAGGGAAACTTTGGAGGATCAGTAAATGTGCGGTACTCCAAGAGGTAAACAAAAGTACTTTCGTTATCACGTTCGCCACTCACGTTGACAAAGATCGTATAATGGCTCGACGACACTGGTTATTTGAAAACTCTCTATTCCCTCTCTGACCTTATGATGGAAACCTAGTGTTGAGTCAACTAATCTTTGATTTTGAAGCCTTTTGGGTCTAGCTTCACGCTCTCCCCCTAGGGTAGATTACTTGAACCAGGGGCAAACAAATCGAGTCTTTGGTAGGGAACGTATTGGAAATAGACGTGCCAGGTGATGGAGTAGGATGGGGTCGCTGCCTTCGAGTCAAAATTGAGATCCCCTTTACCAAACTAGTGGCCCAGGGCTGTTTCATCCCCCACCATGGGGGCAAGTTATAGATAAATTTCTAATATGAAAAACTGCCAAGAATATGCTTTGAATTTGGATGTATCTTACATGATTCAAATGGATGCTCTTGAGGAGGCACTGAAGCCTTGAAAGAAGACCCTAACCCATTGCAGTATGGAGTTTGGCTTAGGGCGGAAGGAGGCTATCGGCGCAGGGCATCACCTGCCCCCTTTACTAGTTTTACAGGGAAAGACTGTCCTTCACTCAAAAGGAAAATGCAGCGGAGGATTCAATCAGTAGTTTCGAACATGGTGGTCAAGGGAAGGCAAGAGGAACCCAGCAAGTGATATAGGTCCAACCTGAAGAGAGTTCCGACAAGGCAATAAGGACATGGATGATGTCAAGAAAGTGGGGCGGAACAGGTACGGGGCACAGAAATCCAGGGGAAAGTGATGTGGCCACAAAGCTTCTAACAGGGGCAGAGGAAAGCATATGCCAATCTTTTGTCTCTCCAAATTGTGCAGGAAAGGGGACACAAAACCAAATGGGCCGGGCTGGGCCTGTTTGTTTAAGGAGTAGGTTTGAGGAAGGGTTTGTCTTCTTATTTTTCTCAAGCTAGCTGTGTGGTTTTTCTAAAGGAGATTAAGAGAAGCCACTAATATATATATATATATATATATATGAGAGAGGGGCAAAACCTTAGGGAAAAAAGTAGACTTTCTTGGCCTAGAGCATCCGGATCTATCTTCCTTTGCCGTGTACTTGCTTCTAACTTGTTTAAGTGAAATGATTTAGTCTAAACTTAGGTTTGATGAGTCAAATAGATATCCAAGGGTCCGTTTTTGAGTTGCCTAAATATCTTCTTGTTTAATGGCTCAAGTAAACCCAACTCACGTGGGGTAGAGACAAAATAGTATGATGGTATCTTCCAATGAGGTGTATCCGGCTACTTCCATCCCAAATAAGTCATTGATCTAATTCGATTCTTCGAAAAATCAGAACATTAAAGTTTTAGATCATCCTATTAAAATTATATAAGATTTTGAATAACCTTATTCCAAGATTAATTGAGAGAGATATGTTTAATTTACCGAAACATGTCAAAACCACTCGAGAACACCCAATCCGAGTTTTCCATTTGTTTTCCTTTGTTTTCTTGCCCACCAAGGCTTCTAGATCATTTATTATCAACTTGCCACATGTTTCCATACATATAAAGACTTCAAAAAGTTTGGTGGCCAATCACAATTTTTGTCACATGGCTGAACATAAAACAACTCATCTAAGTCGATGGTTATCAGTTGACTCCTATTCATGTATGTCCACTTCACACCAGATTTAGTCTTTGCTTAATTCCTTATCTTCAAAACTCCAAAACATAAAATTTCTACATATACCTCTTATGGTTCTATAGGAACTAGAATCACATCATTCGGAGCTCATATGATCAAGTTATGATTATTCTACTGAAAATCGACTAATCAGTCCAAGAGCACCAATCCGAGCACACAAAGTGTTTGATAAATCAACCCTCTTGTTTCACATGAAACTTCATAGATAAAATCTCCTTATTTGCCATATGTCTACACACTTTATAATCCAAAAATTTAATCTTATTCAAGGTCACTAGTCAACTCCAAATCAATGCCTATATATCCAATTTTATTCTGCACTTCAATCCCAATTTAGTATTTTATTAAGTCCATATTTCTTACAACTCAAAAAATAAAAATTATATATATTCCTCTTAACTTTCCAAATTATCTTGAATCATCTCAATTCGACATAAAATGAGTAAGTTATGTCTATATTATTAAAAGACGTTGAAACTATCTAAGATTGCCTAATCTGAAATTATCATAGGGTATATTTCTTACTCATACTATTTAATTTTCCTTGTAAATTTTCTTTCAATTTCTATACAATAATTTCTTGAATATTCAAAAACCATAGCTTCTCATCCTATTTAGTGTCTTCCATGATTTTTCCTCCAATACCAATAAAATGCTCATAAAACTTTATATATATATATATTTTTTTTTATTTAACATTCCAAAGGTTCCCAAATGATCTTAAAGAAATATAATCATATCAAATATAAAAATTAAAAGAATACTTACAATTCTAGGTTATCACATTCATGGATTTAATTCATTGTTTGCCCTAGAATATAATTCGGGTATATGCATGTTTAAATGAGTTGAGGATTAATTATGATGATTGATGAAGTAAACCATGTTATGAGTTACATTAGGGTTTTGGCTTAGGCTTCTAATGTAGCCTAGGGATCTATTTTGATGAATGCTAAATGGATGTATATGTTGATATCACATAATGCAAGGAAATGAGGTAGGGTAAGGCATGAGAGATTCGGCCTTAACTCTTTTAAAGGCTTGGCTGAGCTATTTGATATTTTCTTAAGGTTGATTGACTATGTTTCTATGAATTGAAATATATGTTTGCATGTTCTAACATTCTCAAGCTCTGATTGGAAGATGAATGCTCCACATGTTCATGATTACATGCTTGCATAAGTAAGTCAAAAGTTGCATATAAATTCATGTCACTTGTTTTTATGTCCTTGGATCAATGATTTCAAAAGAAAAAAGTCAAGTGTTTTATAAGAATCCCAAAAGCTAGGATGACGAAATGCCCTAGTAAAACTTACTGCTCACTCAAGAGTGACTAAAATCGAGTCAAACACTTGGGTCAATGAAGAATAGTCAACGAGCCTTGAATGATTCCTATGAAAGGATTCTAGAACGAGGTCACACCTAAAACTAGTAGGTGCTAAGGACGATAAAGGCAAAATAAGCGAGCTGCTATTTAAGAATATGAACATGACGTAGTCACCTCGACTAAAAAAGTCATAGAGTGATGCAGTAACTAGCGGGGAACACACAGTGTATAGGAAAGTCATAATATATCCATACAAGTATATGAAAATCATGACAAGAATAAGTCTATGAGCCTATGAATGATACGAATGATACGGATATTATGAAAAGATAAGAATGACATGAATGTCATGAATGTCATGAAAGATATGAAATGTTATGAACATGTGTTAAAGAAAAGTCAAAGAAAAATGAAGATCTTTTACATGAAAGTGCATGATGCATAAGTCAAGTCATGAGTCTCATTGTTCATGATTCATGCATTTGTTTATATTTGCCTTTATATGTCTATGATACCCCTGCTATATTATCTGTGTACTTACTGAGATTTTTTGAAATCTTATTTTAGTAGTTTCAACTACTATTCCTTTCTCAAGATGGTAAAAATGATTGTACGTCTAGATGGGGAAATACAGTAGGCTACCTCCCAAGAAGACTTAGGAGTACCTGAAGAGCCCAGAGGGCCATTCACTGTGCTCCACTTATGTTAGGTTCGAGGAGGAGGTGAACCAATTTTTGTACGATAGCCTGCAGGAGATCATTAGGCAGAACTAGCCCCCACAGCTAGATGCCCCACGATCTTCGGGTCATTGCATAGTTTTGCACCTAGATGATTCGTTGGCCGTTGACGATGCTTATGCTTCAACGAAGGGGCCATAACATCAGTGGGCTTAGAGCTTGAGTTTGATCAGTTTGCTTTTGGATGACCGAGTTAAGAATATTAAGATAAAACCCCCATTTTGAAGGGAGAAGACTGAGTTTAAGTTTATTCTAAAATGAGACAATGTTATCTTATGTTTAAGTGTTTGAGGATTTATGGTTCCCAGTGTTTTGGAGAGTTTGAACTTTGACATAACTGTTTGAGATGAAATTGCTTATGAAGCTTTTGGGATAGTTGCACTTGCAATTACCATGTGATTGATGGCATTATTTTGTTATTTTGCCTATCTGGTTAGAAATGATTTTTCCACTATGATATTTATTACATACTGCTAGTAAGTTAGATGCATGCATTTTTACTTATCATGAACGAGGGAGGAGTATGTAGTATTGTGTTACATGTTTGACGTTTCAACTTTACGTTAAATCTTAAGCATAGGCTAGGAGCGTCGACATTGCCATTCAAAATGAAAATGTTACAAGATGACCCCTCCTCAATTGCATATAATAAATTAAAGATTCAAGATCATAAAATTAGGCTATTATCAATTGAGTAGAATTGATTCACCAAGGTATAATTTAATCAACTACTAGTAAGAAAAATGTGATTGACTCAAATTAAAGCGTAAAATAATCACAATATTATGGCTTAATCAATACACATGTGATTGGACTACATGGTATGATAATAGCAAGGAGTCAAGGTAAATATTATGTTCATACGCTTCTGGAGCTTTTCTAAAAAGCATGAAAGAAATGAAAATGAAACTGAAAATCTCTCTTGTAATGCTTTTACAAAAACAGGTCATGCTTTATGAAAGATGCCAAGTCAAAATTTTAAAGTATATATATGTACGAGCCTTTGTTGGTGCCTTTTCTATTGCACCCCAACTACGTAATTGTATGCATTTGATGGATATCTATACCTAGTAGCTATTGGATGTAGCATTTTTAAAAATAAAATGAAAACTTGAGATCTTGTCTCATACTTTTGTACACTGATGCTTTTATCGATGCCATGAAAGTAGTTTATAAAGATATATCCCTACAAACTAATGCCTTATGTATGCCATGAATTGATGCTATGCGATGTCCCTACGATGATGCCTATGTCTTGACTATGTTTAAGTTCATGTGTATACTTTTAAAAGATGTTTCTTTATGAATAAACTGACTAAGAAAATAAAGAAAGAAAGAAAGAACTGAATGGATGAATGCTAAGCTATATAAAAATATGTAAAGGCCATGATAATGAATGAACGAACAAATGAAATACATGATGGGTACTAATGAAAGGGTAGATTTCAATGTTGAAACGTAGTTCTAGTAGTGCACCTAGTACTGCCTTAAATAATGGATTCACTATCTGCATCCACAAGCGAAATCAAGATCCAAATATCGATTCACTAACCTAGTACACAGGGCGTAATAGTATGTAACGGCCTAAAGAAAGTGGTAAGATAAAGAAAGATCTTGGATTCTTTAAAAAATGAAGGCATTGCATGAGATGGGAGAAAATATTTTATAAAAGGAAAGAAAACCAATGCTTTTCATGAAAACCTCACCTAGTAATATTTTTTAAAAAAATGTACGTATGTAGAAGTAATAAATGCATGATTAAAAATTTATGTTGTTATAGTTTAACAATATGAAGTAATATTTACTGAGTATTCAACTCATTTTAGCTTTTATGTATGTCTCTCCTCCCACAAGAACTAAATGAGTAGTATGCATCAGGAAGGACACGGCCCAAGCAGAGAAGCACGGCAATCTAGGCATGAAAAGAAAAATGTATGAAAAATCTTTTTTATTTTATAAGTCAAATGATTTTTTAGTGTAAACCTCTTTTATTATAAAATCATGTTTTATTTTATAACGTCGAGTTTTACACCATGAGTATGAACTGAAAGGTTTTAAAACGGACAAAATTCCTCCTCTTTTTCTAAAATTATTTTCTAAAAAGACAGGCCATGTAAGTAGCAATTCCACCCTTTTCAGGGCGGAGTTATTACATATCTTCCCTAATGGCTAGATTTTGGTAGGGGCATAAACAAAATGAGAATAAGATACAATGGAGGAGTTGGAATAATTTGGTGGATTCAGAAAGGGATGGAGGCTAGGTTTCAGGGATATTGAAGTTTTCAATCAAGCAATGCTTACCAAACACTTCCCTTTCCCTACTGATTGCTCAGATCATGAGAAAGAAATACTTAGAGGGGTTAACTTGAATGATGCAAAGTTGGGAGTACAATCCTTCATACATATGGGGGAGCTTATGGTCTACCATTGAACTTATAAAATATGGGATCTTGTGGAGGGTTGGAGATGGCAGAAAAATCAGTGCTTGGCATGACAGATGGTTACCATGTCCTAGCTCACATTAGGTGCAATATCCTCAATCTATTATGCCTTATGATGCCTAAGTTGCTAATTGATGCTGAATCTAAATGCTGGAAGAGAGATCTCATCTTCGTGTCTTTCAACATAATGGATGCTGAGCACATATGTAATTTACCTCTTAGTAGGTGGGGTGTGGAGGATAGATTGGTTTGGGGGCCAACAAAGAATGGCAAGTTCTTTGTTAAATATGATTGCTTCTTGGGAAAAGACAAAATTTGGAGGACTAAGGGGGAGGGTTCAAGGAAGGATAAGGTATAGGAGATGTGGAGGCAATTGTGGAAATTGAATGTATAAGGAGTTGTGTAGTTGTTCTTGCAGAAAGTGGGTCATGAGCTCTTACCTACTAAGGCCAATCTTTATAAATGAAAAGTCTTTGAATCTAATTTGTGCCCTGCCCTATTTGTGAGAATGGGATTGAAATAGTTGTTCATGTGGTGTGGGACTCTTACGCAGCTTTAGATGTTTGGGCATATGATGAGAGATTTATAAGGAAGTGAAGTAATGTAGAGATAGGATTTGCAAAGTTATGAGTCATATGTTTCAGAAGTTTAGAAGAGAAGAGGTTGAATTAATGGCTTATATCATGCAGAAGATGTGACTTAGGAGGAACCTGATGATATTTGAAAATCAGTTTGATGAGCCAAAGAAAGTTATTAAAATTGCTAAGCTAGCTTTTGCAGAGTTCAAGGAGGTTAACATGTACCCATAAAGAGGTTTGGGCACCAGAGCTATGAAAAGAGAAGAAGAAAAGTCAGAAAGGCTTAAGGTGGGGAGGGAGGTAAAGGTAAATTGGGATGCTATGGACTCTACCACAAAAGAGTGGGGATTGGTGTTTTGGTGAGGCATGATTAAGGGGAGGTGCTAACCTGCTTATGCTCACCTATTGAGAATCAAGAAAGGGCTTGTGCAGCTGAGGCCATGGCAACTAGAAGAGCAGCTTCATTGTTCATGGAACAAGGGTTTAGCATAATAATGCTGGAGGGGGACTCTTATGTTGTTGTGAAGGATCTATGTAGCAGTGAGGATGTGCTAACAGATTATGGGGTGTTCATAGAAAATATAAAAAGAATTCTTAAAGATAAAACTGATTGGTCTGTACTATGTGTGTATAGAGAAGCTAACAAAGTAGCTCATTTACTTGTAAAACTAGCTTTGTGAAGTATAGAAGGGAGGGTGTGGATAGAAGAGGGCCCTAGACAGATTATAAATATTGTGCTTAATGAGAAATATTGTATTGATTGAACTTTGTTTCAAGTTTTTTCAATAAAGATTTACATTGTTAGCTTAAAAAAAAAAAAAGAAGAATTAAGTCTGGCCAACTCATAATGTTGAGTTGCTAATAATATATTGGATCTATTGAAAAAAACAAATTTCCCTTCCAAAATTTTGAAGAATGGAACTAATTTAGAAGAAATCTTCTTAATTGTCCTTCCAAAAATTTGAAGAACCAGACTTCAAAACTGCTATATATACCTTAGTTTCTCATCCATTCTTTAAATATTAATGAAAGATAATGCAGCTACGTACAGTGAATCTTCATCCAATTTTTTTATTAACTTTTCCCTTTAAGATGTTAAATTAATTAATAAAAAAAGACATCTTCCTCCCATCCCTCATAAATTCATAATTAATCTCCCAGTACTAATCCGACTCCTCATGATAGACTGATCTCTATTATTAGTTTAGCTTTAGATCCTTCGATCCTCTTTCATTGTATAGACTAATTGACTCGTTTCAGCCCTATCTTTTTGTGATCTCTATATTTAAAAAGGAAAATGATATAGATCCACTAGGGATCCCACTATACAGTTCCATTCTCCTTTTCTATATTTATATATATATATATATATATATATATATACCACGTTCATCTTTAGTATCAGAGCCAAACTTCTGGCCCTGGTAGATTGATTATTTCTATTTTGCTTATTCAACTTGATAATTTCTAGAAATACTCTACTTCTGTTTCTTGGTATAAACGAACCCCCTCTTTTAAGAGTACTGTTGGTGCCACCCCGTTCAAATACTCCAGTGAACCATAAGGCCCGTTTTGCCAAGTGAGTGTTGAGAGCAGGAGATACTGTTGTTGTGAGCCAAGGGTATGTGTTATGAAATGTAACAGGAAAAGGTTCCGAACCTAGAATTAGGAAGTACTTGAGTTTGGTTTTGGACTTTACCAAGATGAATATGATGTTTAGATCTAATTCATGTATTAGTTCTCAGTCTAGATTGCTGCCTAATATTATTAGTAAGGAAGATTGTGCCTTTGAAGAAACTGATTCATTAGACATCAATCGATGGAATATTCCAAAGATCGACACTAGTTCTCTTTACAAAAACTTCATGGCTTGAATCCACATTCAAAATAGAGTTCAACGTGAAAACTGTTGAACAAACATTTACTATTTCAAAATATCAAGAAAAATGTTGTTTATTTCAAAAAAAAAACCATTCGAAATTTCATTGACAAAGGTTATCAATTCATGCATATTGGATTTGTTCAAATTGTTGTCAAACCTCTTGTGAAAAAAGGTATCAATGCTTCTGTGCTTTTCGTTTACGTGATGGTAGATTCAAAAATTTCAAAAATAGTATGCTTAGTGTGGTTCAAACCTCTCTTATGGAAAGACCTGTCCATTTTGATTGCTATCCTGATTTGACTTTTTCTTTGCATGATAAAAATATTTTAAAAGTTTTAATGTTGAATATCTTGACTTCTGGTTTTGATATGGAAAAAGGTAGTAGACCTCTTGCTTTAGTATATCGTATTTATTATAGAGTTTTAAAGACCAATCTTAACCCAAGGCTAAAATCAAGTCTGCTAAGAATGAGACCCTTCTGAGACAAATCTCCACTTCTGGTACTAATATCAGAACTTTCAAAATGCTTTACTGGAAAGACATTACTTTATCAGATGAGTGGGTTTTTCAACAAGAACTTCCACCTATTGAGATCTTATTTGAAGAAAAAGATCTTGACCATATTCAACCGTTTTTTGACGGAACCGTAAAGATTTCTTTTGACCGACCTCTACTTGCTAATGAAAGAAGACATTCTTTTGTTGGCTCTAGATCCTCTTGCACATCGAACCCAAAAAGAAGAGATACAAATCTCTAACAATTTATAGAGGATTCTGCTAGAACTGCAGACTCTAATTGTCCAATTCTACTTAAGAATATTCCTAAAAAGGAAAATCCTTCTATTTTTGATTTAAAATTGAAAGGCATTTCTACTAATTCTCAAGTCACTTATGCTTATTACTCAACCAAGGACAATAAAAAGTCCAAAGAAAAATCCATAAAGGAAGAAGTTGAGGAAGAAGATGCTTTATCATTATCTCCCACAGCTTCTGATATGATTGGCTCTGTTTACTACCATAGCCAATTAATGGTGTTGGATAGAGCATTTGATATTGATATGATTTCTTTGTTCAATAAATTCAACTCTACTGAAAATCGTGATAAGAGAAAAGCTTATCATGTTAATTTCTCTCCTTCTGAAAAATAAAAAGTTCAAAAAAAATGGAAAGAAAAGATGCATGCGACTAATAAGCATATACTTTTTCTTTAATTTCCTTGAAAACCATTATATTTTAAAAACTTCTTTAAATGTTTTAAAAACTACTTTTATGAAGGATGACGACAAAGTTATTGTCAAAATTAGTCATCCCCCTCTTAAAACTATTCTTATTTCAACCAAAGAAGAAGAAGTAAAAGTTTCGCCTTTCAAATTTTCATAGGCTGATGATAAGTCTCCCTCTGTTTATATTGAAACAAAAAAAATCATTAAACAAAATAATTTTGTCAATCAAACCCTCCATACAATAGGTCAATATTTAGACTGTGTAGAGAAAAAGGTTGAAAAACCAGTTTTAGAAAAACCTACCTCTACTTCATCAAAGATTTTTAAAATTCTTAAAAAACCTTTGATTATTTTATCAAAAAACATGCAAAAAATTGATTTCAAAAAAGTCAGTACTTTAGATAAAATTGATCAAACTTGCTCAAATTAAGCAAAAACAACCCTCCACTAGTGTGCTTGATAAAGGTGGCCAAATGGTTGATTTTAATGAAGTTACCATATTTACTACAGATGATTTATCTGATAAAGATTCTAATGATTCCATTCAAAAGAATTTTCGAAATATTTTTTTAGAAAAACCTGAAATTGCCAGGCTCTTTTCAAAAGGACCCAATCCAATGAGTATTATGAAGAACTGGAACTCCAGACCTACTCCTCCTGATTTACGATTTGAGGAAAGAATCTTTCAGTCTCAATTCTATGTTTCTACAGATAAGATTTATGAATGAAATATTGATGAATTATCTGAATAAGAAATCCTCAATACTTTGAATAAAATGTCCATGGTTGCTAATGCTTATATTAATAACAAATTTCAACAATATGAGATTGTTACTATTTTAACTACTGGGTTTTTGGGTTGCTTTGATATTGGTGGGATTAGAGGAGAGATCGGTCCGGTCCGGTCGGTCTTGGAGGACTTTGATGGACTAGACCGGACCCATTCGGTCCAAGCTTTTCCAAACCTGGACCGGACCGAACTTCAAAAGGGACTGGACTGGTCCGGTCTATTTCAGTCTGGGTCAGTCCGATTCGGTCCATTCGGTCCAGTAGAAGATGTTATTTTAATTTTTAATACAAATATGTTGATTAAACTATACCACTGCATACATGATACTATTATAAATTTATACGTATATTATAATTTATACTACAACTCTTATAATATATTAAGTGTTGACATTAAATGTATAAAGTAATAAACTTTAGACCTACTATTTAATATTTACTATGATATATAGTAAATAATTATACATCAAATAATATAATAATACTTTGATACTAAATATATACATAAATAATATATATTATATATTATATATTTATAATTATAGTTTATATAATATATATAATTTTAAAAAAATATAATATATTATATAATCGGTCTGGTCCGGTCCAGGCCTAAAAATGTCTGGATCGGGACCAGACCGAACCTATTCCGGTCCTGGATTTTTAGACTAGGACCGGACCAAGCCATACTTGATCCGGTCTCAGTTCGGTACAAAATGACCAGTCCACTCAATCTTTTCGGTCCCGGTCCAAAAATTATCCCACCTAGGTGGGATAAACATCTCACTCTCGAAGTAAGATAAACCATTCAGAATGCTATCAAGCATGATGACGAAGGTTTACCCATTTTTTATGAGACCATAGAAAGGGAAAACCCATGATAGTTTCAATACTTTGATTTATACTATAGTCAAACATTTTGTTGGAACTCCTTCCAATATTACTAATATAATTTTTGATTATTTAAATAATTTACGTTGTTACAAAATATTTGATTATTGTTGGTATCAAGATGTTTTCATATCCAGAGTTATGCTTAGAGATGATAGTCAAAAACCTTATAAAAAAATAAATTCATTAAAAAAAGAAAAAATATATATATATATATTCTTTTTTAGTAAGTGAGTAAAAAGTGTTATTCAATAGGAAATTATTTTTTGTATCGCCGTTTGGGATCTCAATTGGGATCCTCGTTTTCTTTTATGTTCTTTAGTTATTTTTTTACTAGATTTTTAAGTAAGTGTTTTTGTATAATGTTATGATTTTTTTTTTGTATTTTTAAAATATATTTTAAGATGTTAAAAAAATTATGTAAAAAAACATGTTTTTTATGTATTTTTTTAACATCTTAAAATATTTTTAAAAAATATAAGAAAATCATAATATTATTTAAAAATATTTATTTAAAAATTCTGTGAAAAAACTAAAAAGAAAAAAAGAAAAAGAAAAAACCAACGGGATACAATCGGGATCCCAAAATTGGGATCCCTAACAACACCCTATTTAATAGTATTATACTTTTTCGTCCGTTTTTAAACATATTTCAAAGTATTAAAAAATGTTTTTTTTTTTAAAAAAAAAAAAAGAAAAACCGGTGGCCTAATGGGACTGGCCCTCACGAGCGAGATTCCTAGTACTGCTCATTTAAAAATTGATAATAAGAATTAATATTTTATTAGAATAAAAAGCTCGATAACAATAATAATAGAAATATTACAGTTATATGGGGATGATATAACTTTTATTTTTTTGAAAGGAGATCATATAAAGTAAAATCTAAGTATTGATATAAATTTATATAATATATTATATCTATTTTAAAGTAGTTTTATAATCTAAGATATCATATTAAATTATAATAATTTATAAATTATTATTTTAGAATACGTAATGATTGTTAAAAATATTTCTATAATAATAATAACAATAGAGAAATGTTTGAAGTACCGAACTTTTGTCCCGAAAAAATGTCCTGAATCATAAAAAAATATATATATTTATTTAATAATTAAGAAAATATTTTTAAATGATAATAAGAATTTTTTTTTCTTTTTCAAAAATTTTTGGAAAATACTAAAAAAATGCATGAAAATAAATGAAAAAAAAAATTGCCTACCTCGGAAGATTTTGGGCTACATCCCTAGGGGGATGTAGCACCACTCATTATATATTAACGAAGTATAGGGCTGCAAATGAAAAGAGCTGCTCGTGAATAATTTAAGTTCGACTCGTATAAACTCGATTCGAACTCGATTCATTTAATAAATGAGTTGTTCGTGAGCACTAATATTGGTTCGAATATTAAACGAGCTAAACTAGTATAATCTCGATCGACTGATTCGACTCGTATAAACTCGATTTGTGTCCGTGAACAAGATTAGTATAAACTCGATTCGACTCGTTTTAAGTTCGTAACAATACTCGTAATATTTTTATATGCCTATATATAATCTTGCATCTATTCTTACATATATTCTTTTATTATATATATTTTCTGTATTATATATATTATTTTTGATATTTTGTATAAGTAATATATTTTGTTACTTTATGTAGAAGTAACATTTTATTTCTTTACAATAATAATGTATTAAGTTCACAAAAAAATTATTGAGTCAAATATTTATAAAGAGTAAAAAACTCGAGTAATTACTCGACTAAGTTTGGCTCGTTCGTTAGAAAGTAAAAATAAAGATCGATAAATAATTCAATTCGACTCGAACTCGTCTTTGATCGGCTCGAATTCGACTCGACTCGACAAACTCTCAGCTCGACTCGAACTTGAACTCGAGTTATTTGAGTCCAGCTCGACTCGATTCGACTCGAACTCGTCTTTGATCGGCTCGTTTACAGTCCTAACGAAGTACATTAGCTGGAATGGTGTGCGGCTTGATTTTGTTGACCCGTAACAATCTATTTTATTTATTTTTTGCTGCTACCACGTGGTCTCCTTATTATCAAAAATCTTCTTATTATTTGAGAAATGCTAGGAGTTTCAATATGGAATTTTCCGAATGAGTTTCTCGCTTATGTGGCGTGCACATGTGATAGCAAGTAAAAAATTTTAAATTAAAAATAAAATAAAATCTACTTTAAGAGAAAAACTATAAACTATTCATTAATAATAGAGATATTATAAACGAATTTGAAACATATATTATAAGTTAACTAAATGATAATAAGTTAACTAAATGATAATTTGTAGCTCCCCAATATATTAATAGTAACTAATATTTTTTAGCCCTTGCTGCAAAACTCTCTAGAACATCATCTAAAATATAGCTCTAACTCTGTTCTCAGACAAAGTGACAATTAACTAACCAAACCCCACTTCTATACTAAGACGGATTAGGAGACAAACTCTAAAGACAACAAGTTCTAGAGACTAATTTATTTATTTAAAACTAACAGCAAATTAAAATTAAACTAGGAAAACCAGATCCTAACAATCCGTTCTCAATCTTAGAAGAATTTAAATGAACAACACAGGGGACAACTACTGTTAGCGGTGCCTCTGGAGAGTTGTGGAAGAGCTGGACGACTAACGCCGAAGCCCAGGACACTACGGCCTCGCATGTGGCTACGATGAATCTCTCCAAGGGTGGCATATGAAGAGCAACTCCTCCCTGTTAAAGGCGCGTGAGAAGCACTCACCACTCCAATCGACGTGATTTTGCCACGACTGGTAGATCGGTGCCCTCGAAGAATCATGGCAGGGCGCGTGTGAAGTCCATCACGCCGGGGGCCGTCGTATCCGTCAACCTCCAAAACACCAAACCCCTCCCAAACCATCGCAGTCCCTACAGAATAAAATAAACACAAACCAATAGAAAAGAGAGAAAATGAGACAAAGAAGGAGAGGATGGCCAAAGGAAAATAAGGGCAGCAAGAAGTCAGAGATGAGAAATGGAAAGAATACCTGAGAGAAAAAGAAAAAGAATGGAAAGAAAATAAGGAGGAATAAGGAGAAAGGGAAGGAAATGGGGAGAGAATTTTGGGGGGGGGGGGGGGGGGGGAGGGGTGGAGGGGAGGCGTTGTTCACCCCTCACCCCCAACGGCATCGTTAGAGCTGAGGGTTTTTCCTCTCAAGCGAGAGAGAAAACCTCAGAGTGCAGTCTTTCTATTTTCTCAAATCTCATTTGGTCTTCATCTCTTCCAAAATCAAATTGTAAGCGCCGGATCTCTTCCAATAGTTACTTTACTCCAACCTCAATCATCTCGTCTCCTACCCATCATTTGGAAGTAGCTTCTTCTCACCTATATTCGACAAAATGTTTTTTTTTTTTCATTTTCTTGGAGTCCAGAGCATTTTAAGAATTTATAATGTTGTTATTCGTAGTTGGGGTTATCCCCTCAAAATGCATGTTTCGGTTTTTAATTATATTTGCCCCAAGTAAATTAATTGGCATTTTTTTATGTTATTTGAATAAATGAATTCATTTATTTCTAATTCAGTTAGATGGATTTTTCTCCATTATGCTTTTATAGGTGGATTCTGCCATCTCCAATTACAATAATATTTCTTTCTCGAACCTTTGCAGGGAAAAACAATTTTGGGAATAGGAAAAATGTTAAACAAGAAGACAAAAACTATTATTTCTCTTTCCAAATCCAACAAAGGCCTCCTTTAACATCATCATCAACCACAAATTTTTAGTCCTCAAGTGTCAGAATTCAATTTGGAAATATAGAATGGTAATATAAAATATACGAACATAAATAGGAGCCTCGGATTTGTGGTAATGGATTCTAGAAATGGAGCTGCGTGCCAAAATATGACGTTGGAAATGTGTTGGTTGGTGCTAGATTGTAAAAAAATGTCGGTTGATGGACACACGGAAGGGAACCTTGACAAAGGTGAATGTGTTGAGACCCCATCAAAAATCGCCTATGGACAAGGTCCTAGACACACATAGACACTCGAGATTACATCACTTGTGGGGGCAAGCACAACATTAAAGGATTCCCCTAGGGTTCTAGAGTATGTCCTAAGAAGTTTGGAAGAGACGCACATATCAATTGCAGTCCATTTGACCGTGCCACAGCTCGACATTGACAACACCATGATAGTGCCATGGCTTAGCCTTGACAACCCCCTATACTGTCTTTGACGTGCCCTAGCAGCCCCACGACAATGTTATTGACATGCCTTGACAGCATCTCAATACTGTTGCTGATATGCCTTGACAGCCCCACGGCATATGCCAAGATAGCTAGTGAGGTTAGTGGCATGTCCAACATGCAGGCTAGCGACCCAATGTGGCTAGGACAGCCTAGCATGCCCACTAGCACGCCAGCACTAGTACTATGCACCACCAGCCCAACAGTGGCATCAGAATGCCCACGCAGTAGCTTAGTGGTCTAGCAGCACCAGCAGGCAGCCTAGTGCCCAGGCTCATGCTTGGGCCATGCCAGCCATGCCCACGTGCAGCTACTAACACCATCAAGCCATGAGCATACCAACCGTAAGCCATGATCGGTACTTAGTCATGCCTATAACCTTTGCCATGGACTAGCCAAGACCACCCGACACATGCCCAGCATGCACCCAGGCGCATGCCAACACCCATCCCAGTAGCCAGTATTAGTGGCTGTGCCCACGCATGGGCCATCCCAGGCCAGTAAGACCAGAGCCCAAGCACCTTGCCTGGGCCATACTAGACGAACTAGCCATGCATAGCATGCCCATAACCCATACCACGGGCCATTCTAGGCCATCCAAGGACCAAGTCTAATAGAGTCTTAGTTCAATTAGGATTTAATTATCTTTTCTAGTTCAATTATAATTTAATTTATCTTTTTCTAGTTCAAGTATGATTTGATTTATCTTTTATAAGATTCATTAGGAGTCTCCAACTTGTTTTCTTATAAAGAGGACTTTAGATAGTTATTTTTGCATCTTTTGAGTCTTTTGAATATTTGGAGCATTTAGCATATTTTCCTAGAAAGGAATAAGGCATTTGAGAGATCATCGTGGTGCACTTGCACTCAGGCTTCTAGGATGAAATTCGTGAATCTCTCGGATAGAATTACATCATGTAATTCGTGAATTGGTGTGTTCGATTTATCTTTCTTTCATCACTTTGCAATTCGTGAATAGATGGTGAATTATCTATCAATCTTATGAGTAGTTTCTTTTCTACAATTTTTTTTCATTATTAATTTATTTTCTACTATATTCTCGCACTTTCTCTCATATAAAAAATATCATAAATATTGTTCTTCATAACTTTTTATTTTCTTATATATCCAAAAATATCAAAAAGAGTTTTCCTTTCATAAATCCAAAAATACCAAAAAGGAGTATCCTTTTAATTGTCAATCTTAGTCTAGAAAACCTTTTTTAATCATCCAAAGAACTCTTGGCCGAACTCTATGAGTCTAAGTCTTATGGTTTCCTACACTTTGAAAACCCTAGACCAAATTCTAATCCAACTACAACTCCTAAACCTAATCCAACTACAACTCCTAAATCTAACCCAATTCCAACTCCTAGTCCTAACCTAATTCTTACTCCTAATTCTTACCCAATTCCAATACTTTATCCCATATTTCTATCCCAATACAAACTCCTAAGTCATATCTTTCTTACCATAGAATTCTAGCCACTCATTCTTATCCAACCCTACTTCCCATTAGGACTCTTACAAGTGAGGAATCCTAAACTTATCTCACAATCCTAATCTCATCAAACCTTATCCAATTCCAACAATATATGAAATAACCTAAACCAACTTAAACTCAACCTTTCTTATATCCTAAACTTATCTAAATACCAAAATTAGGAGACTCATATTCCAAATCTCGAAATCCCCTTAAGCCTTTACTAAAATCCTAATCTTCCTAAACCTTGTAAGCCATATATCTTATCAAAAATATCCCAACACATAAGTCTACTCAAAGAGTATTCATTTAACTCTTTTTCACCATAATCTACTACTTAGATTACCATATCTTCTTATTCATATCAAATTCATTTATAAACTCCATAATTCCATAACCATACGAACTCAAGGAAGTTAGAAAATAGCCTAAATCAGCCAAATCGACCGTGATCGATCATTACTAGGAGATATGAACCTAGAGAACTGTATTATTTAAGGACTAGACCGAAGTCTGGCCCTTATTTTTTTAATTATATTTGTCATACACGTGTTAGTTCACGCCAGGCAGGAATTAAATTCGGGAAAATTTGTATGTACCTGTAGAATGACTCATATATAATGGTTAATCAAATTGGAAAGTCTGGAAAAATGCCACGTTCCCACACGCACATGCAATTAGGCGTTTGACGAATCCACGAACGTGCGTAAACGGAAAATCCAGTCATTATTGCTTTTCTTTAATTTCATATGTTGTCGCTTATAAATATATTAGCAAAAGGCCACGTGCAATGCATTTGTACTCTCGTTAATAAATTATATTATATAAGAATATATTAAATATATTAAGTAATTTAATAAATAGATAGACCTATATAAATTGTTAAATATATATATATATATATATATTTTGTGAAAATGATATTATATTAATAAAACTACTATTGTTTTGTTAAGTACAGATAATGTTATTAATAACAAATTACTATCAAATTTCTTAGTAATATAGAAATTAGTATTTATTAATTGATCTGAGATGTTGAATTTTTTTTAATTAATAAATTATGTTAATTAACATTATATCAAATATATTAAGCAATCTATAATAAATACTTCATTCTATAATATATTAATAAAATATTATTCTTTTTTTTATTAATTACAATGGAATGTATTAACATTCTTGCTAATATCAAATTTATTAGTAATATACAAATTAATATCTATTAATTGATTTGAGATGTTAAAAATAACTTTTGTTGCCCAGATGACTAACACAAGAGGGGGGTGAATTGAGTTGTATTAAAAAAAATAACAATTATAAATCAAGTATACAATATAAAATATAAATAAAATATGAAACAGTAATAAATATAAAGAGTAAAGGTAAGAGAGAAGTAAACTCAGTATGTTAACGAGATTCGGCCCCACTCACTGCCTACGTCCTCGCCTCAAGCTACCCCTTGAGGATTCCCAAATCCATTATTCAATCTCCTTTAGGTGGAGATAGAAACCTATTACACCTTTGAGCAGTACCGCTCCAAAGAATCCGTGTAGAACACCCACTACACTTCCAATCACCTCACACTTAGTGATTTAACTATTCCTAGGGGTGGCAATTTCTTACACGACCTGTTAACCCAACACGAACACGACACGATAATAGCGGGTTAGGGTTTAGTCTTAACGGGTTTAGGGTCAAAACGGGTTGACCCGTTATGACACGATTGCTTAACGGGTTGATAGCGGGTTGACCTGCTTTAACCCGTTATGACACGTTATGACACGCTAAGAAAGTTAAAATTACAATTATATTCTTATACTTAAAAGTAAGATTGTTAGAATTTTAATTTTGATATTTTATTGTTTAGAATGTAATTTAGACTTATAATTAGTGTTATTAGTTTTATAGATTTGTGATTTTAATATTTATATAAAATTATACTAAATTTAATTAAGTCAAACGGGTTAATTTTGGACATATTCAACTCATTTATATAAACAGGTTAAAACGAATCATATTATGTCGTATTAATATATTTTGTAATATTTACTAACGGGTCATAACGGGTTGACACGATACGACACGTTATGTTAACGGGTCGGGTTAGGGTTTGAGATTTTGACACGATAAGCTTAACGGGTCGGGTTAGGGTTGACCTATATAGTATAATATATATGTCTTGACACGACACGAACACGACCCGTTAACACGATTTGACACCCCTAACTATTCCCGTGTAAAACACCTTCTACACTTCCAATCACCTCACACTTGGTGATTTAACTATTCACCGTGTAGAACACATTCTACATATACAAGGGTTATACGCACCCTCTACAAATACAAGAGTTGATAGTGGGTAGACTATCAAAGTACATTTTTTAATGAGTGAGATAGAAACAATACAGCGCAACCCATATCTCTCTCAACAAGAATAAGAATTAAAGCTCAAAATTTTAGAAAAGAGAGAATGAGAGTTTTGAAAGAATGATACAAAACTTAGCAATAGATGTGTAAGCTCTTATTATGAATTTTGCAAAACTTAAGTGAGCTATTTATAGGCAAATGAGTTTTCAATTTCAAATTTGAAAAGATTCCCGTATCAAAAACATCATCATTCACTTTTCAAAAATTTCAAATCAAATCTTTTTACTTTTTGCATGTGACAAAAGGAGCACACTTTACTTTTTAAAAATTTCAAATATAATCTTTTACTTTTTGCATATGACAAAAGGAGCACACTTTAATTTTCAAAATTTCCAAATAAAGACATCTACCTTTTGCATAAGTTAAGAAAAATATCAACCACTTTTGAAAATATTCAAATAAAACATACACATATGAAAAATGACAATCAATTATCTTAATATTTTCAAAGTTCAAACCTTTAATCATGTCATGTACATGTAAAAAATGACAATCAATCATCTTTCAAAATTTTCAAATTTAATTTTCAAAATATTCATGCATATGTGGAAAATGTATTTTAATGCTTTATGATAAATAATTAATTTTGAGCCTTAATCCTAATTTCGAATTTTTAAGAGATTTACAAAATTACTCTATGATTTTAATGTGAACTTGTTCCCTTATTGCTTATGCTTGTTTCATTAATGTGCTTGATTCTATTGTGTGGACAACTTGAGTTTGCGACTCCTTTATTCTTTGAATTCATTTGTTATTATCAAAATCTATGTGTAGATTTACACGAAACTTGAAACCTTGAGTTCAACAATCTCCCTCTTTTTGATGATGACAAATGCTTGATAGAACCTGAAGCCTGTATTAATACTTAAGCTCCCTTGAGAATGTGCGTTAGTTTTTCAAGCAAAAATATAAATATAATTCCAAGCATATATAACAAGTTTAACAAATTAAACAATGTTAATATTTTAGTCTAAAACTTCTCCCCCTTTTGGCATCATTAAAAAGGATCGACAGCAAGTAAATAGACTGAAGAAAATGGTGCATTAATAGACACTATAGATAGTTGAAAAAAGGGAGCCGTTCGTGACCCGACAAGTGCTGCAAAGCCTCGAGGCCTAACTCTATGAATTTAGTACGGCTGAAGATTTAAATAATCGCTTGATGTTGTTGACAAACGAGATTGAAGGCTCTGAATTTCTATAAAAAAAATCGTTTTCACCTATCGGATACAAAAAAAAACATCGCTTCTTGACCTGAGTTCTGTTTTTCCATAACGATAGAATGACCGAACAATTCTCTTCCACTAATGTTCCAGATTTGAATCAGGAACTCTTGACACATCAACCATCAATCTTCTCTCCTAAGGTCGTCAATGCCATGATAGGAGCAGAGAACCGTTTTTCTACTAAGAAAACTTTTGATAATGTATGTCCAGCATATCTTGTATTTCTTTTGACTAATAAGATTTGAAGAGACAACAATTTGTCTTGTTCTTTATGCTATCTCTATAAAATCAGCTTTAAAGTTCATCCGATTTGCATCAAATCTTATTCTCATCTTTATAACTCATCTGCATTCCTTCAATATTCTTGTTTTAAGTTTTCAATTCTTTTCTCAATGGCTCATTCTTCTAACATTCCTCTAGATCCATCCATGAGGTATTCTACATCTTAATCTCATGTCCTTTCTGCAGCTACCATTGGCGCCATATTGCAACAAGAGAATAATAGTTTGGCTAATAAGCCAGACTCCGATGCTATCTACGACTTGGTGAGTCTCGGGACTCGCTACTCATCCTCTATTGTTGCTTTTTCCCAGCAACTACAAGTCAAAAATCATGAGGTTGAAAAGCTTAAAGAACAAATTGTTGTACTTCAACGAATTGTTCAAGAGTCTCACACAAGGGAAGGAATCCTTCGGCAGAAGAATAAAAAGTTGAAATCTCTATTGGATTCTTCATTCCGCTTGCCAGTTCCCATGGATAGGGATGACATGATATTGTATGAAGAGAATGAGCGTCTTAAACATGAGGCTAAGAACCTCAAGTTTATGTAAAAGTATTTAAAAAAATATCTCTCTATTTTTATAAACTCTGATCTATCTTTCAAGAGATATTCATAACATGCATCATACCTATTTCTCTTCTAATCATACATAATCTATCTTCTGGTAAAGGTTTTGTGAATATATCTACTAACTGATCGTGTGTTTTTGTGAACTCTAGTACTATATCGTCTTTCTGCACATGATCTCGAAGAAATTGATCTCTTATTTCAATATGCTTAATTCTAGAATGTTGTATTGGATTTTTTTTGAAAGATTTATAGCACTTGTATTATCACATTTGATTGGAATGTGATTATACATGAGTTTAAAATTTTCAAGTTGTTGCTTCATGTAAAAAACTTTGAGCACAATAACTACGCGCAGCAACATATTCTGCCTCAGCAGTAGATAGTGCAACATAATTTTATTTTTTTATTAAACCAAGAAACTAGTGCATGACCTAAGACGTGACATGCTCCACTAGTGCTTTTTCGATCTATTTTACAGCCAGTATAATCTGCATCTGTGTAGCTGATTAGATCAAAAAATGTGTGCTTAGGGTACCATAACCCTAAGTTAATTGTACCACTAAGATATCTAAAAATGCGCTTAACTACAATTAAATGTGATTCTTTTGGAGATGATTGAAAGCGTGCACATAAGCACACACTAAACATAATATCTAGTCTACTGGCTGTCAAATATAATAAGCTACCAATCATACCTCGATATACCTTCGAGTCAACTGGTTTATCGAATTCATTTTTATCAAGTTTAGTAGATGGGCTCATTTGTATTCCAATTTCCTTCACACCATCCATCCCAAACTTTTTCAGCAATTTCTTAATATATTTTGATTGATGAATGTCCCACTTTTTGCTTGCTTAATTTGCAATCCGAGAAAGAATATAAACTCTCCCATCATGCTCATTTCAAATTCTTCCAGCATAGTCTTAGCAAAAACTTGGCACATATTTTCATTAGTAGCACCGAATATTATATCATCAACATAAATATGAATCAAAAGAATATGATCATTTTCGTATTTAATGAAAAGAGTTGTATCAATTTTTCCTCTTGAAAAGCCTTTTTTCAATCAATAAACTACTAAGTCTCTCGTACCACGCTCTAAAAGCTTGCTTGAGTCCATATAATGCTTTTGTGAGTTTGAAAATATGATTTGGAGAAATATGATTTTCAAAACCTAGAGGTTGCTCAACATATTTTACCTATTCCCACGATCTTCCCTTTCAAGTTGTCTCCAAATGTCACGTGTCCTTCTTCTTTAGATCTGATCTAAGATCAAAGAACTTAGTCTTGTCTCTCGTCATGTGTCTTGAACATCCACTATCTAAAAATCATTTATTTTTATATGTAGAATACTTCATGCATACCTAGAAAAGCAATTAAAAACAATTCTTGGTACCCAAGTTCTTTGGGTCCTTTATTTATTAGTATTAGAAGAAACAAGATGTTTAGGTACCCATATGGCCCTAAGAGTCATTGTATATTTTCTTCTAATAGGACAAGCAAGATAATTATGACCATTTCTATTATAAAAATTACAAATAGCATGTAACATATATGAAGAACTTGAGTTATTATAATAGTATCATTTTTTAATAAAATTATTTTTATGAAAAGAATTTTGAATATTGGATTTTGATGTAGAAGGATTATCAAAGAAATTTTTATAAGGTTTGTATTTTTGTTTTGACATATATCCAAAGCCTGTCTTGTCAAAAACACATCTTTGACTACCAAGAAATTTTTCAAAATTTCTTTTTCCATTCGTAAAGTTTTCAATAATATTTTCTAAATTAGTTTTCTTTTTCTTCAACTCAAAATTTTCATCTTTCAAAATAATACTTTCTTTTCTTAAAATATCAATTTCGTTTGTTAAAGAAGAATTTTTCTTTTTCAAAACAGTATACTTGATACCCAATTTTTCAAATTCCTCATATACCTCTTCTAAAACATTTTACAATTCTTCATATGAAGGATCTTCAATATTATCAAGATTTGTTACCTCAATGTCATCTTTAGCTATAAGACAAAAATTTACTGATTCTCCATTGCTTGCTTCACTATCTGAGCTACTTGAATCATCATCCTATGTAACTTTCATTGCATTTTTGCCTTTGTTTCGATCTGAATCTTTCTTAGAAAACTTTTTGAAGGATTTTCTTGGAGGAGTTTTATTTTTCTTGAAGAACCTCTGAATTCTTCTTGTTATCATCGCAACTTCTTCATCTTTGTCGTTATTTTCCTCATTTTCATCACTTTCACTTTCATGTGGAACAGCTTTAAGTGCCAAGCTCTTCTTTGACTTTCCTTCTTCTTCTCCTCTTTTCAATGTGTACTCATGGGTGATAAGTGACCCAATGAGTTCATTCACTTCGAGTTTCTTGAGGTCTCTAACTTCAAGAATCGCTGTCACTTTTGATTTCCAATGTTTTGGTAGAGAGTTGAGAATTTTTCTTACTATCTCCACTTTGGAATAAATTTTGCCAAGAGCTGTCAAGCTGTTTATGATGTTAGTAAAACGAGTGTACATACTAGAAATAGATTCATCATCATTCATCTTAAACATTTCATATTCATGAGTAAGAATATAAATTTTTGATTCCTTGACTTGAGAAGTTCCTTCATAAGTAACTTCCAAGTTATTCCAAATTTCCTTTGTTGTAGCACAAGTCATTACTCTATTAAATTCATTACCATTGAGAGCATTATATAATAAATTCATAGCAGTTAAATTCAAAGTATAAAGTTTATCGTTTTCACGATCAAACTCTTCTTCTTCCTTTTTGACTTTTACTCCATCAACTACTTTTGTTGGAATATAAGGTCCATTTACAATGCATTTCCAGATTTCTCGACCTTGAGCCTGAAAGAATATTCTCATTCTAACTTTTCAGAATGAGTAATTGTCTCCGCAAAAGAGTTAAGGCTGACTGCTAGATTGACCTTCACCAAATGAAACTGCAATGTTAGTCATAAAATCTTAACTCAAAAGATAGTTAATCTTATAACAGAGCTCTAGCTCTGATACCAATTGTTACTGATCATAGGCCGCACCTATGTCACCTAACAACTGTACCTACCAGACTAGCCGGCCACCGTCTCTACCGGTGCACCGTCACCCATGGTCGGACAGTCTTGCTTCGGTGACACAGTCACAAGCGAGAGTTCCCATGAGTGATCTGCTTGTATGAACAGTACAGGTCAACTAGCTCTGATACCAATTGTTGCCCAGATGACTAACACAAGAGGGGGAGTGAATTGAGTTGTATTAAAAAAATAACAATTATAAATCAAATATACAATATAAAATATAAATAAAATATGAAACAGTAATAAATATAAAGAGTAAAGGTAAGAGAGAACCAAACTCAGTATGTTAACGAGGTTCAGCCCCACTGCCTACGTCCTCGCCTCAAGCTACCCCTTGAGGATTCTCAAATCCACTATTCAATCTCCTTTAGGTGGAGATAGAAACCTATTATACTTTTGAACAGTACCGCTCCAAAGAATCCGTATAGAACACCCTCTACACTTCCAATCACCTCACACTTGGTGATTTAACTATTCCTGTGTAGAACACCTTCTACACTTCCAATCACCTTACACTTGGTGATTTAACTATTCACCGTGTAGAACACCTTCTACATACACAAGGGTTATACGCACCCTCTACAAATACAAGAGTTGATAGTGGGTAGACTATCAAAGTACACTCCTCAATGAGTGAGATAGAAACAATACAGCGCAACCTATATCTCTCTCAACAAGAATAAGAATTAAGGCTCAAAACTTTAGAAAAGAGAGAATGAGAGTTTTGAAGGAATTATGCAAAACTTAGCAATAGATGTGTAAGCTCTTATTATGAATTTTGTAAAACTTAAGTGAGCTATTTATAGACAAATGAGTTTTCAATTTCAAATTTGAAAAGATTTCCATGTCAAAAACATCATCATTCACTTTTCAAAAATTTCAAATATAATCTTTTTACTTTTTGTATGTGACAAAATGAGCACATTTTACTTTTCAAAAATTTCAAATATAATGTTTTACTTTTTGCATATGATAAAAGGAGCACACTTTACTTTTCAAAATTTTCAAATAAAGACATCTACATTTTGCATAAGTCAAGAAAAACATCTACCACTTTTGAAAATATTCAAATAAAACATGCATATGTGAAAGATGACAATCAATCATCTTAATATTTTCAAAGTTCAAACCTTTAATCATGTCATGTACATGTGAAAATGACAATCAATCATCTTTTTAATTTTTCAAATTTAATTTTTAAAATATTCATGCATATGTGGAAAATGTATTTTAATACTTTATGATAAATAATTAATTTTGAGCCTTAATCCTAATTTCAAATTTTTAAGAGATTTACAAAATTACTTTATGATTTTAATGTGAACTTGTTCCCTTCTTACTCATGCTTGCTTCCTTGATGTGCTTGATTCTATTGTGTGGACAACTTGAACTTGCGACTCGTTTATTCTTTGAATTTATTTGTTATCATCAAAATCTATGTGTAGATTTACACGAAACTTGAAACCTTGAATTAAACAACTTTCTTATTAATAAATTATATAAATTAAAATTTTAATTTGTTTGTTATAATTTAATATTTTACTTTGTTAATATAATTTTATGTACAATTCACATATTAAGTAAAAAAATTTAAATAAATTATGTGCTAATAGTTCACAAACACATAAAAATACTTCTAATTTGAAGCCCAAAAGAGGGGGAAAAAAAGTGGGCCCAGTTTATGTGCGTCCAAAATCAGTCTCAAGACCAGCAGTTTCTTTCTTCTTTTCTCGGTGTGCCTAATTTATTTGTGTCCCAATCTCAAATGCAAACAACGGTGCCGTTTTAATAATTAAAAAAAAATCTTATGCGTCCCTGTAAATGCATCTCTACGCCAGACTCCTCTCTTCTCTAGTTTTACTTCCAAAACTTTATTCTTCCCCCCCACCCCGTCTCTTTTCTGCCTTTTTGTCTGCCATTTCTCTCCTTCTTTCTGTGTTTATTTGATTTCTTCTTATACTTTTTTTTTCAAAACCTTTCGAATCTAAATTTTTATTTTTCAGATCTGTAGAAATAAAATTCTCATATTTGTAAGGTTTTGTTTTCCTCTTATTTCTGTACATTGAGATAGCGTTTTAATTTTACTACTTGGAAATTTTTTTACGTTTCGTTGAATATCCAAAATTAATTTTTTCCAGATCTGAAAATGTTTTTTCTTATTTATATGTCTGTATTAATTTTTCCTTTTTGTTCATTAGATATATATTTTCTTGTACGATTTTTGTGAACTCCCACAGATCTATATTTTTTTATTGTTATCATTTTTTCAGTTGGATATCTTTTGTTCTACCATTTTTTAATCTTTTTTTTTTTTTACGAAATTCACAAAGCTAGAAGTTTATTTCTCAGATCTAGAGTAGGTTTTCCTTTCTTATTTTTGTATGTTGAGTGAGTGTTTTGGTTTTACTGCTTAGAACAGATTTCTTTTCATCTCTGAAATTCTTCTTATATGGATCTGTAAATATTCACAATTCATCAGCTAAAAATTTAGTCAAAATTTTAATTTAAAATATCATTATTAAAAATTTTAGTTAATTACTTTTTATTACATCAAATAATAAATTCAATAAATCAAAAACTATTATATTAAAATATTAATTTTCAACTTTCTATTTATTATAATTATAATTATAATTTGTTAAAACACCGACTAGTTATCTCATTTATTTAGTTAAAATTTAACTAAAAAACATAAAAATAAGCTTCAATAGACTCAATAAAATTAAAATAAATTTAATTTTTTCTTTCCTCACTCTTAATATAAGAGTGAGGAAAGAAAAAATTAAATTTATTTTAATTTTGTTGAGTTTATTGAAGTATATTTTTAATTTTTTTAAACTAAAATTTCATTAAATAAATCATTTAACTAATAAATTGTGAATACTTAAAAGAATAGAAGGGGCTATCTGGGAAGATAAAAAAAGACAAATTTTGCCGACCAAATTGATATTGTTCATTCCGTATTGACTCTTTTTATATTGAATGATTATATATATTATGTGTATATATATATACTAAAAATATTTATTTATTTGTTTAATTTTATTTCAATATTCTTAATATTTCTCAAGTTCATATACAAATTTATGAATAAAATATGATAAATAATAAATAATTATTAATTATTTAATATTACAGGAAGGTTGTGATTTTTTCGTTTTGTCCTTGCAAAACTTGTCTCTTAGAATTTATCTGAAGAGTGTGTCGGAGTGGCAAAAGATATTAGTGGGACGTTTGAACTTGACATATGAAGAACAACGCGAGATCACCTTGTCAGGGGAAACAGTATACTCCTCCAAACATTAGAGCAAGAAATTGTCTCCTTGCCATGCTTATTATTGACAAACCAACGAACAGAGGCTTTCAGGTCAACAATGAGTAAACTTTGGAAAAATGTTGTGAATATTATTTCGATCGAGGTATTAGAACCAAATATTTTAATATATTACGATTTTGAATATCATTTTGAAATAGTCTTTATATATAAATAAATTATATATATAAATATATTATTATATATATATATATTTTTTATATATAAATAATATATATTATAAATAGTCTGGTTTGAGTTGGAGGGGCCCGAAAATGAGCCTACAGTTTGAAGAAACAAAAGAACGAAAAAAAAAAAGACTAACAAAGGGGGGGAAAATGAACAAAAAAAACAAAAAATGCGAGAATTCAGCCAGTTTGGGAACATCGTGTTTGTTTAACCAGATATTTCTCAATCTTATATGCCTATAAATGATGGGTCTAGAAAATGAGTTGTGGAGATATGCAACAGCATGAGTAATCTCCTTTGCAATCTTCAACCTGCTTTGCCATGCCATGGGCTAACATTCGTTCGAGTTCCATCATCTTTGATAACAAAGATACAATCGATAGGGTCCCATCGGCATATTCATATACTAAAGTGGACAGGTAGTCTCGAGACAGCACCTTATTAGCTTCAAAACATTCTGGTGAGTGCTTAGTTTAGTGGAAATGGCAATATTGGGCGAGATCTGTATATCCATCGAAATTCGAGATACTGGTTGGTGTTGGTCGAAACACACTGGGACAATCGAAATTATTTTCAGTACAAAATATGGATATTTTCTATATGAGTTTCTGTTTCAGTACGACATATTTTTGGCCGTACTAGCTACTACAAAATGAAATTTAAAATCTTGGTTTGGAACATTGAAGGATGGGAACTTTCAAATAGATTGGAAGTAACAAATCCTCGTTGGAATTCTAATTTCCCCCTTACAAAAAGAAAGTCATGCAGGGGAGGCTTGGTCCTTCAATTGTCATTTGGTTTGCATCTAAGAGTTTAAAGGAGGTTTATCTCCTACTGAAGTTCAATTCACAACGGAGCCCTTTTAGATCCAAATACATAATCTCCCTTTCTGCAGGGATGCTCAAGGAGATGGGTGAAAGAATTGGATCAACAATCGGGCATGTCCTCTTTGTGGATGCAGATAATGAATGCTATAGTTGGGAAAGATTTTTTAGAATCAGAGTGGAAAGGAATATCACAAAGTCTCTTGCTCGTAGTCGTTTTCTCAATATTGGAGGAAAGCAATCCTGGATCATCTTCAAATACATAAGATTCCCTAACTTCTATTTCAAGTGTTGCATACTGAAGCATGAAAGCGGGGAATGTAATTAGCTGAGTCAAGTTCCCAAGAATCAAGAACAATATGGGAATGGCTACGTGTTGCTTCATCTTTTTCTCCTACTGTTGCATTGAAAAAGTATACTGGCTTATCGGACCATACTCACCACTCTTCCCACCATCAATGGGGCTTAGAAGAGGAGTGTAGCAGTGGAGCCTAAGGAGAAAAGCCAATGAGAGGATTGAAAAGAATCAGGAACTTATAGTTACCGAATCCCATGAAAATGGGAATCCTAATATGGAGAGTGAAGAGGCGCCTGTTGTCCTTGACTTTGATACCAATAAGGTATGTAATAACTACTTAATCTTAATCTCAACTGATGATGCTGTCATTGAGGACAATGAGAATATACCTTTATTTTTTAACAAGGTAGGTTGATTTATTCAAGTGATAACACATTTTCCTTGATAATTCTCATGACCCACACCACAATATTACCCACACGTCTCCTAAAATGGGTAGCGAAGTGACTACGTGGAAGAGGAGAGCTAGAGGCCAAGCCAATATACTTGCAGATGTGACTCAAAATCCAGGGAAAACTACTCAAACCCAAGCTTGAGTTGCTCAAACATTTAAAAAGGCAAGTTAAGGCCATCTCCATCAGGAAATTAAGGTTAAAAAAATTGAATTTATTCTTGATGCAGATAACACAAAATGGAAGCAAAAAGTTAAACAATCATGGGTGAAGGATGGTGATAGAAATACAATTTTTTTTTAACAAGTGTGCTATAATCCAGTAGGAATTAAGTAGGAATTGAAGAATGTATATCCTCCATGAATACGATAATGAATGAATACATGAGTTCAACCATCAATAAAAACTTTACAGCCTTAGAAGTAAGGATGGCATCTTTAACATGAATCTATTAGGTTTATTTGGACCTGATGGACTTTTTGCTATTTTTACCAAGAGCATTGGGGCATAGTTGGGTAGGGTGTATGTGAGGTAGTGTTGGAGGTACTTAATGGGGGCAAGTGGTCTGATAGCTTCAATGAAACTCTCATAATACTTATTCCTAAGAAGAACCACCCTTCTAGGTTACTAATTTCAGGCCTATTAGACTCTTCAACAATACAAAATCATTGCAAAAGTGATAGAAACTACGCTATTAAACTCGACATGAGCAAGGCTAATAACAGAATAGAATGAAACTTCCTCATATATATTATATAGAAACTAGGCTTTAATGAAAGGTGCATCAATCTTACAATGAAATGTGTAACCTTAGTCTCTTACTTTCTAATTAGTAATGGGGTTCCACAAGAGAGTTTTAGCCTGACAGGGAGAATCAAACAAGGAGATCCTCTCTTCCCATATTTTTTATTTCATTTTTTTTTTATAGAAGCTCTCAACAACCTTCTCAATAAGGCTGAACATTCTGATTTGATCATTGGCCTTTCTATAAGAAGAAACCAACTGCACATTAATCATTTTTTTATATAGACTTTTTTGCAAGGCTTTTTCTCTGGAATGGAGCATACTTTTTTATTTGCAGGATTCTTATGAAGACGCCTTAGGTCAAAGACTAAACAAAGAGAAGATCTCTATCTTTTTCAGCAAGAACACCAGGGTGAAAACAAAGGAAATCATTACTAGCATAATGGGGACTAGAGCCACAAACTCTTATGAAATATATTTAGGCTTTCTAGCTCTTGTGGGAAGGTCAAGACTTCACTCCTCCAGAGGTATTCTTGGCAAGGTTGAAGAAATAATGAGCTATTGGAATATCAAATTCCTTTCCAAGCAATTATTAAGGAAATCTTGATCAAAGTAGTGGTCTAGACCATTCTCATTATAGCATGGGTATTTTCAATCTTCTTAAGCATATTTTACACGAACAAAATAAGCTTGTGAAAAATTATTAGTGGGGTCAACAAGCTCAAACGAGGAAGTCCAAAAGGCTAGAGGTCTTGGCTTTAGAGAATTTTAAAAGTTCAACACAGATTTGCTAGCCAAGCAATGTTCAAGGATAAAAAAAAAAATCCCAACTCTCTAGCAAGTCAGGTCCTCAGAGAAAAGTATTTCCATACAACATCTTTTCAAAGCAAAGGCACAAAACTCATCCTACTTTTGGCAAAGTTTTATGGTAGAAATACAATTATTGGAAAAAGGTTTGATCTGGAGGATAGGTGATGGAGAATTGGTTGAAATCTAGAATGATAATTGGCTCCCTCAATAGAGCACTTTCATACCCCAAAGTTCTATTAGATTTTCTTCAAACAGATACCAAAGTCTCTTTTCTCATTAATAAGGATGCTAATCAATGGAAGCAATCTTTGGTTTGTGTCATTTTCTCAAAGGAAGAAGCTCTCTTGATCAAGGCTATCCCCATTAGTCCTTACACCATACCTAATAAGAGGATTTAGAGGTATACCCCAACAAGTGATTTCAATCTCCAAAGTGTTGATTACCACCTCAAGACAGAATTGGATGGAAGGATTTTGGTTAACCATCAGTTTGCTTAAGCCAAAATTACTTGGAAAAGATTGGCATTCGGGCATTCCTAATGCGAACAAAACGTTACCATAGAGAAGTTGTCTAAATGTGCTAACCACCATAGCCAATTTGCTGAGAAGAACGGTAATAGAAGATCCCTTATGTCCAATCTGTAAATAAGACCCTGAAAAAACTGAGCATGCCATTTGGGATTGTCCCTCTGCTCGTGATTTATGGGGTCAAAATGCCAAAAAGCTTTAAAAGTCAAGTTTCCATAATTAGACATTCAAAGATATAGTTGAAGATCTCTTTGGTTTGTTAGAAGAAAAAGAAATGCTTGAAACACGCTGACCCCCACGTGTGAACAAGTGGAAGTCGAGACATCCGGATGATGACCATACAAGTTACACACCCTTATCACCAAGTGCAAGTGTGTGCAAACATACAATATGTGCAACACCAAAAATACCACAGTGAAAAAATAAAAAGACATGTCAAAACTAAATACCAAAAAATTTAAACCTTACAAACCAAAATAACATCCCCCAAAAGGGTTTATGCAGTCACCTTATTGAAATATAACTAAAAAATAACAAAACACATAACTGAAGACAAAAAGAGCAATCTCCAGCCAATTGCTCATTCAGCGAAGTCGGTCCGGTCCCTCTAGCTCAATTTTCCCTCGGCAACAAAAGTCTATGATTTCATAAGATGGAATAGCAAGTCGAAACACTATGTAAGATTATGAAATCTCAGTAAGTAAGCAATCAATCAACATCCAAAAATCTAAAAATACATTTAAGTATCCAATACATTCAAAAACGTACAATATAACATGCAAGAATAATTCTACCCATTTTTTTGAAAATGACACATTTACTCACACACGCCAAAAATCTCATTTTTGGCCCACAACACAAACAATTTAATAAGTGCACACCATGATGTTCTCTCGGGACCATCCGTACATCTTGGCTCCTTCGTCACACCACGGGTAACGATCATACATGTGATTTCGTAACGAGCGATGTCTAATTTCATGCCTGGCGCGTACTATGACCAAACATCCTCTAGACACCGCTAGTAGAGGGGTCACGGATCAGGTCAAGAGCGTTACCATCTTGGGACCAGATGAGTTTTACTGAGATAATGTCTTATTTCGACTTGGGGTCGTGAACCACATACATCCAAATAATTATTTTATTTACGCATGCACCATGGTCTTTCTTGAGGACCATCCGCATGCCTTGACTCCTTCGTTACACCATGAGTAATGACCGTATATATGATTTCATAACGAGCGATGCCCAACTTCGCACTTGGCACATACCATAACCAAGGATCTTCTAGACCCTGCCAGCAGAGGGGCAATGGAGTCGATACATGAGAGTTACCATCTCGTTCAATCCCATTGTCACCTGGTGACAACCCAAGGGACATCATAACAGGCACACATCACCTAGCCCGATTTGGGATCATGATACACGCACCCACATATTATAACAAGCACATACATACCCAAAATTTGGTTCACATGGCATAGCATAACACATCATAGTTATAAGAACTGTTGCCTAGATGACTAATACAAGAGAAGTGATGAATTGGGTTATATTAAAAAGTTAATACTTATAAACCAAGTATACAATATAAAATATAAAAAAAATATGAAATAACAGGAAATATAAAAAGTAAGGGTAAGAAGAAGCAAACTCAGTATTTTAACGAGATTCAGTCCTACTGTATACGTCCTCACCTCAAGCTACCCATTGAGAATCCTAAATTCACTATTCAATCTCTTTCAGGTGGAGATAGAAACCTATTACACCTTTAAGCAACACCGCTACAAAGAATCCGTGTAGAATACCCTCTACACTTGCAATCACCTCACACTTGGTGATTCAACTATTCCCTGTGTAGAACACCTTCTATACATACAAGGGTTAGACGCACCCTCTTACAAATACAAGAGCTGATAGTGGGTAGATTATCTGAGTACATTCATCAATGAGTGAAATAAGAACAATACAGTACAACCTATATTTCTCTCAAAATGAATAAGAATTAAACACAAAACTTAGAGAAGAGAGAATGAGAACTTGAGAAAATGATGCAAAACTTAATAATTGATGTGTAAATTCTTGTTGTGATTTTTACAAAACTCAAGTGAGCTATTTATAGGCAAATGAGTTTTCATATTCAAATTTGAAAAGGTTCACATGTCAAATAAGAGTACTATTCACTTTTCAATAAATTCAAATAAAAACATCTACTTTTATATTTGTCAAAGATAACTCCATTAATTTTTCAAAGAAATCAAATCAAATCTTTTACTTTTCATACATGAAAAAATGAGTATGATTTATTTTTCAAACCAAATCATTTTCTTTTTGCATATGTCAAAAAAATATACAACCACATTTCAAGATTTTCAAACAAATCATTTATTTTTTGCATTTATCAAAAAAACACACAACCACCCTTCAAGATTTTTAAACAAAATCATCTATCTTTTGTATTTGTAAAAAAAAAAAAGCACAACCATCCTTCAAGATTTTCAAACAACACATGCACATGTTAAAGATGACAATCAATCATCTTACAAATTCAAATCTTTATGCATATGTGAAAAAATAATAATAATTTTCAAAATTAAATATTTTAATAAAGTTATGCAAATGTAAAAAATGCAATTTAATGTTTTATGAGAAAATATTAATTTTGAGTCTTAATCTAATTTCAAATTTTAAGAAATGTACAAAATTACTCTATGAGTTTCATTTGTAGACTTGTTCTTCTTTTTTCTCATACTTGATTTCTTGATGTGATTAGTTCTCTTCATGCGTAGACAAGTTGAGCTTGAGTCTTGAGTTTATTTGTTATCATCAAAATCTATACGTAGATACGAGACTTGAAACTTTGGGTTCTATAATCTCCCTATTTTTTATGATGACAAATATTTAGTAGAAATCTGCGGCCTGCAGTTAATACTTAAGTTCCTCCTAAAAATATGAGTTAGTTTTTTAAATAAACTATAGATATGATTCTAGCATATATAATAGGTTAGTATAATACTAGTATAAGATTTTTCTCCCTTTTGACATCATTAAAAAGGAATCGCAGTTGGTTTCCGTAAAATTTCTTCCCCTGTTCGTGTTCGACAAAAGCTATAAAAACTGAGGCCTAAGTTTATCGTCTCGGTGCAGAGATCTGCTTGATGTTGTTGACAAATAAAATATTATCGAGATTTGGTGCGGAAGGAGATTTCTTCCGCGTCTGTGTCCGACAAAACCTGCAATGTCTGGAGGTCTAGTTCTGGCAATTTGATGCGGAAGGAGATTTTGTAGAGAGTTGAAAAATTAGAGTCACCTGTGTCTGACAAAACCTGCAAAAGTTGGAGGCCTAGCTCTAGCAATTCGGTATGGAAGGAGATTCAAATCCGCTTGACGTTATTGACAAGCAAGATATTGTAGAGATTTGAAGTTGTGATAGTTTGTCTTGTTCTTATTCCCGTCTCTATAAGAGCAATTTTTAGATTTATCTATTTCGCATCAAATTTTCTTCTTATTTTTACAATTCGCCTGTATTTTCATTCTACAATTTTGTAATGGCTCGTCAATTTCCCTTCAGTACTTTTCGTGATCAATCTATTTTTGCTTCTATTGTAGGTGCCATGAAACAACAAGAGACTGATTTAGCTAATAAATCAGATCATGATGCCATTTATGAGCTTGTGGATCTTGGGACTCGATACTTATCAGCCATTATTGATTTTTCCACTCGGTTGTAGTCCAAAACTCATGAAATTGAAAAGCTTAGCGAGACTATCTCTATACTTCAAGAACTTTTTTATGAGTCAAACAAAAAAATAATAGAGTTAAAGCAACAAAATAAGGATTTAAAATCATTTCTTGTCTCTTCATTTCGATTGCCTAATCCTTTAGACGAAAATAACATATCGATTTATGAAGAGTAAATGCAGTTGAAAGTGAGGTTAGAAGTCTCAAATTTTTGTAAGTCATTTGAGATAAAGGAATAAAAGTATCTAACAGATATTCATGACATGCATCATTCATATTTCTCTTTTAATCATACATAGTCTATCTTCTGGTAGGGGTTTTGTAAAAGTTTCTGCCAATTGATCGTGTGTGCTTGTAAATTCTAGTACAATATCACCCTTCTGCACATGATCTCTAAGAAAATGATATCTAATTTCAATATGTTTGGTTTTAGAATGTTGTATTGAATTTTTTGAAAGATTTATGATACTAGTATTATCACATTTAATGGGAATATAATTGTACATAAGTTTAAAATTTTCAAATTGTTGCTTCATATAAAGAACTTGAGCACAATAACTACCTGCAGCAATATATTCTGACTCAATAGTAGATAATGCAATAGAATTTTACTTTTTACTAAACCATAAAACAAGTGAGTGACCTAAGAAATAACATATTCCACTAATACTTTTTTAATCAACTTTACAACTAGCATAATCTGCATCTGAATAACTAATAAGATCAAAAGAAGTGTGCTTAGGATACCATAATTCGAGATCAATGGTACCGACAAGATATCTAAAAATACGCTTGACTGCAATCAAATGAAATTGTTTTGGAGATGATTGAAAATATGCACATAAACAAACACTGAACATAATATTAGATCTACTAGCTGTCAAATATAATAAACTACCAATCATATCTCGATATACCTTTGAGTCAATTGGCTTACCGTTTTCATCTTTATCAAATTTAGTGGGTGGACTCATTGGTGTTCCAATTACCTTCGCACATTTCATCTCAAAATTTTTGAATAACTCTTTGATATATTTTGACTGATTAATAAATATTCCACTTTTTGCTTGCTTGATTTGCAATCCGAGAAAGAAATTAAGTTCTCCCATCATACTCATTTCAAATTCTTCTTGCATACTTTTAGCAAAATCTTGGCACATATTTTCATTAATAGTATTAAATATTATATCATCCACATAAATTTAAACTAGAAGAATATCATCCTGTTTATATTTGATGAAAAGAGTTGTATTGATCTTTCCTCTTGAAAAACATTTTTCAATCAAAAAACCACTAAACCTCTCATACCAAACTCTAGGAGTTTGTTTGAGTCCATATAATATTTTTGCGAATTTAAAAACATGATTAGAAGAAATATGATTTTCAAAACCTAAAAGTTGCTCAACGTATACCTCTTCATTTATAAAACCATTTAAGAAAACACTTTTAACATCCATGTGAAAAAGTTTAAAATTTTTATAACATGTATATGTAAGTAACATTCGAATAGCTTTTAATCTTGCGACAGGTACATATGTTTCATCATAATCGATTCCTTTTTCTTGATTGAAACCTTAGGCTACAAGTCAAGTCTTGTTTCTAATGATGATTCCAGACTCATCTTTCTTATTTCTAAAAAACCATTTTGTTCCAATAACAGTATGATTTTTGGGTCTAAGAACAAGTGTCCATACATTATTTCTTTTAAATTGATTTAGCTCTTCTTGCATAGTTAGAATCCATGATTAATCACTAAGTGCTTCATCAATATTTTTGGGTTCAATTTGAGATAGAAAAGCAGTGTGATTACAAATATTTCTAAAAGATGATCGAGTATTTACACCTCGTGAAGGTTCTCCTAGAATTTGTTCCATTAGATGATCTTTCATATGTTTTCACTGTTTGGTTGCATCTTGTACTAAATCTTGATGATCTTTCCTGATATCTCTATATTGGACTTCTTCCATTGTATTCTCTTTGTTGAGATTGAGACTATTTGTGTTATTTGTATCTTCTGATTCTTCATCAATAGATTTATTGGAGAGTAGAAGATTAGATTCATCAAATACTATATGCATAAATTCTTGTACAGTCAAAATCTTTTTATTGAATGCTCTATAAGCTTTACTATTTGTTGAATACCCAAGACAGATACCTTCATCAAATTTTGTATAAAACTTTCATAAATTATTTCTGTCATTGAGTATAAAACATTTGTATCTAAATACATGAAAGTAACCAATGTTGGATTTTTTTTCATTCCAAAGGTCATAAGGAGTTTTTATCTAATTTAGACCTTAAGATAACTCTATTTATAATATAACATGAAGTACTTACTGCTTCGGCCTAAAAATAACTAGGTAAACTATTTTCATTAAGCATTGTTCTTGCCATTTATTGAAGAGATTTATTCTTCCTCTCTATTATCCCATTTTATTAAGGAGTTGGAGGAGCAGAAAAATTATGTAGAAAATAATTTTCATCGCAAAAAGACTTAATATCTTTATTGACAAACTCTTTCCCTTATCACTTCGGATGTTTAAAATAGTATAACCCTTTTCATTTTGAATTCTCTTGCATAGCTTGGTAAAGACATTATGTACCTTATCTTTATGAGCGAGAAAGATGACCTAAGTATATTTAGAGAAATCATCAACAATAACAAATGCATAATATTTTCCTCCCAGACTCGCAACTTTGTTTGGTTCAAAAAGGTCCATATGTATTAGTTGCAAAGGTCTAGTAATGGAAATATGTTTTTTGATTTTGAAAGAAGATTTTGTTTGTTTATCAAATTGGCATGCATCACAGATTTTGTCTTTAAAAAAGTTTACTTTTGGCAAACCTCTCACGAGATCATGTTTTGAAAGTTTGGAAATAAGTTCCATGTTTGCATGACCTAACCTTCTGTGCCATAACCAACTATTTTCATATTGACCTGATAAACAAATAGCATCTTATGAGACAATTTCTTCAAATTCGATTGTATATACATTATTGTTTCTAAGAGCAATAAAATAAATATTGCAATCATAATTATTCAAAATAATGTACTTATCCTTTTTGAAAGTAACTGAAAATATTTTATCACATAATTGACTTATACTCAAAAGATTATACTTTAGACCATCAACAATTAGAACATTATTAATTATGAGAGAAGACTTCTTACCAACTTTACCTATTCTCATAATATTCTCTTTTGAATTATCTCCAAATGTCATGCGTCCTTCTTCTTTATAAGTGAAGTCAATGAATTTAGTTTTATCTCCTGTCATGTGTCTTGAGCATCCACTGTTAAAAAACTATTTACTTTTATCTATGGAGGACTTCATGCATACTTGTAAAAGCAATTAAAATAATTTTTCTTAATACCCAAGTTCTTTGGGTCCTTTATTTATTAGTGTTGAACTCAAGGTTTCAAGATTCATGTAAATCTACACATGGATTTTGATGATAACAAATGAATTCAAAGAATAAAGGAGTCTCAAGCTCAAGTTGTTTACACAATACAATCAAGCACATCAAGGAACCAAGCATGAGTAAGAAGGGAACAAGTTCACATTAAAATCATAGAGTAATTTTGTAAATCTCTTAAAAATTCGAAATTAGGATTAAGGCTCAAAATAAATATTTTATCATAAAGCATTAAAATACATTTTCCACATGTGCATGAATATTTTGAAAATTAAATTTGAAAATTTTGAAAGATGATTGATTGTCATCTTTCACATATGCATGACATGATTAAAGATTTGAATTTTGAAAATTTTGAAAGATGATTGATTGTCATCTTCACATGTGCATGACATGATTAAATGTTTGAATTTTGAAAATATTAAGATGATTGATTGTCATCTTTCACATGTGCATGATATGATTAAAGGTTTGAACTTTGAAAATATTAAGATGATTGATTGTCATCTTTCACATGTGCATGTTTTATTTGAATATTTTCAAAAGTGGTGGATGCTTTTCTTGACTTATGCAAAAGGTAGATATCTTTGTTTGAAAATTTTGAAAAGTAAAGTGTGCTCCTTTTGTCATATGCAAAAAGTAAAAGATTAGGTTTGAAATTTTTGAAAAATAAAGTGTGCTCCTTTTGTCACATGCAAAAAGTAAAAAGATTTGATTTGAAATTTTTGAAAAGTGAATGATGATGTCTTTGACATGTGAATCTTTTTAAATTTGAATATGAAGTCTCATATACTTATAAATAGATCATTTGAGAGCTTCACATTCACAACACCAAGAGCATACAACATTCATTCAAAGTTTTCATTCTCTCTTCTCCAAGTATTGAGCCTTAACCCTTGTTTATTTTGAGAGATATAGTTTGTGCTGTATTGTTTTTATTTCACTCATTGAGGAGTGTTTTCTGATAGCCTACCCACTATCAATTCTTGTATCAGTAAAAGGGTGTGTATAACCCTTGTGCGTGTAGAAGGTGTTCTACACGGGGAATAGTTAAATCATCAAGTGTGAGGTGATTGGAAGTGTAGAAGGTGTTCTATACGAGGAATAGTTAAATCACCAAGTGTGAGGTGATTGGAAGTGTAGAGGGTATTCTACACGGACTCTTTGGAGTGGTGCTGCTCAAAGGTGTAATAGGTATTCTACACGAACCTCGTTAACATACTGAGTTTGCTTCTCTCTTACCTTTACTCTTTATATTTATTACTGTTTCATATTTTATATTTTATTTTATATACTTGATTTATAATTTATAATTTTTTAATACAACTCAATTCACCCCCCCTCTTGTGTTAGTCATCTGGGCAACAATTGGTATCAGAGCTAGAGCTCTATTATAAGATTAACTCTCTTTTGAGTTAAGATCTTATGGCTAACATTGCAGCTTCATTTGGTGAAGGTCAATCTAGCAGTCGGCCTCCACTCTTTTGTGGAGACAATTACTCATTCTAGAAAGTTAGAATGAGAATATTCCTTCAGGCTCAAGGTCGAGAAATCTGGAAATGCATTGTAAATGGACCTTATATTCCAACAAAAGTAGTTGATGGAGTAAAGGTTAAAAAGGAAGAAGAAGAGTTTAATCGTGAAGACGATAGACTTTATACTTTGAATTTAACTGCTATGAATTTATTATATAATGCTCTCAATGGTAATGAATTTAATAGAGTAATGACTTGTGTTACAGTAAAAGAAATTTGGGATAACTTGGAAGTTACTTATGAAGGAATTTCTCAAGTCAAGGAATCAAAAATTTATATTCTTACTCATGAATATGAAATATTTAAGATGAATGATGATGAATCTATTTCTAGTATGTACACTCGTTTTACTAACATCATAAACAGCTTGACAGCTCTTGGCAAAGTTTATTCCAAAGTGGAGATAGTAAGAAAAATTCTCAACTCTCTACCAAAACGTTGGGAATCAAAAGTGACAGCGATTCTTGAAACTAGAGACCTCAAGAAGCTCGAAGTGAATGAACTCATCGGGTCACTTATCACCCACGAGTACACATTGAAAAGAGGAGAAGAAGAAGGAAAGTCAAAGAAAAGCTGTTCCATATGAAAGTGAAAGTGATGAAGATGAGGAAAATGACGACAAAGATGAAAAAGTTGCGATGATAACAAGAAGAATTCAGAAGTTCTTAAAGAAAAATAAAACTCCTCCAAGGAAATCCTTCAAAAAGTTTTCCAAGAAAAATTCAGGTAAAAATGACACTTTAATTTGTTATAAATGCAATAAACCTGGTTATATCAAGTCAGATTGTCCTCTGCTAAAGAAAGATCGAAACAAAGGCAAAAAAGGCAATGAAAGCTACATGGGATGATGATTTAAGTAGCTCAGATAGTGAAGCAAGTAATGGAGAATCAGCAAATCTTTGTCTTATGGCTAAAGATGACATTGAGGTAACAAATCTTGATAATATTGAAGATCCTTCATATGAAGAATTGCAAAATGTTTTAGAAGAGGTATATGAGGAATTTGAAAAATTGGGTATCAAGTATATTGTTTTGAAAAAGAAAAATTCTTCTTTAACAAACGAAATTGATATTTTAAGAAAAGAAAGTATTGTTTTGAAAGATGAAAATGTTGAGTTGAAGAAAAAGAAAACTGATTTAGAAAATATTATTGAAAAATTTACGAATGGAAAAAGAAATTTTGAAAAACTTCTTGGTAGTCAAAGATGTGTTTTTGATAAGGCAGGCTTGGGATATATGCCAAAACAAAAATACAAACCTTATAAAAACTTCTTTGATAATCCTTCTAAATCAAAGTCTAATATTCAAAATTCTTTTCATAAAAATAATTTTGTTAAAAAAGGATGCTATTATAATCACTCAAGTTCTTCATATATGTTACATGCTATTTGCAATTTTTGTAATAGAAATGGTCATAATTATTTTGCTTGTCCTATTAGAAGAAAACATACAATGACTATTAGGGTCATATGGGTACCTAAAAATCTTATTTATTCTAATACTAATAAATAAAGGACCCAAAGAACTTGGGTACCAAGAAAAATCATTTTAATTGTTTTTATAGGTGTGCATGACGTCTTCCACGAACAAAAATAAATGGTTTTTAGATAGTGGATGTTCAAGACACATGACGGGAGACAAGACTAAGTTCTTTGATCTTAGATCTAAAGAAGAAGGACACGTGACATTTGGAGACAACTCGAAAGGGAAGATCGTGGGAATAGGTAAAATTGGTAATGAGTCTTCTCTTATAATTGAAGATGTTCTACTTGTTGAAGGTTTAAAACATAATCTTTTAAGCATAAGTCAATTATGTGATAAAAGATTTACAGTTATTTTCAAAAAAGATAAGTGCATTATATTGAATGATTATGATTGTAATATTTGTTTTATTACTTTTAGAAATAACAATGTTTATACAATTGATTTTGAAGAAATTACCTCACAAGATGCGATTTGTTTTTCAGCTCAAAATGAAACTAATTGGTTATGGCATAGAAGACTAGGTCATGCCAATATGAAACTTATTTCCAAACTTTCAAAAAATGATCTTGTGAGAGGTTTACCAAAGGTAAATTTTCTTCAGGACAAAATTTGTGATGCATGCCAATTTGGTAAACAAACAAAAACTTCTTTGAAAATCAAGAAACATATTTCCACTACTAGACCACTACAACTGATACATATGAATCTTTTTGGACCAAATAGAGTTGCAAGTTTAGGAGGAAAATATTATACATTTGTTGTTGTTGATGACTTCTCTAGATATACTTGGGTCATCTTTCTTACTCATAAAGATGAGGCACATAATGCTTTTACCAAGTTATGCAAGAGAATTCAAAATGAAAAGGGTTATACTATTTCAAGTATCCGAAGTGATAAGGGAAAAGAGTTTGTTAATAAAAATATTGAAACATTTTGTGATGAAAATGGTTTTGTGCATAATTTTTCTACTCCTCGAACTCCTCAACAAAATGGGGTAGTAGAAAGGAAAAATAGATCTCTTCAAGAGATGGCAAGAACAATGCTCAATGAGAACAACTTGCCTAGTTATTTTTGGGCTGAAGCGGTGAGTACTGCATGTTATGTTATAAATAGAGTTATGCTAAGGTCTAAATTAGATAAAACCCCCTATGAGCTTTGGAATGAGAAAAAGCCCAATATTTGTTACTTTCATGTATTTGGATGCAAATTTTTATTTTAAATGACAGAGATAATTTAGGCAAGTTTGATGCAAAATCTGATGAAGGTATCTTTCTCGGGTATTTTACTAATAGTAAAGCTTATAGAGTATTCAATAAAAAGACTTTGACTGTACAAGAATCTATGCATGTAGTATTTGATAAATCTAATTTTCTACTCTCCAAGAAATCTATTGATGAAGAAACAGGAGGTATAAATAATACGGAAAGTCTCAATCTCAACAAAGAGAACACAATAGAGGAAGTCCAACATGGAGATATCAGAAAAGATCATCAAAATTTAATACAAGATGCAACCAAACAGTGGAAATTTGTGAAAGATCATCCAGTGGAACAAATTCTGGGGGAACCTTCACGAGGTGTAAGCACTCGATCATCTCTTAGAAATATTTGCAATCATACTGCTTTTCTATCTCAGATTGAACCTAAAAATATTGATGAAGCACTTCTTGATGAATCTTGGATTCTAGCTATGCAAGAAGAGCTTAATCAATTTGAAAGAAATGATGTTTGGACACTTGTTCCTAGACCAAAAAATCATACTATTATTGGAACAAAATGGGTTTTCAGAAACAAGAAAGATGAGTCCGGAGTCATTACTAGAAATAAGGCTCGACTTGTAGCCCAAGATTTCAATCAAGAAGAAGGAATCGATTATGATGAGACATATGCACCAGTCGCAAGATTAGAAGCTATTCGAATGCTACTTGCATATGCTTGTTATAAAGATTTCAAACTTTTTCAAATGGATGTTAAAAGTGCTTTCTTAAACGGTTTTATAAATGAAGAGGTATATGTTGAGCAACATCCAGGTTTTGAAAATCATATTTCTCTAAATCATGTTTTCAAATTCACAAAAGCACTATATGGACTCAAACAAGCTCCTAGAGCGTGGTACGAGAGACTTAGTGGTTTCTTGATTGAAAAAGGCTTTTCAAGAGGAAAAATTGATACAACTCTTTTCATTAAATACGAAAATGATGATATTCTTTTGATTCAGATTTATGTTGATGATATAATATTCGGTGCTACTAATGAAAATATGTGCCAAGTTTTTGCTTAGACTATGCAGGAAGAATTTGAAATGAGCATGATGGGAGAGCTTACATTCTTTCTCGGATTGCAAATTAAGCAAGCAAAAAGTGGGACATTCATCAATCAATCGAAATATATTAAGAAATTGCTGAAGAAGTTTGAGATGGAAGGTGCTAAGGAAACTGGAACACCAATAAGCCCATCCACTAAACTTGATAAAGATGAAACCGGTAAACCAGTTGACTCGAAAGTATATCGAAGTATGATTGGTAGCTTATTATATTTGACAGCCAGTAGACCAGATATTATGTTTAGTGTGTGCTTATGTGCACGCTTTCAATCATCTCCAAAAGAATCACATTTAATTGCAGTTAAGCACATTCTTAAATATCTTAGTGGTACAATTAACTTAGGTTATGGTACCCTAAGCACACATCTTTCGATCTAATCAGCTACACAGATGCAGATTATGCTGGCTGTAAAATAGATCGAAAAAGCACTAGTGGAGCAGTCACTTCTTAGGTCGTGCACTAGTTTCCTAGTTTAGTAAAAAACAAAATTCTGTTGCACTATCTACTGCTGAGGCAGAATATGTTGTTGCGGGTAGTTGTTGTACTCAAGTTCTTTATATGAAGCAACAACTTGAGGATTTTAAACTTATGTACAATCACATTCCAATCAAATGTGATAATACAAGTGCTATAAATCTTTCAAAGAATCCAATACAACATTCTTGGACCAAACATATTGAAATTAGATATCATTTTCTTAGAGATCATGTGCAAAAGGGCAATATTGTATTAGAATGCACTAGTACACATGATCAATTGGTAGACATTTTCACAAAACCCCTACCAGAAGATAGACTATGCATGATTAGAAGAGAAATAGGAATGATGCATGCCATGGTTTTTGCTAGATACTTTTATTTCATTATCTTAAATGACCTACAGAAACTTGAGACGTTTAGCCTCATCATTCAAATGCATTTGCTCCTCATAAATCATCATGTCATCCTTGTCTAAAGGATTAGGCAATCGAAATGAAGAGGTAAGCAAGGATTTCAAATCCTTATTCTGTTGCTTTAACTCTACTATTTTTTTGTTTGACTCATAAACAAGTTGTTGAAGTACAGATACAGTCTCGTTAAACTTCTCAATTTCGCGAGTTTTGGACTGCAACCGAGTAGAAAATGCGACGATAGATGATGAGTATCGAGTTTCGAGACCCACAAGCTCGTAAATGGCGTCATGATCTGATTTATTAGCTAAATCAGTCTCTTGTTGCTTCATGGCACCCACGACAGATGCAGAAATAGATTGAGACTGAGGTGAAGGATACCTCAAATCTTGATCAAGAGAAGTACTGAAGGGAATTCTACGAGCCATTGAAAAATTGTAGAATGAGAATGCAAGCAAATTGCAAAGATGAGAAGAAAGCTTGATGCGAAATAGATAAAGCTAATGATTGCTCTTATAGAAACGGAAAAAAGAACAAGACAAACTTATAAATCATGATGATATCTCAATTTTTAGCAACATCAAGCGGATCAAATCTCTGCACCGAATTGCCAGAGCTACGCCTCCAGCCTTTGCAGGTTTTGTCGGGCACGGGTGGTTTCAATTATTCAGCTCTTTACAAAATTTCCTTCCGCACCGAATTACCGAAACTAGGTCTCCAGCCTTTGCAGATTTTGTCGAAAACGTGTGGCTACGCACTGAATTCTCTATAGTCTCTACTAACGCAGCGTTTTATTTGTCTATTGGTTATTGTAGGAATATATTTTATTGAGCTAATTATTATTCCTTTTTAATGATGCCAAAAGGGGGAGAAGTTTTAGACTAGAATATTAACATTGTTTAATTTGCTAAACATGTTATATATGCTTGGAATTATATTTATATTTTTGCTTGAAAAACTAACACACATTCTCAGGGGGAGCTTAAGTATTCATACAGGTTTCAAGTTCTATCAAGTATTTGTCATCATCAAAAAGGGGGAGATTGTTGAACTCAAGGTTTCAAGATTCATGTAAATCTACACATGGATTTTGATGATAACAACTGAATTCAAAGAATAAAGGAGTCTCAAGCTCAAGTTGTCTACACAATACAATCAAGCACATCAAGGAACCAAGCATGAGCAAGAAGGGAACAAGTTCACATTAAAATCATAGAGTAATTTTGTAAATCTCTTAAAAATTCGAAATTAGGATTAAGGCTCAAAATAAATATTTTATCATAAAGCATTAAAATACATTTTCCACATGTGCATGAATATTTTGAAAATTAAATTTGAAAATTTTGAAAGATGATTGATTGTCATCTTTCACATGTGCATGAAATGATTAAAGGTTTGAATTTTGAAAATATTAAGATGATTGATTGTCATCTTTCACATGTGCATGACATGATTAAAGGTTTGAATTTTGAAAATATTAAGATGATTGATTGTCATCTTTCACGTGTGCATGACATGATTAAAGGTTTGAATTTTGAAAATATTAAAATGATTGATTGTCATCTTTCACATGTACATGTTTTATTTGAATATTTTCAAAAGTAATAGATGCTTTTCTTAACTTATGCAAAAGGTAGATATCTTTATTTGAAAATTTTGAAAAGTAAAGTGTGCTCCCTTTGTCATATGCAAAAAGTAAAAGATTAGATTTGAAATTTTTGAAAAGTAAAGTGTGCTCCTTTTGTCACATGCAAAAATTAAAAAGATTAGGTTTGAAATTTTTGAAAAGTGAATGATAATGTCTTTGACATGTGAATCCTTTTAAATTTGAATATGAAGTCTCATATGCCTATAAATAGATCATTTGAGAGCTTCACATTCACAACACCAAGAGTATACAACATTCATTCAAAGTTTTCATTCTCTCTTCGCTAAGCATTGAGCCTTAACCCTTGTTTATTTTGAGAGATATAGTTTGTGCTGTATTGTTTTTATTTCACTCATTGAGGAGTGTTTTCTGATAGCCTACCCACTATCAATTCTTGTATCAGTAAAAGGGTGTGTATAACTCTTGTGTGTGTAGAAGGTGTTCTACACAGGGAATAGTTAAATCATCAAGTGTGAGGTGATTGGAAGTGTAGAAGGTGTTCTACACGAGTAATAGTTAAATCACCAAGTGTGAGGTGATTGGAAGTGTAGAGGGTGTTCTACACGGATTCTTTGGAGTGGTGCTGCTCAAAGGTGTAATAGATTTCTATCTCCACCTAAAGGAGATTGAATAGTGGATTTTGGGATCTTCAAGGGGTAGCTTGAGGCGAGGACGTAGGCAGTGGGGCCGAACCTCGTTAACATACTGAGTTTGCTTCTCTCTTACCTTTACTCTTTATATTTATTACCGTTTCATATTTTATATTTTATTTTAAATACTTGATTTATAATTGTTAATTTTTTAATACAACTCAATTCACCCCCCATCTTGTGTTAGTCATCTGGGCAACAATTAGTATTAGAAAAAACAAAATTCTTTGGTATCTACATGGCCCTAATAGTCATTGTATATCTTCTTCTAATAGGACAAGTATGATAATTATGATCATTTTATTACAAAAATTACAAATAACATGTGACATATTTGAAAATCTTGAGTGATAATATTTTTCTTTAAAAAAGTTATTTTTATGAAAAGAATTTTGAAAATCTGATTTTGATTTAGTCAGTTTATCAAATTTTTTTTTATAGGATTTGAATTTTTCTTTTGACATATATCACAAACCTACCTTATCAAAAACACATTTTTGACTTCGAAGAAATTTTTCAAAATTTCTTTTTTCATTTGTAAAGTTTTTAACAATTTTTTCTAAATCAGTTACTTTCTTTTTTAGCTCATCATTTTCATCTTTTAAAGTTATGTTTTCTTTTCTTAAAATATCATTTTCATTTGTTAAAAAAAAAATTCTTTTTCAAAGTGGTATACTTGATACCTAAATTTTCAAATTCCTCATATACCTCTTCCAAAACATTTTACAATTCTTCATAAGAAGGATTTTTAATATTTTCAAAATTTATTACCTCAATATCATTTTTAACTATAAGACAAAGATTTGCAGATTTTTCATTACTTGCGTCGCTGTCTGAGCTACTTGAATCATCATTCCATGTAACTTTCATTACTTTCTTACCTTTATATTTATCTTTCTTTAGCATGGGACAATTTTTCTTAATATGTCCTGATTTTTTGTATTTATAACAAGTTAATGAGTCATTTTTACCTGTATTTTTTTTGGAAAACTTTTTGAAAGATTTCCTTGGAGGAGCTTTATTTTTCTTTAAGAATATCTGAAATCTTCTTGTGATCATTGCAATTTCTTTATCTTTGTTATCACTTTTCTCGTTTTCATCACTTTCACTTTCATGGGGAACAGTTTTGAGTGCCAAACTCTTCTTTTACTTTTCTTCTTCTTCTTCTCTTTTTAGTGTATACTCATGAGTAATAAGTGACCCAATTAGTTCATTTGCTTCGAGTTTTTTGAGATCTTTAGCTTCAAAAATTGCCATCACTTTTGATTCCCAACATTTTGGAAGAGAGTTAAGAATTTTTCTTATTATCTCCAAGTTAGAATAATCTTTTCCAAGAGCTGTCAAGCTATTTATAATGTTAGTAAAAAGAGTATACATAGAAGAAATAGAGTCATCGTCAATCATCTTAAACATTTCATATTCATGCGTAAGAATATAAATTTTTGATTTTTTGACTTGCGAAATTCCTTCATAAGTTACTTACAAGTTATCCCAAATTTCTTTTGGTGTCCTTCAAGTCATTATTCTGTTAAATTTATTACCATTGAGAGCATTATACAGAAGATTCATAATCATTACATTCACTGTATAAAATCTATCATCTTCACGATCAAACTCTTCTTATTCCTTGTTGACCTTTACTCCATCAACAATTTTTGTTGGAATATAAGGCTCATTTACAATACATTTCTAGAATTCTCGACCTTGAGACTGGATAAATATTCTCATTTTAACTTTTCCGAATGTATAATTGTCTCCACAAAATAGTGGAGGCCGACTACTAGATTGACCTTCAGCGAATGTAGCTGTAATGTTAGCCATATGATCTTAACTCAACAAATAATTAATCTTATAATAGAGCTCTCGCTCTGATACTAATTGTTGCCTAGATAACTAACACAAGAGGGAGGGTGAATTTGGTTATATTAAAAAATTAATACTTATAAACCAAATATACAATATAAAATATAAACAAAATATGAAGCAGCAGGAAATATAAAGAGTAAAGGTAAGAAGAAGCAAATTCAATATTTTTACGAGGTTCAGCCCTATTGCCTACATCCTCGCCTCAATCTACCCCTTAAGGATATCAAATTCACTATTCAATCTCTTTCAAGTGGAGATAAAAACCTATTATACCTTTAAGTAATACCGTTACAAAGAATCCATGTAGAACACTCTCTACATTTTCAATTACCTCACACTAGTGATTCAACTATTTTCTGTATAAAACACCTTCTACACACACAATAGTTCTACGCACCCTCTTACAAAAACAAGAGCTGATAGTGGGTAAATTATCAGAGTACACTCCTCAATGAGTGAAATAAGAACAATACAGCACAACCTATATCTCTCTAAAAATGAATAAGGATTAAGGTACAAAATTTAGAGAAGAGAGAATGAGGGCTTTGAGAAAATGATGCAAAACTTAGCAATTGATGTGTAAGCTCTTGTTGTGATTTTTACAAAACTCAAGTGAGTTATTTATAGGTAAATGAATCTTTATATTCAAATTTGAAAAGATTCACATGTCAAATAAAAGTACCATTCACTTTTCAAAAGATTTAAATAAAAACATTTTCTTTTTTATATTTGTCAAAGACAACTCCATTCATTTTTCAAAAAAATCAAACCTAATCTTTTTCTTTTCATACATGACAAAATGAGCATGATTTATTTTTCAAATCAAATCATCTTCTTTTTGTATATGTCAAAAAAATACACAATCACCTTTCAAGATTTTCAAACAAATCATCTATTTTTTGCATTTGTCAAAAAAACACACAACCACCCTTCAAGATTTTCAAACAAAATCATCTATCTTTTGTATTTGTCAAAAAAATACACAATTACCCTTCAAGATTTTCAAACAACACATGCACATGTTAAAAATGACAATTAATTATCTTACAAATTCAAATCTTTATGCATATGTGGAAAAATAATAATAATTTTTGAAATTAAATATTTTAATAAAGTTATGCAAATGAAATACAATTTGATGCTTTTTGAGAAAATATTAATTTTGAACTTTAATCTAATTTCAAATTTTAAAAAATGTACAAAATTACTCTATGAGCTTCATTTGTAAACTTGTTCTTCTTTTTACTCATACTTGATTTACTTGATTTATTGACGTGCTTAACTCTCTTCATGCGTAGACAACTTGAGATTGAGTTTTGAATTTATTTGTTATCATCAAAATCTATACGTAGATACGAGATTTGAAATCTTGGGTTCTACAAGAACAATTCCAATAACATCATCATAAAACACACATATGTATCATAAGCATTGTATTGGATGACATGGCATGAGGCACATGAGGCAATACACAATATACAACAATCATAACGCAATTCCACAAATATAGTTTCACAAAAACTAACTCCATGTGTATTCCCATCTTTCATTACCGGCCTCAGGCCCAAACCAACCAAACTACAGCTCAGATTCCAACACTCCATTGGGCTTAAGGCCAGTCTAACCAACTAGGTTGCAGAAGGTGTTAGTGCATAAATAACTATTCTAAACTCTAGATCACCAAATACGCGTTGATTCACAGTGTCCTACGATTGGACGAGTGCGTGCACTACTGCCGCAACTCGAACGAACATGAATTCCTTAGTAAAGTATTAAAAATGCAAATAATATTTAAATTAATGACGCGAGCAGGTTAGCTTACCGATGTGACGCCAAATGTGGTGGAATAATGACACGACAATAGTGTAATGAAACAATTAACTATTTATACTCGATTAAATAGTCTATTAACAACTATTTAAAGTCGTTGCTTCATTTTTCCTGACGATAACAATTGCTGGTAAGTAAACAACAGAACCAATAATTTATTTTGGCGAAAACATAATCGCTGCAACAAGAAGTCTTGGAGCGATTTTTAGTCACCGCAATTTACCATGATGGACTTGTTAAAATCTAATCCCGACGATGTTTGGTTTTATTGCGGCGATTTTCTGTTGTCGCAAAAAAATAAGTGGTGATAAAATTGACATTTGTGGGAATCAATCACGATGATTAAAGAAGCATTTTGTAGCGAAAATAGTTGCTGGAATTTCCTACACATTTGCAGTAATTAACTCTATTCGCTACAATTACTTATAATAAGTACTTTAATACCGCCCGACGTGAGACGCTTCAACACTCACTAGAAACTGGTTTTTTCGACAAAATCAAGGGTCAGAAAAGCCAAATATTCTTATAGTGAAAGGTCTATTAATAAAGATTATATTTTGATAAAAATAATTACTTAATATTTTTAAATTATAAAATAATTAATGAGATGATATATAATATTAAAAAACTAATGAGTAGCATTGATCATATATATTTGATAGTCATGCAACATCAAAATATTATTTACTTTCATTTAAATTTTAAAGAGTACTCACGTTCTGTTAACGTAATTATTATGTAGTTAATTGTCTCAGTTTCAGTCTTTCACTATCAAATTATATATCTTATCCTTATAATCATACTCCAACATGACTGGCCACAACCTCCAGCCCTCGATCGACCTAACTCCGCGAACAATCCACAAAATTACAAATTATTTCTTCTTCTATCGTTAAAGTATCAAATTTGATTAGGTGGAGGCTGAAGAAAGCTAACCACGGGCTGGACCATTCCCTTAAAAAATATATAGCAAAAACTATATATACATGCCAACACAGCAGTAATCGATAATATTAATATCGATTGAAAAGAAAGCAAAAGAACAAAAAAAAAAAAAAGCAAAAGAACAAATTAAGTTCATTATAATTTGTACTTGTTTGAGAACAAATATTAACAAAAACGTCTATTAAGCAATTTTGGTACAGATACGTGATAGTACCATATCATATATTTCCTAATAAATATGTGGTATAAACTGAGTATTCTCTGGTCAAGAGAGAAATGTTCTTTTTTATCCTAAAAGTTATCATGTTTTGTCATACTGCTAATTGTAGTATATTTGAAGTACTGGTCATCCCTCTAATTTATAATGGTAGACATATAAATCAAATTAATAAATATTGGTGTTACATTAAGAAGTGCAAGTGAAAATAAGAAAAATCTAAGATGGAGGCCCCGTTTCGATATAGAAGTACTTTATCTCATTTCATCTCAGCTCATCTCATCTCATTATTATAATTTTTTTAAATTTTCATATAAAATATGATAATCAATTCAACTTTTTTAAATATAAAAAATAATCATATTTAAAAAAATATTATTCTAATAATAGTTTATTCAACTTTTAGCTTTCATCTCAATGTATCTCACCTCAACTCATTATCCAAAGTGCACCGAAGAGTAGCATATAAATACTATTCTTTGGACTATATAATTTTATGAAAATATTTAAAAATTAGCTAAATGTAATATCAAAAATTATATTTACAATTCTCTTAATTACCATCCGCTCTCATCATTCCTTTTTGTGGGATTGAAATGATTAAATGAGAAAGAAGTAATGGATAGTAATTTATTTTCTAATTATTTACAGCATATTAGAAGATGACATGATGAAGACAAAAAAAAATAGTGTTGAATAGCTAATTAATTTGGTCTTGGTGGTATGATCTTACCAGATCTAAAGTTTAAATCTTCTTTGATGCAAACAATTAATTTGGAGGAGTATCAGACTGGACGAATTTTCGATTGAATTATTAGTTAGGTATATTGACAGTAAGTAGACCAGAGTAATTGGCCGTGTTCACCGTTTGTGATAAAGAAAAATATTGCTTTGATCTATCATTTTCTGCAGTACCAAATACGTGCTTCAAACATTACAGCAATGGAGAAATTATTGGCATGTAGTTGCCAAAGAGAGAATATCTTATCCATCTTCTCGTCCCCGCCTCCACTCTTATTCTGACTTCTCCCAACAACCATTCTCTTGATCCTCCTACCACTCTCAGCCTGCATGCATGCTGATCGATCTCTCGAGGAACTTGTCCGTGGAGGAATATCTTCTTCTTCGGCTACTTGATCTTCTTGTCTCTCTCGCCAATATCTCTCCAACTGCCCCTATTCATCGATCATTCCTTATCTTCCTTTCTTCTCATATCTACCTCCCCAGTGTATCTCATGCAACATATGCTGCATTCTCCACCTTTCCTTCTTTCTCTACCTATCTTCTATCATTAATATTTAGTCAGCTATGAGTATCTATCTACCTACTCTCCTCCACTAACACTGACGTTATTGCCTCGGCCATTGATCCATTAAAAATATACAAAAACAAAAGAATAAAAAACTAAAAAAAGAAAGAAAGAAAAAATAGCTAGTTAATTGAAGTGGAAGGTGGCAAATCGATCTGTTGCATGATTTTCCAGTCGAATCCACAGTTCAACTCTGTTGACAGCTCGTTTATATTGACAAGAAAGAATATAAAAAGAGAAATAATAGACAGAAGTTGTTCGGTGTGCATGTAGCCCACAGCTTGGGAACGATCAATCGATTTGTCATTACGTGGCAATTTGTTAATTAATTATTCATTCTTGATTGCGTAGCTACGGCCTACTGCATGCATGCATGCATATATCGTGATCTCCCAGCCCCGCGCGCGCGTGGTTTATATCAGACTAATACTCCATTTGAATTTAGAGTTGACTTACTTTTATAATTTTTTATATAAAATATAAATTATATATATATATTTTTAAATTTTAATATATATTTTTTAAATTCTAATACATTTTTTTTAAATTCCAATATATTTTTTTCAAATTCTAAAATAATAATAATATTAAAAAATAAACTAAATTCATCTCAACTCATCTCATCTTCAAATCCAAGTGGGGCCTAATTCACGCTATTCTCGTTTTCATTTCTTTTAAAAAAAATATTGTAGTTGAATGATCCCGTTTGAATTTAAAAATGAGATGAGTTTACATGAGTTTAATTTATTTTTTTTATTATTATTATTTTAAAATTTTAAAAAATTGAATTAAAATTTGAAAAAAGTGTATTAGAATTTAAAAAAATTGTATCGAAATTTATATTTTATATGAAAAATTGAAAAAAATATAATGATAAAATGAAAATGAGTTGAGATAAATTGAACTCATTTTTTAATCCAAACCGGGCTTAATAAAAGTAATCTTATAAGAAAAATATTACTATGCCCATTTAATTAGACAATTTAATTTGATATCTTATGTATTTTATTTTATTTTTTTAATTTTGTTTGCTTAATGGTTAAGAAAATGTTTATAAATGTATTAATATCTTTTTATATTTTTTAAAAATAATATAATATGATAGAAAATAGAAATGAAAAAAACCAAAAAACAAAAAAGTGACTAACAGTATCAATAAAATAGTTTATTTTATAAATTGATGATGTAATTGATATATTTTGTTAGATTATAAAATAAATTTAATAAATCAGATAAAATTATGTTAATTTATAAAATCATTTTTGTGTAATTGATTTATATATATATATATATAACAGTACTCGTTCTTTTTAGGTTTCCTCTCTGTCAAGGCTTGGTTGAGACAAGAGAGAACTAGAGATTGTTGAACTCAAGGTTTCAAGTTTCGTGTAAATCTACACATGGATTTTGATGATAACAAATGAATTCAAAGAATAAAGGAGTTTCAAGCTCAAGTTGTCCACATAATACAATCAAGTACATCAAAGAACCAAGTATGAGCAAGAAGGGAAAAAGTTCACATTATAGTCATAGAACAATATTGTAAATCTCTTAAAAATTCGAAATTAAAATTAAGGCTCAAAATTAATATTTTATCATAAAGCATTAAAATACATTTTCCACATGTGCATGAATATTTTGAAAATTAAATTTGAAAATTTTATAAGATGATTGATTGTCATCTTTCACATGTGCATGACATGATTAAAGGTTTGAATTTTGAAAATATTAAGATGATTGATTATCATCTTTCACATGTGCATGACATGATTAAAGGTTTGAATTTTGAAAATATTAAAATGATTGATTGTCATCTTTCACATGTACATGTTTTATTTGAATATTTTCAAAAGTAATAGATGCTTTTCTTAACTTATGCAAAAGGTAGATATCTTTATTTGAAAATTTTGAAAAGTAAAGTGTGTTCCTTTTGTCATATGTAAAAAGTAAAAGATTAGATTTGAAATTTTTGAAAAGTAAAGTGTGCTCCTTTTGTCACATGCAAAAATTAAAAAGATTAGGTTTGAAATTTTTGAAAAGTGAATGATGATGTCTTTGACATGTGAATCCTTTTAAATTTGAATATGAAGTCTCATATGCCTATAAATAGATCATTTGAGAGCTTCACATTCACAACACCAAGAGTATACAACATTCATTCAAAGTTTTCATTCTCTCTTCGCTAAGCATTGAGCCTTAACCCTTGTTTATTTTGAGAGATATAGTTTGTGCTGTATTGTTTTTATTTCACTCATTGAGGAGTGTTTTCTGATAGCCTACCCACTATCAATTTTGAGAGGGTGTTTTACACGGATTCTTTGGAGCGGTGCTGCTCAAAGGTGTAATAGGTTTCTATCTCCACCTAAAGGAGATTGAATAATGGATTTGGGGATTCTCAAGGGATAGTTTGAGGCGATGACGTAGGCAGTGGGACTGAACCTCGTTAACATACTGAGTTTGCTTCTCTCTTACCTTTACTCTTTATATTTATCACTGTTTCATATTTTATTTATATTTTATTTTGTATACTTGATTTATAATTGTTAATTTTTTAATACAACTCAATTCACCCCCCTTTTGTGTTAGTCATCTAGGCAACAGAGATCATCAAGATCCCGAAATTATCAATAGGAAAATTATACAAAAATTTAAAAATAACTCGTATAACTGCCAATAATTTTATGTAAACCATTATTTTTTTATTTTTTGGAACTTAATAAATTCTGCTAAAATTTCATGAATTAATTTAAATTAATATTTATTGAATAGGCAAATTTGTCTTTATCCATGCGCGCGATTACTTTTGTCACATTATTAATACTATGATGAAAAATGTTAGGTGCGCAGATATTAAAATGTTAGGTGCACGTGCTAATCACTTTGAAAGAAACAAAATATTGTTATATATCTGCATGCAGAGTCATGACAACGGAGACGGAGGAGCCAGTACATGTGCACCATAGTATTAATGTCTGGCCGGGAGGGCACTCCTCCTGGTTTCTATTTTTTCCTCAATCTAATTACATTTAAAATATTTTAGTCAATTAATGTTTTTGATAATTACGAAAATTATTAACTCTTAAATAAAATGATCAAGTTTTGTCTTTATTAAATCGTGATGATCATATATGCATGTATGCCCTATTACAGTAACTATCCCAAATTAGCTATATTTGATTCAGTGTAAATTAAATAATAATTAAAAAAAAATAAGTTTTTGTAACCATTTAATTATGACCAAATGATTATTTACATTCAAAATTAATTGTAAATATACTACAAGATTTTAAACTTTTTACCACAGAGCTATATGGTAAAAAAAAATATTTGTTAAGTGGGAAATGTTTTTTTTTCTACTAAATTTGTTGGTGGCAGATAATCTATGAACAAAAATAATTTTCTACCAAAATTTTATTTCATAGCAAATACGAACTTTTTCTTATCACCTAACATTGTGGATATAACATACAAAATTCGTGACAAATAACATTTACATCCACTCCATTGAGTGCCAAAGATATATTATCTTCATTATCCATGAAGATAATAGGCCAGAAAAAACTATTACTCACGAACCATTTTGTGGCTATTTTGGTGACATATAACTTGTTTCCACTACTAATGTTATGGGTTGTGGGAAAATATCTTTTGAGATGATTTCTTTTTATGAAAATTAAAATTGTTTTCCAGCAACATATTTGCTTGCAAATAGATATTAGCTACTGAATAAATGGTAGTAAAATGTATTTGCCACGAATTACATTCATGGTAAATGGTAAGAAATTTCAGAAAAAAAATTCACAAAATTTGCAAGTTGCTCCTTAAGTAAAAAATAATCATATTTAATATAAGCTAAAATAAATATATCCCAATATTAGAGAGGAAAGTTCACACTTTTAATAATTTAAAAAGAAAATTTTAGTAAAATTTATATTTGTTTGTACAAACTTAATCCATACCCAATACATTCAAATTTTAGAAATCAATCCTAACATCATGCTTTACAAACTTACCACTACTCCATCAATTAATCCCAACATTTTAAAACAATTCATCTTTATCCAACTCCATTCTATGCTCAAACATCAACACAAGTGAAGCCAAATTACATGTAGCTCTTCTCAAATTCATCAAGTCCAAGAACCCAAGGAGCCAATAAAAGAATGAGTGTCTAATCATCTTGACCTACACACATAAATTAAAGTTCGGCACTTATCAATAAAAAAGAAACTAGCAAAACTATGAATGAAGCATCCTAACCCCTTACTAGATCCTATATATATAAAATTTCTCCAAAACTGTTAAATACTGAAATCGTTAAGATCTTATATTTAGAAAAATGCTAGCACAATTAGCATGAAGAAATGTTCAATATAGTTGAGGCTTATATTGCTATATATATAAAAAAAAATAAGTCATCTTGATTCCTTCACAAAACTTTGAAAATATAGGATCCCTAGAATTGATAAAAAAAGAAAAATACTTAACCCTTTATTTTTACACAAAAGCTAGCGCACCGTTTGTGACTGCAGATGAATATAAGTATGGTATGTACTAATGAACACTATTGTAATATCATTACTCAATGAACATCATTGCAATGAACACTATTCTAATATCATTAATCAATGAACACTATTGCAACGAACACTATCAAACCCCACTTTAAATACATTAATTTAACCCAAGTTCCTCCAACCAAAATTTAACAAATCAGTAAACCACTATCAGTTTTTTACAAGATTTTTTTTCACTTACTGCTTATATCACAATGGATTTTCACTTTGAAAACAGATTTCTGCATGTACAAACAACCCATTTAACTTATCTTCTTACTTAGCACTAAGCCAAAATTTTAAAAATCATTTTAAGCGAAAATGACATGAAAATTTGAAACTATCACCAAAAATGATATTTGACAGCTTTTTAATAACTTGTTGGAACCAAATTAAATTAAGAGCTAAGGTTTACAAGATGACTGGTTTTTGTCCCTTGTTTTTAATAGTTTTTCATACAAACAAATCACTTTAGTTGAGTAAGGATGCAAATGAAAAAATGGGGATGAAATGGATTAGTTGAAGTCCCAAAACAGAGCTTAGCAGAATTTTCTACTATACCATGTACAACTAGCAGCTTTAGTACATTCATGCTCTTAAACATCCCTCATTTAATCACAATCTCAACTCCATAAACTAAGTATATTAGAGTTGAAGAAAAATGTTAAAAAAATACATTCTTGTCTCCACTAATTTAACACATGATACAAATAAAGGATTAAAGATAGTCAAATTAAAATGAGTAACCTACAAGGGTCATTGACCTGAAATATCTACAAAAACTAACAACAGAAATTAAATAGATTGCTTTGGCTGAAATTTTAAGGCAAACAATAGTTTTAGCAAGTATTTGTTGTCTTGAAATCATTTAGAAATATAATTAAAATATGCTATAATAAATTCAATTATAGAACAAAACATTTCTTCCCTCAATGAATAAATGAAGGAGAACCACACTACTCACAGTTAATAACAGAACTATATGCTAAGCAAAATATAACAAAACCTTATGCTAAGCAAAACCATATAACAAAACCTTATGCTAAGCAAAACCATATAACAAAACTTGGATAATAGCAAAAAAACACAAGTCAAAGATTGGAGCCCACTTAATATTATTTTGCAAGCATTACTTACCTTAACCATTGCAATATGCTCAATCCCATCTAAGATGGATCCATAGCATCCAAATCTATGGCCACCACAATGTTGGTGTCCTAGCTGTAGTAGAGCGATCGACCAATTTATCTTTTTTTCTTCTATACTTGACAAAAATTGTCCACAATAGAATGGAGCCTCTTTTATGTTATAACGAAAGAGCACCAAGACTACAAATACTTTACGTAGCAAACCCCTAATTATAGAAGTTGATTTAAGACTCGAATCAATTATTCAATGAACCAATCAAACCACCTAAATTAGATCAACTAAACTGTAAAAACCTAATAATATCAACACATGAGAGAATAAAATAATATACACATCAATTATAGTATATCAACTATACATATCAAATAACATAATATACACATCAATGATAGTAATATAAATGGTAACCCATTTGTAATCAAGGTTTTACATAACTCAAGATAAACTAGCCCCCAAGATAAATAATCAAGGTTTTTACATTATTCTTCAAATCATCCAATCAAAACAATTAAGCTTAGAAAAAAAAAAATTGGTCAATATGATATATAAGGCCTTTGATATTACAAGTTGGTTAACAATGTCAAACTTGAGAGTTGGTACCCCATTGATCTAGAAAGTTCAAGACCAAATAATTTACTGTATAAATTATAAGAAGATTTATAAAAGATCAACACTCATATTGATGCCTAAGGAACAAAATGTATCAAGGGATGCACGGGACTTGTAGAATCACATTTCAGTTATTAGTAGAAATTTCATTAATTACAATACACGTGAGAAATATAATACAATATAAGAATTCCAATTAAGGAGAATATTCCCATGTTGCTTGAGCTAATCAGTTAAAACTTGACACTTTCAAATGAATAAAATGGAGGGAGTGAGAAAGAGTAGTCAATGAACAACATTGAGCAATAATGTATGTTTACAGGCCACAAAGTGAAGCAAACTCCATAATTCAGAAGAATTTATCCAATCACAAGAAACAGAAATGTAAGGAGCATTTTGAACATCTCTTAATCGCAAGCAAATCACCAAGACATTTTCATTCTAAACTATTTGGTTGTTACAATCAAAATTTAGATTATGACATTTTTTTATAAGAAGATTTATAGAGGAAAACCACCTTATAGGATAATGATAGTAACATGTGAAAACATTGGAGAATTTGGTCACACACTGGTTTTTTATGATAGTGATCCAACAAACTCGACAAGAAAACTTAAAGTGAAAATTATCTTTAGGGAAAATTTTCTATAATTGGCGGCTATTTCAATGCTCTTTCAATATTTACTCAATAAACCTGCATAAAAAACAGATTAGAATCATAATAAAAGAATTTCAAAGACATTGCCACTTTAAACATGTACTTTGACTGAAAGTTTTTTAGGTGAAAAATTCACAATAAGGCAACTAAGTTAGAAGGGAATTACAGTTAAACAGGCCCTCAAACGACAATGCAAATGAAATTAGAGAAAATCCCCATATGGGAAAGCTTGAATCACCAACAATTCCTCAAAGCCCAAATAGAAAAACAAAAAAGGATAAAGAAAATAAATCAACCAATCCAAGCGACTATCTTCAACACTAGTTGAGGCAGATCCGAAAACCCAAAAGCAAAAAAGACCAAATGAAAAACAAGAATTCAGACTATTGACTTTAATAATCGTCTTGGGCAAGGCACTAAACGTGAAGGCCAAACTCGAGAGAGGGGTAGTGTTAGCAAGAACATATATCAGCGCAATGCACCCAAGAATTCCTAGCTTCAGATGGGAGATCTAAAAAAAATTAGGGTTTTGAGTTAGCAAGAACATATCTTAGGGTAATGCATCCAAGAAAAAATCCAAATATGTACAACCAATAACAGATCTCGAAATACATACCCTACAATTACAAAAAAATCTTATATGAAAGCATACGATGATGCCTTGAGTGGGGGTAGCGACGACGACGTGGAGAAACTGAGAAGGTAGGAGGCTCGTCTCGGGGGAGGAGGAGAGGGAGAGAGAGGTGTCGTGGGGAGGTTGGGTTCGGCAAGGGATAGTCGCCGGTGAAGTTGGGGTGGCGCGGTGCCCAGTGATGGCTGATGTGACACCCCCTAATTCCCCTTAAAAGAATACAGAAATCGAGGCGTCGAAATGATGACAACATGGGTCACGCACCCCCAACGTCAAGTGCTAAGTGTGTGAATACGTGACAAGCACAAGTAAAAGCAGCGAATAATTGAAGTCAATATTTAAGTACCAAAATTTTAAGAAATATTTTTTAAAACAGTTTAACACAAATTCTTTAACAGGAGATTTAATACAGTCATCCGAAAGACATCATAATAATACACATTTATAAAAAGGGAAAAATATTTTTTCCAAGATAATAAATTATAACACAACACTTCAACAACGGAGCCGCCTCCTCAAGTTTAGCCTCCTCGAAAGCTGTAGAAAAAAAAAACTATGACGCCAATAATGGCATCACAGGTAAGTACAACCCAAACAAACCACAAGATATAAAATATATTTATGCAACAACAAAAATGCATTATCTTATCATGATACTATATGCAAGAAATTCAAAATCATCATTCTCAAAATAAATAAATTAACCACGCATGCCAAAATCTCATTTGGCCCAACATAAAATCCATTTAAAAACAACTATAGTTTTTCCAGAAAATGGTACTCAAATCAGTTTATCAAAACTCGTCATTTTTCAAGAAAATGACTCACAAATCTAAATAACATAGAAGGTGGGAATCGCAGGCGGGACTCTATTACCATCTCTGTTTACCCCCATATTCATACCAGTTATACGGGCGTTACGTATCGCCGTCCCCGTAATGACACAAACACTCCAATCATATTGGGCGTTACGTATTGTCGTCCCCGATATGACAAACATCCCAATCATAATGGGCGTTACGTATCGCCATCTCCATTATGACATACACACTCAATCACATTCATATTAGTCATACGGGCGTTATGTATCGCCGTCGCTGATGACATAGACACACAAATCATAGCGAGCGTTACGTATCACCGTCTCCGATATAACTCGTTCAAAACCGTTCAAATCTACAAATCCAATAATACTGTAAGCGGGAATCTCAGGCGGGACTACACTACCATCCCTACTTACCATCATCCCTACAGTACCTCTTTTAAAACCATCAATCAAATCATCTCAACATACCAAAAATCAAACCTCACATAAAAACTTCAAATATTAAATATACACATGAACAAGTGTGCTATTACACAATGCATACCATGATGAACAATTATCCAACATTTAATAAATCCAATCATCAACCAAACACAGAGTTGTTAATGCAAAAATATATTTAAATCTCAAAATTTATTTGGAAAATACTTACAGTGCTAAAATATGATTTTCGAAAGACTACGAAGGTGAAAGTAACAGTGGCAAAACAACGTAACAATGCAAAATGGACAACGGTTGTGGGTCTCAAAAATCCAACTTTTGAGCGGGAACAAATTAAGACTTGAGACGGCTAAGGAATGACTCAGAGGTGTTGGTGAAGTGATTGGTGGTGGTGGTTGGCCGTGGGTGGTGGCGTTGGCAGAAGTAGAATGCCGAATAGTATAAAATAGAGGTGTAGCTCAAGGGACCTCAAGGGTGGCGGATCGAGGCTGAGGAAGGGTGGGTTAGGTAGCTGGGAGGCTAGTGGTGGAGTGACGGCGGCGCTGGCGCACTTAAAGGCTGTGGCTTGGAGGTGGGGGCGGGGCAAACGGCGGCATGGGTTGGGCTGAAATTGAAGGGGGTGGTCGCCGGCCCGTGGGGAAGAGAATGGGAGGGGCGATGACGACCACGGTAGCGCGAGGCGACGTTGGGTGGAGAAAGGAAGAACGGGCGAGAGAAGAAAGGGGGAGAGGGGGTCGTGCGGAGCTAGGGAAGAAAACGGGGGAGGAAAAGAAAGAAAAAGAAAAAAGAAGAAGAAAAAAGAAACAGGAAAAAGAAAAAAGAAAGGAAAACAAAAGGAATCAAATTCTCAAAATCTGGGTCACAGAATTGATCCAACGAAAAGAATTTTGAAACGATAACTTGAATAAATTAATTTAAATGCAATAACTATTTAAAATAAAATAATAAATAAAATTTCATGAAACCATAATTTAAAAGTCTAACAATAAACTAATTTAAATTAAAGAGCAATTTAAATACAAAATATTAATTATTATAAAGAATGCACATCAAATTAAATTTCACAATTTAAAATAAAACATAAACAAAACAATGAAAAACACTTTTAAATTTAAAACAACAGAATCATTAATTATAATAATTTAAATACTTATTGAATAAAAATACACGTAAATACGGGATATCACAGCTGGTAGATAGGTGTGGCCGAAGGAAAAGAGAGAAAGACGAGAGAGAATATCGAGAGTTTGGGTGAAGTCTGATTTTGAATTGGGGGATGGCTTATTTTAGTTGCAGCAAAACGGCATAGCTTTGGGCGTAGGAAAGCTATTTAAAAATAAGAAGAGCCTTTTTGCGGTGAAAACTATTCGTTTCTATGAGTGAAATATGTTGCGGAATAAAATAGAAAGCCATGAAAGATAGGTTATGTTAATAAAACTATCTGCGGGGAAAAAATGTTGCTGCAAAAAGAAGTTGAACTCGTGGAAAAACTTTTCCAAGAATATCATAATATCTACTCCTCTTTACATTCCACCAAATTAATCTTGTGGAAATAACTTGTTTTCTCGCAACAAATACATTTTTTCCCACTAAATTCTACCCACCACTAATATATCATGGCAATAACTGGTATTTTATATCCACAAATAAATGTGATGTTAATAGGCCACTTTTTCTCATGAGCGTATGTCATGGAAAAGAAATTATTGATAAAAAGGTCAAAATCTTGTAGTGATAGTCATTTGATCGTAATTAAATAGTTACAAATAAATAATTTTTTTATAGTTAATTAATGATATGCTAAAGAGAGGATGATGACATTGGAAATGACTTAAAGAAGTATAAATTTTAAAACCCAAGGATCAATCGGCCTTTCAACTAGCAAATGTTCACGTACGTGGATGATTAGTTGCATTGGTATTGATCAACATGAAAAATTAAACACTAGTAATTAATTTAAACCCAGATATTATAAAATAATTGATCATGACCCAAAATTTTTTGCATTATCGCTCAAGTCATCTTCAAACTTTGCCAGCTTGTTCTTTCGTTCTATATATAGTTTCTCTTAATTTCCACACTGACTTAATTCCCTTCAACATTTTTAGTTATTATTTTTTTTTTTCTATTATCCAACTTCATAAGAGACATATTACATATTAAATCACAAAAACATAATTGAGTTTTAGTGACCATTTAAAATTTGTGTCAGTCTTGAAATTAGCACCAAAACTTATTTTTTGTGACGATCAAAAAATTGGACGAGAAAAGGTTATGCATGCGTTCCAACTATAATAATATTTTGTTCAAACGTAATTTAGACGATGTTGTTTTGGAATGGGTAGATGCGAATGTATAAAATATTATGTTTAAACGGTTCATGTACGTTTGAATATTAAACCGACTTACGGGTGAACGTGTAAGATATTCGTTCGAGTGTTCAAACGTGAGTCATTAACGTTCGAACAATAGTCATTAATATTGAAATGTGAACTATCATGTGATTATTTTCTTATTTTTTGTAATGATTTTGTCCGTCACGATAAATGAAATATGCTATCTTATGTACTATGATTGATAGCTATCATAGGTTATTTGCACCTAGCTTATGGTATCCTTATGTTGATAAACATATATATATATAGGAGTGAACAAAAAGCCCGCAGACCTGACCCGACCGCTGACCCGACCTATTACCGACACGCAATGAGCGACCGATAAGCTGAAAATGGAAGTGACCCATTTCGATACCTGTTACCAATCCATACTTTTCGAGTCGGGTAATACCTGATAAGCCGATTTCAATATTTAGACCTAATCGATTCTCTCATTTGCGCCCTTCTCTCTCAATCGATTCTATCATTTCTGCACCTCTCTCTTAGTCCTTGAAGGCCTAGATGCGTCCGCGAGAGAAGAATTCGTTCCACTTCGTTGTTGTACCAAGTTCAGGCTTATTATTGCTTTGTCTGCAATGCCACTGGAGTATATTTCACTCATGTAAATATTGCTTTGTCTGCAGGTTTAGGCTTATTATAATTTTCAGCCATTGACGACGTATCTCTCCGTGAACTACTTGGATTGGTTCCTTTATTCTGCAGGTTCAAGGTTTTCATCTCGATCCCTTTTCGTTTATTTCCCCTACATTTATTTCCTTCAGTTTCTACCATTAATGCATGCTGCATCATTAATGCCAACAATATAGGGAGTAGAACTACAAACTACAAAGTAGTACTACCAAAGTTTTTGGAGAAGATTCACATTTATCTACTTGTCAATGAATAATACAAATCCCAGAAGGAAAATTGTAAACAATTCATAAATGGTAAAGGCATTTCCTTTTACATTTTTTCTATAATTTGATTCAAATAGGTTTCCTTGGCTAATTAAGTAATTTCTGTTATATGCAGCTGTAGGATGATTCCATCTAATACAATGGATGCATTGTTAATTGGAGGGAGAAGAGAAATGTCTCTGTTTTTTGGCTATAATACCATAATCACGATTTTTTTTCCTCTTTGATTCACAGTCTGTATAATGCATAAAACAACCTCCTAAGATGTTCGAATTTCATGACTGGCTATCTATAAGGATAGGGTTCCTTGTCATTTAGTAATAGAGATGAAAAACAGGTTGTAGGTCAATTATTGTTTATATTTTGGGACACGTTCATTTAGAAAAAAGAAAAGAAAAGAAAGACAGAATCTGAATCCCATAAGCATTTATGTAGGGAGTAGAACTACAAACTACAAAGTAGTACTGCCAAAGTTTGTGTCATTGCACTTTGACAACTCCAAACTTTCCCTTCCTTCCACCCCACATTGCATGGAAACCTTTATGAGTGAGGGCATTTCTGTACATTACCTCCAGCAACAAAAGCAACTTGCATAGGAAAGACTCTTCATCAATCTTTAGCCTGATTATCAGGATTGTTGCAATCATATCCAAGTTATATTTCTTCAATCTTTATAAGCATTTGTTCATCACATTTTGCAGGGTCAGTTTTAGACAATTCCTGTTTAGGAAAGCAGCAATTGGGGTCCATGCATGAGCAAAAGTTAAATTTGTAAAATAATTATTTGTAAAATAATTTAACTCTTTGCCAAAAAAAAAAAAGAAGTTGCAGATAATTTTGTGACCTTTCTCTAATGTTAGTTTTTTTTTTAATTAAACTTTGATGTTAGTTTTTGCAGTTGATTCCTATGGAACCTAGTGCTTCTATGTGTTCACCTGGGTCTGAATTTAGTATTCATTCATTTGGATAGCACTCTACTTATGGCTTCGGATAGTTCTTTCCAAGCAACTAGTCCTCAAGTTCGCCCTCTTATCCTAAGAAGAAGGTGCAGATCAGATGTATGACGATACTTTACGATGAATGATGAGGATCCCAATGAGCCTACAGCCACATGCGATTATTGTGGTAAGATTTTATTATGTCATCATAAAAAACAAGGTACTTCATTCTTGAGATACCATATTGAAAAATGCAAAACCTTGCATGCTTTTATTAGGGATAGAAGGGATAACTCTGAATTAAAAGAGACGGGCGCTAGGAGGACGGGGGGTGAATGGTACAACTAGCAGTCCTAGTGTTGGACTTGCTAAGTACAATAAATAAAAAATACGGTTGGCAATAACAAAAATGATAATTAAGGATGAGCTACCATTTAATTTTGCAGAAAAAGAAGGCTTCCAAGACTTTATAGCCATAGTTGAAACTAGATTTCCAATCCCCTCTCGCATTACTATTATGCGAGATTGTATGAAAATTTATATGTTAGAAAAAGAGAAGTTGAAGACCATGTTTATAAAATCAGATTATAAAATCTGCATTACAATCGATATGTGGACATCAGTTCAAAATCTTAACTATATGTGCATAATAGCCCATTTTGTTGATGAGGATTGGACATTGCATAACAGAATAATTCATTTTAAGAAAGCCCCTAATCACAAAGAGATCACAATAGGAAGAGAGATTGAGTTATCCATACTTGAATGGAACATAAATAAGATTTTTTATAATTACATTTGATAATGCATTTGCTAACAATACGGCCATTGATTATTTGAGAAGAATTGCCAAGTTTAGGGATTGCATGGTATTAGATAATGAGCTTATGCATATAAGATGTTGTGCACATATTTTAAATCTCATTGTCAAAGATGGTTTGACAGAAGTTAGTACATTAGTTGTGAAAATTCGCTATGCAGTTAAATATGTCAAGTTTTCCCCTGCAAGACTTGACAAGTTCAAGTCATGTGTAGATAAACAAAATATTCTTGGTGATGGACTTCTTTGTCTTGACGTTTCATCTAGGTGGAACTCAACATATCTAATGTTGAGTGTAGCTCTAAAGTATTCAGCGTTTGAGGTGTGGCAAAATAAAGATAGTGAGTTTGTCCCGTATTTACGTGAGGTTGAATATGAAATACTAACTTCACAAGATTGGGAAATCATTAAGGTTTTTGTACGATTTTTGAAGATTTTTTATGACATGACTTTACGGGTTTCAGGCACAATTTATGCAATTTCAAATTTATTTATAAGAGAAATATTTGCAATTTATAACCATTTGAAAAAATTTTCAAGAAGTAAGAGCAATATGCTGAAATTCATGTCGAAAAAGATGATGTTGAAATATGACAAGTATTAGGGGGATTTAATTAAATTGAACAAAATATTGTACATTGCAGCTATGCTTGATCCGCGAAACAAATTGGAAGTTTTGGAATTTTGTTTTACAAATGCTATTGGTCATGAGTGATGATCTGAACTTGTTGGTGGGTTAAAGAGGATGTTAGAGCAGATGTATAGGAAATATTCAAAATCGAATGTAGATTCAAGTGGGGGCTAATCAAGTATAGACAAAGGTGAGACCCAAAGTAACACTTTTTGTGATGATGATAATGAGAATATATTAGATATATATTTTTAACATAAATCATTAATGGGTGTGGAAGAGTCCAAAACAGAATTGGATAAGTATTTTACGGAGAGTGTTGAATGGATGACACCCGACTTTAATATTCTACTAAGGTGGAAGATGAATTCAGCTAGATTTCCGATATTTGCCAAAATAGCTCGAGATGTGTTAGCTATTTCCGTATCTACTGTTGCTTCTGAGTTTGTATTCAGTGCTGGAGGTCGTGTCTTATATTCATCTCATAGTTCATTGGCTCCAACAACGATTGAAGCTCTTATCTGCACACAAAACTAGTTGAAGGCTCCCTCTATTAATTATGATTCCCAAGATATAATGGAAGATGTAGAAAGCTACAAGTTAGAAACTGGTAAGATTTATATTTGAATAATATTTTATTTTAGACATTTCAATTAATTATATGTTTAACATAATTTTTTTGTTCATGTAGAGATAACTTTGCAGAATATTTTGATTGAGATTGATTAACCAAAAAGAAGCATGGAATTGTATAGGTAAATGCTATTTTTCATTTTTCTGTATCTTTGCAACTGATAGCATATAATTTTGGTGCATATTTTTTCATTTTATAATTATATTTACATCATTTATAAGGACCAAAAAAATAATTGCTATTTTTCATTTTTCTGTATCTTTGCAGCTGATGAAAAACATCTGATTAGCCAACATTAATTTTGTTGCTGAGAGTGAGAGATGGGAAAGAGATGAGTCAACATTTTTCTATTGATAGCGGACGAGTAGACAAGACTTGATTTTGGAGACTAAAAGAAAAACCTTTCTTGCTATCTTTGGAAAGACAAACTGTGCAACTTGGCTATTTCAATTTATTAGATGCGTTCCATGTCTAAAATTAGGATTTTGGTAATTGAGTTTTTGCCGTATTTCCAAAAAGGAAAGAGATGAACCTAATCTCAGTGCAGATTAGAGAATGTGATTATCTTTTTGTTAGTTCAATGGTTTCTTCTTCTTAATCCTTTCATGGAGAATTTGAATCTCTCTTATTAGAAAAAAAAAGTCAAACCTGTGCCATATTTTCAGGTCCTTTCCTTTGTAAATCTTTGAACACTTGTAAATCCATTTTATTTTTTGGTTCCAAAGCGAGGAACTTTTGAGGAAGAAGAGGTAATAATTTGGCGTTTGTTTGATGGGCAATAGTTTGACTTATTTATGAACATTGGAAGCGGAGAATAAAGGCCATAGATAGCATATTTGTCTATTGCACAACGATAGACGTTAGAACTTAGAATGTTGAAAGGTTTGGGGAAGATCAATTCATCAGAAAAGAATAAAATTGGTTTATATATAATGGATTTATGCATGTGCTTATTTACCAATCTTTTTAAATAAATATGGGTAGTGATATTTTACATCCTTTTAGTTTATTATTATTTTATTATCCAATTTCTATCTTTTTTTTTTTTTATAAATCTTGATTAAAAATCTCACAATATGACTTGTGAGAGGGCGATCTTTTTTTTTTTTTTTTTTTTTTTTTTAATAAAAACCCCAAGTTATTTTTCTTACCTTATGGATAAAATTTTTATTTTTTTTTAAAAACAACGAAATACTGATTACCCGATTACCCAATAAGGGTATCGAGTTCGGGTAATCGGCCAATCGGTCAAACGGGGCAAACGGAAGATGATGCACTCGGGCCGGGTCGGAAGCATGGCAATCGGGTCGGAAGTTCACCCCTATATATATATATATTGAGATGTTGATAAATAAATATATATTCATAGTACTAATTATAAGTATTTGATTTGTTTGTTGAGAGATGTTTATCTTTTTACTATCAAAACATTATAAAACGTCCTACATGATTATTTTAAAACATTGAGTTTTTAGTGAAAATTCGTCTATAGCTTTTAGGGGACCTCGGGTTTGCCCAAACTACAATGAGAAAAATATTCTTATCAAACTATACACGGACCATATTGGATATATATAACCTATTTTGTAAATACAAAATGGGTTATATCTATTAGCGAATATTATTGGATACTCTGGTAAAATAAATGGCGTGGTAGTACTCTAACTGATCACGTTTTGTCGTACAATTAAAACTGCTTACATAAATATCAATATTAAATAACTTGGCATTTTATCTATGATAAGAATACCGCGTGTCCCACTTTCTAAGATTATATATCAAGTAATTCTTCATCTCGATTGAAGATCATTTGTAACGTTATTTATTATTTAATTTTTTTTTTGCGCGGAAATCACACAAATTCTCATGATCGATATTGATCAGTGCTTTCTTATGCACATGCGTCCCCAATGTAAACAAGGCCATGTATATATCAACCATTTTGCATCGGAGAAACAAGTGAAAAACGATGCCCTGCATGCATGGCCTACTTAAATTGTGTTTGGACATTGAGATGATCCACTACAAAGAAATTAGGTTTTCCCGATGATTATGTGCTTGCTGGAAAGTTTTTGTCGTGAAATCAAGATAGTTTCGGCGATTTCAATTTTGCCGTATACTTTTCCCATAAATTTGTCGTTGGTACCTTTTGCAGTGACTTTGTTGAATATTGCAGCGATCACAATCACCGTAAAGTTCGTTGCCTTATTATGGCGATTGTGTATTAAATTTCAAAGCTCATGCCTCCCTCTATTGGGGTGAATTTCTTGTACCACAATTAGGTTTGTAAAAAGATCGAACCAAATCGACGGACCGGTTGTTCCGGATCGGGACCAGACCGGACCAGTTGGAGTCCAGTCCGATCCGGTCTAAAAAATTAATGGACCAGAAAATTCCGGTCCGGTCCCGATCCAGGGAGTTCATCCTCCTGGACCGGACCGAATTCCTAGAGTTTTTTTTTTTAATTTTTATTTTTAAATATATGTATGTATAAATAATAATATATAAATTTTAATAGTAATATTAATATATATTAACATATTAATATACAATATATACTCTTATAATATTAACATATTATGATTTATAGTAGACTAGTAGTTGACTAGTTATAGTATAAAAATATAAATTATAGTTTATCTAGATAAAGTATTAGTAATAACTTATAAGTAATAAGTATATTTTTATTATTTAATATATTATTACTAATTTATCACTATTTACTAACATATAAATATATAATATACTAATGTAAATTGTAATAATGTTATTATTAATTAGTTATAATTTATTAACATATACTAATGTAATAGTGTTATTAGACTATTAGACTATTAGTTATAATTTACTAACATACTTAATATATAATATATACTAACATATTAATATACAATATATACTTTTATAATATTAACATATTATAATTTATAGTAGTTAAATTTGAACCAAAAAAATATTTGATCATTATAGAATTTTAGATTAAATTTAGCCCATTAAATCATATGGGGCACCTATGGACCGGACCGGACCGGACCGCTCCTAGACAGAATTGGACTAGACCGGTATGGACCGAACTCCTGTTCGGTCCAGTCCTGGGTGAGAGAATTCTTGGACCGAATGGAATCGGTTCACAAATTTCCCAGACCAGACCGGACCGAACCAGACCATTTACACTCCTAACCACAATATTAACCAAGCTCTGTAATAGTGATGGTTTTTTCGCCGCAATAGGTATTTCAATGAGCGTGCGATTAGGTTCCTGATTTTTCCTTCCACCCTTCGCATTTTCCCCCCAACCTACTTCCATCACTTCAGAGAACCCAAAAAACCCATCCTATCGTGCACACCCACCTTCTGGCCCACGAGCTCCATCGAGAACTACCACCACCTCCTTGCCGACTCCTCATTTTCTTTCCGCACTCGGAAGTTGGGAGATTTCTCGAATAACAAAGGTAGGGCTGATAGTGTTACTCTCTATTTTTCCCCTTTGAGGACGGTATATAAATCTCAACCTTTGAACCATTCCTAATCCTCTATTTTGCAGTGTGGTCAACTGATTTTTCATACCTAGGACTAGTTTTGTCGCCTCCTCCATCACCTCTTCTCCACTCCGGTGTTGCCGATTAAGTGTGGTAAGAGTTTTTTCTTGGCTTTGATCTTGCTATTCACTTAGAGCTTTTGATTTAAGTAGGGTATAAACATGCTCTGAATTCTAATAACTTAAAGCTTTTGATTAGTATTTTGGAGAATATTTTCTGTTTGTAGAACGTGATTTTGGACCTGTATAATCATAAAGAAGTTTTTTGGGAATTTTTTAGAATTAAAATGTTTTTCGTGATGATTTTGGGAAATAAAATTACAAAAAAAAGAGTGAATAGCTGGAATTAAATTTTAACATTCCACCAGTGTGATGTAGGTGCTAGGAATATTTATGCTGGAAGCTATCTAGTTGTGACCCATTTTTTTCTCATGCCAAAAAATATGATGTTGCTTTTAAAATGCAATTGATCTGCCATGTTTAGGATATCCTTTTATAGAACTGAATGTTGCACCAACTCATGTCGAAGGTTAAAAACAATAATTGGGGGAGTGAAAACACATAGCAAAACTCTTTTGCCGATGTTTCTTTGTACTTTGATGAATTCAATTTTCTCTCTTCCTTTATTAGTGAGAAATGAAATGTGTGCCCTCGTATATCTCAGTTGGGAACACTATTTTTAACATTCCATATAAGTCAGCATTTTCTTTTTCAAATTTATTTTTGGAGAAAGGAAATTCGGAGATCTTGTTTCTGGCTAATTAACACACATGGGAGTAAAATTTACTTTTATTTAATCGTTGACCAAATACAATGGAGAGGATTATTTAAGTTAAAGAAATTTGGTTGGACATGCGTGGCTCAAACACTTATCGAATCTGATGAGGGTGTCAATGTGTAGATACTACATGTTTGTCAAGTAAAGTACACATGGATAATGTTGCATCAAATTTGCTTTGCCTGACAGTGTTCTATTTTTTTTTTTTTCCTGCTTGCTACTCTTTGAAAACCATGCCAATAGGCATAATTATGCTCTTCGGCAGTCTTATTAAGTTCACCTTTGTATTTGCTATTTATTGGAAGTTTTATAACTAGTAAGTATGACTCAAAACAGTGCAGCTTGTTTGTGCATCGGAAGGGGATGCATCTCTATCAGATCTTAATGAAGGAACCAGACCTGGACATAACACTCTATGCAGTTCTCATGGAAGCTCAGACTATGACCCGAAACCAATACAATGAGGACATGAGAAAAATTTCAGCTTTTGACATGCATTGGGAAGTCATTATTGGATGCATCCATTTATTTTGGTACCTAAAACACTAATGTATATGATTATAAGAAACATTAGTCGTTCCCCAATGTAGTACCTAATTGCCTCTACTTATGCACCCAAACCAATGTACTAGTAGATTTAGGAATTATGTAGATGACTTAAAGTATTGGATGTTTGTTTGTATGAAAATAAATTAAGTTAATACATTGGATGATTGATATTTTTGGTTTAACATAACAAATATTTTTAGTGTTTGTGAATGTTGGAATTTCTTTTGGGTATATAAGTATAGCTATAGGAAATTACGAAAAAAAAAGTAATTATTTTGGTAACGGCCATATTTCCCACATTTCAAACATTTGCGGCGAATATTCGCGTGGCAAAAACTGCACTTTATTTCATGAAATTCTCCGTCGATTTGATATTGGCCTCTCGTATAACTCATCTGTGGCGAAGCTATACGCCGGAAAAGATGTTCCATGATTCTTGTGGCGAATATATCACGCTGCAAATGCTGAAATTCATAAATTTCTCCGGCGTATTGATATTCGCCATAAATATAACTATGATGCGATAAAACTTACCGCTGCAAAAGGTTTTACATTTCTTTTTAGGACGATTTTCCTAAAGTTAGCAGCGAATTAGACCGCCGCTAGAAGATAATCCCAGTGAATCACTATAACAAATTTTAGTTTTAGGGACGAAATTTGTTAGGGACCAAATAAATTTTGTCCCTAAAAGTGGTTTTTAGAAATAAATTTTAAATTACATTCCAAAAATTGGACGAGTTACAAAATCTGTTCAGAAGGACAAAAATCCGTCCGAATAAGACATTTGGTGATGAAAAAATACGTTCAAACAGATAATTATTTGTCTGAATGGAATATATTTAGAGGGAAACGTGGCGGCAAAATTGCAAGTTCATCCGGACAGAAAATATATTATTCGAACAAAAAACAGGTTGGAAATTGTTCATTTTTATCCATCACCATTCATTTGTGTATATATATTTTTGTTTTCTATTGGTTTCATTTTATCATTTTCAAAATATAAAAAATGTATTTATATTACACATTATGATTTATGGAACATTTAAAATATTTATAAATGTACAAATTAATTTTATGTTATTACTTTTAAAATATTATTTATTTTATTATTACGAGCAGTAAGTAAAATGAGAAAAATAAAAAAGAAACATTGTTATGAACACCAAAAATAAAATAAAATACTAATTACATCCCAATATATATATATATAATATTATTCGATACAACATATAAAATAAAATACTAAATAAAAATACTCATACTGCTTCGGTATCAAATCTATGTTTCTACATCATCTATCATCCTCATGATGCGATCCTCAGTCTCTGCTATCACGTAGGTCGCCACTCTCTCCACCATTGCCTCCAACTGCTCCAGTGTAAATTCTGCAGGCTGGCTTTGAGTAGACTAGGTAGTAGTACTGGTAGTAGCATCAGTCGATCCTAGAGTTTCTATATAAGGGTGTCCCTTACTCTTGCTGATAGATATCGTGTTGAGAGCCTCTATTTGAAGTTCTCTTTTCTCACCAATCCGTTTTGTAACTCCAGCTTGGAGTAAGAGGTCAGATATCAATAGTTCAAATAGTAGACTGCCTCCATCCCGAAATCTGTCTTGTACTTTTTCGAGTACACGTTGTACCCAACTATCAGATTCAACAATCTGAATAATGGATTGCAGTCGACCTATTTGATAGCCTTCCCATCATCATATGCAGGAGCCTCGGGATGTCGTAGTAGCTCACATACTTGATCGTTTGTGAGACCATCATCAGGTATATACTCTTCATCGCTATCATCAGCGTCTAAGCCAGCAGCTAACTCATCGGCAGTCCATGTTGGGAAGGGCAATGAGGATTCAACCTCCGTGTCTGCCCTGACAGATCTAGACGCTGCTGCTGTGGAGGGATGAAGATATGCGTCCATCATGCGCGCGATGTCCAAATACTCTGCAATCACCTGAGGAGAGAAGGTGATGCTAACTCCCCACACCATCAGCACGTAGTGGTGAATATCTCTAGGTAGCTCTCCCAATGCACGATAGAATTCGCATACCATATCAAGATATGCGATCCCCTCCTGCATGCAGATCGGAGCCCATCCTTACTCCGTGAAGATCTAGTGGATGATGTGTCCCTCCCACTCCAGCTCTTTGATGTCATCCAAAGTGACAGGCCGCTCCACTAGAATAGACTTGCGGACTTGAGAAGTGGGAGCACTGGGAGCAGCGGGAGGGACAGGAGTGAAGGCAACTAGAGTAGTGGTCACTGGCCTAGTAGCACTAATGTCAATGGGTGGAGGTGTTATGCTATTCCTAATCATCTGATCTCTCCCACACTTTTGACCTCTGCCCGCCATTCGTATATTGTTCAACAAACAAGTGATGGAAGAAGTTAGACAGGTTTGATGGAACCCAAAATACCTAAAAATGGTTGGAAGAAGTTAAACCAGTAGGAGGGGTTAGACAGGTTTTCAAGTGAAAAATGGGTCGGATTCGATTTGAAATCCAACTCTTACAAAAATGGTTGATCATAACTAGTTTTCAACCAATAGGAGGGGTTAGAGGGACCATACTTTATATATTTCACTGTAAATGATGATTTTGGGAAGTTCTAGTGTGATTCTCGTTCGAATAGGACTAATTTTTAGAATCTATAGTTCGTTGAGAAAATGAGGCATTCGACGAGGGCTGTGTGGATATACCCCGACACTCGTTCGGATGGGCAAGTTATTGTTCAAACAAGTTCTGAGCATTTGGATTTGATAAGAGTTTGAACGGTTAGGGTATATGTTCGGACGAAGGGAGTATTTGTTCGAACAAAAATAAGAGAGTGTGAGGTTTAAGCAATTCACTATCAGTTTGGCTAGTTATAACAACATTACTATATATCATACAACACTAATAGTATTATAAAGTATTTAGTAAAAAAAAGATACTAAAATCAGTCTTTATAATATACGTGCACTATACATAACACTAAGATGATAGTATTATATATAATAAGTATATACCAAGTACTTCAACTTTATATAGATCAAATACTTTGTATATACTAGTACATATTAGTTGGAATATAAATATTATATTATTTACACGTAGTACTTAGTTTATCATAATTAGGTACATGTTACTTAGATTACTTAATATATAATTAGTAGTGTCATCACTTATTCAGTGCATATAACTTATAATATATATTATAAAATAGTATTAGTAATATAATTGAATATACATATAAAATAATAATTAAACATTACTTAGTATATTAGTATTATAATACTAGTATAACTCTATAAGATGATATAACATTAAGATAATATATTACACTACTTAGTACAAGCCTATTATAATAATGATATAATATCTTTTTTGTATTACTTAGTATATTAATATGAAGTACCTATTCAAACTGTAATTTACTATTATTCGAACGTAGTTTATCCCATAGTTTGTGTCAATAATTTAGAGACAAAATTTCGTGCAAATTACTAAGGACTGTTATACGTCCTAATGTTCTCTCATTCGTTTGAACGATAAATACTCAGAATATACTTAAAATAAAGCATTCTAACAAGAAAATAGTTCGCTCGGACTCAAAAAGTTATAATTTTTCGTGGGAAAACAAAGCGGCAATTTGAAATTTTTATATTCGGATGGATAAATTCTACGTCTGAACACAACTTCAATGATTTAAACATCCGAATCTTCAGTTCATTTTTCACGCGGGATTTAGCTATTTTTTAAAGAGGAAGACTAAGAGGAAGGCAAAGAATGATTGTATATTGTAGGAGACTTGATATTCTTAAGAGAGAATAGTTAAATTTTATTTCTCAATACTTTTTTTTATGTATTTCTCAACATTAAAAGTAGTTGCGGGTTTAAAGTTGTTGTGGAGAGTGTTGTTGAATTGAATTTAAAGTTGGAAATGTAAAAATTGAGATTAGTTTTCTAATTATTAGGGTTTAAAGATTAGAAATATTTTTTGATATTTTGTGGTGATTTTATATAGAGTTTGCATACTTCTTTTGATATTTGGGATTTTATTATATAATCCATTTCGAACATGATTTATTTATTTGGGCATTTGTTGCTTAATTGCTTTATGTTGAGGATTGATTCTCGTATTCTATCGAGGATTAATTCTGGTATTTTGTCTGCACGATTAGCAATAGAACAAAACTGTTCACGTCCGAACGAATGTTAAATTTTGTTGAGGCTTGTTTGGATGTAAAAATTTACATTCGAACAGAACTCGTGCAGACATAATACCATTGTTAATAATATTATTTGTTATTACTAATATTGTTGTTTATTGTACTATTATAGTTGAATGTTAGACTTAATTGAGTGCTATATTAAACCTTAGATCCGTTTGAGAGTTGTGGCCAATTATTCTCTTAAAGAATGATTGGGTACAACTCTTGAATTGTCTAAAGTTGACAGTTTGGACTTCTATCATCTATATGACAGATATATTCAGTCAGTACTCTTATGTTAGGTTATAAAATTCTGGTGTGCATTTTTTTACATTCTCCGGGTATGTAGTATCACGACTAGCATATTTGAAAAATTGTAGGAAAATGCTGCCGAAATTTTATTAACATTAGAGTTTTAGACAGAGTATATATACGATATAGATAATAGTCTCTTGAATAGGATAGGACCAACTACCTTATTAAAGTAGTGTTATGAGAGTACCAATTACAGTATTATTGAGGATGTTTATGAAATGATATATTTTTTTTAATAGGTAGCAGACGGGTAATGAAAATACAATGGATAAAAGTTGGACACTATTGGGAGATGGCCTTATGCGAGACTATAAGGAGTATGCACAGGTGGTGAAATTTTTCATAGAGTTTGCGAACGATAGTGCTGACAGTCGGGGTTTATAAGATGTTTGTACAAGGAGTGTACGAACATGAGTTATTTAAACTTGGTAGTAGTGGAGTCCCGTTTGTTCGTTAATGGGATAGATCCTAAATCCTCGCATTAGGTTCTACATGACGAACCATTTCCTACAAAAGTTAGATTTGAGAGTCATTACAATCAGATGGAGGAAATTGGTACCGAGATCGATATCAACGATACAAATGTGGCCATTTTGGATGATAGTGATGATAATATAAAGGATAGCACTGCGATGTTAGGTGATATTGGCGCAGGCATGTTTGGGGTTCGAGACGGAGAAGAAATATCTTCACAATCTTTTGAAAGAAATGAGAACTTTGCAAAACTGTGAGAGGATGCACAACGACAATTGTATGAGGGGTGTACCCGTCATAGTAAATTATCATTCACAATGAAATTGCTACATATCAAGTCAATATGCTGGATTTCTGCAACGGCCATTGTATGCTACTTAAGTTATTTAAAGAGATTTTATTGCAAGATAACGTAGTGCCTCGTAACTTTTATGAGGCGAAAAAATTGAAGTAGGGATTGAGATTTGATTACAATATTATCCATGCTTGTAAGAATAATTGTGTACTCTTTTAGAAGTAATATGCAGAATTTGATTCATGTTCAATATGCCACGAGTCAAGATGGACATAGATAAGCGTCATATACAGAATAAAGTATTGAGACATTTTCCGTTGATCCCTCGACTTTAACGGTTGTTTACTTCTCAAGTGACTGTGAAGGATATGATTTGGCATAATGTAGAAAGAGTTCGAAATAATCAATTTCTCTTGCATTCGGTAGATTCCTTACAATGGAAGAAGTTTCATGGGGAGTATCTATGGTTTTATGAAGAGCTTCAGAATGTACGGCTTGAGTTAACAACTGATGATTTTAATCTATTTGGTAATATAAGCACTTCTCATAGTTTGTGATTCGTGATATTAATGCTTTATAATTTGTCACATTGGAAGTGTATGAAGGATCCGTATTTCATGATGGCTTTATTGATCCCAAGGCCGAGGTCACTAGAAAACGACATAGATGTATATCTAACACCATTAATAGCAGAGTTGAAAGAGTTGTGAGAACTGGATGTGAGTACGCATGATGCAATCTTGTCGCGGGAATTCAAGATGCATGCCGCAGTTTTATGGACAATAAATGATTTTTCAGCATACATGAACTTGTCTGGATGGAGCACAAAAAGTAAATTAGCTTGTCCTGTTTGCATCAAAGATACACAGTCCCAGTGGTTAACAAATGGAAGAAAATTATGTTTCATGGGTCATTTTCGATATTTACCTAATAATCATAGATGACGTTTGAATATGACAATGTTTGATGAGAAGACTGAACAGGGGTCATCACCGCCAACACTGTTTATCGATCATATTCTTGCACAACTACTTGAGATTTTAGAAAATAGATTTGGGAAGAACACACGAGCGTGAAAGAGGAAACGAGATGCATTGGAATTCAATTGGACAAAACAAGTATTTCAACAAGTTGCCATACTGATCTACATTGATACCTTATCATAATCTAGTTGTTATGCAAATTGAGAAAAATATATGTGAAAACATTTTAGGTACTTTTATGTCAATAGAAGGGAAAACAAAAGTTATAGTTAACTCCCATAAAGATTTAAAGGAGTTGGGAATAATATCAAAGTTGCATTTACAAGATAATGGGTCTCCAGCCATTATGCTTCTTGGATGGTATACACTATCAAGTAATGAGAGAATGAAATTTTGTGACTAGTTTTTGTCAATCAAATTACCTGATTGGTTTGCTTCGAATATGTCAAGATGCGTGTGAACACATGACTGGAAGATAACTGATCTTAAAAGTCATTACTGTCATATATTTTTACAATGTTTGTTGGCAGTTGGTATGCGTGGAAAGCTTACTCGAAATGTTCATACAGCTCTCATACAGTTAGAGATATTTTTTAAAGGCATTTGTAATAGGACGTTATAAGTTGACGCATTGTTAAAAATGGAAGGTGAGATCGCAGTGATATTGTGCAAACTAGAGGGTTTGTACCCACCTTCTTTTTTTGATGTAATGGCTCATTTGGGTTCACCTACCTCGTGAGACTTTAGTTGTTGGTCCGGTTCAATATAGATAGATGTATCTAATTGAGCAATTTTTAGAAAAACTTAAGTGAAGTGTGGAAATAAGGCTCATCCAGAAGGTTTGATTGCAGAGTCCTACATTGATAATGAATGACACACTTTTTGTTTAATGTATTTTCGTAAGGTTGATACCAAATTTACGAGATTGGATCGAAATTATAAAGGTGAACAAATGGGTGCCTCATCATCGTTTTCTATATTTTCACAAACTATACATTCAATGGGTGACAGGGAGGCTACAACTTGTGTGGACGAGATTTTTATAGTGCTCGATAGTATGTTCTAAATAACTGTGCAGAAACTGAGTACTACTTGAGGTTAGTAATGAATTTACGTATAACTGAAATAATTGTTGTTAGTATTTTCGTATAAATTAATATTTCACATGAAAATATGCAGTAAACATTTACAACTACTTAGCTCTGGTGGTGTAGCTGATGTACAAAAGAAGCATGAAGAGGAGTTTGCCTCATAGTTTGAGCATTCGTTATTATTAAAAAATTAATATGGATTCTATTGATATTTAATATTATACTAAATATATTTATTGATGTAGGTTCAATTAAAACATGTTACAAATTTTGATGAGATCTCACTAGAATTTTATGCATTGGCATATGGTCCGGGTAAGAGGGTTATCCAGTATTCGGGGTGCTTGGTACTTGGATATAGATTTCATACACATAATAGAGAACGATATAGAAAAATTCAAAATTGTAAGGTTGCAATCAAAGAGAGCCATGGAGATGATAACATTGACTTCTACGGAGTTGTAGAAGATATTATAGGGTTAAAGTATATGGGAGGTTATATTGCTTGGTTGTTTAGATATACTTGGTGGGATGTTTCACATCCTAGATTGGGAGTGCGTAAAGATGAGAGTTTTGTCAGTGTGAATACATCCCGGAACTAGTACGACGATGATCCTTTCATTCTCGCCTCTAAGCGGATCAAGTTTTTTATTTAGATAATTTGGAATACGGGAACTCATAGCGAGTGGTAGAGAAATTTGCACCAAGAAATGTATACAATTATATTTCAGAGGCAGATGAACCACATAAAGAATTTGATGGTTCGACAAATGAAGAAGCATATCAATAAAACAAATTAGTGATCAATATATTTATTGACCCAAGTCAATATGACATGGTCTCACTCTGTAAAGAAGACATTATACCATAAGTGATTGAGGGTGGCATGTTGGAAGAACATGAATCTTCTGACGTGTCTAGTGAAGATGAAGGAAACTGGTCTAGCAAAACTGATAGTGAATATATTAAAATATCTGTGTAAGTATAACTTTTATAAATATTAACAATATTTATTTAGTGATATATCTAATTTATTACAATTTCAAATAGATATGTCTCCTAAACGCAAAGCAGTTTATGCGCAATCCCCACTCCCACCCATTATTGACTCTCATATACGTGATTCACTGGCCAGCATCACCAGACCCGGCGCCAGGTATTTTATCAAATTATAGTATTTAACACATAAGTTATATATATATTTACTAAATCATATATATATGTTCTAATTACTGTACTTATAGTTGTAAGCCAGCACCGAGGGTGAGGCATCACGAGGGTTGTCTGTATAGATAAAGTCAGAAAAATTGGTAAAATTAAAGTTGATATATTAGAAGCTCTTACCAGTGGGCACATTGATTTACAAGTATGGCTTTCTACTTATGTTGGTGCCCTTACTCTTACGTATGTTCCAATGTCAGCAGCCTACTGGGCTAACATTCCCAAAAATGTGAAATATAATATAAAAAACTATTGCTTGGTAATGAGCTACATTCCAAAAAAATTCAAATTTAATGCTAATTATATTTATACTAATTACTTATAGTTTTTTTTCAAGGAAGAGTTTGATCTAGATTTTAGTTGACAAGAGCATCGAAAGCAGTTGAGGAATTGATGTTGGGTGCATTCCGGAGGTACAAAGGTCATGCCATACACATTTTGAGAAATTCAGCATTGCTGCAGAGACACGCCAAAATCCATTCCAAGCAATACCACTAACTGAGTGGAAGAAAGTTTGTGATCTATTTGAAAATTTTGTTTATAAGGTAATATCGCATTTATATTTTTTTTTAATAGAAATGATATATGTATTAGAATTTGAAATTTATAATCTTTTGTTTTTTTTTTTTAGCAATAGAGTGCTGTGAACAAAGTAAATAGATTAAATTTATAGATACACTATCGTGTGGATTCTCGGTCTTTTCATTTTTTGCATAAAAAAATGGTCAGTACTACTAGTTATAATCTCATATTAAACTATGTACTTCTCTCATTCAAGTTCTAATATATTTTTTCTTTTGCAACAAGCTGAAAGTTCTGGTAACTTTGATCTAACTCATTTATATGCTAAAGCACATAAAAATCGTGATAGTGTTTGGACTTGTCTTGAAACTGAGGCAAATTATGTAAATTTAAGTATATTAAGTCAAGTCTAATACAATATTCTTATTATTTACACTAAATTTAATTTTTTTTTTTAGGAAAAGATGAAATCTCTAAAGGACATTACTGCAGATCTATCTGATGAATTATCTGTCAACGATGCTCAAATTCTATCTGAATTTCTTGGATCACGTTTTGGATATTTGAGGGGTTTAGAGTGTTGTATGAAGCCATCCTCCAGTTCATCATCCTCTTTTAAAACTAGATCCAATGAAGACAAGATTAAGGAGTTAAAAAAGCACAACTTGAGATAGAATGATTGAGGTCCAAGAAATAAGGGTTATTGACCAGATTAGATAAAACAACGAAGTTAGAGTCAAGAATAAAAGAGAGACTGGAGTCGAGAACCCAAACAATGTTTGAAGAATGGTAGAGGATGTCCTAAAATGCTATGCCACCACCACAATCTTAAAATCTGTTTTTTTATGTTAATTGTACATTTATTATTCTGTTTAACAACAATATTTAAATGTACGAATTACATTTTTATTATAATAGCAATGCATTTTTTAATTAAATGTGAGTCTGTGCAGCGGTACTGTTCAAATAGAAAAAAATCACGTCCGAACATTACGTTACAATTTAAAAATTCGTCCGAACTAAAAAGAGTCCGTTCAAACAAGATTAATTCCAATTAATTTATTTGTTTAAACAGATAATATCCATTTGGCCACTTATCTCGTTCGAACCAAATAGTTATCTGTCGAACGGCATGTGTCAGTTCGGACAATTGAAATTTTTGTCCAAATGGGTTTCTAAGATGAAATCTTTTTTGTCTCAAATAAAAAAACCCGTTCGAACGAATTTGGACGGACAAGTGAGATTTCATCTCTAAATATTTTTTGAGACAGACTTTTTGAGAAAAATTTGGGACGAAAGTTTTTTGTTTCTAAAGACATTTTAAGATGAAAAATAGACTTTTTAAGATGAAATAATTTGTCTCAAAATAACTATTCTCTTGTAGTGAATATAGGTGCACATGTGGGACTCATTTGCAGTGTAGTAAATCCTTTTTCCAAGTAATATATTTTGGCCATTCGTTGGAATAACTTTTAATGGACTTTTCTTCAGCTATGAACATCCAGCACCATAATGGAGTGATTTTGGTAAGATGTATTTAAAATGAGTTTAAATATGTTTAAATATTAAGATAATTTATATATGTTAAAGATGAATTTAGATATATTTGTGAGAAGTTGAAAAAATTTATAAGTCTTATATATAAAGAAATATTGAATTGAGAAAGGTTGTAAGTCGTCTTGCGTATAAAGAGATTTTGAATTAAGATAAGATTAAAAATTTAAAAGTTGAATGTTTATATATTAAAATCAGACTAAACTGTATTAAACTAATCAGATGAGTTGAAAAACCACGCGGGGCCTTAATTCTCCCTTCCACTTCCGCTTACCCATCGTTCCCCACCTACCTGGCAAGCCGTACGCGACAGGAAACTACTTTACGTCGCCTCTTCAATATCCGTGAGTCATGACCCGAACTAACACTTTTTCCACCCTAATTAATCGACCTAACACTTCACAGCTTACTTACAATGGCAGAAAAGGAAAGAAAGCCTGCAGAAGAGCAGCTGGGGCCATCTAGAACAATATATAATATGGAATTCTGGCCTCGATAATGTGAAATTGAATGAATGCATGAGGGATGCGTTGTAGTAGTATTACCACTCAGTATGTGCATGGGTCACCATCATCATCTTGAAATTGAATGAATGCATTAGGGATGAGTAGTAGTAGTATTACCACTGATCAGTACGTGTGGGTCACCATAATCATCTTGATCATTTCTCATGAATATATATAAATAAACTGAATAGGTCTCTCTCTCTCTTAACTTTATTCACATGCATCGAAAATGAAGAAAAATATCGTTCTTATATCATTTTCTAGTATAAATATATGCATAAACCAGCTACCATATTTTTTGGCAAGTACCATGCATGCAGCGATTTTCTGCCTGCAGCTAGGTAGGTACGTACATACCAACTACCTCTCTTTGTCAGGGAGCATAATGTCGTGTTAATCTTGCTTCCGAAATTGGAAATTGGAGTATTAATAATTTTACAACCTTTATTTTCCCAACCTTGGAGTATTAAGACTAGAGTCGATAGACTTTAATGATGTGATATTGTTTGAAGTTTATTTGTCACGCTACTCAACTGGTTATTGAGCCGAAAATAATCAATTGAATGGACAGGTATTATATACGTAAAATATCTTATGTAAAATTATTATTTGTTTCAAAAAATTAATTCAATAAAAAGAAGTAGATTTAATTATTTATATTATATTCTTAACAAGTATCTCTTAATGATTTCCATCTCTATGGATGGTCAACACTAAACTGGTAATTTCATTTGCACTCATAGATGTTGTATTCATGAGTCCTAATTGTGAATCTACTCTTTTAAAATATTTAAATATTTTATGTATTGGATACTCTTATTAAGTAAAATTTGAGGGCGAAAATGGTGTCTCATTATGTCCAAATGAAATAGAAGGATCCAATTTATGATGCGTATATAATTCCATGTGACTGTAGCACACATGGTGTCGCATCATTGGAAATGTTCAAATAACATTGGGAGTTATTCATTTCATGGGTATCCATAGACCATAATGTCACATCATTATAAAACTTAAAAAACATGGCAACCTACACACGTTTAAATGACAATAAAATTAATGTGGTGGGGATTTGCCCAAATTAATACACTCGATGATGTGGCAAGAAATTCAGGAAATAAGTGATGGGTTGTGATAACTGATTCTAATGATCGTGTACGTACGTCTTGTAGATCTAAAAGAAATGTTTCTTGATGTAGATCTATCAACGGCTCCGTTAAATCGGTGATATATTAATATTATATTAAATAAGTGAATGTACATTACTTAATTGAGGAACAATGATGGTAAAAATGTGGATCAATATAGATGAGCTTTTTAATTAGAAACCTAAAATATGTTCCCTCAATAATGCAAAAAATAAAAATAAACTAAATCTTAAAAAACCATATAATTAGAATAAATAAAAAAACTGAAAACTGAGAAGAAAATGAATCTTTATAATTAGCTAAATTAGAGAAAATAAAATAAGATTCAAAAATTATTTTTCTCTAAATGAGACTTCAAATAACTAAAAGAGATGAAAATAAATTTAATAAATTAACTAACTTAGATAAAATAAAATAAAAAAAATAATAAAATATAAAAAAAAAAACTAAAAGTCTAAAATATAAAAACTAAAAGCACTAGAATTCAAAACTAAATTAAAAAATTGATTTTTTGAATGTAATTTTGTTAATTTTGGTTAGATTCATCAAATGGTCATGACGAGGCCGATTGTTTAATTTCCAAGGGGTTAGCTAATTTTAGAGTGTATTTTTGAAAAAGCAATCTCAAAACAATCTCTATGAAGCCAATTGAACCGATTTCAAATTGGTACATTCGTCCAATATTAGTTAATCTTATGAGCATGAAAATGTTGACATTACCCTCAATCATCATGTTATAATCACGTTGTGAACTTATTTATTTCCACTGTTAGTTTGGAATGATATTAATAGCTCCCAAAATATGGTATAGTAATGTTTAATAATTCAGGTGGATGTATATATGATAAGTAATGTTAGATATAGTACTTATGGATTGTGCAATCACTGCATAGTGTTTTTGAAATTAAATGAAGTCTATCATTAAAAAGTTATTTTTTATATAATTATTTTTTATTTATTTTTTAGAATATACGCAACAATTGGGAACTTTATATTATAAATATTATTTCTATTGTATGATATATTTTTTAAAAGAACAATAAAAATTAAAAAGAAGGGCGATGTGGAATGGAACTGTTGCGTCTCCGTTAATATTTCTTGAGAAAAATAGCGAAGAAGATTCGCCCAGATGTGGATCACATGAGATTTAAAAAACCAAAAAAACACGGATCGAGGAGCAATCTCACGGATGGATGAAAATTAACGAACGGCTAAGATTAAGACAACTAAAATATCGGGAAAACCTCGAGTGCTGCAGAGGATCCTGACCCGTGCTCCCTCTGCCCTATAAATTTCCTGGACGTCTGAATTATATTGATATCAGCATCAAGTACTCTCAAGACCACCACCATTGGAGTTTGGAGAGGTCGAGCTCCTCTCCTCTGCAATCTCTCTCTCTCTCTCTCTCTCTGTGTGTGTGTGCCATTTCACATGGCGACTGCTAGTGCATCTGGACAGTTCCTTGCACGCCTGATCGACACACAATCGACAAGAAAATGCAGCATCTATGCCGCCGCACCAACTTCAAGAAGTAGCCAAACCGTCCGTTTCTTACGTCGTGTAAGCCACCGGCCACTGCTGAGCTTTCCATGATTAGGAACATGATCATCAACTTATGTATACACTTAATGTAATATATATATATATATATATATATATATATGAAGGGTTACGAAAATCTGAAGTAGCTTAATTTGAATGCAGAGATATCAGCCATGTTCAATGTCGATGAATGGTTGCCAAGGAGACCACCGACTCCCTGTAGAAACCATTGAAACGCGTACACTCCCAACAGCTCCATCACCTGCATTGGGCATGGACAAGCTCAACTCTGCCATTTACCAGCTCAAATCCCATCCACCTCCATCTTCATCCGGAGTTATACGTCTCGAGGTAATCATATTTATAATTAATGCAGTCATTTTGACGTATTTTTTTCATATTTTAACCGATTAATTAATAATTCAGTCAATTCATTTTAATGGAATATGCAAAAACAATACATAATACATATAAATTTTTTTATAAATGTTAATAACAAACGTCAATAACAAATATTGGATAAATATCAATTAATAATTTGTGATATTTAATATATCACTACAAAAAAAAATAGTTAGATATAACCGCTGATGCATCAAGGGAGTAGAAATAATCATAACCAAATTAGTTATTTATACACTTTTTGAATGCATCATATTAGTTATATTGAGTTCTTGTTCTTCTATTACATGTTTTATACTATACAATATCTATTAGTTGATAAATAAAAAAATAGATTTAAAATTAAAAAAAATAAAAACAATACATTTTATTTATTATATCATATCAATTAAGATTTATTCAATATTTATTTCTAACATTTGTCGTTAGTCTTACTCTAAAATTTTTTATATTTACAATCACATTACGTACGTACTTTTTGCTAAATTATTTCCGACAAAATTCCGACTTATATTCTTGATAATGTGTCCGGTTGGTCTTGATCGATCGGTCTACAATATGGCAAGGGAAACTTTTCTTATCTGTAATGGCACGTGGAAAGCTGCAGGCCTGTTCATGAACAGCTTCTCCCGAAAACATCGTTAATGACCGCTTTCTAGTGGTGGTTTTTTACTAAGATTAGTCGGACTCATCTCTGTTAAAAAATAGTTCTTAATAAAAATACAATAAGAAATTTTATAAAATGTAATAAAAAATATAATAAAAAATAAAATTTAGAAAATACAATAAAAATAAAAAAATAAAATGAAGATAATTTAAATAAAAACCTTCGGTCTCAACCCATATGAAATTGTAGCCGGCTGCCGGTGACGTCACGGTAAATGAACCTATTTCGAGTTTAAGACTTCCGACAGAAGGTGGGAGATTGTCTGGAGTCGTCGTCGTAGGAGTGAGGTCGTCAGAGGAAGGCGGTCTCAAGAAAGCCACCGGCGACTATTTTTCAATGGAGACCGATTGGACCGATTCCTAGATTTTCCCTTTTACTAATTATTTTTGTCCGACTTTCGTATATGCATTCCAAATATGGTCTCTAGTGTAATTTTATTTTTTATTTTGTTCTGAACATTTTTTTAAATATTCTTAATTAACTATTAAGAAAAAAAAAAAGAAAATTTTGAAATTTCTTAATAATCAATTATTTAATCATTAAAAAAATAAAATACATGAAGAGGCACATTTGAAGTGCACATTTGGAGAAGGCAATTAATCATTTTTCTTGTCGACTATGATCAGTATATGGCAGGCTATGAAACAACGAATGATTATACTAATTGGGTTTAACTAAAGTAACTAATCATGCTTACTAGTCAACAAGAGACGCTCATCTTCGTCATGACCTGCATCATCTATATTCGATCAGTAACATTTCCCGTCACACATGTACGACTGAAATACATTTTAGGTGGCGAGCGATGATTTAAGTCCGTGTCATCATATTAGCATTTTTTATTGGTGATTACAAATTTTAATATGAAAAATGGTATTGATATTCGTGACTCTATTGCAGAGTCTATATATTATCTTCATTTACTGATTATAATAAATATTGCTGAAAGATAACTATAAAAAGTTTCAAACCTATACCTTCAACATTTGCAATAAAAATATTACAAGTTACGAGTTTTATAAAATACTTTGTTAAGGAGAGCTATATAACTCTGAGTTGTTATCTATTTTGAAAACTCATTATAAGAAAAATGCGTATTCGTAACGGATTATTTATTGTAAAGATGATTATTTGTTATAAATATAAACTTATTTTGATAAGAAATAATTGGTTACAGATAACTAATTTTCTTATAGTGATTATTTTATAAATCTATTTTAAATGAATGCTAATTATGAAAAATTGAAAATAATTTTAATGTTATATTGAGACATTAACGGTTTTGGTTGATTGTATAATGAGTTGGAAAAGAGTTACAAGTATATCAATATTCATTATTACATAGATGAGGAACGCGCGCTATTCTTACATATGGAGCTCGGATCCCGATTTCCGACAGTTTTTTTCTAAAAGAGAAAATTTAATAAGTAAGTATTTATTAATAATGTTGTGAATTGTTTTTTTAAAAGAAAAATACATAAAATTATTTAAGCAAAAAAATGAAAAAGAAAACACTAGCGGGATCCCTGTTAGGATTCTTATATGTGGCTGTAGAGCCACTTTAAATGGATAAAACTCGCATAATGGAAAATGTTTTTTTTTCTCATCATCTTTAGATATAACTTTTCAGAAGTAAAAGGAATATATGATTTATGTATGATCATTATAATGAGGGTACTCTATAAGAAAATTTTTTATTTGTACCCAGTTATTTTTTATTAAAATAAATCTATTTTAATTACAATTAGTAATTATAGCTATAAATAATTTGTCACAAATACTCATTTTTCTTATAGTGATATATAACTTTTAAAAAATAATTATGACAATATATGAGGACAAGGGTATTTAAATATCGATTGGATGATTAATGTCTTTCTCCTTTTCTATCTTGTAATATATTATATATGAAGTATGTGAATTAACCACATCATGTTGCTTTTTGTCTAAAAGTTTCACTTGAAAAATATAGAGACTTAAGGCTTGTTTGGATATTAATACTATCTCAACTTATTTCATTTTATTATTATTATAATTTTTACAAAATTTCAAACAAAATATAATAAACACATTTTCAAATCTTAAAATAATAATAATATTAAAGAATAATATATATTCTAATAATATTTTGAGTGATGATAGACCTATAACGTCTTTTACAACATTTTTACAACTTATAGTGTATTTGAGTTTTTTTTTTTATTTTTTCATTATTTTTTTAAGTGTTTTTTAAATATTTTTAATCATTAAGAAAAAATATAAAATAAAATAAAATTATTAATATTCACATTCTTAATCAATAAGTAAAATTAAAAATTAAAAAAAATTAAATACAAAAAAAATTGTAAAATAATTATAAATTTGTTGTAAGTGTATCATTTCTGTAATATTTTATTCAAATTTTATGTTTTATTGAGATTGTTTAGAAGTAGTGATTGGAAATATAATTTTCATGACTTTTTTTTTTTTTGGAAATTTTGTGAAAGATTTTTTTTAACTAATTCATAAAATTCAAGTCAATAATCGGATCAAATATTTTTATCTTTAAAAAAAATTAATTCGACCTTTAAAGAATGTTTAGAATCTTCAGATTGAAGTCACTTTAGATATATGTCAAACATTATTTTAATATATTTACAAAATGTCATTTTAAATAAAAAAAAAAAGTATACATAATTTATACAACATATTTTATAACAAATTTTACAACATATATTTTAAAATGAGAATACTTTTATAAAATAATATTACTTTTATCACTTTTCTTCATTTACCCAAGGGCTAAAAGCAGACCTCTCAGTACTGTTCATTACCTAATTTCTTTTATTTGTTGATGAGAAAGAACTTACCAATATTTATGCATGGTCTCTACACGGTACTGATCAATTCTAAAAAATTATATTTATTTCATTGAATTGGACACTAGCCCACGTACTCATATGTTATCACTATAAGAAAAATAAGTTTTTATGTTTATAATTGTGATCAAATGATTATTTATAATCAATTTTAATTATAAATAATTATTTGATTGTAATTAAATAATCATAAATAAATAGTTTTTTTTTAATACTGTATTGGAAAGGAATCACAGCCAGTGATTTTGCCCTCCAAAATCTCAGAAGCATAATTTAATGGCTGAGTACGTAGCAGGACAGATCTTGAACCTTTCACCTCATAAATAAACAAATTAGTGAAATGCTAAATCCACATGATGATTGGGGATCTCGAGAATTGATTTTTATTTTTTATTTTTCCAAATATTAGAAATATTAAAAAAAATTCACACAAAAATAAATAAAATAAGAAATTAAACTGACGGGACCAGACAACAATTATATATATATATATATATCTATATATATATATATAATAATATATAATATAATAATTTGGTGTATGCATGGCTCAAAGGAGCCAAAGCTAACAGGGTTCCACCTTTTGTTGTTTTGAGTGAAGGTGCCAATCCAGCAACAGATTGACGCAATCGATTGGCTCCATGCCCAGAACAGTCTCCAGCTTTCTCGTTGTTACTTTTCCGGCCGTACTGTCGGATCTTACGACGTCTTCAATCCTCCCGATAATGGAAACGGCAGCCCAAAGCTTCTGGCCAGAACAAAGGGTTTGATCAGCGTTGCCGGCGTTGGTTCCGCAGTCTTCTTTCGGGATATCCACCCTTTCTCCTATAACGATTGGAAATCCATTAGAAGGTACAAAAAAATAAAAAAATAAAAAAATAAAAAATGAAAAAACTGTACTTGAATGTACACATTATATATGCATCCATTCAAGCAACTTACCATAATATTACTGAATTATAATATCATATATAATAAGAATAAGGATAAGGGATGTATAGGATCTCACATTATTTAAGAAGGAAAAGTTCATATTCTTTATAAAGTTTCAATGTGATTCTAATTGTATTATTGACTAATTGTTTTAGAGTATAGGTCATATGATTTGAACCTTTCATTGGAATTTTTCAAATAATATTACAGCCCCAATCAGAAATGTAGAACTTGAGTCATGCCACCTATAATAGACAAGCCCAACGAAGACATTAGACATTTAAAAAAATTAGATTATAATACCTCATATGAAAGAGAATGGTAGATGGTATGTGGTATGTGGGTTATGAGTATTTAAGGAAAGTATATTGTAATACCCCATATGATAAGGATAAGTGTGAGTGATGTATGAGATCCCACATTACTTAAAAATAAAAATTCATACCCTTTATAAGATTTCAATGAAACTCCAATATTGTATCATTGATTAATTCTTTTGAAATATAAGTAATGTAATTTGAGTCTTTTATTGGAACGTTACATAAATTGATATTTTTCACGTGTCTGAATCAGGTTCCTCTCAGAAAAGAATCCTTTAATCCGTGCTTATGGAGCTATTCGTTTTGATGCGAGGTCTAACATATCGCCGGAATGGGAGGGTTTTGGATCCTTTTACTTTACAGTTCCTCAGGTTGAGCTTGATGAGCTTGAAGGAAGCTCAGTGCTGGCCACCACTGTTGCATGGGACGAATCCCTTTCTTTGACTTGGGAAAAGGCTATTGATGCACTTCAGGCTACGATGGGCCAGGTGGGTCCAAATCCATATACATGGGTCTATATATAGCATTTTTCATATATATATATATATATATATATCTTGTACGTTTAGAAATGAAGTTGATACATCATATATTATGATATATGTAAATATGGTAGGCGCATGCATGCAGGTTTCTTCATTTGTGGTAAACATGCGAAACCAAAGACCAAACACGTTCATAGTGAGCAAGACTCATAGTCCCTCCAAGAAATATTGGGAACTTACTGTTAACAGAGTTTTGAAGCAAATCGACAGAACAAATTCTGAACTGACAAAGGTGCGTACTATATCGTGTTACGTATAAGTTAGAGTATTGGTATTGACTATATTAAAATTTCTTTCCAAAATTTAATGAAAAATATAAGTTTAATAAAAAGTCAACACTTATACATCTATAAATCTACATTAAATTCATCAAAATAATAATATAATATACAATTTATGAAACTAATAAACACATTTATAATTTATTCATCCAATAAACATATTAAAAAATAATAAAAAATATTTTGATGATGAATAATAATCTTTCAAATATAAAGGATGATGCTCAAATACTGTAACTCAAAATTTGCGTTGGTAGATTTTGATGAGTCCAATATTATAAGACTATTTTAAGTAAAATTATCAAATTTACAATTAACGAGTCTAATTATGAGTCCAATACCATTGCTATTAAAAATTAATTTCCTTGCCAATATTTCTTTAAAAGCGTCCTTTTAATTGACTAATATAATAGTACCGTATAATTTGTTTAATAACATATTTCATATATGACAAGTGTTATAAAATAAGGACAATTTTATTTTTTTATTGTTTTAATGATTAAAGAAGTAAATATTAGTGAAATAGAATATTTTTTATTTTTTAAAGCGCAATTTGCTAGGATAAAAGAGTTTAATTAGTCCAGCTTGTAGCTGCCTTCTTTGTTTTCTTTCTCTTTGATACTGTTAATAATGAATAAATTATATCTTACCCCGAAAAGAAATTTAAGTACTCAGACAAAGGCAAGTAAACTAGTGGTAAGTAAAATCAATGGAATATGTTTCTTCCACCTAGTTTAACCTCATTATACTGCAAATTTCGAAGGATAATACTTCTATGCTGCCCAGATTTGACCATTGGGTGTGTCATCAGTGCACTTTTTTCTTTTTACTTTTAATTCAAATATTTTTAAACATTTATAAATATTTAAAAAAAATACAAATACAGAAATAGTCATTTTCTTAACTATTAAGTAAAAAAAAAATTTTAAAAAAATACATAAATAGTCAAATTGAAGAGATAAAAGAGTTTAGTGACTTTAGTCCATCTTGTAGATGCCTTTTGTTTTCTTTCTCTTTGATACTGTTAATTATGAATAAATTATATCTTACCCTGAAAATGAAGGTTGTGCTAGCACGAAGCAGCAGGGTGGTGACTGCTACAGATATTGACCCTACAACATGGTTAGCATGTTTGCAGGTACTCATCATGTTTTCTCATGATTCGCATTCGATATTAGTACTGGATCTTTTCCGCTCTCCCTTTTTTCGGTAACAAAAATATTATCTGATACAACATTACTGCAGGTTGAAAAGGACAATTCATATCAGTTTTGTCTACAGCCACCTAAATCCCCGGCATTTATTGGAAATACGGTATATATAACTTTAATGATCATTATCCTTATAATAAGCGCGCGTGCGCGTGCAATTAAGAGATTATGCTTTAATGGGTCAGAATTAATATGATTTTCACATTAAAATCCTTGGACTTGATTTCTTGCCTTTGTCAGAGTACTTACATATATTTCCTAATTTTGTGAATTATAGCCGGAACGACTATTTCACAGAAAAAATCTTAGCGTTTGTAGCGAGGCTTTGGCTGCTACCCGTGCTAGAGGTGGATCAATGTCTCATGATCTTCAAGTGGAACTTGACTTACTTTCTAGGTTATTATTGCCAATAACCCACACAATTTTATTCCTTTTTCTTCTTTTTTAAAGTTTGGTAATGCAAGTAATTTGAATTTTTCTCGAGAAGTTGATATTAAATATTTTATCATAACACTTGTTACTCATGATCATTTTGCAGCCCCAAGGATCACCTTGAGTTTACTATAGTGCGAGAAACCATAAAGCAAAACCTAGAGGTAAGTTTACTTTTGTGAGTGATGATCTTCTAGATGTAGTATGAAATAATTTTGAGGGGGATCGGGCTCAATAGAATGCAAAGAAAATGATTACATAATTATATAGGTAATAGAAAATTGGAATTTGTATTAAACAAGAAAATAGTACGGTAGAACCCCCATTTTCATCTTCTAATATTCCTCTCACTCTCGAGTTAGTCATGCTTTTCTCTTATGTCCCTATTAGGGCTTGTAGTGTAGTCAGTTCATGAGGACCAGCAATTAACGTTCTGAGGAGGGGGAGGCAAATTTTCTCTTAGTGTATATGATGCATTGAGATTAATATATGTTTCAGATTTTTTACAACAATGTTTCATAAAATAATATCTATCCATTATTAGTTATTAAATTAAATATTTAGAATTTATTAATATGTATTTTTGTCAAACATTAAGCATATAATACTATAATTAAGACCTTAAATAAGCTTTTTTTGCTCAACGAAATCTAGAAAATAAAAGCTCTTAACTATTTTTCATATAGATCCCCAACCCTAAAGGATTTTTCTTGTATTTTCATTTTGAATTCAATATTAAGAAGCCTATTGTTGTATAACAAAAAAAATTTGGAATCCATATTAATAGTTTATTATTTTTTCCAAACTTAGTTTTGATTTAATGGTGAGACTATAAACTTGAGAAAAAATAATATATAGAAATTATACAAACTTCTGGGCTTATAAAAATAGAAAAAAAAAATTGGAGAGACATTTCTAGATATATTGAAATTTTATAAAATTTTGCATGTGGGGATTATAAATTTTTTGGGGTGCCATTTTTTTATATATAAAACTATGAATAAAAACTAGGGTGTCACTGAGTGTAATCGGCATTCGTATAATTAGCAGATTGTCAAAGTGCTTTCAAACATCCTATATTCTGCTGACTCGATTATCTTTTGCAGGCTGTAGGCAATGGGGTAGTAGTTGAACCAGAGAAAGTGATAAGGAAACTGAAAAGAGTCCAGCATTTATACGCCAAATTGGCCGCCAAATTAAGAAGTGAAGATGATGAGGTAAAGAAAAAAAAAAAAAAAATTCTGTATCAACAATAAATAATAAGTTTCCTTTCCATTTCTTAGAAGTTTGATTACTAATTCAGAATTCAATATGTATATTTTTCTGTACCCAAATTATTTACAGTATTTTTTATTCTATCTTTGCTTTCCAGTTTGACGTCTTAGCTTCTCTACATCCAACTCCAGCAGTCTGCGGATTCCCAAGAGAAGAGGCACGGGTTTTTATTGAAGAAAATGGTAGGTGCTATATATATATATATATGTTATTATATATTATAATTATGTCTGTTCTGAAAGCAATGGATTGAGCGTGTTAGTTACGGAGATAATTTTTTTTTTTTACGAATAAGGTTGACTGAATGGTGGACGGTCAAAGGGTGGTAGTTGGGAGTTGTGATAATGACTGACAGTTGATGTGGTGGTGGTTGCCCTATAGAATGTTCTTCGAGGTGGTGTTGGGCCGTCGGTTATTGCTGTAGACTCCTAAATTTAGAACTAGACTCCGCAATTTAGAATTATTCTGTTGTAAATCCCAGACCCTAGGTGCCTCAGTTGATTTTGGATTGCACAACTCAGTTAAAAATTGTTGGATCACTTGGAGTTTGAACCATGTGCCTCAGACCCAAAATTCCAGTATTTATCATTATATCATTTGACTTAAAAGAGGAAAAAGGTAAAACAGATGCATGCAGACTCCGAGAGAAGAATTTTGGAGGTAAACCAGTATTACTAGAAGCTCAATCTGATTGTTTCAGCAGTAAAAAATCAACTTATTTTACTTGATTAGACACCATATATCTCATGATCTGATAAAGAACCCAATGTTTTTTTGGGCAAGATTTAGGCATTATAACTAATGGAAGATGTATGCATATTTTCAGAGGCATTTGATCGAGGGATGTATGCTGGACCTGTTGGTTGGTTTAGCGGAGGAGAGAGTGAGTTTGCCGTAGGCATCAGGTCAGCATTGGTGCAAAAGGTGAGCTAAATAAAACCTATTATTGTTTTCCACCTCTTCTCTTTTGAGATAATGGTGAACTACTAGCTTAAGAACCTACCCCAATTTGGATTCCAGGGTCTTGGCGCATTGATGTATGCAGGAACGGGGATAGTTAAGGGAAGCAATCCATCTTTAGAGTGGGATGAACTGGAACTCAAGATCTCTCAGGTATGTTTATGGGTGTGCGTTCCTGCTTTTAATGGTCTGGTTTATATTAAGCTCATATCCAAGCTTGTTTCTGTGTTACAGAAAACTAGCAGCGTTAAGAGCCAATCCCTTTACATCAATCATCAGCATTTTTAAAGACATTTTTGAATGCTATTTTAATATTTCTTGATATGTTCTGTAGTTCACCAAATTGCTTAAAATTGGAGAGCCTCAGCTTGAGCAGTTGACGACAGGAGTATAAACTGAAAGGTTAGTGACTCTACACATGCCCTTGATTCCGACTTTGTTAGATATCATTTTAATTATCATTATTCCAAGAGTTTGAAACTTCAAATTTATGTGGTGACAGATGTCCTGAAGCTGAGACATGTTTCTTTGGTGAAGAGTGAATCTCACAGCCTGTTGATTCGTATTATAACTGGGTAGGATGATCTTCTGCTCCAAAATAATTCGACAAAGCAGTACCACAGATTTAAGTTGTTGCCCTTGCTTGCTCGGAGTGGAAAATCCCCCATTGTGTTTTTTCTTCCTCAGCTTTCGAACATCTTGTAAAATTGGCTTTCTCCAGATTTCATGTCAAGTTCAATATGTTTATCTGCTCCATACAACATCTGTGTCTGGATGTTGGTGAATAAATTAAAACTTACTGATTTGATGTAATCATGTATTGTTAGCCTGTATGAGCAATAATAAAAATCTACCCCTTAGAATTGGGGTTATTGTTTTGTATATTATATTATAAAGAATCCTACTACATGGCTCTTACCTGGATTTTGGGGGCTGAAAATGTGAATTTTAGGAGTTTGGCTAGTATTTGGTGACTAAGATGATAGACATCATTTTAAGTTTAAATTATACGACAATATAATCACTCAAAATATGAATTGTTTATTATATTTTATACAAAAATTTAAAAAAAATATAATAATGAAATGAGTTGAATTGAAGTGAGACAACAAACTCACCCTTAGGCTCCAACAGATTTTCAAAGCAAAGCCGCGTGTTGCATTTCGCTTTTTAACTTTCATCATGCAATGAGCTTAATTGGGCCGCACTCCAACACATTTCAGATTTTTACTTTGGGCCCCACACAACACATCAAGGAAGAGAAGAGAAGAGAGAATTGGGCATTTACACTTGGGCCTCAACAAGCCGCAATTGGATTTTAAGCAATTTGGGCCCATTAGGTTTTGAAGGAGAAGAGAGCCGCAAATCTCAAATTCCTATCTAATTCGGAATTGATTCCACATGGGCCTCACTTTGTTCCTCAATACATATGTAGACGCACACCTTTATTTTTACTCCTCTCTTGGATTTATTTACATGGGCCGGCACTCAACATTTATGTGACATGTCCACAATACACGTTGCATGGTTTCAGTTTTACGAGGACACGGCAATTCACTAGAGCAAAATGCGGAAATTTAGCATCGGTTTGGCAACGAGGATACTCTAAATATTTTTAGATATTTTTATGAATTTTTTATCTAATTTTTATTACTATTATTATTTTTCACCTAATTTTACTACCATTCATTGCTTTGCACTATCATTTAATATTTTATTATTTCTTTTTATCTACTTTTTACTATTATTAACAATACTTCTTCCTATCCAAACGGAATTTTACTCTTACTAAGGAACAAAATGCATGGCACACACAATATATATAGTGTATATATATATATGTGTGTGTATATATATATATATATTAGGTCAAGAGCGACGTACAATGCAAGTTGTCTAATTAAGTGAAACAAATTTTTTACAAAATTAATATAATTAAAAAAAGACAAGCATCTATAAATAATAACTCGAACGTAAAAATTTATTTGCATCGTCATCATCTCTCTGGTTTCTTTCCTCTCTGACATCTATAAATATTAGGATGAGGTTGAAGATCAATAGACAAAAATTTCTATTCAAAATTTATATAATTATTTTATAATATGCATTAAATTGAAGGTATACGATTGTACTTAGTTACTTGTAAAACATTAATTTAAACATGCTAATTTTAATAATTCTATAAATAAAATATTTTTTTGTGCAATTCTTTTCACATCGTTTAGTCGACATTGGCCATATTAAAATCCTTACTGTAGATGCAGTTTTCGCCCTTGATAAAGCCATATAAATAGGATGAGGTAAATATATGCCAACAAAAGTTAATGTTTGCTCTTGTGACTTATTTATAGTTATTGGAAAACTTAATCTGATAGGAAATTGAGTTCGTTTGAATGGAAAGTCACTATTTTCATCAACACTTGGTAAACAACTCTTTTCCGCTATGTTGCCCAATTACAATTTCTGCATCAATGACATTTCGATCAAAAGTCCGACAAATTAGACGTGTTCCTCTAGCATGGTGGTGTGGTACGATGATAGTTGTCGACAGTAGAAGCGTAAAACACAGGGACTCTTTTAGCGAGGTAACATACACTAATGATTTTTTTTTTAAGTTGTGATTTATTAGAGTTTGTGGAATGAATAGGAATAAAATTGTGAATAAAGATTGAGTTTTTGTTTGTGTTGCGCGAGTGTATAGACAGAGGGTTTAGTAGAGTTTTTATAGACAGGGAAAACAGATTAACGTATTTCATGAGGAGACTTAAAGCTAGAGATTAGATCATATTGGAATCGGAAGTTGCTTTCGTAACAAAGAGGGTTTCATAAAATTTGGATTAGAGATGGTTTTTGATTGGGTAATCGAATATAGAGATAAAAGAGAGCGCAGAGTTAGATTTTAGGAACTAATCACTATAAGAATTCAAACATTGAGAAGATAAGAATTTTGAAATGTTTGAGTAGAGATTCAATAGGCATTGCCAATAAGATATTTTGATCATATGATAATTTTAAAAAAGTGATCAATAAATATGATATTATATATATATATACACATATATAGTTCTACTCATGAATGATCTATCTTTTTGTTTGCTTTTTTTCATTAATATCAAAATTGCATTAAACTAACAAATACAAAATTAAACAAAAGGGGAATTTTGGGTCCAACAATTAACTATCCAAAACAATCATTATTTTAATATAGATCAAAACCAAATCTGGAAATAAAACATATTATATTGATAATATATATTTTGGATATATACCAATCATATTAATATATACAATTCAAATTATATATTTTTAATTTTGAATATATATCAGATTCATGATTATCATGATTTTGGTTTTAAATTAATATAGCATATTTTAAATTTTGAAATTATATTTTAAATATAATAAGTAGCTGTTAAATTTAACGGCCACTTAACGGAAAAATAAGAAAATTCGTTAAGTGGCCTTTAGATAGCCACTTATTATAATAGAATAGATATATTTCAGAGAGAAACGCCACAAGGAGACTTGGAGAAAAGAAAATAAAATAAAAGTTAAAGCCAAGAGGTGGACAGCCTGTTTCTACGTAGTTTTTTTGATGAAGCGGATCTGGAGAATAAGTGCAAGAGCTACATGTTTTATTATTTTTCTTTTCAAATTTATATAATGTAATTTTATTTTATAGAGTTTTGATGTACTCTAGTATTGAACACACAATTTATATTCCAAATTATTTTATTTCAATATTTTAAGTATTTAATTCTTATTCTTAATGTTTGCGATTTTCTAGCAAATTATTGTTTGATCAATTATATTACAATGAGACTGAAGGGTAATTTGTGATTTTAGTTCTAGAATTAAACATTATTAGTTGAGCAAAAGTATAGATATTTTATCGCGACTAGTGTGATTTCTTAAGAAAAATCCAAAGAACTTAATGAGTCTCTAATTAATTACATTCGCATAGAGATGTGGAGTTATTAGTTGGAGATATTTTTAGTATTATTCGAGAGTAAATATTGAATAGCTAAGGGATTTTTATCATTAACATGATATTATTAAAGTTTAATTGTTAGAAATAATAAATTGTGTGCGATTTGTTAGATGAAATCAAACGCTCTAGATTCATTCTTATTATATTTTTACAATCTGAATTTTATACTCTTTTGTTAGTAAATTTATTTTTTATTAAGTATTTCAATTTAATTTAGATAGAAAACCTTTACATTTGTTTTTCAGTTTTTTAAATAGTAATTAATTTAATGAATTTCATTACTCGATAGCAAAATTAATCCCTGTAAGTTGGACATCAATTTTCTTTCAAAACACTTTATTACTTATTGCAATTTTGTACAATTGCAAGTAATTTTATACGAACAAGTGTGATCGTGAAATTGGACTGAATTGGATCAGAACTAGTATAGGTGTAACTAGTGCGATATTGGTTCTTTAAATCTCAAAATCAGTATGGATATAAAATATGTCCAAAATCAGATCGAACTGAACCATTTACACCTCTAGATCTGAGGTTTAGATAGTGTGATCGTTTCAATCATTGGAGTTCCAAAAAAGAAATCAATATTTGAAGTTCGTCTGATGTTTTAGTTGCTACCATGGTAGAGATAAAGGGTCAATTCACATTTCTGTTAGGGTTCTTTGTTACTAATTTATGTGTTGTGTAATTGATTTATTGTGTTAATATTGTTCTTATTGAATAATTGCATGAATATTGAGTAACAAATTGATTGAGAAAATTGGCACACCTTTGAAAGTTTTATTTACTATGCAGGAGTGTTTGAGTAATTTAAATTGATATTAGAGCGTGGTTCACTCATTCGAGTGTGATTCATATCCCTATAGATCATGTCATTAGCATTATTAGCCCCACCACATTTTGATGGGAACAACTACGCTTATTGGAAAGTTCAAATGAGGATCTTTCTCAATCTCTAGATAAATATGTAATGCTTTGGTCCCAAAGATTCGAAAGGTTAGTTTCTTTTTCTCAAAATAATCTCCAAAAGCACAAATAAAATTTAAAACAAAATCAAAGCAACTTGGCGCCGAACTTTGGTGTTATATTCCCCCTTAAAAAAAATCCGTCCTCGAAATTTTTGCATCTGAAGTTGTGTCTCAAATACTTAATCTATGAACCACATACAAATAGCAAAATAAACCCCTAAATTATCAAATCACCAAAACCACACTCTCGTTGCACACTCCACCAACCTATATTCCCAAAATATTGAATCTCAATCAAGTACATTTGCAAAGAACTAACCACCTCATTGGATTTACAAGCCTAATAATTCTTCGAAAACAATATCATCCTTGAAACATTTACAAAATTTCCAAACCATACAAAATTTCCAACTGCACCAACTGTACACTTCCAACTTCTAAACCTTAAATTTTCATATAATTATTTCTTAGTCGTCAAAGTTCTAAACCTCAAATCTGAAGTCACTTCCTAAATCCACGTATATCCAAAACCTCAATACATAGTTTGGAGAACCTCAAACCTGGCTCTGATGCTCTGATACCAACTGTAATGCCTTGATCTTGGAGGTTTGGAGAGTTAGCTCATTTTTCTCAAAATAATCTCCAATAGCACAAATAAAACTAAAAAAAAAAATTTGAAAGCGACTTGACTTTGAATTCGGGTGTTACAAAATATGTGTTGTATTTAGTGAAAAATGGTTGACTAAGCTGGGACATACCCTGGACAGTTGGTCTAGATAGAGATCAAAAATTGAAATTGGAATAACAAAGGACTTATACCATTTCATGGCTGTCTCTCTCAAACAATTTAAGAGAATCTCCATGTGTTAGATTGCCAAGGAATTTGGGATATTTTGAAGGTTACGCATGAAGGCACAAAGATTGTAAAAAATTCAAAACTACAAATGCTAACCTTGAAATTTAAAGATATGAAAATGCTAGAAGATGATATTTTTAATGCTTTTTATGCTAAGCTTAGTGAAATTGTGAACTCTAGGTTTAATCACAGCGAAAAGAATCCAAGGGTTGTGAGAAAGATCTTAAGGTCTTTACTCAAAAGATTTCGTTCCAAAGTCATAACAATTAAGGAAAGTAAGGACTTGAATGTATTCAAAGTTGAAGAACTAGTTGGCTCATTGCAAATTTATTATTCCTCACTTCCTTAAACAAGGAAGGGAAAGTCCATTATGCTAAAAACTATGGAAGAAAATTAAGGTGACTATTCCAATGAAGAAAATATGAATGATGAGGATGTAGTCCTCATTACTAGGAAGCTTAGAAAATTTTTGTTTCCTAAGAAAGCTAGTGAAAAATAAAAGGGAGTTAAGAAATTCTCAACAAAGAAAGGTGAATATGAAAATAAGAATAAAAAAAAAGTCAGATAAAAAGGTCATAATAATGTGTCATGAATGCTCTGCTTATGGTCACATTAGAGTGGAGTACCCCCCGAACTTTAAGAGAAATAAGGGAAAAATATTGAGTGTTACACTTAGTAGCAATACAAGATTTGAAAATTCTACTTTATCGTTTGGTGATGAAAATTTATTTATGGCATTCACCACTATTGTTGAAGGATTGCTAGAGGTTGTACTAGCTAAATTTAAAAGTGGATATGATGATGATGACTTGGAGATATCTGTTGGAGATGTTAATCACGAGCTAAGCATACAAGATGCCTATAATGATTTGTGTGAAGAAGTTGTGAAGTTAAAAAATCTCAACAAGAAGCTCATGTATAACAAACTCACACCAGTAGAACTCAAAAATAATAATCTTTGAAGCACTCAACATTTCTGAATCTAAGATTTTAATACTAAAGCCTCAAAAGGATGCCCAAGACAATGAGTTGAAGAACTCTCGAAAGAACTTGACAAACATTAGCAACTTAAAAAAGCTAAATAGAGGCAAGTTTGTACCTATTTTTCATCATTGTGGTATTGTGGTTATATAAGACCATAATACTACTTTAATCTGAAGAAAATTCAAAAAGATGGAGGTGAAAGGAAAAAAAAAATGAAGGCAAAGACCCTTGGAATCCAAGTCCAGGAGTTAGGCCAACAAATAAATACCATAAGCTTGAAGTTGTTTGAGTTATCTAAATTTTGTCTTGACAATAAGAATAAGATTACAAAGAGTTGTGATGATGTAATCCTGCCAAAAAACTTAAAGCAAAGTGGGTGGTCAAAGAAAATGTCGTGTGCTTAGTGGTTCACACAGCTCTCAAGTCAAGGGACAACTGCCTTTAATACTTGGATAGTGTATGCTTGAGACACATGTCCAGTGACAAGATCTTGTTGAGAAAAATTGATTCAAGTCGAGGAGGAATTGTGACTATTGGTGATGAAGGCAAATCCTTTTTTCGAGGAAGAGGAATTTTTGAAATATTTAGATTACCTATTGTTCATGATATTTTATTTTTTAACGGTCATAAGGTAACTTGTTAAGTATTAGTCAATTTCATGATGATAATCTTATTGTGTAGTTTTCTAAAGATGAGTGCAATGTCTACAACAAAACTAGAAAATGGATCTTGAATGGCGCTAGAACATCTAACAACTACAATGGATTCTCTGCAACAGCCCAACTTTATTGCCATAGAATAGGGGTGTCAAAACGTGTTAACAGATCGTGTTCGTGTCGTGTCAGGGCGTGTACATAATACTTAAAGGGTCAATACGAACACGACCCGTTAAGGGTTTTGTGTCAAAAACTTCAACCCTAACATGACCCGTTAAGATAACGGGTTGACACGACACGATCCGTTAAGACCTTTGACGCAATATGACACGACACAACACGACACGATTTAATACGTTTTAACCTGTAAACTCGTTAGTGACACGTTTGAGTTTAACCTAATTGATTTTATACAAATAATAAAACTTAAATAATAGTTATAAAACATAAAAAATTAATTATAAATTATAATTTTAAAATTACAATTCAATAAGTAGTCACTATAAAATATGATAAATACACAAATATGATCCACACATTGTAAAACATTAAAATTATAATCCAAACATATTAAATAATAATAAGTTAACTCGTTAATGATTTTTTGATAAGTACTTAAATGGGATAGCTAAGTATCTAAGAGTGTAAAAATAATTTTAAGTTAGTATTTTTTGAAGTTTAGGTCAAGGGTAAAAAAGTAAATTTAAATTTCTTAACGTGTCTTAACGGGTCATAACGGGTTAGGTTAAAACTGTTATGACCTGTTATCAAATCGTGTCTTAATGGGTTGACATGATTTGACCAGTAACCCGTTAAGACTAAATACTAACCCACTTTTATCGTGTCGTGTTCGTTTCGTGTTAACTTATCGTGTCATATATTGCGACTCCTACCATAGAGTTTTATTCGATTAAGTCGAGTTGTGGTACCAAAGTCTCGAATATCTCAACCCTAAAAACTTGTCTAAGATATCTAAAAAGGAATTTGTGGCTTTGCCTAAACTCCTCAAAGTGAAAAAGCTGGTGTGTGGACCTTGCCAAGAAGGAAAGCAAACAAATGCACAACATAAGAAGCTCACAAAAATTGTCACCTCTTGACCGCTTGAGCTATTTCGCATGGACTTGATGGATCCCACGTAAACTGAAAGTCTAGGAGGAAGGAAGTTTATCATGGTTATTCAGGTGGATACCCAAGATTTACTCGGACTATCCTCCTAAGAGAAAAGCTTGAAGCATTCGCTTGAGCTTGCAAGAAGCTATTCAATAGACTATAAATAGAGAAGGACCAATCTTTCTATATCTAGAAATTTGAAAACTCCAATTCTTTTTTTTTTTTTGTGGAGATGAATGAGGTATTGACAAAAATTTCCTGCTCAGCACCCTTAAACAAAATAGAATGGTGGGTTGAAAAAATAGAACTATTCAATAAATGACCCAAACCATATTGACCAGCAAGAAAATGACCTTATATTTTTGGAGAGAAGCTATAAATATTCCAAGCCATATCATCAATTGAGTTGTTTTGAGACCTGGTAACAAGCACACTCCTTATGCCTTGGGGAAAAATAAAAACATACAATCAAGTAGTTTCGAGTCTTTGGTAGCAAGTGCTATATCATGCAAGTTTGTGAAAACTCACATAAGTTTGATAGCAAGAGTGATGAAGAGATCTTGGATATTCATCTAGTAGCAGGGCATATAAAGTCTACAACCTAAGGGAAAAAACTGTCATGAAATCAATCAATGTAGTTGTAGATGATGAGACAATTGAGACCACTAAAAAAGACACTGCAAACGTAGAGAAGATTGGCCAAGCTATTGAAGAGTCTGATAAGAAAATAGATGATGGAGACCACCTGGGAGGAACTCCTCAAAATTCTCCTACTCCATTTTACAAAGAATCATCCTCATAGGTTACATACAATCACCCAAGCGAAGATATTCTTGGTGAGCTTGATAGTCTAAGACTTAGAGGAAGATTGCTAAATCAATTCTCTTATTTTTGTTACTTATTGTGTTGAATTGAGGAGAACTATTATTAGGCTTCTTGTTCCATTGTTGAGGTTTATATTTTTAGGCTTAAACAAGACCTCAAGGCATATGAAAATCAGCACTAGAGACATGAATGTGTATGCCAAGAGGATTAAAATATGTTTTTAATGGGAATGTGGGGCTTAACAACGTTCAAGGATGGTATTTATTTTAAGAGGGGAATGTTCTAACACCCAAGCCCAGCACCATGTCCAAACCAAGCATGAGTTCTATAAATTCTTTTCGGGTTAATATGTATCAAAAGCCCAATTGAGATTTAAGGAGAAAATTTGGATTAGATTTTTGGGCCTAAGATTTATTTTGGCAGTGTATGGATTTTATTAGGCCTGATAATTAGATTAAATCTAGTTAACATTTTCTGGACCAACTGGAACTTTTTTATTTGTTAATTGGCTCGAAAAATTTATGAGACATGTATTTTATATGTAAAATTGGAGTCAAATCCATTAGTATCAATAACATACTCGACCGATGAGAAAAATTATGGACAAGTCAATGAGTTTTCCAATTGTACTAATGGGCCCAAACTATCTTTTAACTAACGTTTTCTCTTCTTAGAAGTGGAACTCTAGGTATTCTTAATATTTTGAACGTGAAAATACAAGTATTCACTTATAGTTTGGACCTCTATGAGTTTTGGCTTTAAGGTTTTTGGAGTGAAGAAATAATTTTCAAAATGGCCAAGCACTCATCTTCACTAGAGTGTTCGAATTTATGGTTGTGTATGGATCTTGATGATTTTTCTCAATTGCTTTTAGATTTCACTTGCCAAACTATTCTCAAAGTTTTGTAAATAAACTTTCAACCTATCTTTGATATTATTTGTATATATTGTGTAAATTTTGGTTGTTTATTTGGTTGAATAATGCTAGAATCGTTATATATATGTTTCGATTTATGTGTTTGGGAATATGGTTATTGATTATTTGATGAGAACATGATATTTGGAGACTTACATGTTTTGGCCCATGCTTGTTTTTACCTAAAAATAATGTAAGCTTGTTTGACTTTTTGTTATATGTATTCGACTTTGAAGGAGGAATGAACTAAGAGGTGTGTTAAGATGTTTTGACTAGGGAAGAGCATGATGGTAACCTTAGTGGTTTTGGTTATATCTTGTATAGTGAATTTGCTTGTTCGTTTGAATAAGAACTTAGGCGGATGCATGAGTTTATGTGATAAAAGGATGAAAATGGTTACTTTAGATGGCCTATGTGTTTCGGCCAAGACCTTCTAGGACTTTATAAATTCAGCTTTCACATTTCTAAGCATGAAATGAAATGATTATATTTATGTCAAATGAGGCATGCTTGTATGTTCTAATATTTTTAATACATTTTGTGAAATGCATGGTATGGATTGAAATATGTGGTTCGGCTCTATACATTGCATAAACAAGTGAATGTTTGCATAAGAGATCATGTCACATGTCACATGCATTTGGGTCCATGTTTTGAAAATGATGAATCAGAATATTTTATAATGACCCCAAATGCTAAGACAGGGAAATGCCTAAGTGGAACTCTCTATCCATTTAGGACTATTCAAAATTGAGTGGAACCCCTAAATCAATGAAATACAGTCGATGAACATCGAATGGTTCCTTCCTATGGAAGAATACCTGTCGACGCTCCCAATCTACACTTGGGATTTAATGTTGTCTGTAGAGTCGGGGACACATAACACAAAGCTACATATCCCTTGTACATGAAAAATATAATGTGCAATGCACTTCGCTCATCAATAGTTTGCAATAAATATCACAGTGAAAAAAGTCTTTTATAATAGTCTAGGCAAAATCATAAAACTTATGCCAAGTCACATGGTCTACTAGTGCAAATATCCCAAAAGGTTAAACAAGCAATTGCACCATAAAAATAGTTATAAACCATAATCCCAAAAACCATTGGGAATCCAACTTAAACACTTAAAAAATATTTTCTGAGGTCAAAAGAGAACTAGACACATAAGTCTTCATTCCAAGCTATGGGTCTTGCTGGACTGGTCCTGTTTAGCCCTTCCTTCATGCAGGATCCTCTTAAGCACCTCAAAAATTTTTATTATTTGATCTGAAAACTAGTCGACATCTTGCAACCTATCATACGCAGAGTATTCCAAGGGACCCTTAAGGCTCTTCGGAGTCTTCTGAGCTCTCTTGGATGGTGGTCTCTTGCACTTCTCCATTTATTCCTTCAATAAATTCTACCATTCCTGGAAGGGAATGGTAGTGAAAACTACCAACGTAAGATTTTGAAAAATCTGAGTAAGGATACAATTAATATATTACATATATCATAAACACATAAAGGCAAATACAACAAATACATGAACATAAGTAATGAGGCTTATAACTTGACATATGTATCATGTAGTTTTATATAAAAGACATTTATTCTTTTCTTTTGACTAATCATTAACACATGTTCATAACTTTTAATATCTTTTCTTGACATTCATATAACTCATAGGCTCAAAGACTTGTTCTTATCATGACTTTCATATAATATGTGTGGAAACCTCAGGTTCTCCAATCTACCGTGTGTTTCTCACTAATTACCACATCACTCTATAATTCATTTAGTCGAGGTGACTATATCTTAATCATATATTTATACGGCAATTCGCTTATTTCCCTTTCACTGTTCTTAGAACCCATTAGTTTTAGGTGCGACCCCACTCCGGTATCCTTCCTTAGGAGCTTTTCAAGGTCCATCGACTGTACTCCGTCGACCTAGGAGTTTTACTCGATTTTACACTATCTTGAGTGAACATGGAGTTCCAGTAGGGCATTTTCCTGTCTTAGCCTTTGGGGTTCTTATAAAAATTTTCTGACTTTTTTCTTTTAAAAACCTTGACCCAAAGAAATGAAATCATGTGACATGGACTTGTATGCAACTTTTGACTTACTTATACAAGGTGTATAACCATAAGAATGTAAAGTATACATTTTCAATCAAAGCTTGTAAACATTAGAGCATGCAAACACATTTCATTTCATAAAAACTTACTCATTTAATCTTGGAAAAAGTATCAAACAACTCAACCAAAACCCTAAGAGGGTCATGGTCGAATCTCTATAAGCATTTCAATGATCCATTTTCTCACCTTCCTTCTTACCAACTCATGTATCCACTTAAGGTTTATCAAAACACATCATAAGGCTATCTTCAAGGCCTTAGCCAAAACCCTAATATAATCCATCATAGTGTTCTTTCATCAAAACATCACACTTTTATTCTAAGACCTTAAACCATTCATATACCTAAAATATATATCATGGTAGTTGATTAATTAAATCCATAAACCATACAAGAAATTTAATAGAAAGATCGTATTTACATTCACAATCAAATAATCATTCTATCTCAATCCAACCACTTATGGTTTACAAGCTTTGATTGGAAACAAAATAGCAAACAAGGTTTAGGCTATATATACAAATAATATGTAAGATGGGTTAAGAGCATACTTACAAATTTCAAGAAATATAAGTAAAGAAATCTGAAAATAAATCAAGATTTAACCTAGAAAAACCTTTAATCCGAAACCTTAGGAAATAAGAGGGTGTTTAACTTACAAGAAAAATCAACCTTTCCTTCAAAAACCCTAAGGCCGAATCTCTTTAAGAGAGAAAACCCTAATTTTCGTTTTTATTATAAAAACACAAACTTGTTCCATGAAATCTTCGATTTTTCTTTATTTAAAAATTCTAGAAAACCTAGGATTCAATTTTAGAGAAAACAAGAATCCTAGTTTTTACTTGAAAGTTTGTGTTGGTGTATAAAATCATTGAGTCCAAAAATAATGAAATGAAACTTCCCTCAAACTCGTACATGGTGATACAAAAATAAGAATGAGTGGTGCTTACCTTGTGTAAATGGTGTTCCTAAAACGATTAGCATAGAAAATATTTAAAATCCAAGCAAATAGGAGCATTTGGCTAGTAAGAAAGTGAAGGAAAATGAGAGCACATAAAGAGAGTGTTCTTGGCCGAAAACTCTAGGAGATGAAGAGTAAAGAATAGTTAGGAAAAGTACCCTCTCAATTTCGGCTCCTTCCTTATATAGTCTTCCTCCTTTCTAAACAAGCTCTAATACATGCGCGACACGTGGCAAAATTTTTTATTCTCTCTCATATGATGAGATTGCCTTAGGGAGACAAAAGGTCACCAAATATTCGGCTCCCTCCTCTTGCCAAATCTGAAAATCCTACTTTCAAGTTTCCTATTTCGCCCCTCAATCCAAATTTAAGTCCAAAGCCTAAATATGGCTCTTTGGTAATTTGTTTTAACCCTAGTCTCTTAGTTTCACACATTGTATGTAGAGTTTGTGGGTCCTTTGTCATTTCTAAGATGACTCCTCTACTCCCACGCTCTTCCCCTCTTTTATATGCCTACTATTCCTCTTTTCACAAAATACTTCCACCTTCTTTCTTTTCATATTCTCCATGCAAGATGCCTATTGGAAAAGCAAAAGACTTTATGTCTTTTACTTGACACATGTCCAAGAAGGACTCCAAAAGTTATAGTATGCCTAGCACCATGGCCAACCAACTCTTGGGCTTCTCTTGGGTCTTCTCTTATCCACCAAAATCTGACAAGTATCCAACTTGTCTTTTTCTCATAATTTTCTAATGTGCCCTTACTTAATTTGGCATTCAAGAAAGAGTTTTAACCTCATAGGCTTGCTCTTTTCTCTTGGGCGTAATCTCACTATACCTTAATAAAAATAAAAGGGTTTGTATTAATGAGTTTCAAATTCAACAAACCTAAAAACTTTCTTAAAAGACTTTCTCTCAAAAAACTCCAAACACCTCAAAAATAAAGAAATAATATAATCATTCATTCCAAATATGGATAAGGTTCCTCACAAAAATTTGAGATGTCACATCCTCCCCCTCTAAAAAAAGATTTCGTCCTCGAAATCGGCACGAAAAAATCCTAACACACAATTTCTACTAAAAGGAATTCTATAGTGCATGTTATCCTCTTCCATTACTGAATCCTGCGACAGATAAAATATCTCGTCCACGTTTGAGTCATAGTATATGTTAACTCTCATCTCATTCAGCTCATGTTGAATTTTCATCTCCATGTCCTCAATAGGTTGGTCATCCTCTTGAAGACAAATACAATCCGCAGACGTATCGAAGTCTCCAAAGTTATATATCTATCCGCACACTCTTTTGCTGCGTGACTAGATTCCACTTCTTGACCCAAATTATGCAATTCCCCCATTTCCGCCTTTTTCCAATTATATGGCGGTTGTTGCTCTTCCTGCAGTAACACATGTTTGAAGATGAGGTTTCCTCTTTTATTTGTGTTCATTACATGTGTATGATGTCATTCATACCTATCCATCCTTTTAAGTTTCTCTGCCCTCAAGAGTTCTTGTCATTTGAGATGGATTTTGAGTCCATACTCTTTTCGCTCTCTCAACTGAGCTACTGACAACACAGACATACGCGGGGTTCTTCTAGATCAAGTCATCTCCTGCTCTAGTTAGTACTAACTTTTACCACAAGTGTAAAACGACAGCCTCTATTCCGGTTAGTAAGAACCATTTTTTTTAATTTCCAATGCACTCACTTTAGAATTAAAGTGATATTCTGCATGTTCTTTTTTGTGTGCACACTCAGGACTCTAAGAGTTATAAGGGGAAGATTTTGCATTCTATTTTTATTCGATTGGCTGTTGGGATTTGAACAACCCTATCACGAGGGTTAAACACGAAATTCAGTTATGAATGATGTTTTAGTTATAATTTGCCAAAAGAATTTTGAATGAGAATATTTATAAACTTTTGCTACGATATTTTTGATCATATCTTTTGATTTTGCATTTTGAAAATGAAACATATTTTGTTTTGCATTTTGAAATGTGTATTGTACATATTTATATATTAGTATATATTATTTACTGACTGAGTTGTTAATAACTTACTCCTTATTTGCACAATATTTTATAAATTATTTGATCAACTGAAGATTATCAAAAGTAGGAAGTGTTAGCAAGGTTTAGTGATCATAGAGGAATAAGTGCCAATGGGTACAAGTAATTTTCGAGAGTCATATTTAATAGATTTATTATTTTCAGTTATTTTGATATGTTGAGTTATGGCTATTTTCAAGTATTTGTGGAGATTTTAATTTGTTTCATTGAAGATTTTTCTTTGGTGTCATCGTGGAAAAATACATATATATAATTGTTTTCAATAAAAGAATTTATATTCTAGGAGAAATTGGAGTATATAATTGTGATATTGAAGATGATTTTAGAAAACAAGAGCTATATTTAGTCTTTCTTATTATTAGTCATCTAATTTATTACTCTGTTTTGGAACCATATGTCATTAATTGTTGCTGTTAATTTCAAGATAATATATAAGATGTATTGGTGAAGTGTAAAAGGCAAAACATTTAGAATCAATCAAATAATTTGTGGTTGAGGTTCTCCTCTGGTTTCTTATTTTTCTACAATTTGATATATAAACCATCAAATGATATAAGAGCAAATTGAATCTTCTTGGGAAAAATGGCTACTCTTGTTCCTCCACATCAATTCCTATTTGTTTTGGTGAACATTATGACTACTGGAGCATAAAATGAAGACTTTGTTCTTGTCTCTTGATCTATGGGATGTCATCGGGCTTGAAGTTCCAACAAACAAAGAAAGCTCGAGTGGTGCCACTTTGGATTCAAGTCGTCAAGTCAAGTTGGAAAAATAGAAGGATGCAAAGGCATTATTCACTCTGCAACAAGCTATAAGTGAATCTATTTTTCCAAGATTAATGAGAGCTACAACTTCTAAACATGCATGCAAATTTTTATAACTTGAGTTTCAAGTAAATAGTAAAGTTAAAACTATTAAGCTTCAAGGGTTGAGAAGGGAGCTTAAGAATCTCAAAATGAAAGATTCTAAAATTGCTAAAGAGTATTGCTCAAAACTAATTGAAGTAGTTAATCAAATGAGGGCTTATGGAGAGGCCATAATTGATGAGAGAATCATACAAAAGACCCTCATTAGTTTAATTGAGAAATATGATTTGATGGTTGCTGCTATTGAAGAATTTTAGGATCTCTCTACACTATCAGTCATTAAACTGATGGTTCTTTGCAAGCACATGAACAAAAGGCCTGACAGGAGAAATGAAGCCACTTTAGAAAATACATATAAGTTGAAAGTCAGTCTTAAAAATCAAAAGCAAAAGGACTACAAAAAGGGATACAAGGGCATGGCAAAAGATGGAGAGAGTCATTAAAAAAAGTATGCTACCAAAGGTAATTTTCAACCTTGTAGTACTTGCAAGAAAACTAATCACTTGGAGAAAAAATGTTTTCATCGTGGCAAACTTCAGTGTACAAATTGCAAAAAGTTTGTCCATGAAGAAAAGGATTGCAGGTTTAAAGACAAGAATCAACAAGCAAACTTCATAGAGGATATGGAAGAGAAGTTATTTTATGCTTGTCAAGTCGCTATTGAACAAAAAAGCAAGTGGCTTCTCAATAGTGGCTGTAGCAACCATATAACACCAGACTTAAATTTATTCTCTCGAATTGATGATTCTATTAAGATAAAAATCAAATTGGGAAATGGTGATTTGGTGGAGGCAAGAAGAAAAGGTACAGTTGCTTTGGAAACCAAAAGGGGAACCAGATTTATAAATGCTGTGTTGTTGGTTCCAAGCCTTGATCAAAGTCTACTAAGTGTTGGACAGATGATGCAAAATGGATACTCCCATCACTTTGAAGATGAGTAGTGTACTATCTATGATTTAAAGAACAACAATCATGTAGTGGCTGAAGTGAAGATGGGAAAATGGGGAGAAAAATTTCCTATTTATTGGCAATACTCGAAGGCTCTTGTAGTTAATAATGATGAAACTATCTTATGGCAACAAAAGTTTGGACATTATAACCTTAATGTGCTAAGGTTGTTAAATCAAAAGAATATGATGAGAAACTTACCTCTTTTGGATCAGAATATGGCCGTGTGTGAAGGTTGCATGTTGGGGAAACAACATAGAGAACCCTTTCCCAAAGGAGAAGCATGGAGAGCCAAAAGAGTTTTGGAACTTGTGCATACAGATTTATGTGACCTATGAGAACAACTTCACAAATTCAACAAGTACTTCATCTTATTTATTGATGATTTTTTTAGAATGACTTGGGTGTACTTTCCCAAAGAAAAATCAGAAGCATTTGAAATTTTTAAGAAATTTTAATTGCTTATGGAGAACCAAAGTGGCAGAAAAGTCAAAACTTTGAGAAGTGATAGAGGCAATGAGTTTAACTCTAAAAAATTTGATGAGTTTTGCAAAAATGAAGGGTTGGAATACCAATTGACTGTAGCCTATACTTTACAACAAAATGGAGTCATGAAAGGAAAAATAAGATAGTCATGGAGATGACTAGGTCTATGCTAATGGTTAAAAGACTTCCTAAAAGGTTTTGGGCTAAGGCTGTTAATACAACCTTGTATCTCTTGAATAGGTGTCTTACAAAAGCTGTAAAAGATTTCTCCCATTGAAGCTTGGAGTGGGACCAAGCCTATAGTTGAGCATTTGAAAAATTTTGGATGTATTTGTTATATGCATGTCTTTGAGCAAAAAAGGCACAAGTTGGAAGAAAAGTCAGCAAAGGGAGTCTTCCTTGGATATAGCTCTCAATCTAAAGGACATAGGGTCTTCAACTTAAAATCACAACAGCTAGTTACAAGTAGGAATGTGGTTTTTGATGAGTATTCAACTTGGAATTGGGAGAAAGATGAAGAATTAACTCAGCCACTAACCATACCAGTAATTAAAGAACTTAAGACAAGAATGGAGAATGATGATGATAGTCAACCAGCAAGTAACTCTAACTTCAGAACAAAGTGTTGACAACAACTTTGAGTTTTCATATCAGTCCACTCCTAAAACAACTTCAAGAAGGCTAAGACATTTGAGTGAGATCTATGAATCTTGCAACTACATGTCTTTAGAGTTTGAAAGTTATGCAACAGCTATAAAAGAATCAGTTTGGATTGATGCAATGAAGGAGGAGATTAAGCTGATTGAAAAGAACAATACCTAGGAGCTTGTTCCTTGTCCTGATAGCAAAGAAATCATTGGAGTTAAGTGGATTTACAAGAGGAAGCTTAATCATAATGGTTCGTTAAAGAAATGCAAGGCAAGATTAGTTACTAATAGATATTCATAGCAAGCTGGAATTGATTTCAATGAAACTTATACTCCTATGGCATGATTAGATACCATAAGAACTGTTTGTGCATTAGCAACTCCAAGGGACTGGAAATCTCTCAACTTGATGTTAAATCAACATTCTTTAATGGAGAACTTGAAGAAGAAGTGTATGTGGAGCAATCCAAGGGCTTCAATAAGAAACATGGCAGGGTGCTTAAATTAAAAAATGCTTTATATGGGCTTAAAAAAGCACCTAGAGTATGGTATAACAAGATTAATGGCTACTTTGCTCAACAAGGTTTCAAGAAAAGTGTGAGTGAACCTATACTTTATATTCAAATTAAAGGTAAAAATTTGCTCATAGTTTCCTTATATGTTGATGATTTAATCATAACTAGAAATGACCCAAAGATGATTGAAGAATTCAAGCAAGAGATGACGAAGACTTTTGAAATGAGTGACTTGGGTTTAATGCATTATTTTCTTGGTATGAAAGTATGTCAAGATGATGGCATCTTCATTTCACAAAAAAATTATACTGAAGATTTACTTAAGAGGTTATATGGTTGATTACAAACCAATGGCAACTCCTTTAATTGCAATGAAAAACTCAAGAAAGAAGATGGGGAAAAATTAGCAGATGGGGCTGCCTACAGAAGCTTGATTGGTAGCTTGTTGTACCTCACTTCTACTCGACCTGATCTCATGTTTGCTACAAGCATGTTGTCTAGGTTCATGCAAAATCTTAGCTAAGTCCATTTTGGTGCTGCCAAAAGAGTGTTGAGATATGTTCAAGGAACTTTGTAGTAGGGTATTTCATTCAAATCATGTTCTTACTCAAGATTAATTGGGTATCCTAACAGTGATTAGTCTGGTTCAACTGATGATATAAAAAGTACATCTGGCTATTGCTTTAATTTGGGATTTGGAATTTTCTCGTGGGGCTCAAATAAGCAAGGATCTATGGCTCAATCTATAGTTAAAGCATAGTATGTTGCTGCTGCTAATGCTATAAATCAAGCCATATGGTTGACCATAATACTTGAAGATATGAGAACACAACAACAATTTCCCTTTGAGATTTTTTGTGATAACAAAATTGCAATTGCAATGAAAAAAAGTCCAGTTTATCATAGCCAAACCAAACACATTTTTATTAAGTATCATTATTTGAAAAAAGTAATTGCTAGTGGAGATGTAGAGCTCAAGTATTGTAAGTTAGAAGAACAAATGACTGATATCTTCACAAAGGCACTTTCGAGAGACAAATTTCAAAAACTACGTTTGATGCTTGGAGTTGAAGAAAAATGCATCAAGGAGGAGTATTGAAGACTAATGCAGTTTCCTATACAAGCTATATTTAGTCTTTCCTATTATTAGTCATTTGATTTATTACTCTTTTGGAACCATATGATATTAATTGTTGCTGTTGTTTTCAAGATGTATTGGTGAAGTGTAAAAGGCAGAACATTTAGAATCAATCAAACAATTCGTAGTTGAGGTTCTCCTAGGTTTTCTCCTCTGATTTCTTATTTTTCTGCAATCTGATTTCTAAAACCATCAATGGCGTCACAATTAATACTGCAGAGTCTAATAATTACTACATTGGTAGTCTGGTACAAAATACATTATTTTGAAAGACCACCCCCTTACTCCATCTCTCAATGAAAAACTACAACAAAAGAAAATCATCTCACGGTTTGGTGAAAGTGGTAGAAATATGCATTGAATGATATCTTTTGCAATCAAATATGCCTCGGTTATTAATTTGGTTCCATTGATCGGTACTTGTAGCGATTGGCCCAGAAAAGATAGTGCAGGAAATTCAATCCGCTCAATACACACATTAGCCAGTAAAACCTCTCGAGGTGATAGTAATTCAAGTTGCTGCCAAACAGCCATGGCCTGTGTCGACATGCACCGGTGACATCATTAACTATCGATACTAGCACTGAGCTGAAGTAATACCCCATAGCCAGGGATGCCCAAGAGAGAGCTGTGGCTAAAGATCTCATGCTCGATGGCGCCTCCGTGAAGAAGAACTCCATCATTCCAGCCAAGGTGAAAAGGTCTGCTGATCCCAGGAACATGTACTGCAAAGCCACCCAAAGGAAAGTTATAGGAAGAGGTTCTGCAGAATTTAGTAGCCCAGAATCTGTTGCCACCTTCTTTCGCTTCAATTCAACCAGAGCTGCCACTACCATGCCCACAATAGAAAGGACAAGCCCTGTCCCTATTCGTTGTAAATGAGTGATACCCATTTCGGTTTTGGTTATTTTTCTTGCAAATGGAAGAATCACATGGCTATAGACTGGTGCAAGAATTATGATGAAGATGACAGGGAAAACAGGGAGAGAAGCGGGTGGGACCTTCAATGAGCCTAGCATGGTGTTCATGGTGGCTGCTTGCTGGACAGAAAAGGTCGAGAGCTGAGCAAGACAGCAGTTTAGCATCATTGTAGACATGAAGATTGGGAGGATCCTTAGCACTATCTTCACTTCTTCTACTTGCTTTTCGGTGCATTTCAGCATTGAATGGCTGTGCTCGTTGTTTGCTGCTCTGTCAAGGAATTTTAGACTCTGATTAGGCACCTCTTCTTTAGCTTCAGTGTCTTCTCCCTCCCTGGTTTGGGCTGTATGGGATGGGCTTCTGCTCATAACAGTATTTTTAACAATCCAAGCACTGCATGTGGTGTAAACCGCTGAAGTAAGAACCTGTTGGACACAAGTGAAAGAGTTCTCTTTAGCCAGCTCCTGCTATTGATCAACTTGTAGCATGTGCTGTATTTTGACCAATAAAAAGCGTGCTGTATTTTGCTATTTGTTAACGATATAATTTAAATAATTAAATTAACATCTTCACATTACTTTTAGTTTTTACAACAAATAATGATTAAACATGACATCAAAATATAGGTTTTGAGTTCGAATATCAACTCTACAATGCACTACATTAGATTAAAATATTTCCCATATTGAGCTTATTTATTGATGGATAGTTTGGACTCCAGGCCTATTTATTGAGATAGAATGTTAAAATATAAAATAAGCAATTAAAATTTACCTCTTATTATCGGATTAAATTTTTAGAAGATAAGGTTTAACACTAGCTAAAAAAAATAGGTTTTTATGTTCAATTAATTGTGATGAAAAGACTATTTATGACTTATTTTAGTTGTAAATAGTCATTTTACTAAAAATAATTGATCCTAAATAAGCAATTTTTTATAATAAATAGTAATTAAACACCATGTCTAAATGCTACCTTGAAGATTGTTGTGATGGGGCTTCCAGCAGGAACTTTGGTCCTGTAAGTGGGAGAGCCAAGGAGAAAAACCGGGATGGAAACCAGAATTGTTGTAGTGGAGATCCCAAAGCCCCACTGCCAGCCTTTGTGATCTTCAATCCATACCACTAAAGTGACAGCAATTAAAGCCCCACAGGAAAGACAAAAAACGTAGTAGTTGAAGAAAGATGATCTTTGTGTCCTTCCTTGTGGGGTAGTCTCATCAAACTGCTCAGCCCCATGTGGTGGAAGCGAACCTTTTATCCCTCCAACACCCAGCGCCACCAGATAGAGGCCTGCAAACAACATCACTGCTTGTGCACCGCCAACTTTCTGGCATTGACTGTTGATGTTCACTGAGATGCAGGCCGGTGGTTTCAATGATGGAACATCAGCTTGAATTGTAAGTATTAGAAGACCCTGTTTCATTAGTTTGTGAGGACATGAAAACATGTGCGTTATCGGAGGATTCATTCAGTTCTAAGGTTTTATGAAATTGATTAACTAGTCCGTGACACAAACTTTATCGGATTTCAGTGGATCATGAAGATTGACACAAGATCTATCTTATAATAAAAATACAATTTGACCCATTATATCAAATAACATCGGTTTGTAAAACAAGTTTTTTCAATTGTCTTTAGGGAATCAAGCATTTTTCTACTCTGAAAATGACACACACTATAAAAAAATTGTGTATTTGTGGTCAATTATTTTCTACCAAAATAGTTATTTTCCTCTAATTTTCGTAGTAAATAGTCACCATATCCAATTTTCTTGTAGTGACGTTGCAATCTTGAATTTTGAGGTAGGCATTTCTCTTGTTAACTTAGGTGGTTAATTCATTAATTACGCTGATCATCTTTGATCAACTGATCAAGTGGGAAAGGGATGTGAAAATGACACTCAAATCACACAACTGGCTGCCCTCTCGAATTGATAGGAGATGGTTTCCTTCCACCAATGGAAATTTCAGAAAGAACCGGTTACGGCCAAGTGTGGGGTCTAGCCAGGTCACCATAGAGCGTGATTGGACAATGCTAGTTGAAGAAACCTTATTGTTTTCATCACATATGTCATACATGATATTTCCTCTGCCTGAAGAAAGTTATGTTTTCAATTAAAACTTTCACTGGGTGGGGCTAGATTTTGCATTTTTATGTCACCATCATCTTTGCTGTACTGTTAATTTGCACAACATGCCATGCATGGGTGAGTCCATGTGTGGGTCATGTGGATTCTATTGCTGGTGGGAAAGGGATAATTAAAGGCATAAACCTTAATTTGTTTGGAAACTCACCGTAAATTCTATTGCTGCACTTATCAAGTAAATGCGGTAAGTAGTGAAAAATGCATCTGCCAGAAAGGCACCAAGAAGTGCCAGAAGGAAAGCTGTGCCCATGAAATTGGTAACCATATTGGCAGCGCTGGATGGAGAAAAATGCATGAATTTTGACATATACAGCACAAGATTGCTTGCATTGGCCAGGTATGCTAGATTCTCCAGTATCTCCACGACTAGTGAGAGCATTATAAACACAATCACAATTAGTGCTATATGCATGGAATTCTTTACACACGCACTACAAAAAAATTATTTATTTGTAAAATAAATGAGAAAAAATGGATTTTGTTTCCTCTTCTATTTTATTTGTTTATTTACAAAAATGGCTATTTTTGCTCAAATGTATCTTTTTATTTATTTTATTTTATAGTCGTTCTTATTGTAAATAATTCCTTATAAATCTCTCGCTTTTCCTGTAATGACACTAACTTCTCCCCAACTTTGAAGACAAAAAAAGTTTTTTTTTGAAAAGGATACAAAATAATTGGTTCTTATATATATATGCTGAGCCAAAGTTCACTCACTCAAGACAAAGGAAGCAGCAAGCATGCCACCATGGCGACCTCTTAAGGCGGGCCTGTTCCTCCAATCTACATAGCCTTCCCATATGTGTAACTGGTGTGCTTCATCCTATCGCGGTCACCCATAAGAAAGTAGAATTTAGAAACAATAAAGAAAAAAATAAAGGAAAGAAAGACATGCAGATCGGATTAAAGTAAAAAATTATAACTTAGAACCTCACCATCTGATCTATTTCAACTTCTGTAGGATGCATGTTGATGAAATACTTAAAACAACTCACTTTTTTAATTTTCTTTAGCTGGGAGAAAAGGATAAAAGGGGGGGGGGGGGGGGGGGGGTGTGGAGGGCGCTGATTAATGGTTTGAAGTTAGGGCTCGTTCAAGCACAACTTTTTGATGAAACTGGGAGTTCTTGGTGGAGTCATATTTATAGTGTGAGACACTACTTGAGGTCCAACCAATTTGAAAAAAGATCTAGATACCACGAAAATGACTTTCCATTCGCCAGACACTTCACAGTTCAAATACCCATAGTTTTCTGTGTTTGACTGTATTTAACCCTATGTGAGAGAGGAAGATATCATCTAGGATCTCTTTGTTATAACAAGAAGCCATATATATATATTGTTGACTTTTATAAGCACCCAAGATTCGCTTATCTTGGATTTATGTATAAGGTTAAGGTTTCAGATTATCAGAAACGACAATATTCAAGATAAATAACAGTAAATGAAAGATTAAAGGAAAATTAAGAGATCAACAACCACAAACATAAGAGATTAACGTAGTTCGGCTCTATGGCCTACATCTACAACAGGAACCTTAAGAGATATATTATTAACAAAAGAGAGTACAATCTTACAACTATGGAGATCACAAAGTTTTCAGCTCAGATTTTCTACTCCCTGAGCACAACCAAGAACATGGGTTCCAAAAATCCTAACCCTAGCTTCTCTCAGACCCTCAGCTCTCTCTCCCTCTCTGTCGATTGTAAATGGCAGAATACAATTCTCTCTCTTAGGTCTAGAGCGTTCGAGTCATATATATATCACTCAGCCGAATTACAAAAGTGCCTTTAAGTAAATAGAATAATTACAGACAGTTTAAAACAAATACAAGCCATCGGATTAAATAGTACACCCTCATCACTGAAGCTTGACATGTGCATCTTACAAACCTCCACCTTGGCAAGCTTGCATCTCTTTACCTTTACAGCTCCATCTCCTAATAAATTTCCTGCAAAGTTCTCCCAAATGAGTACTAACAATTTTATAGGTTAATCAAATCCAAACAATGTTTAAATTTGATGAAGGGTACAGATTTGGTCATATTGTCAGAGGGGTTATCCTCAGTAGGTATTTTCTCAGGTCCTATTTCTCCAAAAAAGATAATATCCTTAACAAAATGTAGCCTTACATTTATATGCTTTGACCTCTTATGAAATACTTGGTTTTTAGCTAAGTGAATGGCACTTTGATTGTCACAATACATAATGACATTCCCATCCAACATCCCTAGTTTCAAAGTCAAGCCTTTTAGCTATAAAGCCTCCTTAAAGGCTTCAGTCATAACAATATATTCTGCTTCAGTAGTAGATAAAACTACCATTGATTGCATATTTGCTTTCTAGCTTACAGCTCCAGCTAGAAACATGAAAACCATGCCAGAAAGGGACTTTCTGGTGTCCACATTTTCAGCATAATCTGAGTCCACAAAACCATTCAAACCCCTATCAGTTAAATCACAATCTCCAAATTTTAACCCCAAGCACTTGGTTCTTGAAAGATATTGAAAAATACACTTTAATGCATGCCAATATGGTTTTCCAAGTTTACCCATAACCTGCTTACTAAACTCACTGCATAAGTTAAATCTGGCCTAGTGCATACCATGGCATACATCAAGCTCCTTACCATGCTAGTGTATGAGACTTTATTCATAAACACAATATCATCATCAGTTTGTGGTGCATGTGTGACTGACAGTTTAATATGCTGACCAACAGGGGTAGAAACAGATTTAGTATTTTTCATTCCAAATCTAGTTAACACTTTGGAAATGTATAATTTTTTAGATAAATAGAGAACCCTTTTATTTCTATCCCTATTTATTTCCATACCCAAAATTCTCTTGGCAGGACCTAAGTCCTTCATCTCAAATGCAGCCTTTAACATGCACTTAGCATGATCTAGATGAATTTTATCCTTACAAGGTAATAACATGTCATCAACATACAAAAGCAAGTAAATAGGATTTCCATCACATCTTTTATAGTAAACATAGCCATCAAAATTACTCTTACAGAATTCATTTTGAATCACGTGAGCATCAAATCTTTTATACTATTGTCTAGAGGACTGTTTTAAACCATACAAAGATTTATTTAACAGACAAACATGATCATTACAGAGATTTGAAAGGATAAACTCATCTAGAACATGAGATTTGTTTTAACATCTAGTTGTTCTAAGTGTAAATCATTACAGGCTACAAAAGGGAGTAAAAGTTTTATGAAACTATGTTTCACTACAGGAGAGAATATTTCATTATAATCTATTCCCTCCCTTTGGGTGAATCCTTTTGCAACTAACCTAGCCTTATACCTAGGTAGTTCTACACTATGGATCTCCTCCTTCCTTTTAAAGATCCATTTAGATCTAAGCAATTTCTGTTTCTTAGGTTTAGGAACCATTTCCTATATTTTATTCTTTTTCAAAGACTCAATTTCTTCTTGCATGACAAGAATCTATTTATCAGCTTCTTTAGAATTCATGGCTTCTTTAAAGGTCCTAGGTTCCTGTTCTACCTTTGTTTCAGCAATAGATAAGGCAAAAGCTGTTAAATCAGTTTGCCCAAACCTTTGCGGAGGTCTTATAACCCTCATCTCCTTATCCATTGCAAGGAGATAGGTATTTGTCCTATCCAGGCCTCTAGTATATGCTCTGTTGGTCTCGAGTTGGTCAGTCTCTTTGTCTTGATTATTAGTGGAGGTGGAGGACTACTCCACCTGAAATTGTATATCGGTTTTAGGGTTAGACTTTCTAGTGTCATGAGTGTTTTCAGGCTTCCCTGCCATTTGATTTTCATTAAAAATGACATACCTACTGATTATGCATTTCTGTTTACCAGGTTCTATAACCCACAACGTATAACCCTTAACAACTTCTGGATAACCTACAAATATGCACTTAAGTGCCCTTGGTTCTAATTTGTCAGTTTTATAGTGAGCATAGGCTACATAGCCAAAAACTCTTAAAGTTTATTAGATGAAGAGTAATGGCTACTGCCTCTGCCCAGAAAGTTTTGGGCAACAAAGAGGTTGCCAGCATACATCTCACCCTCTCAAGGATAGTTCTATTCATCTTCTCAGCTAAGCCATTCTGTTGGGGAGTTTTCCTATCGGTCTTATGCCTAATGATCCCCTCAGCTTTACAAAAGTCATTAAACTCAGTAAATAGGTATTCAAGACCATTGTCAGTTCTCAAAGTTTTAACCTTTCTTTCCACTTGATTTTCAATTAAGGAAAGGAAATATCTAGCCCCACCATGTGAGTTTACCTTTGCTGGACCCCATAAGTCATAGTGTATGTAATCTAGAGTTTGCTGTGTTTGGTGAATGGTTTTCTTGAAACTTACTCTAGTGGATTTACCTAGGACACACTGTTCACAGAAAGGTAAGTTTCCAAGTTTTTTATCTCCCAACAGGCCCTATTTTTCCAGTTCCCTAAGGCCCTGTTCAGTGGCATGCCCTAGTCTTCTATGCCATAGGAGAACTTGGTTTTCTGTTCTGTCTGTGACACGTGATGCCTCACCTATCATTGTTTTCCCCATAAGAGTATATAACCCATTCTTTAAGACCCCTCTCATCATAGTCAGAGATCCTTTACTGACTTTTAAGGTCCCATTTTTAGATTTAAAAGAATATCCTGATTTGTCTAGAATGCCCAGAGAAATTAGGTTTCTTTTTAGTTCAAGAATATATCTGACATCTTTTAGTAGTTTTTCAAACCCATCATATATAATTAATCTCACATATCCTATTCCCTAGATTTTACAAGTTTTATTATTACCTAAAATAACACAACCACCTTCTATAGCAGTGAAATTTTCAAACCAGTTTCTTATAGGGCACATGTGAAATGAATAGCCTAAGTCTAAAATCCACTCCCTTCCAGAGTCTACCTCAAAGACATTTAGCACTTCAGCACTATCATAACCATCTTCTAAGACTACTTCTGCCTTTCTCTCTTCTATTTTATCTGTGTTTTCCTTATTCTTTCTATCAGGGCAATCCTTCTTGAAATGCCCCTCTTTGTAACAGGCAAAACATTTTAAATGTCTGCCTTTTAACTTTGATTTAGATTTATTGTGTTTACCTTTCTGACCCTTCTTTTCAGGTCTTCCTCCCACACTTAAACCCTCACCAGACTCTGATTTTAACTCAGATCTATTGTTGAGTTCTTTGGTATGAAGAACTGACAGCATTTCTTCTAAGGTGACACTCTCCCTACCATACATCATAGTTTCTTTGATACTAGCATAGGAAGAATCTAAAGAATTGGATAACAGAAGTGCTTGATCTTCATCTTCTATAGTGATGTCTATATTAGCAAGTTCCAACAATATTTTATTGAACTGATCAAGATGATCATCAATAGAGGTTCCTGGTGTCATCTTAAAAGTGTAGAGTTTTTTCTTTTTATGGAGTCTATTTGCAAGGGATTTAGTCATATACAAATTTTCTAATTTTAACCAAACGCCTGCTACCGAGTCCTTATTAGCAACATTTCTCAGTACTTTATCACTGAGAGATAAAATAATGGTAATATGTGCCTTTTGTAAGACTTCAAGTTTGACTCTCTCAGAGGAAGATGAAGATGGTTTCTCCTCGGAGGAAGAGGCCATCTTCTTTTTCCCAAGAAGAGCTTCCTGAAGTTCGTGTTGAACTAATAGGCTCGCATCTTAATCCTCTAAAAGCTAAAGTCATTTTGGCCAGTGAACTTTTCTATATCAAATCTAGCGGTCCCCATCGAAACCTAAGTTCTTGATACCACTTGTTGACTTTTATAAGCACCCAAAATTCGCTTATCTTGGATTTATGTATAAGGTTAAGGTTTCAGATTACTAGAAACGACAATATTTAAGATAAACAATAGTAAATGAAAGATTAAAGGAAAAACAAGAGATCAACAACCACAGACACAAGAGATTAACGTAGTTCGGCCCTAATGGCTTACATCCACAGCTGAAACCCCAGGAGATAATATTATTAACAAAAGAGAGTACAATCTTACAACCATGAAGATCACAAAGTCTTCAGGTCTGATTTTCTACTCTCTGAGCACAACCAAGAACACGGGTTCCAAAAACCCTAACCCTAGCTTCTCTCAGACCCTCAGCTCTCTCTCCCTCTCTGTCGATTGTAAATGGCAGAATACAATTCTCTCTCTTAGGTCTAGAGCCTTCGAGTCATATATATCACTCAGCCAAATTACAAAAATGCCCTTAAGTAAATAGAATAATTACAGACAGTTTAAAAACAAACACAAGCCATCGGATTAAACAGTACGCCATCATCACTAAAGCTTGACACGCACATCTCACATATATATATATATATATATTTATATATGAGATTAATTAACTAGATCACTTTGGAAGATAAATACTTTAGTGACAAGGGGATTAGATGTACAAATGTTAGTTATAAAATTATTTTTAGTATCGTAAAATAGATCAACATATTTTATAAAATTAGTTTAGTTAGTAGATTTATTTATCACTACAAGAAGAACGAATATTCGTGATGGATTATTTACAATGAAGATGACTATTTGTAGTGAAAACAGATTTCTTTTGGTAGAGAGTAGTCATGATTTTGACAAAAAATAGACTAAATAGTTGGCTACGAATAAGCAATTTTGTTATAGTGTATTTTTACATAATCTTTTTGCGTTTCTATAGTATTCTTAACTTGAAAATGTTAGCAAAATTACCTAAGGTACAAATAGTGCTCAAATAGAAATGTGGAAGTTCGTGCTTTCGTATTCTAGGTTAGATTTTATAGAACTGTTTTTACAATAAAGTAGATATGAGGTACCGCATTATGTTCCGTAAGCTTGTAAATCTACTTTCTTAAATCTTTTCATATATCTAGCATGTCTCGTACTCAATTATCATAATTCCCACTACCAATCTGGAAAAACTACTATGGTTCTCTAAAGCTAATCTCAAGTACTATCAATGCTATGAACTGAGGTAGCACTATCTCAGTATTATTCTCAACCGACTTTTCCTAAAACATAAATTCGACTATATATATCTTTATATATATATTTAATATTCGAAATTCAAAAGTCATGATCATAGAATTCTTATGGTTTGTGTTGGCCCTATGATCAATTCCATTATATCTGTTGCTTCTAAGAAAAGCAAGGTCATGATTAGATCGATGCTTGTGATATCATATGTGATAAAAATGAGGATAGGTGGTCATGTATGAAATCTCACATTTTTTGGGAATGAGAAGTTTTATTCTTTATAAGGTTTTAATTAATGGGGTTAAAATTGTATTATTGACTAATCATTTTCAAATATAGATCATGTCATTTGAGCTTTCCATCGAGAAGTTATAAATAATATTAGAGCCTATTCCAACTAAAAATGTGGGATTTGAACCATGTCACACCTATAACAGACAGACCCAACGAGGACGTCGGAAATTTAAGAGGGTAAATTATGATATTCCATGTGATAAGGATGATAGTAGGTAGTGCATGTATAAGTCCCACATTATTTAAGAATGAGAAATTCTTACTCTTTATATATAAGGTTCTAATAACTACAACAAATTTAGGTTTTTGTGATGGTTTAGAATTTGTGACAGTCTCCAAACCGTCACTAAAATCCAATTGTTGAAATTTTTTACGTTTGAACGAAGACAATTTTACAGTCAAACGTTGAGTATACGTTCGAACGATGTAATATTGATGTTCGAACGTTAATTTTTTTGTGCCAACATTCTAACTATATGAAATAACGTTCCAACGTTTACATTAAATTAAAAAAAAAATTCTTTGACACCTTACTTTGCTACATTAAATTTTTTCCTTAATTTAATAGTGTAGGATTTGATTATTAGATTGAATTGATATTTATTTATTTTTTAAATATTTTAAAATGATTTAAATATGAATAAAGAAATTAAAATAAGATTCTACTTTAGCGGGATCCTATTAATATTATATAAATTTTGTACTCTATTAAATTATAAAATGCACTTCATACGTTCTAACGTTTTCAAGAAATGAAGTACCCACTTCAAGGAATTTTTTTATGGTGGCCTTTTAGCCAATGGTGACTGGAAAACTAAGTTAAATTTTCGGCCACCACAATTTTTTAAAACTAAAAGAAATAAAAATAAAAATTCAATAAAAAATACATAAAAATAGTGGAATTAGGGTTCCCTACCTTGTGGTGAAAGTTGCGGTGGCTTTGGGGACGGTTCCGATGTTGTTCGTGGCGGAGAGAAATTGTGTGAAATGACAGCTGCCGTCGGGGTACTGTTTATATATAAGTAACGTTCGAACGTTTATTTTCTTACATGCGAACATTTATTAATGAACGTTTGAATGCTTATTCAAGCATTTTCTTTACCAAGCATCCACTACATTCGAACGTATAGATGTACGTTCCAACATTTATAAATTAACGTTCGAACGTTCGAATGTTACTCTTATGTACGAAAGTGATATGTTTTACATTTGAGCGTTTTTAAGCAATTTGTTTTCTGTGTCTACTACATTTGAATGTGCACTTGATACGTTCTAACATTTTCAAGATACATTGGAATGTTTTTACGTTAAATATAGTGCATTTTAAATTTAATATTGAATCTATATTATAATATATTATAACATAATTAAATATATTATATTATATAGTCTAAAACTAAACTAAAATATAGTGTGCCAACACTTATAATACTATAGTATTAGTTATTATATAATGTTGTAAATAATATTACAATAGTCCATATGCTATGATACTATAGCCTTAAATATTGTATAGTGTTGTTATTGTAGATAAAATATATAAAGTTATATTTAAATTATGATTAATTAACACTATAAAATATTATAGTGTTATTTATTATATAGTATTGACTATAGTGTTACAACACTAACTAACGTAAGATGCAACACTATATAATATGTAATACCATAGTATTATATATATGGTGTTGACTATAGTATTATTATAACATATAAAACATTACTAAAATATAATATTATTATAATATAGTTAAATATAGTAATATAGTTCTATTTTTTCTATTTAATATAATTTTAGTAAATATTTTTAATATTTTTTTGTTTAATAAATATAGCAATATGTAGATTTAATCATTAAAAAGTAATAAATAAAAAACGTTCAAATGTCATGTACTTACGTTCCAACATTTATAAATTAACGTTCCAACATTACTCTTTCGTGCGAATATCATATGTTTTACATTCGAACATTTTTAAGAATTTTGTTTTCTATGTCCACTACATTCGAATGTGCACTTCATACATTCATTTTCAAGACACATTTGAACGTTCTTATGTTAAGTATGGTGCATTGTATATTTAATATTGAATTTATATTATAATATATTATAACACAATTAAATATATTATATTATATAGTCTAAAACTAAACTAAAATATAGTGTGCTAATACTATATAATACTATAGTATTAGTTATTATATAATGTTGTAAATAATATTACAATAATCCACATGCTATAATACTATAGCCTTAAATATTGTATAGTGTTGCTATAGTAGATAAAATATGTAAAGTGATATTTAAAATATGATTAATTAACACTATATAATATTAGTGTTATTTATTATATAATATTGACTATAGTGTTACAACACTAACTAACCTAAGATCCAATACTATATAATATGTAATACCACCGTATTATATATATGGTGTTGATTATAGTACTACTATAGCATATAAAATATCACTAAAATATAATATTATTATAATACAGTTAAATAGTTAAATATAGTAATGTAGTTCTATTTTTTCTATTTAATATAATTTTAGTAAATATTTTTAATATGTGTTTTGATTAAGAAATATTGCAATATATAGATTTAATCATTAAAAAATAACAAATAAAAAACGTTCGAATGTCATGTACTTACGTTCCAACGTTTGAAAAACGTGTGGGAAATTTCCCAAACTTTTTAGGACATTGGAACGTAACTTTTTTACGTTCAAACAAATTGAAAGAATTTTAAGTACGTTCAAACGTTCTTAACAATTCAAATAAATTCAAATATAGGCACGGGATGTGAAATCCCAAATTAATTGTATTTTTTCATATTGTTTTATTCTTATTGTTGATTGTTTTAATTTATTTTAATAATATTATTGATTGTGTTTTATTTGCTTAAAATTATTATTTGAACTATTAATTAGTTAATATTGAGTTACGTTGATTTTCTTATTAATTTTAATGTGAGGTAATTATTTTAACGATTAGAATTAAATTCCTTTATTTTATGTGATTTAAATTGTTGTGTTTTCTTTATATTAATTATTGTTTTGCAATTAAAGTGCGCTTTGGTTTAATTTATTTTATTGTTGGGCATTAAATATATTATTTTATTGATATTGCATTGTAGTATTTTCAGTTGGCTTTTATTTAATTTATTATGCTCTTTTTTCTAGTTAGACTTCATTTCCTTTTTTCCTTTTTTTTTTTCTCCTGCTTTCCCCCCTAGCTCGTGCGACCAGCCCCCCCATTTCCCGTTCAGCTCTCCAGCCTAGCAATGCCACCGCCGACCCCCAGCGGCGACACCACCCCCACCACTAGACCGCCACCTACCAACCAGCCTACCCTGATGACCCCAGCTCCGAACAACCTCCCACCTCCCTTCCTCGGGCTGAAAACCGAATGGGTATTGTAATACCCATTCATGCATTTTTCGGCCACCATCGGCCACCCATGGCGCCGATGACCTACCAGCACCCTTCCCCTTCACCTGCGAGCATAACCCACCGCCGTCAACCCCTCATTTCTTCCACACAAGCAACCCACAAAATAGGTTTTAGACGCACAGGTTGAGCTACCCAGCCGCCACCCACTGCCACCGTTAACCTCACCGCCGCCACCAAAGTGTTCCCCTAGATCAGACGACCTTACACCTAGCTTAGCTCCTCAAACCACGGCCCTCACCTTCCTTGTACAATTCCCAACTCGAAAATAGGTTTCCACCCATTTTGAGCCCGATCCGCCACCTTCCGGTAGTTGTATCGTCTCACCACCACCTTCATGAGATTCCCCACCCTCCATTGAGTATTTTCCTAAATTTTGGTGTCAAACTGAGCACCTTAACCCAACATACAAAGTGACCGCTATGAGCGAGGTGGATTGGCACATGTTCAAAGAATATGTTTTTACCCGCTGTAAGTATTGTCTAAATAAATTTTGAGATTTAAATATATTTTTCAATAACAAATATTATGCATTGGTTGGGTGTTGAATATAATTGTGTATTATTGTAAAGGAAAACTGAGTTTTAGCATAATTGCATGCATATTCATGTGCCGGAAATGGAAATCGGGTTTTCATGTGTTAATGGCTTTCGGATGCGTGTATCACGCACCCCAAGCCAGGATGAGATATTATCCTGGCGGAGCTCATCTGGTCACTCGGGAGCGAAATATACTGAGTGATGTCCCATGGTTGTCGTCGGGCAACAACGAGATCGAACGAAATGGTAATACTCTCGTGCCAACTCTATGGCCCCTCTACTGGCGAGGGTTAGGGGATGCCTGGTCATAGTACGTGCTGGACGCGGTTAGTTAGGTATTGTCTGTTCTGAAGTTACATGCGTGGTCATTACTTTCGGTATGATGATAAGAGCCAGGGTGTGCGGATGGTTCCCAGGGGAGACCATGGTCTATACAGTTAATAAAATGGATATTTAGGTCATTTTCTAGGAAAATGGTAGGTTTTGATTATTGGTTTAACATGGACTAATTTTTAGGAAAATGGTTGTGGTTTTAATAGATTTACATGTATCATTTTCTGGAAAAATGATGAATGTTTTTATTGGAGTTTTATCTTAAGTTAAAATAAGATTTTGGTGTGTTTGGTTATTTTATTTGTTTTGAGGAAGATGATTTTAAGTTTCATGCATATGGTGTCACATTCACGTGTTGTATTGATTCACGAATATATTTTATATCTTGTAGTTTGCTTGGATTGTACTTACTTGCGAAGTCATTTTTGGCATCATAGACTTTGGATACAGATGTCGAGGAGGCTAAGCCTGAGTAAGTGGCTTCACTATTGAAGTATGGTAAATAATTTGTTATATTGGAAAATGTATTTCCCCTTTTTATAAATGTATTTATATGAATTGTCTTTGGGATGACTGTATTAAATCTCCTGTTGAAGAATTTGTATTAAACTGTTTTGTAAAATATTTCTAGAAATTCTGGTACTTAGATATTGACTTCAATTATCCGCTTCTTTTAGTCTGTGCATGTCACTTGTACACACACACTTAGCATTTGTCATTGGGATGTGTGACCCGTATTGTCAGCATCCCGCCGTCTCAATTCTCATATTTCTGTAAGTGGGAGTTGGGGCGTCACACGGGATGGAGGTAGAAACTCATTTCTATCTTCTCTCCTGCGCGTGTGTGTGTGTGTGTGTGAGAGAGAAAGAGAGAGAGAGAGAGAGAGAACGGGTGAGAGTGTAGAGCTCTCATTAAGTTTTTGCTCTTCAAAGATAATTTTCGTAGCTTCTTTTTTACATTATTTTTTTACAAGTATATTTATTGAAGTCTCTAGTGATTTTTAGTATTTAAGCTTCTTTAATAGCATTTGTATAATTTTGAAAGATTGGTGCTGTAGAAGTTGAAAATGCTAGAACCCTTGTGAAGAAATTAGTCGGGATGTGCTAGTTATATTTCCTAATTTCTCATTGTGTTTTTTTATTTGTTTATAGTTATGTGTGTTATATTTATATATTTTTTTAATTATGAAATTTGAGAAACATGTATTATTGGATTTGTTTTATTTTCAAATGTATTTTTTTATGTTTTCATTGTGAATGTGCATATTGGATTTTTTTGTATTATTTTAGCAATATGAGTTTGGAAAATATTGAGTTATTATTTGAATGTGTTTATATTATTTTGTGAGACTTTTTCCAATTGCAAACATGTATATTGTTTATGGTAATTATTGTTAGGTATGCTATATTTGTGCATTTTTATAAATATTGAGTGATTAAAAATATTTGGTGATTGTACATATTTTGGTCATTGTGTATATTTCCTAATTTCTCATTGTGTTTCTTTTTTTATTTGTTTATAGTTAGTTGTGTGTTATATTTATTTATTTTTTTAATTATGAAATTTGAGAAACATGTATTATTGGATTTATTTTATTTTGAAGTGTATTTTTTTATGTTTTCATTGTGATTGTGCATATTCGATTTTTTATTATTATTTTAGTAATAGGAGTTTGCAAAATATTAGATGATTATTTGAATGTGTTTTATACTATTTTATGAGATTTTTTCTAATAGCAAACATGTATTTTTTTTATAATAATTATTGTTGGGTATGTTATATTTGTGCATTTTTATAAATATTAAGTGATTAAAAATATTTAGTGATTGTGCATATTAGGTTATGTGAGAATGATTGTGCATATTAGGTTATTTTGATTATTACTTAATTTTTAATGGAATTTTCCAAATAAGATGAGAAGTGATTATTTGAATGTGTCTTATGGTAATAATTTATGTTAGTATATTATTTTATGTGAATTTTTCTAGGGATATCGGGTATGTTAATTTGTGCACTGGAGTCCAAAAACAAGTGCAAAGGGAGATGACAGCTCAGATGAAGCGTGTTATGTCATTGCAGTAAAAACGCAGTAGACGAGAAAAAAAGGAGATAAATTTTATCCTCTTTTTTATTATTTGTAAATTTTAGAATCCAACTTTGATATACTTTTAAATATGAAATATTGTATAATTTTGTATTTTTTTTTTATTATTTGGAACATGATACAATTTGTATTTATATGAATTTTATAATTTACCAATTATGACTAATACGTTCGAATGTACACAGTAAACGTTTGAATGAACTGACCAAAACATGCTAATGCTCATCAAATTGACGTTCCAACATGCCATATGTAACGTTAGAACGTTCTGCAAGAAACGTTCGAATGTTAAAAAACATTTTGGACGTGAGAGACGTTCGAATGATATTACAAACGTTTGAATGTCATGTGCAGGAAATGTTCGAATGTCAGGTGGGTTTACGTTTGAACGCTTTGCAAGAAATGTCCAAATGTCAAAAAATGAGAAATGTTCAAATGACAACACAAACATTCGAACGTCATTTGATACGTTCGAACATGACTTTTGGTGCACATTCTGACCGTCACAAAAGGTTCTAACGTTCGAAAGTTTTATCGAATGGAGAGACACCAACCATCACAAAAATACTTTTTGTGACAGTTAGTTGAACACTAAAGTGTCATGAATACTTATTTGCGACGCACTTATTGTGACGGCTGTCGTGATATTTTAAACTGTCACCAAAAAATTTTCGTGACGTTTTGACTATTTTTTGTGATGCTTTTGTCTTTCACAAAAATCCAAATTTGTTGTAGTGAATAGGATTTCAATTATATTATTGATTAATTTTTTTTTAGTACAAGTCATGTAGTTTGGACTTTTCATTATGGCATTATAATACTAGTTCTTCGTACAACCTATAGCATGATTAATTAATAGGTTTCTTTGTAGCATGATTAATAGCATGACGTTTTCTTTCATGCTAGCTGTAGGTAGAGCTCTCAGGTTACATGCAGGGTTGAATACTTTGTTGATCTTAAGCAGTACTAGTACTAGCCGAGTACTCATCCGATAATGGCCACTCATTGATCTCTGCATGCTAGCTGTTGCATGCTAATGGCGGTTCCGTCCTTTTGTTTCCCTCATGATCTCCACATTGTGTGGCTTGGAGCCTTTCAATTTTTAATGATTGTCTCCGTCCGGGCTTGCACCATGCATGCATGTAGTACTTGTTTAGCTTCTCTTCGTCCTTTAAATTAAGATATTTCGTCTTCTTGTGCACAGACAGTTGGTACGTGCTAGACCAGATAAGTGGTGGCCGCGAAAGTATATGTACGTATTAGTTTAAAAACTGAGGATTTGAGATTTTAAAGAGCGAAATCCAAAAATATTTTCTCCTATTCAAATGCAACGCGCGCCATGCAGCGCATACATAATGCAAATTAGTTTTGCGGCTTGTGTTTGCCTTCGATCAGCCTCTAGCCTATCACTTGGTATCTGTAGATCACTAGAAGGTAAGGTTCACATAGAATCGAGACAGAAGGATCGATACGAGTTATATATAAAAATCAAAGCTAAGGCGCCATTTTATGCTATGCTCAAAATCACGAGCGACACAAATTATGGACACTAGTATATCAGCAGCCTCATGATGCTCAACTGCTTCTAGACTAATCAGAACATGAATAATTTCTTCAATCAGTACTAATTCTGTGTACTAATGGAAAGGAAAAGAGTAGTTTTTAAAAATGTTAAAAATGTTATAACCTGATTGTGGAGTCGTCTGAGCTATAGAGTGACATTCTCCACTTACTCGTTGTAATGAACTAAATATATGGAGAAGAGAAAACAAATTAGTTCTCAAACATTTATAATTCAAAGTCTCTTAGTAATTGTTGGCAAGAAATTTCACATTAATTTAAATTTAAAGATCTAAGTGCATGCTAATTTAACAAAAGAATATTGAATCTTGTGGCCCAAGAGCAAAGCTCCCGTTTCAACAATCATATATGCTATATATTTTTTTTCATCAAGTTGTTCCTTCTTAATTCGTTCTGGTTAATTGGGAGAGTTATGATCTATTATGCTCTGAGGTAGCAGCTTGTGGGATAGTTAAATGGAGCATAGATGATTGAAGAAATTCATGAGCCAAACTAATTAAATGAAATTGGTTCAACAAGAGATGATTGCTCATTTCTTATAAACATGCTGAAGACTTTATCCACATGCAATATGAGATTTATTTCTCAACATTATCATAGGGACTTATTCCTCTCTCATGTGCAAGCCAGTATTTTATTTTATTTTATCATTATCACAGAATAAGTAGTGTAGATCTACATTCCTTTTATAGTAGCTAGGATCTGATACTATATAAAGAAATTTATGAACTTAATTCATTTCATGAAATCGATTTAACAAGAAATGATTGTTTATATTTTATAAACATGTTTAAGATCTTATTCACATGCAATATGGGATTTATTTTTCAATAATGGTAATATTTTTGGTGACCGAAAGTCATATGGTCATGACTGATGCCACACCAACAATATTAGGGCAAAGGAAAATGACGTGTTGGATAGGAAAAACCAATACTTTACAAATTTATGTCAAGTTGATTTTGTAGAATGTGACTCAAAACTTGTCATTCAATATGTAGGAGGTCACAGTAGAAGAGAGGTTCATTCTGCTATTTAGAAGTTATGGGAAACGATTCTTCACCTTTTCATGAAGGTTTCATATGTCGGCATGTAATTGTGTTTATAGAGGAAAAAAAAGAATCAATTTGTGGATCATGTTTTCCCTAAACATGGTGCGAATGGATATTCAAACTATCTTGACTACACGCAACCATCCCCCAAAAGAAGTTAGGGATTGTTCGAGGATTGATAGAGCTATATGTCTATACGGCCAACACAATTATATTTTGTAATTAACATAATTTTTTGTGCTTTGAATTTTTTTTCCAAATATATGTCACGACAACAAATAAGACTTTTTGCTACGTTTTATTTAACTGAGAGTTAAATTCTTCCACAAATAGTAGTATTTGCTGCGTTTTCTAGCCGCAAATAGTAGCATTGCAGCGAGAAATTAGGTATTTGCCATAAGAAATTAGGCTTATTGTCACACCCAAATAGTCACGGTTAACTCGCGATCTTTAAAACACGGCAAATAATGTTTTGTTGCAATTTTGAGGCTTTTGTGGCGATTTTGAAGTTTTTTGCGACTACTTATCAAACACCGCAAAGAGTCTTATGTGTTGTAATGTGTATATAGAATAATTCTATATGAAGTCGGATTTCTTAGAGTTGGATGGGAGTCGGCTGGTGTGGCAACACACCACGTCAGCCGATAAATGAAAAAAATTATTTTTTTAAAGAAATTGCAGAAAATAGAATTGAAAAAAGTACTGAAGAGAAAGAAACGTTATGTAAAGAGAAACGTCATGTCAGCCGACTCCTATCTTACTCCAAAAAATTTGACTCCATGTAGAATCACTCATATATATATATATATATATATTTGAAAATAGTTTCTACATCTGATATTTTTAAACACATGATCATGATTCTTTTCCCATAAACGAGAGTTATTAATAACTTTTAGATATTGTCCTCTCAACTGGATTAATTTCTAGGTTTTTCACACAAAAGAAGTAGTATATATACTTTGCACCAACCACATGTTAGGTTTTGATCGAGATATGTATATATATATATATATATATACATACTGTTCCAGATAATTCCTAGGTAGTGTTGGCCATAAGTGTTGGATTGCTAAAAAATCAATGCAACTTCATCCCACTAGCTACCCCATCCCACTAGCTAGCTAAAAGGGAAGGGATCGATATTTGACGTTGAGCAGGGAAGGGAGAGGTAGGATATTAATGTAGAAAGAGAATCTTCTCTTCTCATTGAGAAAATGATCTTGTAGCCCACTCTGTTTGCAAGCCATGTTGGTTAATTGGTGTACTTTGTGTGATACTGACAGTAATTAGCCCTTTGTCTAAAAATCAAATCTATCATCTCATTTTACATTTATAAATTTCAATTTTTCTTATAAAATATAATAACAATTCACTTTTTTTAAAATCTCAAAATAATAATAATATAAAAAATAATATTATAATAATATTTTATTCAATTTTAAACTTTCATCTTAACTCATTATCTAAACCACACACATAATCAATCTTCTTCTTTCAATGCACTATTATAAACCATTAGGTCCTAAATTTCTTCAGCGGAAAGAAGTAAATGACATAGACTTTTCTTTTTCTCACCCTTCAAAATAATCTACCAGATTGCATACCACCTGGTCGATGACGGATTGAATATAACCACCTTGTTTTTTGAGATGACAGAGGCTTTACTCAACATCTAGTTTTTGCATCATCATCCAACGCGACTGACCTAGCTAGTTCGTGTTCTTTTTAAGTGATCACATTTTATATCATATTTGATATACATTACAAAAAAAAAAAAAAAAAGATTTTTGTAATTAATTATTTATGATAAAAAAATTATTTACGATTAATTTTAATTATAAATAATTATTTTATTAAAATTAACAAATTATAAGTAAGTAGTTTTCTTATAATAAAACTAACATCCAATAAGAAGGATATTGCCGTGAGAAAGAAGCAGCCCACCCTTCAAATGAAAAAGAATGGATTGGGAGAAACTCTTAAAACTGATTATGGTTTCAATACATATTTTGATTTTATTTCACTTTATTGTTAATGTTAATTTTATATTTTAATGAAATAATAATTTCGGTTTACAAAATTTTTCATAAAATTATATTAACAAATTAATTTAGTTTAATACGATATATCAAATTATTAAAATTTTTTATTTTAAATAAGACAGTAGAATTTATTTTATTCTAACATATATATATATATATAGATTAATTAAACGTCTCACGCTTACAAAAAAAATAAATTAAACGTCTCACAATTAACAACAATTTATAATTCTTCTCTTTCTAAGAAAAGCTAGAAAGAGAATAGCCACTTAGAGCACTAGCACTACATCTCTTTATTTTAGACTTGAGTCTAAAATAATGTCCACATTAGTCTAGTTATCTCATCTCTATCTTAGAGTTTTGCTACAGTAAATTTAAAGTCTGGTTATGTTTGGAACATCTCTGATCATGGCTCCATCCATATATTTTATTGTATTTTAATTAAAATAAACTAGCTATGTTGCGTTTTATTGTATTTTTTGCTACTGTATATGTTTGGAGGGTCTTGGAGCCTTGCTTAATAAAATATTGATCAATTCTCCCATATCAGGCTCTTGGAGCTTGTTTTAATCCATACAAAGCCTTTTTTAGTTTATAGACTTTACCTTTTTCCTTTTCAAACCTCTCGAGTTGATCCACAAAAACCTATTCTTTCAACACCCCATTTAAAAATGCTAATTTAACATATAATTGCAAAACTTTCTAGCCTTTTTGAACAACTAGTAAAACCAAAGCTCTAATTGTATCCATCCTTTCAACAAGAGCAAATGTTTCATTATAATATATTCCATGTTGATGCACATATCCCTTAACAACCAACCTTGCTTTATGCTTCAAGATAGAACCATCCGGATTTCAAGTAGTCTTATAAATCCATTTTACTCCAATAACATCTTTATTTGAAGGCAAAGAAACCAACTCCCAAGTTTCATTTTTCTCTATCACTTTAATTTCTTCTATCATAGCTTTCTGCCAAACTTCCTCTTTTGAAGCTGCTACAAAACTATTAGGTTCAAGTGTAGCATAATTACAATGCTCATAGACTTCATTAAGAAGTCTTGTTCTTCTTATTGGTGATTCAAGGGTTGATTCCTCTTCACTGTCATCAGAAAGCACTCAAGTAGCTATGGGACTTCCAGTCTGGATGTGTTGATCTTCACTTGCTTCTGGTTTAGCTTTTTCTTCAATTGATGTCTCAATTGGTACTTCAACACTTGTTGAATTACTTTCTCAACTTCCCAATCCCAAAATGCATCTTCATTGAACCTTACATCTCTACTCACAACCAGCTTTCTAATTTCCAAATTGAAAATTCGAAATCCCTTTAAAACTGAACTATAACCCACAAATAGACCTCTTTCAGCCTTATCTTCAAGTTTAGTTCTTTTCTGAAAAGGGACATGGGTATAACATATATAACCAAACACCCTTAGAAAGCTGGTAGAAGGTTTTATCTCACTCCAAGCTTCAAATGGTGTCTAATTTTCAATTAATTTTGTGGGCAATCGATTAAGCAAGAACGGAGCAGTGTTCACTGCTTCACCTCAAAATTCCTTGGGTAATTTGATTCTCATGTAACATGCGTCTAGCCATTTCCATCACTGTCCTATTCTTCCTTTCGAATACTCCATTCTGTTGTGGAGAGAATGCCATAGAAAACTTATGTTCTATCCCCTCGACTTCACAAAATTTTTAAAATTTTTTAGAGTCATATTCACTGCCTTGATCACTCCTTAAAGATTTGAGTTTATGACCTGACTGCTTTTGTAGTTTACACTTCTTAAAAACTCCAAAAACTTCAGATCTTTCATGAAGGAAATAAACTCAAGTCATTCTAGTAAAATCAACTATAAAAAGAATGAAGTACCTATAGTGATTATGGGTTGAAGTCTTCATTGGACCATATACATCAATATGGACCAATTGCAGCTTTTCCTTGGCTCTCCAACTACTCTCTAATGGAAATGGATGCTTGTGTTGTTTTCCAACCATGCAACCTTCACACACTGGTGTATTTCTTCTAAGAGAATTAAGATTGTAGTGAATTAATAATCTTAGTGAATTAAGGTTGTAGTGGCCTAATCTTTGATGCCACAACTTGGTTTCACCCAAAGTTGCCACCATAGCATTAGGAAAACTCTAGTGAATAAGAAAATTACTATTCCTTCCCATTTTTACCTTAGTTAACTCCACCTTATTCCTCTCATCAATTATTCTGCATACATTTTTTTCAAAGCACAAAGAGTAGCCATTCTCCATTATTTGGCCTACACTTAACAAATTTTGATCAAGTGAAGGAACCAACAAAGCATCCTTGATAAATTTAGTATCTTTATTAGTCGAAATAGCCAAAATTCCTTTGCCTTTAGCTTCTATAAGATCACCATTACCCATCTTAACTTTAGTTCTACCTCACATTTCTAGACCAGTAAAAATAGCTTCATCAAATTCCATATGATTGCTGCATTCACTATATATAAATTAGAGTTTCTCCTCTTGAATGAGAGCTTGATATGCATAAAACAAGTGCTCGTTTTCCTCCTTCTCCACTAAGTAATTAGCTTGTTGATCATTCTTGTATCTACAGTCCCTTTTCATATGCCCAAATTTTTTACAATTCCAGCATTGTGGCTTTCCAGCATGATAACAGTTTTTCTCCAAATGGTTGGTCTTCTTGCAAATACCACGGGGTAAAAATTCACCCATCTTTCCTTTCATTTTGCTTTCTTTCTTACCATGATTAGAGTTCTTGTAATCCTTTTGAGGCTTTTTCTTATAATCTTTTGCTTTTTATTTTTTAGATTCACTTTAGATTGAAATGCATGCTCCAAAGAATCATCATTCCTTTTAGCCAATCATGGGCTTGAAAAGAACCCATTAACTCAGTAACTGATAGGCTCTGCAAATCTTTAGATTCTTCAATAGTTTCTACAACATGATCATACTTCTCGGGCAAACTAACCAAAATCTTTTGAACAATCCTTTGATCAGTTACATCTTCACCATGTGCACGCATCTAATTAACTAATTCAATCAATATGGAACCAAATTATTTTATTGCTTTAGATTTCTTCATTTTTAAATTTTCAAACTCTGTTCTAAAGCCTTGAAGTCTAATAAGTTTCCTTGAAATTCTATCTGCAGAATCTCTCATGTTGCCTTTGAAGTTTCAGCCTTATCAATCTTAGAAAGATTGATTTAGACACAACCTGTTGTAGGATGAACAATGCCTTCGTATCCTTGGTGGTTTCTTGCTTGGATTGTGTAACATCCCGCTCCGACGCCAAACTTCCTTCTAACAATCTTTTTTTTTTTTCATTTATATATGCAAAATGTCCATTTGAGATTTTTTTTCAGTATTTGATTATGGGCCAATTGTTTTTTTTTAAGATGCAATTTTATTTATCTCAAATGTTTGTTATCTATTCTCTAATAGACTCTAAGTCTCGTTTTCATTAAAATCTATAAAATCATTTTTGTTTTGTTTTATTTGTTATTATTGTATTTTTTTTATTATTTGTGTGTATATATATATGAATTTAAAGTTTTAATTCCGAGTCACATACCATGCATGTTTTCGTTTTTTTTTCTTTTTATTATAAGTTGTAGTTTTCTTTGATTACTTCATCTATCTTTAAGATATTTTGTTCCCATATATAAGCATGCTTCCACATCCTGCATGCATGTTACTTCTTCCACATTCATGGCCACAATCTCTTTCGTTCGCTACTTTCACGTGTAAGCACGTTCATTTTTTTTCCCAATAGAGTTTCTCATCAGCGGCTATATCTACCACTACTTTAATTAAATAACAATATATCTTTTAATCGGATTTTTCTCTCCATTTGAATCTAACTTCCCCACGACTTCTGCAATTCACCATTTTAGTTTCTCGCAAAATCTTGCTCTTAATAACTTTAAATACTCACGTCTCGCACCATGCACGTCTTTGCACCTTTCACATCTCCGTACGTTTAGGGTTTCATATTCCTTTTTGGTTACAAACTCTCCATGCCACTTTATATGTCACTTACCTGTGACACCCTGTACTCGTAGGGAGTCTTGAAATCCAACTTGTTTGAAGTGACCTGTTTTCAGCTACAAATACTATTTCTAAATATTTTTCAATAATCCACAATATAATCTCTCATACATAAAATTCCAGACAATCCAATCCTAAATAAATCCATAGAGTTCATACATTTAAAAAAAAAATACCATCACGTATGGTCCACAATCTTCCCATCACAAGAATAAAAATATTCTACTATCACTTGAATTTAATAATGCTAAATAACGTAACATCAAAACGTTAATTACAGTCTTCACTTCAACCAAAGCGTAACCGCTTATCCTAATCCCAACATACTAATCTTGGTCCTCAGTCGAGACCTCCACTTCATCTGAAATACATATAAATAAAGAGGTGAGTTCATCCACAATTCAGTAAGCAAAGTACATATACTAATGTGTAAAGCATAAGCATTTTCAATAAAACTTTTATGCATGTAACAAAAAAAAACTTTTATTCAAAGGAACAACTCCAAAACTTATAAACCAACAAAAATCGAGCGAACCTTTATTTTTCATAAAGTATACCTAAAACCAACTTTTCAAACCAAAATACTTTGGCACAAGTAACTGTAACATCTCATCTTATCAACACTCTGGAATATATACCATGTTTAACCTCCGTGGTAGGGTTGTGCTATCCCCGGTGACCAAACTAGACGGTATTATATTATGAGGTTTTCCCTTATTCGTTTTCAGAGTCCCGGGTGTGCACATAGGAAAGAAACACATAAAAGGATCACTTTATTTACAAAGTGATTGCACTCCTATCATATCATATCATGGTGGTACCAACCATATCATCTGAAACCATATACACATATCAGAACCATATCCAAAAACCAAGACCAATAGATAAGCATGCCAAAGATTTTTCATGAACATAACATATCAAACCACGTGTTTTTCCTTTTCTTATCATTTTCAGATAAAAAGAAACAAATCAAAATATTTTATTTCAAATGTACAAGAAAACATTCCAAACCATGTTCGCCCATATGCACATCTTATAAACATGTTAAATATTGCTCATGTCTACACATTTCATGTCAAAAGAAACTTCCTCTATTATATAAATTTCATGTGAAGATGCCGAAATATTTATATACAAAGGTTGTTTTTCCCATTTTTCCTTTAAAAAATTATCATGCACAATTTTATAAAACTAACCTCAAGTCATTTTTCTTTTTATGTAAATCTAATATAGAAACCTCGCTACCTAACTCTTGAAGCGTATAGTCAAAGTTTTGAGTCCGATCTCTAAGATTCTCGTCACCTACGCATAAAATATTCACTAAATATCAATGACTAGTTATACGAACCTCCAAAAAATATAATTAAAATTTTAATGTTCCAAAATAAGTTTTAGCATGTTTCACTCTTTCAACCCAAACAGCCCCCCCATGTGATCTGAAATATTATCCCCAAAAATACATGTAACATCATCACTTTAATCATCTCCAAGGATCACAAGTTACGAAGGAGACCAACCCCTTATTACATACCACCAGCCACCTGAAATTCCTCTATTCCACCACTCATAAACTTGCAACATCCCAGTGATAAAATTTAAATAACACTTATTAACATTCTGACAAGCCCTAAATATGCACGTAACTACATTTTAGTCAACTTGGCTGATTCGAGGACATGCCAAAATGGTCTTCTTTCTCCCATACCACCAGCCACTCAACTCCCTTAACCAATAAATTCTTTAATTTAACCCAGCAAGGATAATAACCCACATAGCCACAAGGATTAAGAATCCCCCAACAATATCCAGCCATTACTCATCAACCCCAACTATCATATATTAACTCAGAACATTCTCAATCAATAACTAGAGCAGTACAAAAGAAAAACAGCAACAAATGTGTCAATGAGTCCTTGAAATCCCCCAATATTCACTATGAAAAATGGGTTCGATAATTAACGGGTTTTACTAGAAAATTCCCTTAACAGAACATCTATTCAAAAGAATTTTGAACCATACCTGAAATTGAGAAGCAGCCCGCAAGGAGAACAGAGCAAAAAGGGACCAAATTCTTGCTTCTCTATGTTTAATTTCACCTACCGGAAATGCAACATTTTCCCGTGATTAAATGTACCAAAACCGACACCCATGAATCGAAGAAGTCGTGGGAAGAATTTAGAAAAATTTGCCGGTGAGATTTGGGGATGAACAGAACAGGGGAAGACCGGCGATGGTGAGCCCTAAACAGAGAGGTGAGTTGCCGAAAGGAGAGAGAGAGAGAGAGAGAGAGAAAGAGAGAGAAATCAGTGAATGCACAACTGCCGCATGAGATGAATTCATCTTGAAGTTGAATAATTGAGGACGTGGTAACTGGCGAGAGGAAGTCGGAAAGCAATGAGAAACAGGGGAAGTTAGAACCGTCGGGGGGCAGAAGGAGAGAAAGGAAAGAAAAGAAAGAAAGGAAAGAAACGGAAAGAAACGAAAAGGGTTTACCTGAAGAGGTCGACGACGCCGTTTGCATGTCTTGAGGCTAGGCTGAAGCGGTTCGGGCCTGGGCCGGGCGTGACATGAGTCTGGGGCTGGACCGGGCTTGGGCCAGGTATTACATCCTCCCCCTCTTAAACAAATTTCCATCCTCGGAAATTACTACAAGAGCTCAAAATCCTCATTGAAAAGGTGTGGGTATTTCTCTCGCATTTTTTCCTCGAGTTCCCAAGAGGCTTCGCTGCTTATATGATTACTCCACAACACTTTAACCATAGGAACACTGTGAGTCCGGAATGTGTGTGCTTTCTTTTCCAAGATCCGTACTGGTTTTTCAATATATGTTATATCTTCCTGAATTTATAGTGGCTCATAATGAATGATGTGAGTTGGATCGGGAATATACTTTCTCAGCATGGACACATGAAATACGTTATGCACCCCCTTAAGATTCGGAGGAAGTGCTAACTTATATGCCAATGGTCCAATTTGCTCCACAATCTCAAAGGGTCCAATATATCTAGGGCTCAACTTGCCCTTACTTCCAAATTTCATAACCCCTTTCATTGGTGCTGTCTTCAAGAATACTTCATTTCCAACCTCAAACTCTAGTGGACGGCATCGGTTATCAGCTAGCTCTTTCGTCGACCCTGAACTGCTTTAATTCTAGCTCTAATGATGTCAATCTTTTCTATGGTTTTTTGAATAATCTCTGGTCTCAGTATTTTTCTTTCACCGACTTCATCCCAATATAACAGAGACCTACATCTTCTGCTATACAGTGCCTCATACGGTGCTATCCCAATACTAGTCATGAAACTGTTATTATAAACAAATTCCACCAATGGTAAATGTCGTATCCAAGTTCCTTTAAAGTACATCACACATGCTCTCAATATGTCTTCTAAAATCTGAATAGTCTTTTCTGATTGTCCATCTGTCTGAGGGTGATAAGCCGTACTGAAATTCAACTTAGTACCCATTGCCTCTTGTAAACTTCTCCAAAATCTAGAAGTGAAACGAGGATTTTTATCTGACATAATGGACACTGGTATCCCATGCAATCTCACAATCTCTTGTATGTACAGCTCAGCTAGTTTCTCCAATTTATAAGAAACTTTAATGGGCACAAAATGTGCAGTCTTCATTAAGTGATCCACGATTACTCATATTGCATCTTGTCCATTTAAAGCCCTTGGTAGACCTGTTACAAAGTCTATGGATATATGCTCCCACTTGCATTCTAGAATTTGCAATGGCTGTAACAACCCTACTGGTCTCTGATGCTTTGCCTTCACCTGTTGACATGATAGGCACTGTTTTACAAACTTAGCAATCTCTCTCTTTATACCGTTCCACTAAAAAGACTCTCTCAAGTCCCGATACATCTTGGTACTCCCTAGATGGACTGTGTATAAAGAGCGGTGTGCCTCCTCAAGAATTATATTTTTCAGTGCATCGTCTGCCGGTACACACAATCTGTCTCTAAACCTCAAAACTCCATTTTCAAAAATACTAAAATCAGCTTTGTCCCCATTCTTAACTTCCTCCACTAGCTTTATCAACGCTGAATCTACATCCTGAGCTGCTTTGATTCTCTCTAACAAATCTGGTTGCACTATCAGACTAGTCACGAAAGCGCTTGTATCATTGGTGATAACCTCAATACTAGCCCTCTCTAAGTCCATTAGTAACTAGTGTTGAGTAGTAAGGGTTTCCACTGCTGAACTCATTGATTTCCTATTCAAAGCGTCAGCTACAACGTTCGCTTTGCCTAGGTGATAATTGATATTACAATCATAATTCTTTATTAACTCAAGCCATCTTCTCTGTCTCATATTTAATTCTTTCTAGGTGAAGAAATACTTCAAACTTTTGTGATCTGTATAGATTTCGCACTTGTCCGCATGTAGATAATGTCTCCAAATTTTAAGTGCAAAAACAACTGTTGCTAACTCCAGATCATGTGTGGTGTAATTTTGTTTATATGTCTTTAGTTGCCGTGAAGTCTGAAATTCATCTCTCGCAAACCCAAACCCAATTTCGAAGCGTCACTATATACCACAAATCCATCTCTCGCAATGGGAACTGTTAAAACTGAGGCGGTCACTAGTCTCTGTTTCAAAGTCTGAAAACTTTCTTCACATTTTTCTATCCACTCAAACTTCTCGTTCTTCCTGGTGAGTGTGGTGAGAGGAACTGCTATCTTGGAGAAACCCTCAATGAATCGGCGATAGTATCCCACCAATCCCAAGAAACTCCTAACCTTACGTACATTTTTCGGTGCCGATCAGTTCACTACTGCTTCCACTTTCCTGGGGTCCACTGAAATGCCCTCTTTTGAAACAAAATGCCCCAGAAATGTAACCGCATATAGCCAAAACTCATACTTCTTCAGTTTAGAAAACAACTTTTCTTCCCTAAGTATTCCAAATACTAGTCTCAAGTGTTCCTCATGTTCCTTCTTGCTCTTAGAATAGATTAGGATGTCATCAATAAAGACGACCACAAATTTATCCAGGAATCCATGAAATACTCAGTTCATTAAGTCTATGAATACCGCTGGGGCATTAGTCAAAACCAAAAGGCATGACCAGAAACTCGTAGTGGCTGTATCTGGTCCTAAAAGCAGTCTTGCATACATATTCAGCCTTGATCTTCAGTTGATGATACCCTCATCGAAGGTCAATCTTTGAGAAAACTTGCACACCCTGTAGTTGATCAAAAAGGTCTTCTATGCGGGATAAAGGATATTTATTCTTGATGGTTTCTTGGTTGAGTTCTCTATAGTCAATGCACATTCTCATTGTTCCATCTTTCTTCTTCACAAATAACAGTGGAGCACCCCATGGGGACACATTAGGTCGGATAAAACCCTTGTCTAATAGATCTTGTAACTATTCTTTAAGTTCAGTGAGCTCCAATGGCACCATTCTATAAGAAGCCTTGGATAAAGGTACTGTGCCTGGAACAAGATCAATAGCAAATTCTACTTCTCGATTGGGTGGTAATCCAGACAAATCTTCAGGAAACACTTTCGGATATTCTCTCACCACATGAATCTCTTCTAAACTCAACTCTTCCTTTGATGCATCTATCACACAAGTTAAAAATCATTGACAGCCATCTCGCAATAATTTCCTAACTTGAACTGCTGATATGATTGATGGAAATAATAGTACTTTTGACCCCACAAATCGAATTTCATCCCCTTTAGGAGGCTTGAAAACTATCTCCTTTTTAAAACAGTCAATACTGGCATGGTATGAAGCCAACCAGTCCATACCCATAATTACATCCAATCCAACCATATCGAAAATAATAAGTTCAGCCGGCATCAATCTCCTTTCAATAGATATAGGACAGCCGCGGAGAATTCTGTGACAAGATACTGTAGTCCCCGTCGAAGTTGAGACCACTAAGTTAAAATCCAACCTTTTACCTTCCCACATGCAGAATTTGGCAAAATTCTTAAAAATAAAGGAATCCGTTGCCCCAGAGTCAAACAATATGGTAGCATGATTAGAAAACAAAGAAAGAATGCCTGTGATCACACACAAAGTACCCTTTAATTTAATATCCACAATAGTTACTAAGTTATTCCTAAAAGAAAAGTAAGGAATAATACTTGTGATCACATCCTCCCCGTCGACGCCCCAGCTTGCACTTAGGATCGTACGCAAACTGTGACATCGAGGATGAGCATCACAGGGAAGTTCACCCCTCGTCTTACCGTTTACTGAAATTTTTTTTTTTACTCGCAACAGATAAAGGTCGAGCCTTTTCTAGGTGTATATCATATGGCTTAAAACAATAGCATCCCAAAATATTACAATATCATTAATATAAACATGAGGATCCTTTATAAAAGTCCATTCTTCCAAAACATCGAAAGACCAGAAAGAAATACATGCAATAAGAACAAAAGCTGCATGGAGGATCCCCAAATCGTCATCCACTAAGCCATCAGCTCCTTCTTAACCTTCTCTAAGCTTGAACGGTAACGGAGACGGTCCAACTCCAAGGCCGATCCCACCTCACGTCTCATTCTGGAGGATGACTCGTAAAGGCGACCTACGTGAAGGGAATCATCCACGCCCAAAACTATACAACACCCGATAGGGCGTACACCACATATATACATAGCCAGAGGTAGTGACTCTATCGCCCAGCGGCTCAAGTAGTCTAGAGTCACTAGCTCAAAGGCAATGGACTAAGTCTGGCCCGTAGGGGTCCGAGGCATCGTCGGTGGGGTCGTATTCATCTGGGTCGTTATCACCTGTGACTACTTCTATTATCCCAAAAAGGCGATAGTAGGAAAATGAAAAAAGGGGTAAGATTTCGGGAGAAATCTCAGTAAGCACATCTATATCATAACAAAGCAATTTAAGCATACAGTTAAGTGAATAACAAACAACCAAGCATACTTAATGCATGATGGGGCTCATGACTTCGTGATATGCACATGCACATGCTTATGCTTGTGTCTCAAAATTTCTCTTTTTCTTTTCGTCTTCTTTTTATACATTTGTCCGTAATCTCGGAAAACAAAACCATGAAGTTTCCTTTCAAAAATACTTGTTTTATAAACATTTTTGTTTTCTTATCTTAGGCGCCACTTTTCATATCATTTATGGCCCGGAAGCCCATTTTTAGTCATGACCTCTGTTGGACACTTCACGGCTCCCTTATGTACCGTGTGTTCCTGCAAGTTACCGTAGCACCCGGTGACCGTATCAAACCTAAGTAGGCACCCACTTGGCGATTGATCACTCCCTGAGCGACTACAAACTTTTCTATCGGTAAGACCGAAGCCAACACCGTCTGTAGGCACCCATTAGCTTTAGGTGCGACCACGCTCCAGACATCCCTTTGGAGCCATACATGGTCTACCGATAGTTCTTCGTCGACCCAGAGGCTTTCACTCGACTTTAATCACTCCTGAGTGAACAGGGAGTTCCACTGGGATATTACCCCGTCTCAGCCTTTGCGGTTCTTATAAAACTTTAATTAATTCTTTTTCTTTTGAAAACATGTTGAAAACATGATTTTCGTGCTATATACATGAGACATGAGACTCATGTCACAGAACATATGCAATAGGTGACGAACGTGACGCTTACCCTACGTGAAGCTCTCTTAAACTTTTCGCACCTCATAAACCTATTCATTTTCTTCCCAAATTGCTAGAATGAGCCTTCAATACACCTAGGAGTACTTGGCCCCTTTCCACTAGGGTTGGGCTGAGACTCTCCCTTACACTCTCTTAGCTTTTTGTCTTCTAATTTTTCTCCAAGTACTCTAGTTCCATTCCAATCGTGTAAAAGTATTATCCTAACCTTAAAATAAAGCTTGGCCGAAAATTCTAGGTCTCCCATGGTGTTATTTTTTTCATTTGTTCTTCTAAGATAATTTACTCAATGATTTTCATGAAAACCTTCAATCATGACAATATAACCACTTTATTCATATGCATCTAAAATCTCCAAAATTTTAAACATGTCACCATCACATAATATAATAATTAAATCAATGATTTCTGCCAAAGAAGTTCTCCAACCCAAAAATACAAGCATGCAATTCTCAAATTTTCATTCTCCAAATCAAAATTTAACAAATATATGATCACCTTAACTCAACTTATTGATCATTGCATATTTCACCTTTCATAACATATATTCAAAACCTCCACATGAAATAACCTTTAGACTTAGCTAGATATTCACTCTTAGACATGAATTTTTACCACTAAATAAATAACACTAAAGCATTAACAAATTTCATGCTAGAAAACTTTCAGTCATGCATGCACTTTCCTTCATTTTACTTCATGTTGAACAACTAACTAACCATATATCGTTTCAACTCCTCAACTTAGAAATTTACTTAACTTAAACATGGATTCTTACTAAATTAAACATGGTAAGTTTCTCCTCTAAAAAGATTCATTCTACCACATACATACAAGGAAATAAGCAAAGCAACCAAATTCATTCAAAGGTATACAAAGATTGCTAAAGGTAGGATAAGAATGCACTTACCTCTTCAAGAGCAATCCTTCCTCAAAATGGTTGTTCTAACTCTTTTCTACTTAGGATATAGTGAGGTTTAGAAGTTAGAAGAAAGTATAACAAGAGAAGGTTGAGGGAGAGAGATGCTTGGCCGAGAGGTGGGAAAAGACTATTGTGTGTGTTTGTGAGCTAGCCGAATGAGGGATAGCTTTTCCTCAAGAGTTTCGGCCATACACTCGTTTCTAGGGGTCAAGGACAACTCACCATATTTTGATTTGAAGGATACAAGACTAGGTATGGGTGGTTGCATGGGAAAAGAAAACAATGATGAGAAAAATGGGAGAATGAGGAAACCGGATTCTCCCTTAGCTTTCCTAGCTTCACCGAAGCCTCCTCCCTTCTTAAACCCTTTCTCTTGTCATTCCATCCTATGACACACTCAATCATCCATTCCTAAGTCATTCTCTAAGATACCATAGCCATACCTTTGGGGAATTGAGCTAGCATGATCCGACCATACCCAACTCCAAGTGTCACCCGAATTGCTCACTTCCTCCATCATAGTTTTGCTTCTAATTCAAGCAACATCCATACCTTCCTCTTACACCACCATATCTCTTACACATATCACTTCATGTACTTTATTCCCTACACAAATCCAAGGCATCCCTTTTACTAGATTTGCAAGCAATTCTTAGGAAATCTCCAAGTGGTGCACACAGCATCCTCCCGGATCCTCTTGGTTCCTTTCTTCCATTTTCTTTTTATTTTTCCTCATGACACCTCTCCTCTTGTGTCAATCAACTTGTCATCTTTCCCTTACAAGATCCTATGATGACCATTGACCTAGGTTGAAGAGAATGGGGTGGGAAAACCCCTAAGGGTTTTGGCAATTCTCCTTAGCCGAATGCCCTCCCACTCCTTTCCTTCCACTTTCCATTCCAATGCACATGTGTCATCCCCTAAGCAAGCCATATACTAGTTAGGGTAAGTTAGACCATACCCTAGTATTTTCCAAAAATATTCCCAATGATGGGAAGAATCCCATCACAAGATTCTACACTCCACCCCATCTCTCACTCACTATGCCAACTCTCACCTAATAGAAATCTCACATGTCTACCTACTAGTTATAGTTGACTCACTAAAATTTTCCTATGAGTGACAAGTGTCCCATGGATAGGGTTTGGTGGGTCATGGGTCATCCCTTTAGGCTTGTGGGCTTGCCATTCCTTCCTAGACCCAATCGCTCATTCTAGGTTCCAAGGCTCAAATCTCAAGCCCACGCCCTTTTCCTCATCTAATAATATATACTTACCCTAATTACACAATTAACCACTTAATCAAAGCAATTAATTAATTAAATAATATAAGGAGAAATTCTCGGGTCGTCACACTCCCTGCCTTCAGCCTCTCCTGGTGTCAATGCGAAAACTCGAGTAGGCGCAGTAGGATGTTGGGTATTATTTCATGGTGCCCCTCTAGTCCTGGGCGGGTGTGGTAGTGAGGTGGGTTTATTGCCACACCGATAACATAAGCCTAGCTCTTTCCTGCACCTTCCCGTGTAAACACGGTCACAAGTTCTGCATTGATAGGGCTGTTGATCACTCTGAATTGGCCTCTTGCTTGAATTACCCCCTTCATTTTTCTTCTTCCACTGTCCCTAATTGTTGCTCGTATGATATCCAGATGGGGTAGACCTCTTCCTTTGATCAATTGAGGTAGCACTCTTTTGAAGGCATCTTTCAAACAAGGTAGCCTTATTCACCAACTCTGTGAAAATTTTCAACTGGAAGCCCATCACTCATTCGTAAAGTTTCTCGTTTAGCCCTTGCTCGAATTTGCGACACTTCTTCTCTTTGTCTGGACTCAGGTTTGCTGCAAAGCGTGCCAGCTCGGTGAATTGGGCTACATATTGGTGTACTGACATCGCCCCCTGGAGCACTTCGAAAGGAGCACTTCTTCCCATTCATTCTTGGCTGCATTCAAATCCGATAGATACACTTCGTTCATGGCGAGGCGGTATCCTAAGAAGACTTGAACTATTAAACAAATTGTTCATTAGATGCACATATACAAAAAGCTATATAAATATCAATAGGTAGTCATAGTAGCCAAAACAGTAGTATATAATCTCCACAACATGAGTGAGGTATCCACCACAATAAATTCATAAAAATTTAGAAACCTAGTCCTTCAATCTCCAACAATACAAAATCAGCTCACAAGCCAATAGAATTTTACACCTCAAATGATTCCTAAAGTGAGCGAGTTCTAAAACCCTCAACAGCTCATAACAATATTTCTTTAGGTCATCCCCTTATCGCAATTTAATCCAAATAACCATCTCCTAGAACCATTCTATGTCCTATTCTCTCATACGAACTATGGTCTACAAACCTCAAATCCCTAGAACTTTACTGCATAGAGTCTGCAAAATCTTAAACTTTTGCTCTGATACCAACTGTGACACCCTGTACTCATAGGGAGTTCTGAAATCCAACCTGTTTGAAGTGACCTGTTTTCATCTACAAATACTATTTCTAAATATTTTTCAATAATCCACAATATAATCTCTCATACATAAAATTCCAGACAATCCAATCCTAAATAAATCCATAGAGTTCATACATTTAAAAAATAATAATACCATCACGTAGAGTCCACAATCTTCCCATCACAAGAATAAAAATATTCTACTATCACTTGAATCTAATGATGCTAAATAACATAACATCAAAACATTAATTACAGTTTTCACTTCAATCAAAGGGTAACCGCTTATCCTAGTCCCAACATACTAATCTTGGTCCTCAGTCGAGACCTCCACTTCATCTAAAATATATATAGATAAAGGGGTGAGTTCATCTACAACTCAGTAAGCAAAGCACCTATACTAGTGTGTAAAGTATGCATGTAACAAAAAAAAACTTTTATTCAAAGGAACAACTCCAAAACTTATAACCCAACAAAAATAGAGCGAACCTTTATTTTTCATAAAGTATACACAAAACCAATTTTTCAAAGCAAAATACTTTGGCAGAAGTAACTGTAGCATCTCATCTTATCAACACTCGGAAACATATACCATATTTAACCTCCGTGGTAGGGTTGTGCTATCCCCAGTGGCCAAATCAGGCAGTATCATATTGTGAGACTTTCCCTCATTCGTTCTCGGAGCCTCGAGTGTGTGCACATAGGAAAGAAACACATAAAAGGATCACCTTGTTTCCAAAGTGATTGCATTCCTATCATATCATATCATAGTGGTACCAACCATATCACGTGAAACCATATACACATATCAAAACCATATCCAGAAACCAAGACCAACAGATAAGCATGCCAAAGATTTTCCATGAACATAAGATATCAAACTACGTGTTTTTCCTTTTCTTATCATTTTCAAATAAAAAGAAACAATCAAAATATTTTATTTCACATGTACAAGAAAACATTCCAAATCATGTTCGCCCATATGCACATCTTATAAACATGTTAAATGTTGCTTATGTCTACACATTTCATGTCAAAAGAAACTTCCTCTATTATATAAATTTCATGTGAAGATGCAGAAATATTTATATACTGAGGTTGTTTTTCCCATTTTTCCTTTAAAAACGTATCATGCGCAATTTTATAAAACCAACCTCAAGTCATTTTTCTTTTTATGTAAATCTAGTATAGAAAACCCGCTTACCTGACTCTTGAAGCATATAGTCAAAGTTTTGAGTCCGATCTCTAAAATTCTCGTCACCTATGCATAACATATTCACTAAATATCAATGACTAGTTATACGACCCTACAAAAAATATAATTAAAATTTTAATGTTCCAAAATAAGTTTTAGCATGTTCACTCTTTCAACGCAAACACCCCCCCATGTGATCTGAAACATTATCCCCAAAAATACATGTAACATCATCACTTTAATCATCTCCAAGGATCACAAGTTATGAAGGAGACCAACCCCTTATTACATACCACCAGCCACCTGAAATTCCTCTATTCCACCACTCATAAACTTGCAACATCCCAGTGATAAAATTTAAATAACACTTACTAACATTCTGACGAGCCTTAAATATGCACGTAACTACATTTTAGTCAACTTGGCTGATTCAAGGAAATGCCAAAATGGTCTCTTTTCCCCTATACTACCATCCACCCAACTCCCTTAACCAATAAATTCTTTAACTTAACCCAGCTAGGATAATAACCCACACAGCCACAAGGATTAAGAATTCCCCAACAATATCTAGCCATTACTCATCAACCCCAACTATCATATATTAACTCAGAACATTCTCAATCAATAACTAGAGCAGTACAAAAGAAAAACAGCAACAAATGTGTCAATGAATCCTTGACAATCCTCCAATATTCACTATGAAAATAGGTTCGGTAATTAATGGGTTTTACTAGACAATTCCCTTAACAGAATATCTATTCAAAAGATCCTTGAACCATACTTGAAATTGAGAATCAGCCCGCAAGGAGAACAGAGCAAAAAGGGACCAAATTCTTGCTTCTCTATGTTCGACTTCAGCTACCGGAAATGCAACATTTTCCCATGATTAAATGTACCAAAACCGACACCCATGAATCGAAGAAGTCGTAGGAAGAATTTAGAAAAGCTTACCAGTGATATTTGGGGATGAACAGAACAGGGGAAGACTGACGATGGTGAGGCCCCAACAGAGAGGTGAGTCACCGAAGGGAGAGAGAGAGAAAGAGAGAGAGAGAAATCGGTGAATGTACAACTGCCGCATGAGATGAATTTATCTTGAAGTTGAATCGTTGAGGACTTGGTAACTAGCGAGAGGAAATCAGAAAGCAATGAGAAACAGGGGAAGTTAGAACCGTCGGGGAGCAAAAGGAGAGAAAGGAAAGAAAGAAAAGAAAGGAAAGAAACGAAAAGGGTTTACCTGAAGAGGGAGACGACGCCGTTTGCATGTCTTGAGGCTGGGCTGAAGCGGTTTGGGCCTGGGCTGGGCGTGACATGAGTCTGGGGTTGGACCGGGCTTGGGCCCAGGTATTACATTACCTTTCTTATATCTCTAGGGTTATCATCCTTATATATAGACATAATCTCTCCTGCATGAAGAACTTCAAATTTTCGCCACCACGAGATTAACTATCTTGGATATTTTTCCCCTGTGTCTAGAGACCAACAAGAAAAATCCCTAAGCCAATCCATTGCAATCGCCACCTTAATAACCGACGCCGACCAGTGCCAGCATGCAACATGCAACCTCCAGATGGTTGCACCGAAACTCACTGCCAAACTCCATGCCAAAGCCACGAGCATCTCTTTTTTGGCTCTCAAGAACAAAGCATTACCCAAATAAAAAGGAGCCGCATCCCACCCTTGGACAGCCCCTGTTTATACCATTTATAAAATAGCATGGTTCCTCTTTATCAAAGCATAATAGTCTCCTCCACAAGCTGCCTAGCCCTTTAAATCTCTCAGCCCATCGCCGGAAACCACATAGGAAAATCTCACCGCGAACCACCATGACATGCCCTCAACACCCCTATTTTTGCAACTTAAAACCAAAGCAAGTTTTGCTCGTGTTTCCCAATTGTAGGTTTTCCTTTAGGTGTTGCACCCTTCTGCCACCTCCATGAACCACCAACGTAGTCAAGCCCCACTGTGTATCTCATTATCTCCCAGCGGAAATTGCACTGAAACCGTAGCCCTGTTTTTGTGTATCAAAACAGAGCAATATTCGTGAGGTCCAACACTCGACTGACACCACTCAATTGTAAGCTACTTAGTCAAAAACTGCTCAAGAGATCACAGAAAATGCCAGAAGTTCCAACCAAGCCACCATATTTTCACCCCATGGTAAGCCACCACTCCAACCTCTCCGTTTTACACACTCTCTCTCTCTCTCTCTCTCACTCTCTCTCTCTCGACTTAAACACCCTTTCTCACTGTGTCTCTCTCACTCTCTCTCATTAGTGCCCACTCGTGATTCTCGCCAACAGCCACCTCAGACACCCAGTTTCGTTGTGTCTCCTCCTCTCGGTAAGCTTCGGCCACTTGTATGACCCCCTTCGTATTTACCTTGTGTTCAAAGATAGAAAACCCTATTTCTTCTATAAGCTTAGCATGGGGTGTGCTTATCGTATTGGATTTACATTTTTCTCCCTTGGTTTTAACACAAACCATGAGTTTTAAAGTCTTCTTTTTACTGGATTACTTGTTAATTTGATTGTGTTGTTAAGTTTGTTTTTGAAAGTTAAAGGTTTTGGTGTTGGGCTTGAGCCGTGCATATCGTTTTTGGCTAGTGTGTATGGTTTGCTTTTGAGCCGGTTAGTTACTTGTTTTTTTTATTGTTTTTGGTCAAATGCATTGGGTTCGGTTGGGTTCAAAAATATTTTGGATTCGTGTTTTTAAATTATTTCGGATACGAGTCTTAAATTATTGAGACTATGTTCGGTTATTTTGAAAGTAAAATATTTTGAGTTGGGTTTGATTTCTAAATTATTTCTGAACTCGTATTTTAAATGATTTTCAAATGGATAAGTGGCATTGTTTTTTATTAAATTGATTGAGTTTTGATTTTCATAAGAGACTTGGTTTGAGTTGGAAATTAGGTTAAGTATTTATTGAGTGAATTTGAGGAATTATGATGTTTTAAGGTTTTTAAGGATTCTGGTAAATTCAAAACATTTTGGAGCGAAAGTTGACACTATGGATTTTGAGGATTTTTATATGTTAAAAGAAGATGTTGGATTTTATGTCTTGGGTTCTATTTTTTCAAGGTTTGTAATCATTTAAAAATTTATAGAGTTACATGATTATTTTATAAGTATCGATTATTATTTGTTCAGTATTGTTTGGAGAATTTATGAAAAGCAAAGGAGTCCAAGTAAGCGGGGTTCTTATACTTGGCTTTATACTAACTCTAATACCGAGGTTGATTTTCTAAAAATTTTACATGTTTTTGTTATAAAGAAGAACTTGGAGAAAATAATTTCGGTTAGTTATTTGCATTACTCATGAAATTTATGTGATAAAGAGAAAAATATTTCTGTCATGCATAGTGTAGACATAAGCAATGTTAACATGATTCTGAAATGTATAAAAGAGTGAGTATGAAAATTGATATCTTATTTATGTGATGTGAAATGTTTTAGAATTGTTGGTTATCTAAAAATGATATGAACAAGTTTAGTATATGATTTGACATAACATGACATGATATAATATGATATGGATATGAAAACGTTTGGCATTCTTATCTGTTTGATCTACTTTGGAAAATGATTCTGATATGATGATACTGATTCACATGATATGGTTGATACCAACATGATATGATATGATAGAAGTTCAACCACTTTGGAAATAAAGTGGTCCTATATGTGTTTCTTTCCCGTGTACACACTTGGAGCTCCGAGAATGAATAGGAAAAAGTCTCACAATATGATACTATTTGATTTAGCTACTGGGGATAGCCTAAGTCTACTACGGAAGTTAAACATTGTACATGTTTTGATATGATGAAGATGAGATTGTACAGTTACTTATGCCAAAATATTTTTAATAATGTATAGTGATTTTCTAAATATAAAATGATTGAAAAGTCGCTCTATTTTATTGATAATATATTTTGAAAATCTGTATATGGAAATAAAAGGTTTCTGGTTCATGCATATGAAGTTTTTGAAAATGCTAATGTTTGCACTTTTGTATATGTCCTTCGCTTAATGAGTTGTGGTTAAACTCACCCCATATCTCTGAATATTTTTCAGATGAATTTCGATGTTTTAGTGGAGGACTAGATTATAAAACTTTAGGTGAAAAGATTTAAGAATGATAAATTGAACATAGAGAGTTTATATGATTATTGACAAGATTTAGTAAGAAAATATTATTGTATTCTTGTAATGTAGTATTTTTGGAATTGATGATATTGAAGAAAGTGATTTTAGAACCAAGTTGTATATAATATTGGAGAGTTTTGAGTCTTTCATTATTCTATTGAAATGTGGGTTCTGTGATAGGAAGTAACTCTTCGACCCCTATGGGACTGGGACGTTACAGATTAAGTTGAGTTCAAGACTCCTATTGGAATTGTCACTCATTTTTCCATTACATCCCATAAATCTTGAGAGAAGTAAAAACTCTTCATTTAGATACTCCAATAATAATAGCTTTCACCATTGAAGATTGGAACTGAAGTTGTTATTCCAAAGGTAGCCATCTTTCGACCCTTAGATGAACCTGGTTAGTTCTGATGATAATTGTTGGTTTTAAACAATAAAGCAAAACAGAGAAAATAAAGGAATCACTTTAGAAAGCTCATCTCCAAAATGTTCACAGATTGATTCTCTAGTTCTGCTATTCAAATTTCATTAAACATGTTTTTATAAGTTTACATTGAGACTCACAAACATCATTAAATACAGAAATACAACTTCCAAAACAGATTAATAATAAGAATACTAAATATAGCAAAATATAAATGAGAACATGAAGAGTTTTTCTTAAGAATTAATATCATAATAACCAGATTTTAATATTTTAATAGTGCTTAGCGAGTAAATCGGAGTATTTTTAGGTTGTTAAATATAATATTATAAGAAAAACTTTTATTTGTAATTAGTTATTTACAATAAAAATAAATATTTCATTAAAATGAGCCGTTTCTAATTTTAAGCAGTCATTTTAATTATAAATAACTTATCAGAAATTATCTTTGTATATCTTGTGGCGTATGTTCTCGTTGTATCAGTTTGTTTCTTTATTCAAAGAAAAGAAAAATACTTCAATTAAAAGCATCACGCAAGTTCTGACAGATTTTGATCTGAGTTGTTGAAACTGATTTTTTTCTTCCAAGATTATCATTAGTTATAATTTCTATCTGCACAAATTTTTAGAGATAGAAAATTGAGGACTGAATAAAGCAAAAAAGCAAGCCCTAACCCAACTCAAGCATTGAATTTTGTTATATGGTCACTGTCAAAGTACTGTAGGGGCCATTCCAGCCAATACAGTGAATAAATAAGCCAGATCGAGATGTACATTTTGCACGAGCAAGTTGCAGGAAGCAGCAATCACACACATACGTATTTGCAGATACTTTTGGTCGGAGCATTCGGCTGTGTCTGACTTGGAAAGCAACTCAGGTTTATTGTTTGATTTTAGGTTGCCCTATTGCAAAAGGCATTGGCAACAAACCGTACCAATGACCATAAACTGTCAGGAAATATCGCTTTCAATTATTCTCTAGAAACTATAATATATATATATCATTATTTTATTTTATTTTATTTTATTTTATATGTTTTAAGGATGTTTTACATGATTTAATAATATATGTAGTGTTGTAAATTAAGTTTTTTATTTGGCAAGTGTTGTAAATTAATTAATATCTAATGCTACCTCTTATCCCTTCTATATATTGGACATAATAAATAGTCTTTAATTATTTAATATCATTAAAGAGGTTAGTGGTGTGTTTGTGCTCTTTTTCAATCTCTTTTATTAATAGTTGTAACAAATTTTGTAATATTTCATCTGATAAAGATAAAAGAATAGGTAATGTATAAAATTATACATTGCTTGAAAAGAAAAATCTTACCTTTTATAAAGCTTCAATGGATTCCCATCTGCTGGATAAATTTTTATTATTATTTTTTCCTTTTTTTAGTAGTCGCATACACGAGATGCGCGGGACGGCGTGGGTCATGGTTTAAATCATTTAATTATAATTAACTTTGTCAAATTTCTTATTTAAATTTTAGCAAACTAACTTCGAAGACCAAACAAATGTTCTTAAGAGAGAAGGATGCACGCATGGTCTTGTAAGGCATTGGGTTAGATAATAGTTTAGTAGCTATCGAGTCCACTGAATTAGTCAAATCTGCTGCAATGGATTTAGCAAATAATCGGAGTTTTAATTTATAGTAGGTCAACGAATTTGGCTTGGACTGTAGCTGGATCATCTTAGAGCATCGTAGTAGATTAGCTAAAACACTTTCTTTCATATTTGATTATTTGTGAGGAGAAGAAAGTGGAAAGAAGAGATTAAAAAAAGAATAAATATTTTTTTATTGTAAATAATAACTCTTTAAATTTAGAAAGTTTTGAAAGAATACTATTTATAAATAGAAAAATATTCTACTTTGTCTATTTTTTCTCCTCACTATTAATTAAATCTAACTAATTCTTTTAAAAAAAGTGTACAAATTTATATTTTTTGAATGAACATTTTAACTAATCCATTACTAATGCTTTATTTCTTTGTGATCATCCCAACGCAACCGAGCCCACTTCTTCCTTTTTCCATATCGTTTTATTTTTCATGCATTTTACCTTTCACGTTTATTCCTCATGCCATTAGGTGATCCTTCTGCTCACTAGTCCAAATTTTCCTATCAAGTATTCTGAAGTAAATCGTCTTCAAAAATCACATTCAGCCTCGTATTATACGTACCAATGTCTGTTTGAATCCCATACCGTCCATGATTGAATGCACCAAACTAAGGTAGATCTCTGTGGTCGATTCAGCCATGGACGGTTATGGCTGTCGAAGACTTTTGGGTAAGCACTTTCTTGGGCAGGCCTGTTCAAGCCGTTTTCAGACTGGGAATTGGGATAAACCTGGTCGGGAAACTACAACTCAAACTCGGTTTGGGTTCCAGACTGGATTCACCTGGGTTGTGATTCGAGCCAAAACTTAGATCCATTCGAACCCTAAAAAAGCGAAAATCCAAATTCTAGATTTAAACCGCTTTTTGTTTTTTAATACATATATAACATATGTAATTATTATTTTTTCAGGAAAAAATCTTGAGAAAACATTTATCATAAATCTTATATTTTATTTCAACTTTTTCCAAGAAGTAATGTTGAAAAAAAAATGTCATTATTATATAAAAACCAATATTTTTGTCATTATCCATGGACCACAATGATAAAAAAAAAAATATCGAAATGTAAAACTAAATTTATGTCAACTAATTAACTAAAAAAAACACTCATATTAAATTGTTCAAACTAATTTGCTTATAAAATTACAAAACACATACATTACTTAAAACATACAGGAAATCTAATTATACAAATGTATTTTCATGGATGCATATGTCAAATTGACACCATTCTTTCTAACAATATTGTTGAAGTGCTTCCCTGGAATAACCCGGAACAATGAAAACAAATAGTAAAAACACAATTCATATTTTTAAATAGCTATCCAATAGTATAGGTGATTTTCAAATAGCTATCACTGAGTATAAATGAGGCTTCCTCTGGCCAGTGCTTGAATAAAAAAATAAATAATCCATCTTTCTTAAGCTTCAATACTACTCGTAGTAACAATAGATCATACAAGTAGCTGATGTTAGCCCCAATGGTAGCTATGAATGATATTTGGGGTTATCAACATCTGTAGAAAGATCAAAATATTTAGGGATATTTCTATCTCAAGCGAGTAAAGAAATCATTCTCAATGGAGTAATTCAAGTTACCACCTTTACAATGAGTATTTTCATATTGTCAAATAAACCATGCGGAGAAATTTCAACTTTGATGTCCAAATTCTCTAGTAGGGACAAGAAAGATAACGAGAACAAGATATAATGCAGTATTCCTCTTGGTAAAATGGGAATGGAAGACAATACAAGAACTAAGCAAACTCACTTAGCAACAACAACTACAAAAGAAGCCAGCAACCATAATGGGGAAATAAAAATGGCAACAGAGACATTTGGTGAAATAAAAATGTACCCTGTATGGCCGTTTCTCCTAAACTCAAATAGATTCTTGGACCACCTTAGAAAAGAGAACTTCATGAGACTACATATTAAAAACTGGTTTAAGAATACCACATACCACAAAATATTATGAATACATGAAGTAAATAATGAAAGAATAAAGTATTTACTCTAGATTATTATGAATGGGAAGGAAGACTTATAGCAGTCTTGGTTGAAGATGAAACTATATTATTATAAAAAATATATATTAAATGTTGAGTTAGATAGATAATTAATTGAGTTCAATAGATATTAAAAAAATTTCAAATTTCAAACTTACCTTAAGGGTCGACCAACTATGCGTATTCTTGCAACTCCTTAATGTCGAAAGGTTTGGTTTTCAACTAATTTTGAGCGCAAATAAAGGTTTCGACAATCTCTAGAGATAATGAACTCTGAAAAAGATCTAATACATGTCCTTCTGTACTAAATGCAAACTTCGAGGCAACAGTGAAAATTGGAGTGGCTAACACATTACGTTCTAACTCAGCAAGGATAAGATAATTGGTAGCATAAATCTCTATCAATCCAAAATATCAAAACCAAATGAGTCTTTTACACACGCCTTAGATAAATATCTCTCTAGCTCTAATTTAAAATCTATACCACCCTGCTCCTCAAGGTATTGGGTGAAAATGATTTAGAATTTATTCGAAAGCAGTACCAGCACATCAAAACTCCCCCCGTTAGTAGTGTGTGGCCTCCCTTGAGCCACATTAGAACTCCCTTCACCAGTCACACGAAATGTGTTATACTACTCGATCAAGCAATCTAAAAGGAGTTTAATCTTTTTTTCTATCGTCTTCACCTCCATAGGCCCTTTACACTTTATTAACGAACATTTTATTACCATCATTTTATATCATGGATCGTACACAAAAGCAACGTATATTATCAAGTCGAACATATCTGTATTATCCCAATACTTGTCATACTTGAGTCTCATACTTTTGCCCATAGAACTAATGATATTATCAATTTCAATATCATTTCATTTAATGTGTCCTCAATTATACAAAATTGTTCAAAATAAACATTAGTCGTCACATACAGAGAACCATAAATGTTGAATGTAACATCATAAAAAGCTTTCAGCACCTCCACAAAAACCTATACAATCTTCCAATCATTAGTAGTGTGGGCATTCTCAAAATTTTTATCCACAAACACAAGTTGTTCAAAAATTTGTTTATTTTATTCAGCGGTACTCAATATCAAATATGTAAAGTTCCATCTAGTAGAAAGATCTAAACAAATCATTCTCTTGCTGATATTTTCCTTTGCCATATATGCCTTGAACTTGCCGAGTTTGGATGATGAAGATTTCACATACTTGACGGCATCTCTAATCCTTGTTACTAAATTAGAATTATCCATCATGACATCCCCTTACAACCTGATTCAATATATGGACAACACACCACATGTGAAGATGATCACCACTCAATACCGTATGACTATTGTCTTTATTCTTCTCTTCATGTAATTAACATCAACATCATTTGAGTCGGCATTGTCAACTGTGATGGTCAAGGAGGGATGGAATTAGTAGGGTTTTGTGTATGTATTGATGAAGGGGTTGGACGACTCCCATACTCCTCCACATCCACTGGAATAGAAGAGGAGTCATTATCAAACCAATGAGTTATACCAACATTACAATTCACAGAATTTTCTTCCATCTGTTATTAAGTAATCACAACCACAAAAAAATAATAATAATCAAACACACATATAATAAATAAACTATACACAACCCAAATATATAAGTCCATGAGCCGTATTATGATTCAAACTTTTCTATATGCTCACTAAAATAAAGGCATCCAATGAAAGAAAAACATATAGGAGGCATGTATATTTGTCACACAAGCATCGCATACAAGAGAAAAAAAAGTCTTATCAAAGTTTATATTTTGATGAGATAAGATGAGTTTTTAAGTCTTTATTTTTATAAGGGGTTGCTAATTCTCCCTTTTCAGGTCTTTGTTTTTATGCTTGGCCAAAAACTAGAAACTTTTTTATTTTTTTATATGAAAAGAAGGTGTTGTAATGGATTGTTTTTTTTTTTAAATAGGATGATAGTCTCTAGGAATTTGAGGACTAAGAAATAAGAACATATTTCTGAAAGCTACAATTAGGTGTCATGTATTTGTGTATCGATTGCATGCTAAATTGGTTCAGAGTTGAACGCGTGCATCATTTTGATAAGATTTCTTAAAATTCTAAAATTTTGGCTTGTGGGAAATTGGAGATGAACCCACTAGTTTGAAGAACCTTGACTTTAGCCAAAACACCCAAGATTGCCTATAGAAAAGTTAGTCTTCCAAGCCTTAACACTTATTTGTCTAGGGTCACTCACATCATCATATGTACATTTTACAAATAGGAAAGCAAGAACTTCTCTCAAATATAGTCTAAAGAGAAAAACCAGATCAATACTACCCAAAAATCTAATAAAACCCACACTCCTAAATGCATGATATAGGCCTCCTAACATGCTGAAGAAACTGAAAGAATGGTTATAGTGATTATTATACCCGAAACATAAATGAGAAAAACTCACTACAAGAAAGTTTGGTTATTACCGTGCTTTCCCTACTGCCACAATAAAATCTGCCGGTATAAATGACTTATAGCGGCACTTTTATCTTTGCCGCACGCTAATAGCGCAAAGGAAGGCCTCCCGCACAATTATTGGTGTTTGGTCACCTATTGCGTCGCTAGATATGGTTTATTACGGCGCCATTACAAATGTTTTTATATTGAGGCTCTTTTTTCATCGCTAGTTGAGATTTATTACAGTGCATTTAGAGTGTCCTTCGCAAGAATAAATCTAAAGCGCATCCACTGTAGGGGCTTAACGCGAAGCCATCCCCTCGAAATCGTTCCCCTTCATCTCTCAACCCGAACCCTTCCCCTTTGTCTTCTTCGATCGTCTCTCAACGCGAAGCCGTCCCCCCGAAATCGATCCCTCAGTCCCCAAGCGCTCTCTCAACGCAAAGCCGTCCCTCTGAAATCGAGCCCTCCTGAAATTGATCCCTCAATCCCCAAGCGCTCTCTCAACACGAAGCCGTCCCCCCGAAATCGAGCCCTCCCGAAATCGAGCCCTCCCGAAATCAATCCCCCAGTCCCCAAGTCCTCGGTCCACCAACACGAAGCCGTCCTCTCTGCTGACGCGAAGCCCTTTGTCCACCAACGTGAAGCTGCCCTTTCCGCCACGCAAAGCCCTCAGATTCGCGGCAGTGTATAATTTTAGGGTTTATTATACACTTTTTTTCTCTGTTTACTCGATCTCTTTTTTCTCTCTGTATTTGCTAGAAACTAATGGTGCCCTACTGTAGATGTACCAGTTTCTTGCTTGTACATGCTTAAAGACTAAGCCCTCCCTGTCAAGAATGATAAGATATATAGAGTTTAACATTTGCATTTTGTTCAAATTATAGTTGTTTTCTTTTTTCAAGTTTTCGTAGTTGGTTGCTTGAAGATAAGGTATCTAGACTTTGAAGTTCTGTTCTTACATATGAAGATAGTATGGTTTGCTTGCGGTGGCTTTTCCATTTTTGTTCTTACTCTGAAGTTTCGTAGTTGCTTACATATGAGAAGAATAATCTGTTGTTTAAAATTAGTCCCCACCTTGAAAATGGAAATCCAATGTATATATTCTACTCTTGTCTTCTCTGAATCTAGACTAAAGTGCTTAATTTTCTGTTATGTTACTCTTTACTTATCTAAGCAGTGCAGTGATGCATATTATGAAACTAAATTTAATGTGAACATTTTGCTTTAGATATAACATTTTCATGCCCTAAGCAAAACTTCCTAAAGGCACACAGTCTGAAGGTGTGTTGCAATTTAGCAACAAGAGCTAAATCCAGAATAATGCATGTCTTTCGGAGATGGGTATTGGTTTTAGGGCATGAAATTGTTAGTGAGTTGCAGAAAATGCTTTTTAGAAGTTAATGGTTGCTGGTGATGTTAAACTCAAATATTGTATGTTTTTTAAACTCAGATATAGCTAAAGTGAATAGCAGATTTTGATGTTTTTAGAATTTTTAGTATGCATTATTATTATTATTATTATTATTATCTATATAGTATGCACAACACCATTGTGTAAGATATTAATTACAGTGCTTAAACGAGAGACACTAATTTCTACTGGGTAGAAGATTCAATACTGTTTGGCATTATTGGTTTTAGGATGATAAGGGAAAATACCACTTTGGGCAGGAATTTGACTCTGTTTTCACAAATTGTTTTAGGTCATGTCGATTGAATCCGAACTTAACAGTTAAAGCATTTTCAATGTGATAGATTAAATTCTGTCTTGGTTATTTTTACTTGTGTAAGTGGGACTTTGCACTCTGAAAAATCTAATTTGAATCAAAGGACATCTGCTTTTTCATCAAAAGCAGAACAGACCCTTTCAGGTTTGTAAAGATACCCTTAAAACCTTTTTACATGTTTTTATAAGATGTTGTTACTTGAAGATCCAGTTTCTAGGGTTCATCAATTAGAAGTTTGCATTGCAGCCTTCAACCCAATTTCGATAGAACAACAATTACATGTATCATTGTTGCCTTAACGAGTATTGATGAGGTTCCTTTTTTGGTTTGCAAATTAGTGTAATTCCCTGATTACCAAAAAGATGTGTATTTCTAATGCAGAACTGTGCATATGTATATTATGCCTTTTACCAATTTATTCAATCAAATTGAAATACCAAGTGAAAATTATGAAAAAAGATTTTATTAATGGATGGTTATTTGACAGTTTTGTCTCAAAACTGGCTTTGATATGCCCCATCAATTTGCTACATTTCTAGGGATTCGTATTTTGTAATTGAGCTCACCCCAAATTTAATAATCTTTGGCTGGTAGTTTCATGCTTTGGAGACTAAAACCAATTAAAATTCCTTGAGATTTTGCAGGAAAAAACTTGTAGTAGGGTGTAACAATTTAAAGCCTCCATAAGCACAAGTCAAATTACTTTGGCTGGCACCATAATTTCCATCCATCATGCTTAAAAATCTGACAATTTGGAGAGACAAGTTTTGCATGTCGTAGTTTGCATTACTTTTTATTTTATGACCTCATTTGATGTCTACTTGTACTTTATATTTTTCAAGCATTTTCTTTTTTGCAGTGTACTCTGTCTTTCTTGGTGGAGGGTTGAAAATGATGAGGTTGCGCTTCTTCAAGCTAGAACATGCTGATAAAGATCATATACATTTTTATTTTTTATGTATTTTTAAGTACAAATAAAATTTAGCCAATTGTAAAAACTCGTATACTTTGTTTTATAATTTTTCAATACTTCTAACAGATGTGAGATGTTAAATTTGTAAATTTTATATTTTTATAGTTAATGTGAAAATTCATGTAATAGAATTCTGTGATCCCATTTAATGACATTTTTTTGGATTTTGTATGGATCATTTTAGGTTTTTTTTTGCAGTAGATTATTTAGTTTTTTAAATTCTGGCACTATTTGCTGCGAACTTCACTCGCTACAAAATGTCCTTCTCCCAAGGTAGAAGGCTATTTGCTTCAATGACTTTTTTGCGGCGGCTTAAAGTCGCCGCAAAAATTTACCCAATATTCGTCATTCCATTCGCGGAGAGAAATGAAGAGTCGCCGCAAAAATTTACCCAATATTCGCCATTCCATTTGCGGAGAGAAATGAAGCTTAGAACAACGGCAGCTCGCCTGCGACCTAAAAACTGCAGCAAAATGCTATTTGCCGCAATTAATTAGCCATTTTTGGCCAATTTTAGCCGCAGCAAAAAACAACATATGTTGTAGTGATTAGACGAGACTAAATCCTTTTTTTACATTATTTAACAAATTCATTTCAAAATTTTCTAAACTTAGAACATGATCATACATACCAAGCTTCATCGTCAAACAATTGGAGGCAAGGAAAACACACCATTAACTCAACAAAGCATTATGCACACATAAATCATGCCAAATAAACTCAGTTAGAGAGAGAGAGAGAGAGAGAGAAAGAGATCAGATTTCAAAAGTTGGGGGATGCAATTCCAAGTTTGATTTTAAAAATTCTAGTATTAGGTGTTAAATCTGGTACCAGATTTTAAATCTATACCCAGACCATATTAAACCATTAAACCGGTTGGTTTAAAATGCAGATTTTGGATCTTAATTAATCCGGGTTAGGATTCAAATATCCAGTTTTCAAACTGGGAAAAAACCCGACTTGTATGAATATACCTATTCTTAGGTAGTCTTTGAGATGAGATTCGAATTATGGTCAACATGTTCCAGTCCAACAACCTACCTGCTACATTTTGTGATGCTCCTAACTCCTATTTGGAATGTAACGGGACTTAGAGCATCGGACATGCCATACAAAGTCACACACCCCCTTACATGTATATGCATTCTAAAAATGAAGCTAACAGTATGGAATAATCGTAGTGAAAAAATTAGGACGTAAATAACGCATACCAAAATAACTAGTCATCCCAAAATTAGTACCGGGAAAATAACTCATACAAAATTATCAAGTATCATCATCTTGATACATAAGATGGTCTTCCAAAATAACTAAACTTGCTTATGGCATGAAAAGTAGAGCTAGTCTCAAAACTAGCAGGATCAAGTTTAGCTTCCTGCCCACATCTAGTTCCTCCTCAACCATCTTGATGTACTATCCCATAAATTGTTGCATCTACAAGATTTATCATTTCTAAAAATGATAAGAGTCAAAAAGGATGAGATTCACTTGAAGTGTCAATAAGTTAGACAACCAACATGCACAATGATTAACTAACCATGATAAATGATAAACATGCATGCAATGTAGAAAAATATATTTGTCTCCCATTCAAATTCTCATCAAATTTGTTGTAAAAATATAACTTTCATCATAAAAATCATGTGAATCTTGCTTTAAACATAATGTGTGGTAACTACATAGTTCCCCATTTGCATTGTGAGTACTTGCCATTGTAGAAAAACCAACCTGCAATTCTTTGGTCTTGTATTCATTTTAAATAGAATTTACAATTGTATGTAATGACTATTGTACAGCTAACATCATGAAAATATAGTTTTGTCTATTGTGCTATACATGAAATTAAAAGATATATATACAAACCGAGTAATGAATGAGAGTAATGGATTAAACCCGAAATCATGGGAGAGTATCACAGATCATATCTCTTAATCCTCCCTCAAGCTCAAGGCGGTATTGGGCTAATGAAGAGCTCGCTTCGATTTGGTTGAAACTTGGCTGTACTGGTTTTGTAAATATGTCTCCTATTTGATCTGGACAAAAAATGTGTTCTAGTGATAGAAGTTCTTGTGCAACTTGTTCCCATACAAAATGAATATCTATCTCAGTGCAATTAACACGGTGAAGAATCCTATTTTCATTATCGCATGAAGCATATTGATTGGAAATACGATTCGACTTGGCAACATATCAAAATCCAGTTGAGCAAAAATTAGACATAAGCCTTGATTTTCCTTCAATAGGTGCGAAAACAAGCCCATACCTGAACTTTGTGTATCCTCTTGTATTCCATTAGATCTCTCTCTCTCTCTCTCTTTCTCTCTCTCTCTCACTCACTCTATTTAACTCTCTAAACTTTCTCTCTTTAAAATTTAGGAGAGATTGAGGGACAGTCCAAAAGAAAATTAAGAGTGCAAGGTGGCCACTATATGTCAAGCGGGAGCACTAAACACGACTAAAGAGTTGATTATGTAGCATTTTCCAGTTTATTTTATTTCTTCTCTAAGATGTACATATCTAAACCAAAGTGGAGTTAATTTATATAGCGGTTTTATAAACCTTATTGTGTACACAATGTCTGTAACGTCTTGGTCCTGTAGACCTAGAAAGTTAATTCCGTTTTCTCAAAAACTCCAAAATTTTCCATAAAGTGAAAACTTGTTTATTTAATACAAAAATCCATGTCCCTCAATAGAAAAGCTAAACAAGAACCTCAATAAAATAAAATATCATCTCTACAAGTACTCGAAATATCCATAACGCAATGTATCATAAATAACCACCAAAGACAAAACAAGTAAATATGATCCTCCAAAAATACTTATGTCCTTTGCACTCAACCATCTATGCTCATCAAACCTTTCCAAAAGTCCCAACTCTAGTTCTCCAACTGAACCATCAAAGTCATCTGATAAAAATGTTATGGAGATATGAGTTGAGTTATCAACAACTCAGTAAGCAAAGAACATGTACTAGTATGTAAAGATGAGCATTTATAGAATTTAGAATGCAGACAAAATATTCTTATTTTCGGAATGCGTAATCAAAATATGTTATCAAAAATATCATAGTGAAATTTCAAAAATAGTCAAAATCAAAATTTCTTTGGCATAGCATAACTAAAACATTATATCAGAACGTAATACCATATTTAACCCCTGTGGTAGAGTTAGACAAAGCCTGATAGCCAACTGAGTAGAAATAGATCGTCTTATTATTCTCAGAACCCTGAGTGTGCACACAAGAAAGACCACGCAAGAAAAAAAAAAACTATTTTGCTTCTAAAGTGGGTGCATTGGAAATAGAGAAGTTGGTATGAATCCAGAATGAAACAGAACTGAAAGCAGAATGTCATGCTAGAGATTTTCAGAAATCATATATCATATTATATCAGAGTACATAATCATCTTTCAAAACAAAATAGAATCATATCAAAATATATATTTTATTCACAAGATATATTCGCTCTTTTTACCCAGTTAAGAAAATCATATGTACAAAATTAGCTTATATCTGTACCAGTCATGCCAAAAATACTTTATTCTTATTCAGAATTTCATTCATATGCAGAAACAAATAACCGAGGTAGCTTCAAATAATTTCTTTTCATCACAAAACATGCATATTTTCTAAAATTGACCTTAATTCATATTAGTTTTATGCAAATTTTAGTATAGGAATTCCGCTTACCTGAACTTTTTAACTTTTCTGAATTTTTGACACTAGCCAAACAAAAATAAAATCACCTACAAAATAATCATGTAACTTGAGTAAATTTTCAATTGATCACGAACTTCATATTTAAAATCTGAGATACAAAATCTAGTATATTTCTTTAACATCTAAACATCTTCGAAATCCTGAACATTAGCTCTCCGAAAATACTTTAAATTTACCAAATTCCTCCAAAATCTTTGAATATAATAAATTCTCCAATGTCACGATTTTTGACTTAATACACACAACCCAAATTCCAACCAAAAACAAGTCTTTATAAATATCAATCTACTTAAAAGTTAATATTCATTGAAATAATTAAAAAAAATACTCAAAAAAATAAATTTAGAACCCAAGACCAAAATGATTTAGAACCCAAACTAGTTAACGCTCAAAAATATCTTTATATAAAACACTCAAATACAAAGACTTAGTAGTAACAAGTCCAGAGGTCTGAGAAAAAATAACCCATGAAAATAACACTTAAAACTCTTAAAGTTTTGTTTTAAACTATGAGGGCATAATTGTATTTTAGTACACCAAAACTTCACCTTAACGTAAATATAAAACCCGAAAGTTGCAGAAAACATGCATCGACAGGAGACTCACCACGAAGGACGAACCACAACAGAGCTAGAGTGAATGATGGTTGACTTGCCGGAGACGAGTTACTAAGAGAGGGGAAGTGATATCAGAGAGAGAAAGATGAGAGAACATGGAGAGAGAGTGAGTCTAGATGTAACACCCCCTTTTGGTAGGATATGAGTGTCACAAGATTTTTCATGAAACAAACCCGACAAGAGATTTCTAGTTTAATAAATAACATAAATGTCTGAAATCCATTTTAGTTGCTCTATCTAAGCCTGACCTGCTTGTTTGCATTGATCATCATTCTGACTTGGGTGGTTTAAAAAATATAAATAAACTAAAATGAGTTAAAGATTTAGTAAAAAATTCATCACAACGTGAACATAATAAACATAAGGCTTTTCATAAATATTTTCATGCTGAGAACTTAAAACATGATTGTTCATACCAATACTTATGCTATTGCATGACTGACATATCCGTATTAACTAATTGATCTGATTTAACTGACTATTCTAACTAGTTTACTGACTGATTTAACTAGTCTGATTGAATTAACTGAGCTGATTGATTTAATTGAACTGATTGGCCAACACACTTAACCCTATGTGTAAGGTTGTGCACTAACTTCCTTAGCTGTAGCAACAAAAGTCAATTGTGCAGTACTCTAGTGTATTACAGTGGACCACGCTTGAGTCCGTAGTTTGCATATCTACCCTGATCTGAACTGCATTGGTATTATACATTTGAATAGTCATCTGAATAACTAATTGACTGATATGATCTTATCTTGCGCTTGAACATAAAATAACTAAACATGATACCGAAATGACATGATCGTGTACTGTGCTTGGTGACATGCCTGCATGAGTGGTACATAAAAATAGGCTACCAAAGAACTGATTCTAATAATATAAGCTAAACTATGATAATCCTAATTTGTGATCAAAATACTTACTTTACTGAGCTGCTTCCTAAATCTTACTTTGTAACTTGGCACCTATACAAAATATTAAACAGTCACTAATCTATCTCGAGATCATATCTTAATAATCACTAGAATAAATTCACATTGTAGAGCTTATTCAAATCAATATAATGTTTATCGCGAAGATCAATGGATATTGATATTTTAAATTATTTAACTACTAATAACATATTTGCACTTTAAAATTATGAATTAGTAAAAGATTTGGAATATATTCAATTATATTAATATAAGTCATGAAAACTTAGATTCTTAAAATAGGTTAACTCTCATATACTGAATATAATTATTTACTTTCACAAGAAACATAATAAATACTAATAAAATTTGAATATTCTTCAACAGCTTATTTTATTTTAAAAGTAAAACTTTAATAGTATAAATATATCAAAACCTATATTATAATAATAAGTAAAATTCTCTTCACACGATAGACATGAATTTAAAAGTGTTTAAAATAAAGATTAAACATTATTTGTATCTAAGTGTATATAAAAATAACTGGTGAAAGCATTCGATTAATAAGATAGATTATTAAAGTTTAATTAATACTTGATAAAATGGTTCAAAACTCTCTCTTAAATATGTATACTATAATAGTGACAAACCTGAACTGACACATTTATTTAATTAAAACCAACCATATGTAGAAACATAATAATGTAGTTTTCTGTAAATAAATATAAGTCGGTACAATAACGCACCCATGCAACTTAACAAATCATAATATAATCCAACTCCAATTAAAATCAAGTCTCCTATAAACTATAATGTAAACATGAAAACAAGGAAAGCTCAAAACATAGTGCCGCGACTTATAATGTAGGATAGAAACGTAATTATACTAGAAACTAAAGTATCAATATTCTTTACAAATAGCTAGACGGCAAGGAGTTTTAAGGGCATTCATGTAAATCTATTTATCTATACAAAATCCAATCAAGACATCTGATTTGGTATTCATACTGCAGTATTCGGTGGTCAAATCGCCTAAACTCTTAACCGCTTCCATTAGCATGATGTGATATTCATTTTGAAAATATGGGAGGGGCAGAACGGTTGACTCTAAAGTCTAAATAACCAGTTGCCACAACTTTTCTGAAATGTTTACAAAGATTCGATTTCTCTTCAAAGGTCACGCCGGCTATATAATATATAACCAAAGATTTGACATTTTTTCCCTCTTTCATCTGAGAATTTTGTAGTTTTGACCACCGAATGTCGATTCCACCGCATCCATCATGCCAAACCCGACTGCTAGGCTCTGGTCCGTGGTTGCCAGTAGTTGAAGAAGTAGATCCGGGTAGTATATTTCCATTGCATCACACAACAAACCGAGCAACCAAGCCCACCAGGCTGCACTAGCTGAAGCACCGCGTCACTCATCACGCCAAAAGAGACCACCGATATAGAGCCCTATAATGCCATCTTGCTTCTATCTTTGGCCACTATCTCCTATTGAAAATCAACACGCAATTGAAGAAGCTGGAGGCTTCTGGAAGACGGCACCGTCAGTAGCAGCTGGAAGGTAGGTGCCGCCGAAAAATTCAAGAAAGTTGGCCGCCGGAGTTCCACCGTCTTTTACACGTTCACACTATTTCTTTCTCCTATAAATACATATAAGATTGTAATGAGAAAGAGAGTCGGAGGAGAGGTCCGTTGGAGAGATTAGAAGCTGTGAGAGTTGAGAGAAACCAGTGTAAATAATTGGTTTGTTGTTTAATACAAATTCTTCTCTTTGTGTGTGTGGACGTAGGCTAAATTGGCCGAACCACGTTAAATTCTGGTCTCCATATTATTTGTGAGTTTCCGCCAATCCCAACAAGTGGTATCAGAGCTGGTAGGAGGCCGGATTTGTGAATTTTCGTGAGAGACCCATTTTTAAACTTGATCAAAATCAAGTTTGGAGGATACCATCAGATTCCTCAGGTCAAGACGAAAATTTTGGTGAAAATTTCGTCTCAAACGGACACCGGACGAAACTACAAGCTCCACACGCGCCAACTCGGCGACGGCCACGGGACCCACGCGCCACACGCGCGCGCAGTGAAGAAGACAAGCTCCGACCCGTTAAATCCAGGTGATCCGACCCGAACCTTTTTGACCTGGTTTCCGACCCGCTACAGTAACCCAACGGATAAAGAATATTCCGTTGGTATATTCCGTCGCCGGAAGAATATTCCGTCACCGGAAAGAATATTCCGTCGCTGGCAAGAATATTCTGGTGCAGGAATATTCCGGTGACTGAGAGAATATTCTGGTGACCGGAGGAAATATTCCGGTAGATGGTGGGGAATATTCTGGCAGACAAAGGAATATTCTGTTTTTCTTATTTTTCAGGTTTTCGACGCAATTTTGATCGTTTTAGAACGAGAAGAGTCTTTTCCAAGGTTTTCCACCGTTTCGGACGCAACCGTGAGCTCCGTTTGTTGAGATTCAACTCCGAACATTGAGAAACGGTCACTCAAATCAAATATTAAAGCCGAACTGATGGAGGACTCGGGAGCAGGTGCGATAATCAAGCTAACATCTACAAATTACGCATTATGGAGACCTCGAATGGAAGATCTCCTGAATTGTAAAGATCTCTTCGATCCGATTGAAGAGAAAAGTGTAAAGCTAGATGATGTAGCAGAAAAATACTAGCATAAGTTGAATAAGAAAACTATTGGTCAGATCCGGCAGTGGAATGACCATAGTGTTTTTCATCATGTTGCACAGGAAACGGATGCCTATCAGCTATGGAAAAAGCTGGAAAACATGTACCAGGCAAAAACTGCTCGGAACAAGGCATTACTAATGAGACGCCTTGTCAACTTGAAACTCAAAAGCGGCATCTCAGTGGCCGCACACACCAACGAGTTTCAGAATCTTGTAAATCAACTTGCATCCGTAGATTTTAAGCTCGGAGATGAAGAGCAGTCTCTACTACTTCTCAGTTCCCTACCAGATAGCTGGGAAATGCTAGTGGTCGCACTTAGTAATTTAGCTCCAGATGGAAAGCTCACCATGTCAATGGTGATAGACGCCTTGTTTAATGAAGAGGCTAGACGAAAGGAGATTGGAGGAGACGAGACAGATGCCTTTGTAACAGAAGGAAGGCATCAGAGAAATAGTAGAGGTAGAAGTCGAGAAAGGAACAGAAATCAAAGTAAAGGGAGATCCCAAAGTCGCGGTAAACAGCGAAAGAAGGGAAAATGCTTTTATTGTGGTATTGAAGGCCACTTTAAAAAGAAAATGCCGAAAGCTGCAGAAGGAGCAAAATCAGCCAAGCAATCAGTCAAAGCACGAAGAAGGCGAAGCTGTAGTGACGCTTTCTGGAGATTGTGTACTCCTTTCCGCTGGTGAAGAATCTTGCTTGCACGTGTCAAGCGAGGAAGCCGAGTGGGTAATAGATACAGCAGCATCCTATCATGCCACTCCTTGTAAGGATTTCTTCAGTACTTACAAGGCAGGAGACTTTGGTACAGTCAAGATGGGAAATTCGAGTTTCTCAAAGATCGTGGGCATTGGAGATGTCAGAATAAAAACCAGTGTTGGCTGTACTATGGTGCTAAATGACGTTCGGCACGTACCCGATCTTCGACTCAACCTAATTTCTATAAGAATCCTTGATCAACAGGGTTACGAGAGCATCTTCAGCAACAATGCTTGGAAATTAAAGAAAGGAGCAATGGTCGTTGCACGGACACATGTCTGTGGCACTTTGTACAAATCAAGTGCTAAGATATGTGCAAACAGTCTCAATGTAGCTGAAGATGATACATCACCAAACTTGTGGCATTGGAGACTTGGCCACATGGGAGAAAAAGGAGTGTTTATGCTTGCAAAGAAAGCATTGATTATAGTAAACAAAGGTATTGCTCTCAATCCTTGTGAATACTGTTTATTTGGTAAACAGCATAGAGTTTCATTCCAGACATCTGCTGGAAAAAGATCAGAGTTATTGAGCTTGGTACACTCTGATGTTTGCGGTGCTTTTGAAGTTGAATCACTTGGAGGTAACAAATATGTTGTTACTTTTATTGATCATGCTTCACGAAAAGTGTGGGTGTATTTCCTAAAAAGGAAAGATCAAGTTTTTGAGCAATTCAAAAACTTTCATGCCATGGTAGAAAGAGAAACTGGCAAGAAGCTAAAATGCCTCCGGACAGACAATGGAGGTGAATATACTTCTCGAGAATTCAGAGAATATTGCTCCAGACATGGCATCAGACACGAGAAGAGTGTCCCCTACACCGCACAACACAATGGTGTAGCAGACGGATGAACCGGACCATTGTGGAACAAACCAGATGCATGCTGAGTATGGCAAAGTTGCCTAAGCCATTTTGGGGTGAAGCAGTAAAAGTAGCCTGTTACCTGATCAACAGAACACCATCAGTTTCACTGTAGTTTGAAGTCCCAGAGATGGTGTTGTCAGGCCACAAGATTTCATACTCTCATTTAAGAGTATTTGGGTGCAAAGCATTTGCACATGTATCCAAGGAGAAAAGACAGAAACTTGATGAAAAGTCTACTCCATGTTTTTTCATCGGCTATGGAGATGAAAAGTTTGGATACAGATTATGGGATCCAAAAGCGAAGAAGGTCATTAGAAGCAGGGACGTAGTGTTCCATGAAGACCAGATGTTTGGAACAGAACAAATAACTCCAAGTGCTCCAGAACCAGCTCCGAGTTCACTACCACTTCAGTCTGTTTCAAACACTGCAGATAGACAGGAAGTTTTCCCAGAAGAAGAAAAGGATACTAACAACGGAGAAACCACTACTGAGCAGGAGGAGCAGTTGCCTTCTCCATCAGAAACTGCAGAGTTTCCACAGTTGTCAGGTGATCAACCTCAGCAGGATAGATCCTCTAGAGGGCGATTGTTGATTCCATCACGAAGATATCCGGAATCAGATTATATTCTTCTTACAGATTAGGGGGAGCCAGAAAACTTCCAGGAGGCAATATCTCATCCAGATAGCAAAAAATGGATGCAGGCTATGCCGAATGAGATGAACTCGTTACAGAAGAATCAGACTTACGAGCTGATGGAACTTCCAAATGATAAGAGAGCACTGAGAAACAAATGGGTGTTCAAGCTGAAAAATGATGGCAAGCAGGTGAAGCACAAAGCTCACTTGGTCGTCAAAGGATTCCAGCAGAAGAAAGGAATCGACTTTGATGAGGTATTTTCACCTATTGTAAAGATGACTTCAATTCGAGTGGTACTCGGATTGGTGGCAAGTCTTGACTTGGAGCTTGAACAGATGGATGTGAAGACAGCATTTCTTCATGGCAACCTTGATGAAGAAATTTACATGGAGCAACTAGAAGGCTTCCAAGTTCCTGGAAATGATCATTTGGTCTGCAAGTTGGAAAAGAACCTTTACGGTTTGAAGCAGGCTCCCAGACAGTGGTATAAGAAGTTTGACTCATTCATGATGAGTCATGACTACAAGAAAACTGCTGCAGATCAGTGCGTTTATATCCGAAGATTTTCAGAAGGTGACTTCGTGATGTTACTGCTCTATGTTGACGACATACTAATTATTGGAAAAGATCCATCCATTATTAGGAAGCTAAAGAAGGATCTCTCCAAAGTCTTTGAGATGAAAGACTTAGGACCTGCCCAGCAGATTTTGGGCATGAGGATCACTCATGACAGGAAGAAAAAGAAGCTATGGCTGTCACAAGAAAAGTATGTTGAACAAATACTACGAAGGTTCAACATAGAGAAAGCAAAGCCAGTCAGTACTCCACTGGCTAATCACTTCAAATTGAGCAAAAGCTCATGTCCCTCATCACTATAAAAGGTTCAAGAAATGGCTACAGTACCGTACTCCTCAGCAGTAGGAAGTTTAATGTACGCCATGGTTTGTACCAGACCTGACATCGCTCACGCTGTTGGAGTTGTGAGCCGTTTTCTTTCAAATCCAGGAAAAGAACACTGGAAAGCAGTACAATGGATTCTCAGATACCTTAAAGGTACATCAAAGTTGTGGTTGTGCTACGGGAGAGCTAACCCAGTCTTGGATGGCTATACAAATGCTGATATGGCAGGTGATCTTGATGGTAGAAAATCTACATCAGGATATATTTACACATTTGCAGGTAGAGCTGTATCATGGCAGTCCAAACTGCAGAAATGTGTGGCTTTATCTACAACAGAAGCAGAGTACATTGCTATAGCAGAAGCAGGAAAGGAAATGTTGTGGCTAAAGCGGTTCCTCCAAGAAATGGGAGTCAATCAAAAAGAGTACAGAATCTATTGTGATAGTCAAAGTGCTCTTGATCTGAGTAAAAATCTGATGTACCACTCCCGAACAAAGCACATCGATATTCGGTATCACTGGATACGTGAAGTAATAGAGCAACAGCTGTTGAAGCTTGAAAAGATTCATATAAAGGAGAATCTAGCGGACATGCTAACAAAGGTAGTCGCATACGAAAAACTTGAGCTATGTAAAAACATAGCCAGGTTAAGTACCTTTAACTAAAATGTGTCAGGATATCCTCCATTTGGTGTTGAGGGGGAGATTGTTGAAAATCAACACGCAATTGAAGAAGCTGGAGGATTCTGGAAGACGGCACCGTCAGTAGCAGCTGGAAGGTAGGCGCCGCCGGAAAATTCAAGAAAGTCGACCGCCGGAGTTCCACCATCTTTTACACGTTCACACTATTTCTTTCTCCTATAAATACATATAAGATTGTAATGAGAAAGAGAGTCGGAGGAGAGGTCCGTTGGAGAGATTAGAAGCTGTGAGAGTTGAGAGAAACCAGTGTAAATAATTGGTTTGTTGTTTAATACAAATTCTTCTCTTTGTATGTGTGGACGTAGGCTAAATTGGCCGAACCACATTAAATTCTGGTCTCCATATTATTTGTGAGTTTTTGCTGATCTCAACATCTCCATCGTGCCATGTCTCCATCCACACAAGGTCGAAGTTCCTTCGTTTCCTCTCGGTACGGATCTGCCGCATCTCTTCTTTTTATTCTTGAGTGAAATCGTCTGCTTAGCCTGCTTTGTATGTTAGTTGCCTACGATTACGTTTTTAACTTTTTAGAAAGTCTATAAAATTACACATTTGCCATTTGGACTTTGCCATGTATCAGAACTCACAATTGCTATTTTTGTTTCACCTTTCCCATAAGCACTTACATGCTTTTTGTTACTACAAGAAACAACTTTCAATGGCCTTACTATAACTTGGCAGGTTATTTAAAGTTGGAGTTCATTTTTTTTTAAAATAATATAAACACAAAAGAATTGAAGATGTGGTATATTAATAATATGCCATGTGTCCTTATTTTATAGCATCTCCCCTTCTCTTTTCTTTTTCTACTCTTCTCCCGATTCTCTCTTCCCATCTCTTTCCTCCATTCTCTTCCGTCCTGTCTCTCTCTCTCTCTCCTCCCTTTACCTTCCCAGTCGTGAGAATCGGGTCGCCATTGCCCATCTCCCTCCTCCCTTTCTCTTCCATCCCAAAATCCATCGCCGTTGCTATCACCAAGTATATATATATATATATATATAGATATCATGTTTTGGCTAAAACTTTTGGTTCTCATTTTTGTTCTTCTTGTTTGTTGGGTGCTCAAGCCAAGTTTTTGGTCTTGTGGTTCTTGTTGTTTTGGGGCTGTAAATTGGTAGATATGGCATGTATGTTTGCTCATACTTTCTTTGGAAATCCATATTCCTACTCTCTCTCTCTCTCTCTCTGATGAAAAAAAATTGCAATTCCAACTCCAACCGATTCCTGTAAAGGGGAAAAAAGCCATTACAAGAGGGGGAAAAAAGTCGATCTCTAGAAAAGGGTGAAAAAACCACTATTTCATATTTGAATTCTTGAACGATATTGTGAATTAAATTAACTGGCGTTTTTTTTTTTGGGGGGGGGGGGGGGAGGAGGGGGGAGGGGATGCTTGGAGTATTTTTGTTGTACGTTAATCATGCTTTATTCTGGAAAAAGATCGTGTTGTTGATTTCTACGTTCCCCCAAAGCAAATAAAATTGAGCAAGTGCTTATGAGTATTTGGATATGAGAGAGAGAGAGAGCCATGGAAAGGTATGGATGCAGAGAGAACCAATTATGGGAAAGGACTTCATTTTCTGGTTGGAAAAAGAAAAAAAAAATAATGTGTGTAATGAATTAAGTGTAGTTGGCAGCCGCCCTATCCCACCACTAAAATTATGTGAATGACCCTACTACTATTATTTTAAATTCTGTATAGTGACTTGCATAATAACTTGCATAGTAATTTTAAAGCCTATAAATAGAGCCTTCAGTTGTAATGAAATTCATAAGAAAATATAGAGAGAGAAAGAAAGTTTCAGTTCTTAAGAGTTTCAGAGAGAATTTCTTATTTATCTTTTGCAATAGTAGTTCCTTTCTTTTGTTTCACAACACGTTATCAGCACGACAGTTCTACCAATTCTGAAGCTAGTGGCTTTATTCCTCTGTAAGTTTTTCAATATATTATTTGAAGTCTTTAATATATTTTATTGATGATTATCTGTGTGAATTTATAAATATGAGATACACATATTTATTTCATTATTTATATGTGTAGAAAATGACAAATCTTACAAAATTAGAATTTGTTGCTCTTGATATATCTGGAAAGAATTATTTATCCTGGATACTTGATGCTGAAATTCATCTTGATGCAATGAACCTGGGAGAAACTATTAAAAAAGGAAATCAAGCATCCCTGCAGGAACGTGCTAAAATAATGATTTTCTTTCGCCACCATCTTCATGAAGAATTGAAAACTGAATATCTCACAGTAAAAGATCCCTATATTTTGTGGAATAATTTAAGGGAGATGTATGAACACCAGAAAACTGTCATTCTCCCAAGAGCTCGTTCTCAATGGTTGCACCTGTGGTTGCAAGATTATAAAAGTGTTAGTGAGTATAATTCGGCACTTTTTAAAATAAGCCCAGTATTAAAATTATGCGGTGAGAAAATCACCGATGATGATATGATAGAGAAGACTTATACTATATTTCATGCCTCAAATATGCTCCTGCAGCAGCAGTATCGAGAGATAAAGTTCAAAAAATATTCTGAACTTATATCATGTCTTCTAGTAGCTGAGCAGAATAATGAGCTCTTATTAGAAAGCCACTAGTCACGCCCTATTGGCTCAATATCATTCCCTGAAGTGAATGGTAATAGGTTTGCATCATTCCCAGAAGTGAATGGTACATCCTTTAGAAGAAATCGGGGGCGTGGACGTGGTAGGAGAAATTATAGAAATGTTGGTCCCAAAAATTACAACATTAAAAGGGATAATAATATATCATATCACCAGAAGTGGTACAATTCAGAAAAGGGTAAAAATTCTCAGAATAATTCTTCAAAGAAAAGTGAAGAGATGTGCCATAGATGTGGAATGACTGAACATTGGTCACGTACCTGTCGTACGGCCAGGCACTTAGCTGATTTATATCAAGCTTCTATTAAAGGAAAGAATAAAGTGCATGAAACAAATTTAGTAGAACCATCAGATGATTTATTAGATTCAATAGATGTAGACGTTACTCATCTTGATGTATCTGATTTCTTTAATCATCCTGAAGGTAGTATTGAACACTTAATTGGAGATGGAAGTATTCCACTCAATTAATGTATTTTCTTTCTATCAGTAATAAAAGTTTTGTATATTTTGTAGAATCATGGATCACATTGATGAGCTTTTTATCTCTGAGTTGAATGATAAAGATATATGTCTGGCTGACAGTGCTACAACTCACACAATTCTCAAAGAAAAAAAAATATTTTCAAAATCTAACACTAAGTAAAGCCTATGTCCATACCATATAAGGTTCATCGGATTTAATTGAGGGCTCCGAAAGAGCTTATATTGTGTTGCCTAATAACACCAAATTTTGTATTGATGATGCTCTATTCTCTTTACAATCCAGAAGAAATTTATTGAGTTTCAAATATATACGTCGTAATGATTACCATATTGAAACGACCAATGAAGGCAGTAAAGAGCATATTCTTATTACTAAAACAATATCGAGCCAGAAGCTCGTATTAGAAAAACTGCTTGCTCTATGTTCTGGATTGTATTATACAAAAATGAGAACAATTGAATCATATGTGGTAATGCACCAGAAGTGCATTGACCCTAAAGTATTTATGACTTGGCATGATCGCCTTGGACATCCGGGTTCTATAATGATGAGATGAATTATTGAAAATTCGCATGAGTATCCCTTAAAGAATCAAAAGATATTTCTACCCAATGAATCTCCGTGCTCTGCATGTTCTCAAGGTAAGTTAATTATCAGACCATCTCCCTCAAAAGTCAGTAAAAAGGATTCACGGAGATATATGTGGGTCTATTCATCCATTAAGTGGACCATTTAGATATTTTATGGTTCTAATTGATGAATCTAGTCTATGGTCACATGTTTGTCTTCTTTCCACTAGAAATGTTGCATTTGCTAGACTTCTTGCTCAGATAATTAAACTACGAGCATAATTTCCTGAGTATCCAATTAAGACCATTCGATTGGATAATGTAGGTGAATTTTCATCTCAAGTTTTTTATGATTATTGTATGTCAATAGAAATAGATGTTGAACATCCTGTTGCCCATACACACACACAAAATGGTTTAACTGAGTCTTTGATCAAAAGGCTTCAACTAATCGCTAGACCTTTACTTATGAAATCAAGACTACCTGTTTCTGCTTGGGGACATGCTATACTTTATGCAGCATCTCTAATTCGCATTAGACCATCTGCATATCATAAATATTCTCCATTACAGCTTGCATTTGGTCAACAACCAAATATTTCTCATCTTCGTACTTTTGGATGTGCTGTATATGTTCTAATTACACCTCCACAACGTACAAAAATGGGCCCTCAACGTAGACTTGGGATATATGTTGGTTTTGATTCTCCATCCATTATTAGATACCTTGAACCCCTTATAGGGGATATGTTTAAAACACGTTTTGAGGATTGTCAATTTGACGAATCAAATTTTCCGTTAATGGGTAAAGAAAAGTCGGTGCCTGAAGCACAATAAGATATTACTTAGGATAATAAGACTCTGTCTCATTTTGATCTTCCTACAAATGAATGTAAACGGGAAGTTCAAAGGATTATTCATTTGTAAAATGTTGCAAATCAGTTACCGGATGTATTTACTGACACTAAAGGTGTAATAAAATCTTATATTCCTGCTGTTAATACTCCAGCAAGGATTGAAGTCTCTGAAGGACAAATTGTCAAAGCAGGAATAGGTGAATCTAAAACACGCCTGAAGCGTGGAAGACCTATTGGTGCAAAAGATAAAATTCCCAGAAGGAAAAGAATACAAAATGAATTTGGTGTTCTTGAAGAACACGTACCCACAATACAAGCTACAAATATAATTGGTGCTCCTAAAGAGCTCAAATCTTCTATTCCAGAACCTCCTCAAGAGGAAACTCATGAAGAGTATAAATCTCCTAAAAAAGGACCTCCTGAAGACGTGTGTCATAAAATGTTTTCCCCTGAAGAGGAACAGGTACCTGAAAATAATGAGATCTCAATATATTTCATGAAAACTGGAGAAATTCTGGATAGAAATAAAACTATTGTCGACAACATATTTTCATATAAAATGGCCCTTGACATTACTAGAAGTAATGAAGAAAGTGAGCCAAAAAGCGTCGAAAAATGTCGACGTAGAAATGATTGGCCAAAATGGAAAATAGCTATTGAAACTGAATTAAATTCGCTAGCAAAACGAGAAGTATTTGGACCTGTTGTCCAAACACCAAAGGATTGATGCCTGTTGGATATAAGTGGGTATTTGTACGAAAACGTAATGAGAAAAATGAAATTGTGCGATACAAAGCACGGCTTGTTGCACAAGGTTTCCTGCAGAAACCCGGGATTGATTATGAAGAAACATACTCTCCCATTATGGATGCAATCACATTTAGATTTTTGATTAGTCTGGTTGTTACAAAAAGATTAGAAATGCAGTTGATGGATGTGGTCACTGCATATTTATATGGATCCTTAGACCATGATATATATATGAAAATCCCTGAAGGATATAAAATGCCTGAAGCATCTACAAGTACATTTAGAAATATGTACTCAATCAGACTACAAAGATCTTTATATGGGTTGAAGCAATCCGGACGCATGTGGTATAATCGCTTAAGTGAATATCTATTGAAAGAAGGATTTGAGAATAATCTTATATGCCCATGTGTTTTTATTAAGAAATCAGATACCGGATTTGTCATTATTGCGGTTTATATTGATGATTTAAATATTGTGGGAACTCCTGAAGAGATCTCAAAAACCGCTATATATTTAAAGAATGAATTTGAAATGAAAGATCTTAGCAAAACAAAATTTTGTCTCGGCCTGCAACTCGAGCACTTGTCAAATGGAATTTTTATTCATCAGTCCATGTATACTGAGAAAGTCCTAAAATATTTTTATATGGACAAATCTCATCCCTTGAGTACTCCAATGATTGTTCGAACACTTGATGTGAAGAATGATCCATTCCGTCCTTGTGATGACGATGAAGAAATTCTTGGTCCTGAAGTACCATATCTCAGTGCAATTGGAGTTTTGATGTATCTTTCAAATTGCACTCGACCAGATATTACATTCTCAGTTAATCTGCTTGCAAGATATAGTTCTGCACCAACTCGAAGGCATTGGAATGGCATTAAACATGTCATTCGTTACCTTCATGGTATGATTGATATGGGATTATTTTATCAACGTAGTTCAAGTCCAGAATTGATTGGGTATGCAGATGCAGGTTATCTTTCAGACTCATACAGAGGTAGATCTCAAACTGGATATTTATTTACTTATGGAAATACTGCCATATCATGGATATCTGTTAAATAGACACTATCTGCTACTTCTTCAAATCACTCAAAGATCATTGCTATTCATGAAGCAAGTCGAGAGTGTATTTGATTGAGATCAGTTATTCAACATATCCAGGAAAAGTGTGGACTTCCTATGATCAATAATAGTCCAACAATCTTATATGAAGATAATACTGCTTGTATCACTCAAATCAGAGGAGAATATATCAAAGGTGACAGAACCAAACATATTTCACCTAAATTCTTTTATACTCATGAACTTCAAGAGAAAGGTGAAATTGATGTCAAGCAGATACGATCTAGTGATAATCTGGCAGATTTATTCACAAAGGCGTTACCAACTTCCACATTCAAGAAGATTGTGCATAACATTGAAATGCGAAAACTCAAAAATCTTTTGTCATGCACTTTTCAGGGGGAGTAAATGTGCTGATTGTACTCTTTTTCCTTCGCTGAGGTTTTGTCCCACTGGGTTTTCCTCTGCAAGGTTTTAATGAGGCAATCTTAAAGCACTTGTGGATAAATAAGAAGACTGTATTCTTTTTCCTTTGCCATTGGTTTTTCTTCCCACTGGGTTTTTCCTTGGCAAGGTTTTAACGAGGCAGATTCTTTATGGATGGTCATTCAAGGGGGAGTGTAATGAATTAAGTGTAGTTGGCAGCCGCCCCTGTCCCACCACTAAAATTATGTGAATGACCCTACCACTATTATTTTAAATTCTGTATAGTGACTTGCATAGTAACTTGCATAGTAATTTCAAAACCTATAAATAGAGCCTTCAGTTGTAATGAAATTCATAAGAAAATATAGAGAGAGAAAGAAAGTTTCAGTTCTTAAGAGTTTCAGAGAGAATTTCTTATTTATCTTTTGCAATAGTAGTTCATTTATTTTATTTCATAACAATGTGGCATTTGTGCCATATCATATTGTAAGATTTTTTTGTGAGATTCCTTTATATTTATAACAGTCCTTTTTTTTTAAATGAAACTTAGAGTTCATCTAACCATTATAGTACTGGGCTTATTTTTTTATGTTTTGAGTTTAAATAATTTTCAAAGGATATGATTTAGACTTATATCTTCTCCCCGGCTTAATTTGTATGTTAAGCTTAATTTTTTCTCATATGTTAGAAAGCTACTATAGTATGTTAAAGTTGCGATTAGTTATTATTTAGATAATATATTAGTCCATAATATTAGTTTTACGTAAGCTTTATTTTCTATAGAAAATAGTTAAGGATTTAAGTTCTATTAATAGATATTAATTCTGATGAATAGATTTCAGTAGTATATAGTAAAGGTTTAATCTTTATATTTAAAACACTATATAAGCTTTACATCACAAAGTATGAGATGAATCTTTAATGTTATTATTTAGAGGATTATTAAATACCAACCGTAATAATAGGTTCTAATTTATTCGATGTTGGTAAGAACAATGAGGGGTTCTCTTTTCACCTCAAACCTATTATTATTGCTGGTAAGAATTAATATCTCACCTCAAATAAATTATTATTGATGGGAGCCGCAATAAAATAAAGTTCACCGTTTCTGGATAATTAGCTAGAACTATCTTGATTAATAAGTACTATCTTGCGTAAATAGAACTATCAGCTCTCAAATCCGTTATAAGACCCGTTTCATCGCAACTTCTATCTCTTTTGTAAAAAGTACAGGCCATAATATAGAGAGATTCTAAACTAAAATGTTCTTGTGTACCGCTAAATCGAGTCGAACAAAGATCCAAATTTTGTAGAGAGATTCTAAACCAGAAAAATTAGAAGGTGAGAGAATGAAGATGACAATGAAAGGCAAGATAAGGACAATTCTGACTCGATTAAATGGTATGTGTTCATGCCATATTAAGCATATAATTCTTTATATATCACTACAAGATTTTAAGCTTTTTGCCATGAATTTATTTTCCATGACATACCATCTTGGAAAAAGATGGTTGTTTGGCACCACATTTTATGGTGAGAATTAAAATTGACTTACCGTAACTTAATGGCCATGGGGTGAAAACAGCGGGGTGGGAAAAAATAAATTTCCCACAAATTAAAATCTCAAATGCAACGGTTGAAGGTTGTGAGAAGTAAAAATGAATTGATTTTATGGGAATCTGTAAATTTAGGTTTTTTGCCACGAAAAAATCTACTTTTAGCCACGAGTTGAAGTCGCCGCAAAATATTACTTTTATTAGCCTCCGTCGTTTCGTGGCTTCCAGTTTATTACGGCGGAAATAAATTGCTTTTAGGTCTACCCGTGCTCGTCGTAATAGCTCATGCTATAAATAAACTCACATAAACCGCCCCACTCCATTTTCGCACGATAGAGTCAGCGCTCCCGAACCCTAACCCTCGTCCATATTCCTCCCCCCTCCCCGCACTGGCGACATTCCGATATTGAAGGAAAACTGCCGCAGTTGCCACAGTTTCCTCGCCTATATTCTCTCTCTCGCCATTTCAAACCAGTCCCCACACCCTCACGTCCCCCTGCGCTCGGTATTCCGAGAAATATAAGTTTCCAGAACTTAGAGCTGACATCGCCAGTCCACTTGTGGATCCCTTTCTTCTGGAGATAACACGGTATGATTCCATGGCTTCCCATATGTTATTGCTCTGTTTTATTCTCGATTTCTGGCTTTAATCCTCTGTAATTGGATCATGTGATTTTGTTGCACGAGATCATGAAAATTTCTAGTAGCCAGTATAGTTTCGTCCAGTGCCTTAATTAATAGATAATTGCAGTTGGGTAATTTGGGGCTTTCTCATATCTGGCTTTTTCATGTGATTCGCCCTAAAAAAATGTGATCAATAAAGCTGCATTTAGATCCTATGATGATTTCGGATGATGCTAAGAGTTGATAATTGCAATTAATGGTAGTGTTTTGCTTAAACTCTTTGAGAGTACTGTTTGAACATAAATAGTTTGAAATCTGTCTGTGTAAATATATGAAATAAGTTGAGATAATTTTTTTTTTTTTTAACAGTTGAATGCCTCTCTGGTTTTTACACTTTAATTTTTTCAGTTTTTGTTTTGAACTTGGCTACATTAAAGTATGACTTGATTCGTTTTGCTTGGGTTTATGTGGGTTGAGGTTTCGAATTCAACTATAGTTTCTGGGTAGTTTGCTCATGTTTTCCCGTAAATTCATAACTCCTAGAATCTGAAGTTGGTTTTTCTTATGTATTTGTTTCTATGAAAAGTTGGTAGGTGGGAGTTATATTTTTAATTTGCTCATTCTTGGCACCAATGACAGTGAAAGTGCTTATGGATTAGACATAGTTCCTATTTTGTATGATGTATTTTTGCATCCACAATATTTCAATTAGAACTGTTTTCAACATGAGCCGCTTCGTCTCCACAATCTCTGCACATTCTCCAAGTAGTGTTTAGTTTTTTTATTTGTTTGTTATTGATTTCTGTGTGTTCCTATTACTTTAGTGTATTTGAACTGGATTTATTCCCATAACCTTGAACTGGATCACAGTTGATAACCTTGAACTGGATTATTCCCATAACCTTCAATTGGTTTCTGTGTGTTCTTAGAACTTTTTTTTCTCCATTAAGCTATTAATGTATGGCTGAATGTTTCACTGATTTTCATTATTCCCTTGGTTCCTATGTTGATCAATGATTTTCCTACATCAGTTTCTTACAGACTGCTTTGTAGTTTTTTGGAGTGGATATTGTAATTGGAGGATAGGACATATGTAACCATTCTACAATTAGTGGCTGGATACTCTGCTTTTGGTTGCCTTGTTTGAGATGTCATTTATACAAAAGTAAGTTATCAGGCTATATTAAATCAGAAGTTGTTTGTTCTGTTTATACAATCATAGTGACTGTTTTGTAGTTTTTTGACTGGTTACATTTGTAACGGTTAATAGATCATATACTAGACGTTAACAACATTTGTGGAAGGTTACATTTGTAATGCTTAATAGATCATATACATGAAAAAATATTTTGGTGTATTGTATGATAGTGTTAATAACTGCTCAACGACTACGATGCATAATTTTGTCTTTTCTTTTTGGATGTATTATATACATTATTATATACAATATAAAAATTTTAGCAGTTCTTTTGACTCACTTGGATGATTTTTTTTTCTTTCTTTTTTGGATCGGGCCCCTTCCTTTACTTGAGGTAATTGAAACTTGAAAGATTGATGCATTCACTTGTACTAATCAGAATTCTTGTACTAATCAGAATTTTATCTTGTTTGATGACTTTCATTGCTGTTGTCTTCTTATATGGCTGTTCTTTTGTTTGGGGCATTTTAGATTATTGTACTTGATTCATTTAGTGATTATATATATTATACAGACAATAATTTTTATGCAGTGCTTGTGTCGTTTAGCGATTTTCTTCATGAGTTTTTGGGTTGAGGTGCATTACAACTCAATCTATCCACAGAAGGTATTTCCTCACCTTAAGAGTGATTTAAACTGGATAACATGGTTTAAACTGGATAGATATTGCCTTATTTCCTGTAGGAGTGGTTTCTTTTTTCCTGTCCCTCATCTCTTATTAGATCTACTTAATTCATTTTAAACTTATTTATTATAATAAGATTCATTCACCACGATTAACACTCAATTCTAGTATATTTGTTCTGGAAGGGGCTTAAAGGGAGAATAGTTTATTTTATTACCAGGAAAAAAAATAAATTTTTTGTCACTTCATATTATTTATCACTTTTTTTTGTGTTTTTAGAGAGGCAACAACATAACATGGTGCTTGGGCATTAAATTGATTTTTTTTTTTAATTTTATAGGGGGCATGAAACTGACTTTGAAGTACAGATTCTTCTCCACCTCAACTAGACCAGCTTATTTGAAGTACAGATTTATCACCCAAGTGAGTCTATTTCTGATTATTCCATCCAGTATTTTTGATCTAATAGGGCTTAAACAATGAATGTTATGCTTTATAAGTGCAGATGTGTCTATTGCTACTACTTTATTTTTCTCTGTTTTACTTTGTGCAGAATTATCGGTGTTAGAAAACTTGGAGAGGTTCGATTTAAGTTACAATGATCTCATGGACAGCTTAACATCCAAAGGTACACTGTGGTTAATTTACTCTTTGCGGCTCAATATTTTTCCAGCAAGTAAGAATGCGCGGCAAAAATCCTATTTTAAAATTTCAGCTGCAAAAATCATAGTCTTGATATTTCATGTTATCTCTATTCCTATTAGAGTGATAACTTGTAAATTACTCAACTTCACAGAGGTGGGCATAACCCATCATACGTGTATCGCCTCATTGCTAATTATTACTCTGCTGGTGATTCGGTGGTGCAAAGAAGACCACCTACAAGGACATGAGTGTAGCTCATTTTCTTGTCATATGTTGGGTAAGCTTTTTAGTTTTCTATGTTACATGAGTCAAATGACTGTCTAGACTCTAGTGTGAAATTGATATTTTCTAGATGAGATACTCTCTGCTACTGCGTTTATTTGTGCCTTCTTAGTTGGGTTAGTCATACATTTTTATTTTTTTAAATTTTGATTGATGTGGTTTAGTTTTTGTTTCTTATTATCTGAGTACAGGAAAAGAAAGTAGAAGACATGCCTATATGGCTGAACTTAGTTTGGTTCATAATTTATTGGCTCGTTATGTATATTTTAGCCTATATAGTTAAACTTAGTTTGGTTTATAAAACTTGTATGAATTAGGTATAGATTAATTTTGTAAAAATAAATGTATATTTCAGCTTATATTAGAGTTTTTTGTTATGATTATTTTTTGTTTAAGTCGCATTTTTTTATTTTCTAATTTTTTTTTTCTAAATTCTCTTAGTATTTGCCATGAAAATAATTCATGGCATATACTTTTTCCCCATAATATTAGTTGTGGGAACAAGTTATATGCCATCAATATATTTGTGGGTAAAAACTATTTTTGGCCTATTATCTTCATGGATAGTATCATCTTTGGCACATGGAAATGTTATTTACCATGAATTTTTCATGCTTTACCCACAATGTCAGGTGGTGGAAAAAAGTTCGTATTTGCCATGAAATAAAATTTTGGTGGAAAAAGTTCTTTGTTCATGGATTATATGCCACCAACATCCCACCAACAAATTTGGTGGAAAAAAAACATTTCCCACTTAACATATGCTTCTTTCCACCATATAGCTTTATGACAAAAAACTCAAAATCTTGTAGTGTATATTGATATATATCTATTTAATAGTTGTAATAGTGATTATGTATAATTAATTATTTAGACATGTAAAATTCAATATTAATAACATTTCATGCATTACGCAAATTATAGGCTCGTATATACAAAAGTGAATGCTTTATTCTTTGAAAAACAACTTATAAAATTGCAAATACATTGGAGTTGAAAATTCGAATGATTATAGGGTTAAGACTCACTGAGGAAGAAGAAACGTGCGACAATGGTTGGGTACTACATGAACTAAGGTGAGATAAGGACGAGGCTGCTCGTCAGTGAGAGGCTTATTACTCTTTGTTTGATGAGCACAAACAAAGACGTGTTCCACATTGATGGTACGTGCAAAGGTTTCTCAATGTAGTGGCTTTGGGTCACGACTGGAAGGCCGCTGGTAGTGGTATGGGTTATGGATTCATAGGTGGTATTAGAGTAGTTCAGTTTTGAGTAAATCCACATTTTACCTAGGAATTGTACCAAAACATTTTGTTTGTTTTATTGTTTGGTTACTTTACTTTATTTTATTATTCTAATTGTTCCCTAGTTTATTTCTACTAAGTTATATTATAAGATTTTCAATATTTATTTTATTGTGTAGTGCTTTTTATTTTAAAGTGTCTTTTGTTTATTATTTTTGAATTTATCTTAGTTTTAGTGGGTTGGTTAATTATTATGTTTTATGGTTATACAATCATTGTGTTTTATTTGGTTTCAATGGGCGCTACAAGTGGCGTGCCCTCGGAGTATGTAACATCTCGACCCAAATATTGTTGTTGCCCAAATGACTAATACAAGAGGGGGGTGAATTGAATTGTATTTAAAAAAATAACAATTATATACCAAATATATAATATAAAATATAAACAAAATATGAAACAACAATAAATATAAAGAGTAAGGGTAAGAGAGAAGCAAACTCAGTATGTTAACGAGGTTCGGCCCCACTGCTTACGTCCTTGCCTCAAGCTGCTACCCCTTGAGGATCCCCGAATTCACTATTCAATCTCCTTCAGGTGGAGATAGGAACCTATTATACTTTTGAGCAGCACCGCTCCAAAGAATCCGGGTAGAACACCCTCTACACTTCTAATCACCTCACACTTGGTGATTTAACTATTTCCCGTGTAGAACACCTGTGAGATCCCAGATTTACGTGTATTTTTACACATTATTTTATGCTCGGTGTTAATTATTTTAATTTATTTAAATAATATTATTGGTCATATTTTGTTTATTTAAGATATTTATTTGAGCTATTAATTAGTTAATATCGAGTTACGTTGCTTTTCTTATTTATTTTAATGAGTTAATTATTTTAATGAGTGGAATTAAATTCCTCTATTTTATTATGTGAATTTATTTGATCTGCTTTCGTTATATTAACTATTGTCTTATTTTAATATTGTGCTTGAGTTTAATTTATTTATATTGTTAGGGCTTTATATATTTTATTTTATTGATATTAACATTATAGTATTTAAAGCCTGCTTTTATTTAATTTGTTGTGTTTTTCTGGCTAGACTTTTTTTCCTTCTTTTTCCTTTTTCTTTTCTTTTTCTTTTCTTTTTCTTCTTTCTTTTTCTTCTTATTTCCTCTGCTCCCCGCGTGCCCAGCCCTCCCCTGCCTCCCTCTCCCTTTCACCGTTTCTCTCCCTCACCGGCGACACCGCCCAGCCCAACCTCACCCCCTCACGCCGGCGAGCTCAATGGCATCGGTGGTGTCCCCTCCGGCCACCCCACCGCCCCTCCACGGCCACAAACTCGAAATAGCCATTTTTGCTTCCCTTGCATTTTCCGGCCACCCCCGGCCACCCCTTGGCGTCCGACCACCACCACTAGACTCCCCAACCTCCGGCGAGCATAACCCACCGCCCAAAACCACCCATCGCCGCCGGTTAGCCCCTCCACCCAAAATTGGCCTTAAACGGGTCGTTCTTCGCCGTGCCGCCGTCTGGCCACCGTAGCCTTCACCACCGCCACCATTCGACTCCCCTCACCCAGCCGGTCAAACCCCTAACTCAATTTCCCCAACCGCGGCCTCACCTTCCCGGTACGACCCCAAACCCGAAAATGGGTTTTCACCCCTTTTGGCCCCGATCCGCCATCTTCTGGTGGTTGTGCCGCCACACCACTACCTCCATGAGATTCCCCACCCTTCAATGAGTACCTCCCTAAATTTTGGTGTCAAACCGAGTGTTTTAGCCTAACGTACATGTGACCGCTACAAACGCTGCAGATTGGTGTTGTTCAAGGAAATGCGTTTTTACCGCTGTAAGTACTTTCCAAACAAGCTTTAAGATTTAAATATATTTTTGGCATCAACAGTTGTTGTATTTGATTATTGTTGCTTTGTGTTGGTTGATGTTGGTATTTATTGGTTGATTGGATTGATTAAATGTCGGATAATTGCTGCATAGTTGTTGTCTGCATTGTGTATTTACGCGCATGTTCATGAAAATATTTGGAAAGTGGATTTTGGCATGATTTTGGATATTCATGTGTTGGAGATGGAAAATGGGATTTAAATTGCGTTTAGCGGATTTTATTGGTTTTGGGCTGAGTCATAACGGGGACGGCGATACGTAACGTCCGTTGTGATCAGCGTGTGAGTGTGTAGGTGACATAATGGGGACGGCGATACGTAACGCCCATTATGGTCATCGGGTGTGCATTTCATATCGGGGACGGCGATATGTAACGCCCGGTATGAAATGAGTGTGTGTGGATCGTAATGGGGAAGGCGATACGTAACGCCCATTATGATTTTGGGTGTGTGTGTAAATCATATCGGGGACGGCAATACGTAACGCCTGGTATGATCGATTTTGAGGATATTATTTTATGGAAAATGATGGGTGATTTTATTGTGGATTAAATTGGGATTTTGACGAGTGTGGTTATTTCATGGATTTTGAGCCTCATGCATATGATAATTGTTCATGGTTATTGTTGTGGCATTAATGTATTTTTGTCTTTTGGTTTGGTTGGGTTGTACTTACCTGCGATGCCATCTTGGCGTCGTAGTTTTGTTTGGATGCAGACTTTGGAGAGGCCGAGCCTGAGGAGACGGCTCCGCTATTGCAATGATGATATTAATTGATATCTCAGGAAATTTATTTTCCCATTTTTATAATAATGTATTTGTTTAATTTGTATTTTTGGATGACTGTATTAAATCTCCTGTTGGAGAGTTTTTATTAAATTGGTTTGTAAAATATTTCTAAAAAATTCTGGTACTTACATATTAATTTATTATCCGCTGCGACCTATATTTTTATGTATGTCACGTGTACACACACGTTCGACACTGGTTGATAGGATGTGTGAACCGTGTTGTCATCATCCCGATGCCTCGATTCCCGTATTATTTTAAGGGAAATTTGGAGGCATCACCACACCTTCTACACATATAAGGATTATACACACCCTTTTACTGATACAAGAATTGATAGTGGGTAGACTATCAGAAAACACTCCTCAATGAGTGAAATAAAAACAATACAGTGCAAACTATATCTCTCAAAATGAACAAGGATTAAGGCTCAATGCTTAGATAAGAGAGAATGAAAACTTTGAATGAATGTTGTATGCTCTTGGTGTTGTAAATGTGAAGCTCTCAAATGATCTATTTATAGGCATATGAGACTTCATATTCAAATTTAAAAATATTCACATGTCAAAAACATCATCATTCACTTTTCAAAAATTTCAAACCTAATCTTTTTACTTTTTGCATGTGACAAAAGGAGCACACTTTACTTTTTAAAAATTTCAAATCTAATCTTTTACTTTTTGCATATGACAAAAGGAGCACACTTTACTTTTCAAAATTTCAAACAAAAACATCTACCTTTTGCATAAGTCAAGAAAAGCATCTATCACTTTTGAAAATATTTAAATAAAACATGCACAAATGAAAGATGACAATCAATCATTTTAATATTTTCAAAGTTTAAACCTTTAATCATATCATGTACATGTGAAAGATGACAATCAATCATCTTAATATTTTCAAAACTCAAACCTTTAATCATGTCATGTAAATGTGAAAGATGACAATCAATCATCTTTTAAAATTTTAAAATTTAATTTTCAAAATATTCATGCACATGTGGAAAATGTATTTTAATACTTTATGATAAAATATTAATTTTGAGTCTTAATCCTAATTTCGAATTTTTAAGAGATTTACAATATTATTCTATGATTTTAATGTGAACTTGTTCCCTTCTTGCTCATGCTTGCTTCCTTGATGTGCTTGATTCTATTGTGTGGACAACTTGAGCTTGTGACTCCTTTATTCTTTGAATTCATTTGTTATCATCAAAATTCATGTGTAGATTTACAGGCAACTTGAAACATTGAGTTCAACAATCTCCCCCTTTTTTATGATGACAAATACTTGATAGAACTTGAAACCTATATTAATACTTAAGCTCCCCCTGAGAATGTGCGTTAGTTTTTAAGCAAAAATATAAATATAATTCCAAGCATATATAACAAGTTTAGCAATTTAAACAATGTTAATGTTCTAGTCTAAAACCTCTCCCCCTTTTGGCATCATTAAAAAGGAATCATAATTATCTCAATAAGATATATTCCTACAATAACCAATAGACAAATAAAACGCTGCGTTAGTAGAGACTGTAGAGAATTCGATGCGTAGACACACGTGTTCGACAAAACCTGCAAAGGCTGGAGGCCTAGTTTCGGTAATTTGGTGCGGAAGGAGATTTTGTAAAGAGCTAAATAATTGAAACCACCCGTGCCCGACAAAACCTGCAAAGGCTGGAGGCGTAACTCTGACAATTCAGTGCAGAGATTTGATCCGCTTGATGTTGTTAAAAAATGAGATATTATCATGACTTGTAAGCTTGTCTTGTTCTTATTTCCGTTTCTATAAGAGCAATCCTTAGTTTTATCTATTTCGCATCAAGCTTTCTTCTCATATTTGCAATTTACTTGCATTCTCATTCTACAATTTTTCAATGGCTCGTAGATTTCCCTTCAGTGCTTCTCTTGATCAAGATTTGAGGTATCCTTCACCTCAGTCTCAATCTATTTCTGCATCTGTCGTGGGTGCCATGAAGCAACAAGAGACTGATTGAGCTAATAAATTAGATCATGACGCCATTTACGAGCTTGTGGGTCTCGGAACTCGATACTCATCATCTATCATCGCGTTTTCTACTCGGTTGCAGTCCAAAACTCGCGAAATTGAGAAGCTTAGCGAGACTGTTTCTGTACTTCAACGACTTGTTTATGAGTCAAACAAAAAAATAGTAGAGTTAAAGCAACAGAATAAGGATTTGAAATCCTTGCTTACCTCTTCATTTCGATTGCCTAATCCTTTAGACAAGGATGGCATGATGATTTATGAGGAGCAAATGCATTTGAATGATGAGGTTAAACATCTCAAGTTTCTATAGGTCATTTAAGATAATGAAAAAGTATCTAGCAGATATCCATGGCATGCATCATTCTTATTTCTCTTCTAATCATGCATAGTCTATCTTCTGGTAGGGGTTTTGTGAAAATGTCTGCCAATTGATCATGTGTACTAGTGAATTCTAATACAATATCGCTCTTCTGCACATGATCTCTAAGAAAATGATATCTAATTTCAATATGTTTGGTCCGAGAATGTTGTATTGGATTCTTTGAAAGATTTATAGCACTTGTATTATCACATTTGATTGGAATGTGATTGTACATAAGTTTAAAATCCTCAAATTGTTGCTTCATGTAAAGAACTTGAGCACAACAACTACCCACAGCAATATATTCTGCCTCAATAGTAGATAGTGCAACAGAATTTTATTTTTTACTAAACCAGGAAACTAGTGCACGACCTAAGAAATGACATGCTTCACTAGTACTTTTTCAATCTATTTTACAGCTAGCATAATCTGCATCTGTGTAGCTGATTAGATCGAAAGATGTGTACTTAGAGTACCATAACCCTAAGTTAATTGTACTACTAAGATATCTAAGAATGCGTTTAACTGCAATTAAATGTGATTCTTTTGGAGATGATTGAAAGCGTGCACATAAGCACACACTAAACATAATATCTAGTCTACTGGCCTTTAAATATAATAAGCTACTAATCACACCTCGATATACCTTCAAGTCAATTATTTTGCCGGATTCATCTTTATCAAGTTTAGTGGATGGGCTCATTGGTGTTCTAGTTTCCTTAACACCTTCCATCCTAAATTTTTTCAGCAATTCTTTAATATATTTTGATTGATTGATGAATGTTCCACTTTTTGCTTGCTTAATTTGCAATCCGAGAAAGAATGTAAGCTCTCCCATCATGCTCATTTCAAATTCTTCCTGCATAGTCATAGCAAAAACTTGGCACAAATTATATTAGTAGCACCGAATATTATATCATCAACATAAATCTGAATCAAAAGAATATCATCATTTTCGTATTTAATGAAAAGAGTTGTATCAATTTTTCCTCTTGAAAAGCCTTTTTCAATCAAGAAACTACTAAGTCTCTCGTACCATGCTCTAGGAGCTTGTTTGAGTCCATATAGTGCTTTTGTGAGTTTGAAAACATGATTTGGAGAAATATGATTTTCAAAACCTAGAGGTTGCTCAACATATACCTCTTCATTTATAAAACCGTTTAAGGATCTTCAATATTATTAAGATTTGTGACCTCAATGTCATTTTTAGCCATAAGACAAAGATTTGTTGATTCTCCAATGCTTATTTCACTATCTGAACTACTTGAATCATCATCCCAAGTAGCTTTCATTGTTTTTTTGCCTTTATTTCGATCTTTTTTTAGCAGAGGACAATCTGACTTGATATGACCAAGCTTATTGCATTTATAATAAATTAAAGTGTCATTTTTACCTGAATTTTTCTTGGAAAACTTTTTGAAAGATTTCCTTGGAGTTTTATTTTTCTTTAAGAACCTTTGAATTCTTCTTGTTATCATCGCAACTTCTTCATCTTTGTCGTCATTTTTCTCATCTTCATCACTTTCACTTTCATGTGGAACAGCTTTAAGTGCCAAGCTCTTATTTGGCTTTCCTTCTTCTTCTCCTCTTTTCAATGTGTACTCATGGGTGATAAGTGACCCAATGAGTTCATTCACTTTGAGCTTCTTGAGGTCTCTAGCTTCATGAATCGCTGTCACTTTTGATTCCCGACGTTTTGGTAGAGAGTTAAGAATTTTTCTTACTATCTTCACTTTGGAATAAACTTTGCCAAGAGCTGTCAAGCTGTTTATGATGTTAGTAAAACGAGTGTGCATACTAGAAATAGATTCATCATCATTCATCTTAAATATTTCATATTTATGAGTAAGAATATAAATTTTTGATTCCTTGACTTGAGAAGTTCCTTCATAAGTAACTTCCAAGTTATCCCAAATTTCCTTTGCTGTAGCGCAAGTCATTACTCTATTAAATTCATTACCATTGAGAGCATTATATAATAAATTCATAGCAGTTAAATTCAAAGTATAAAGTCTATCGTCTTCACGATCAAACTCTTCTTCTTCCTTTTTGACCTTTACTTCATCAACTACTTTTGTTGGAATATAAGGTCCATTTACAATGCATTTACAGATTTCTCGACCTTGAGCTTGAAGGAATATTCTCATTCTAACTTTCCAGAATGAGTAATTGTCTCCGCAAAAGAGTGGAGGCCGACTGTTAGATTGACCTTCACCAAATGAAGCTGCAATGTTAGCCATAAGATCTTAACTCAAAAGATAGTTAATCTTATAACAGAGCTCTAGCTCTGATACAAATTGTTGCCCAAATGACTAACACAAGAGGGGGGGTGAATTGAGTTGTATTTAAAAAAATAACAATTATAAATCAAATATATAATATAAAATATAAACAAAATATGAAACAACAATAAATATAAAGAGTAAGGGTAAGAAAGAAGCAAACTCAGTATGTTAACGAGGTTCGGCCCCACTGCCTACGTCATCGCCTCAAGCTGCTACCCTTTGAGGATCCCCGAATTCACTATTCAATCTCCTTCAGGTGGAGATAGAAACCTATTACACTTTTGAGCAGCATCGCTTTAAAGAATCCGTGTAGAACACCCTCTACACTTCTAATTACCTCACACTTGGTGATTTAACTATTCCCCGTGTAGAACACCTTCTACACACACAAGGGTTATACACACCCTTTTACCGATACAAGAATTGATAGTGGGTAGGCTATCAGAAAACACTCCTCAATGAGTGAAATAAAAACAATACAGCGCAAACTATATCTCTCAAAATGAACAAGGGTTAAGGCTCAATACTTAGAGAAGAGAGAATCAAAATTTTGAATGAATGTTGTATGCTCTTGGTGTTGTAAATGTGAAGCTCTCAAATGATTTATTTATAGGCATATGAGACTTCATATTCAAATTTAAAAAGATTCACATGTCAAAGACATCATCATTCACTTTTCAAAAATTTCAAATCTAATCTTTTTACTTTTTGCATGTGACAAAAGGAGCACACTTTACTTTTCAAAAATTTTAAATATAATCTTTTACTTTTTGCATATGACAAAAGGAGCACACTTTACTTTTCAAAATTTTCAAACAAAAACATTTACGTTTTGCATAAATCAAGAAAATCATCTATCACTTTTTAAAATATTCAAATAAAACATGCACAAATGAAAGATGACAATCAATCATCTTAATATTTTCAAAATTCAAACCTTTAGTCATGTCATGCACATGTGAAAGATGACAATCAATCATCTTTCAAAATTTACAAATTTAATTTTTAAAATATTCATGCACATGTGGAAAATGTATTTTAATGCTTTATGATAAAATATTAATTTTGAGCCTAAATCCTAATTTCGAATTTTTAAGAGATTTACAATATTATTCTATGATTTTAATGTGAATTTGTTCCCTTCTTGCTCATGCTTGCTTCTTTGATGTGCTTGATTCTATTGTGTGGACAACTTGAGCTTGAGACTCCTTTATTCTTTAAATTCATTTGTTATCATCAAAATCCATGTGAAGATTTACACGAAACTTGAAACCTTGAGTTCAACAATTGTAAAGACTAAATACGAATAATTTGATCTTTCGACTTTTATTTCTATTATTGCAGAATTCTCTCATAGTTATTATTAGTGCTATTAACTTGATTGGATTACATGAGATTAATAAGTTCATTTTTAAATACCGATTTTATAGATTTTATTTTAATTATAATTGTTAATATTTTTATAGATGAAGTAGGATTAATCTCTTTATTATCTACAAATATGTTTTGAAATTGAGTTTGTTTTTAATAGATTTCTTTCATAACGGATCTTTAAATTCTTGCAATGCTACATACAATCTAAAAAGTTGGACTCCTTTGTAGTCCAAGTAATAAACAAATAGAAAAATTTCATTTTATAATAAAATTGATTAAAACACCTTATTTACAAATAAGAAACCTTAAAAAATTGAAAAATTAATTTCATTTAGTCATAAAATAGGAACGTTTCTATATAGACTGCAATGCAGTTCATTAAATATAGACTGTAAAATTATTCTAGATTTAAACTCCTCTTATATTCCTCTCGATAGTCTTGGCAAACTGCCCTCACTCACAAATCTACTTACGCTTTCCATGCTTGCACGTTACCAAGTCCCTCGGCCACTTCATTTACGGCAATGAATCTTGTAAGGATCTTAGAGTATCTCCCGCGTACGTCTCCCCCTTCTCTCTACTAGGTTTTTCCAAGCCTCTCTCTCTCTCTCTCTATATATATATATATATATAAGTTCCACTCATGCTCTAAACTGCTTCTGCCAAAACACCACTCATCATCCCCTAAGTTCACTACACAGACTAAACCAACCCGTACACCGAATTATGGCATCCAGCCACTCACGTTCCCAGCTATCATGCCGCGTATTGGTTGCTGCCACCAGCCACGAAGGAATAAACCCCACGTCACAGACCTTTGCATGTAGCTACGGGAACCACCATCGAGAAACCCACTACATGCATGTGTATACCATCAACGTGGAGCGTCCCCTATTTTCCTCCACAAAAAAGAGTAGCCACAGCCCAAGTTTTCCTTGGACCGCACAACAACCCACGGCTCTCAGGCTTCCTAGCCGGTGTTAAGATGTGGCTTGAATGAAGCACATCAGATTGCACTTAGATTTTTCAACCCGTAACTTCGCTCGACCCTCGCTCAACAATCGCTCGAGCGAGACATCAAACGGAGAGTTTTACGATCCAGGCAGAGACTTTGCTCGACTCTCGCTCGACCTCCCGCTTGAGCGAGAATCAATCCTAGGGTTGCATCGCTTCCAGGAACTAGGGTTAGCGTCATCTGGAATAGTGTTCCGCTCGAGCGAGAAGGTCTCGCTCGAGCGAGATACCGCCTATATAAGGATCTTGGGCATTTGTGAAGAGTAAGCGGAGGCAGAGTGCTGTGAGAGCTGAAGATTCCGCTCGAACGAGAAGGGCTCACTCGAGTGAGAAGACGAACACAGGAGTTTGTCTCCCATTTTCTTCTTGTTTGATTTTGTAGATCAGAGAGAGTAACTTGTAAAGGGTTTGAGAGCCTTATGAGCGAGAGAGCTTTGTAACCTCCAACAAGTGTACTCCATCTTTGTTTATTATAGTGATTTAGACCGACCCAACAGTGGATGTAGGCTCAATTTGAGCTGAACCACTTCAAATCTTGGTGTCCATTACTGTTCTCTGTCTTTAGTTTCATTTCTCTTTATTGCATCCGCTGCATGGCTTCATATTTATTGTTTGTTTGTCGGGCTGAACCCCAACAAACTGGTATCAGAGCGTTCTTGAGCTCTGTGAAGATCTGAAAGGATGGCCTCAATAAATTTTGGATTAGAGAAATTTGACGGTTATAACAGTTTCAGTTTATGGCGCTTGAAGATGAAGGCTTTGTTGCATCAGTAGGGTTTGTTCAAGGTTGTAGAAGGAGTAACTGGTGAGTCTCCTGCATCGTCAAGGAATGAGGAAGAATTGGCTCACAATACTATTCTACTGTCACTATCAGATGAAGTTTTGAGGAAAGTTACAGAGGAGGAGACTGCGGTTGGTCTAGGGAACAAACTGGAGAGCTTGTACTTGAAGAAATCTCTCACTAACCAGTTGTTTTTAAAACAACGGTTATACACTCTCAAAATGGGGGAAGGTATTTCTATTTTTACACATATAGATGAATTTAATAAGATTATTATGGATCTGAGGAACATAGACATTAAGATTAATGAGGAAGATCAATCCTTAATTGTTTTGTGTTCATTGCCTATTTCGTTTGATAATTTTGTAAATTCAATGTTGTATGGTAGAGATACAATCTCCTTAGTAGATGTCAAGTCTACTTTGAATTCTAAGGAATTGAGAACAAAATTTAGGGGTTTAGGCATGAAGAATTAAGCCGAGGGTTTGTTTGTGAAATGTTCCTCTGGTGATAGATCCGGAGAAGGATGTTCAGGGAAGAATAGAGGTAGTTCCAGTTCTAGTATCTCTAGATCTAATAAGAGAAAAGTGAAGTGTTACCACTGCCATAAGTTGGGTCATTACAGAAGTGAGTGTCCTCAATTGAAAAATGTAGAGGAAGAGGAAAGTTCCTCTAGTAGTGATGACAGCGAAGAATGTGACAGTTAGTCTCTTATTCCTTAAGGGCAGTGTGGTGACAGGTGGAGTATCTTCACATGCTCCATATTCAGATATCATTCGCATGTATCACATACGAGTCCGCCAGACAGGATGGTCATTTATGAGTTGGCAGCTGTTGCTTGGTGTGATCAGAAGACAGTAATCTTGATTTTTTGTTTGCATTGTATTCTTGGGAAGTAGTGTAGAATCAGGGTTCCTGCAGTATTTCTGATCAGGATACATCTTGTGTAAAGTCTTGTTTTGTATTAAACTCATATTTGTTTTATGATCATTGGAAGTTTGGCTTTGTCTATCTGTTTCTTTGTGATGTGTTTGGTAATCAAACACTTTTGGAGAAGACAATTGATCTACAGAAAAGAAGGTAGAGCGTTACTCATACCATACAGTTTTGTTTCACTCCACGGAGTAACTGAATGGAATGAGGTGGGCTTTGAGTGACAAAGTCTACAGTTTGCTTTTAGTTTGCCAGGCTTGTCTACAGATCGTCAGTGAAGCGGACAACGCATCTTGTTATTTGGTGAATTTTCTTTTCTTTTGTTTCCACAGAAAAGAGAGAGAGTTATAATAAAAAGGTGGAGTTGCAGAGAGCTTCATAGTTTATTGGCATTGGTGCACAGTGAGAGCAGGTCTACAGTTAGTAGAAAAATGGGGCAGTTGGTCACCTTTTGCGTATACTCATGCAGGCTTTTGTTGGTTCTTACTTTGGCTGAAGAATATTGGGTTGTCTTCATTTGTATTCAAAAGCCATTTGTTCAAGTAAGCAGTCTGTGTTGTGGTGCATTGTCGTTTGGGTGAAGATAGTGAATCTTCAGATGTCGTCTATGGTGTTGAAGACTTTTGTATGGAAAATGAGTTCTTCAAAGGTAGATTTCGTATTTCGTGTTGGGTATTCCTTCTGTGGTTGAAGGATTTATGGGTCTTTTGTCCAGAATAATTTTGTGGGGCTTATTCAAGTCAAGGTGGAGATTTGTTGAGATGTGGCTTGAATGAAGCACATCAGATTGCACTTGGAGTTTTCAACCTGTAATTTCGCTCGACCCTCGCTCGACAATCGCTCGAGCGAGACATCAAACGGAGAGTTTTATGATCCAGGCAAAGATTTCGCTCGACTCTCGTTCGACCTCCCGCTCGAGCGAGAATCAATCCTAGGGTTGCATCGCTTCCAGGAACTAGGGTTAGCGCTATTTGGAATAGTGTTCCACTCGAGTGAGAAGGTCTATCTCGAGCGAGATACCGCCTATATAAGGATCTCGGGCATTTGTGCAGAGTGAGCGGAGGCAGAGTGCTATGAGAGCTGAAGATTCTGCTCAAGCGAGAAGGGCTCGCTCGAGCGAGAAGACGAAGACAGGCGTCCGTCTCCTATTTTCCTCTTATTTGATTTTGTAGATCAGAGAGAGCAACTTATAAAGGGTTTGAGAGCCTTGTGAGAGAGAGAGTTTTGTAACCTCCAAGAAGTGTACTCCATCTTTGTTTATTATATAGTGATTTAGACCGACCTAACAGTAGATGTAGGCTCAGTTTGAACTGAACCACTTCAAATCTTGGTGTCCATTACTGTTCTTTGTCTTTAGTTTCATTTCTCTTTGTTGCATCCGCTGCGTGGCTCCATATTTATTGTTTGTCTGTCGGCCTGAACCCCAATAGCCGGAAATGGAAGTTGTCGGAAAATCAGACTTCATGGTCGGACTGCAATCCCCACGTGTAGGCCGTCAGCACTCGGCATGCTGGAAAACCACTGAAACGGAGTCCAAATGCATGAACTCGTGTTTGGCGTAGCATCGTTTCTTCCTCTCCAAGTTGTTGCTGTCGCAAAACTCCTTCTCACTTAGATATTTTGGTGCCTGCACCACCCTTAGCCTAGCTCCATCGCGTCCTCCGCAGTGCCTCCATGCTGCTGGGTAAGCCTCTACTGCATACATTAGTTCTCTCCCTTTTGCATGTTGCTCTTAAGACAAAGAGAAGCCCTTGTTTATTCCGTAGCACTAGTTTTACATAGAGTAGCACTTAGTTATTTACCTATATGCCCTTATTATTTGTGAACTTATCAGATTTTAAAGGACTGTAATCTTCATTGGGCTTTTGTTTTAAGTTGGGGTATTCTTAAGTTTAACTTATGCTTTTACAACGGGCTTGGTTTACTTTGGTTTAACTATAAATTATATTTTTCAGATTCTTATTTTATTATAGAAAATCTCTTAAGGATTTAAATTATGTTATATATTGTAAATTTTATAACCGGATTTTTATAGTGAATAGTAAGCATTTAATCTTTATTATAAACAATGTTAAGTTCAATGTGAAGAAAGTTTTACTGTTTATTATAATAAATTCTGATATATACATATATATATATATATTTATATATGCTGTTAAAGTTCTATTTTTAAACTAAAGAAAATACGTTGAGAATATTTTAAACAATGACGTTAGTATTTATTAGATTTTTTTGGTGAGATTAAATAATTCCATTAAGTATTAGAATGTAAACCTACTTTGAGAATTTAGATTTTCACATCTCATTTTAGTATAAATAAATTTAGTCCAAGAATTTTACTATGTTATATTTTAAAGGTGCAATTATGTTATTAGTATTTAAATAATTTTATGATATTCGAATTTAGAGATTTTCCTATTTAACTGTCCCTAGATTATTTTCTATAGAATGAAATTAATTAAGTATAAATTGTTCTTCACAATATGTATTAGTTCAGCAGAATGTTGTAGCACGTTATTTTAGAAATGTTAGTGACAATTCATATTTCTTATAGGTAACTAGTTATGAAGGAGAATTTAGGAAGTAATGCTATGAGGTAAACGAATTTGATCACAAAATTAGAATCATCACAATTAACTTATATTATTAGTAGAGCCAGTTTTTTGATAGCCCTTTTCATATACATCTCATGTCATGCAAACATGTCATTCATTTAGTACAGCACAATACACGATGTCATTCAACATCATGTTCAGATTTAGTGAGTTATAGTTATTTATATTAGTATGTAAATTATGCATCTCTTGTCGCATAAGTCGCATAAGTTATGTTAAGTTCAAATATAAGATTAGACTAGATTAGTAATCAGTTAATTACTTAATTCAGATGGCCATTCAGATGTATGTTACCAATGCATATCAGATCAAGGTAGATGTACAAACTACAGACCTAAGTGTGGTCCACCATAGTATGTTAGAGTACTATCAGTAGCTCCCCTTGCTGCAGTGGGACGTGGAATTGGTATACAACCTTGTATATAGAATTAAGTGTGTTGATCAATCAGTTTAATTAAATAAGTTCAATTAAGTCAGTCAGATCAGTCACTTAATTCAGACAAGTTATGTTAAGTCATATTAGTCAGTTAAATCAGTTAGTTAATTTAAATCAGTTAGTTAGTTAATATAGACAGGTCAGTCATGCATAGCATAAGCATAAGCATGAATAGTCATATTTCATATCTCAACATGAAAATCTTATGAAAATTTTCTTTAGTATTATTTTATGTTATGGTGGATTTCTCACTGAGTTATCGATTCATTTTAATTTATTTCTTGTTTTTAAACGATCCAAGTGAGGAAGATGATTAGTACGAGCAGACAGGCCAGAAGTAGACCAAGCAGTTATTGAAATTTTAAGAATTTCTAGAAATTAGTGTTTTATGACACAAGTTTAAATTCAGTTATTTCAGTTAATATTATAAAAAATATATTTTTTATTAGAACCTTAATTTTATGAAATAAATATTATTTAATTTTATTATTAAAATAAGAATCTTGTGTCAAATTAAAAATTTTAAAAAAATCACGTAATACTGCTTAGCTTACGAAAAAGGGCTGTTACAGAGTAAGAGGTTTTGTCGGTGCTCGTCCATGAAAGAGACGCGGTGGCTTGTTGGTATGCGTGAAGGCTTCTCGATGGTGCACTATGGGGCTGATCATACTCTATTTTGATGGAGGGAAAACAAGGGACAATTTCGCGTTGGTCACTGGCCGACTGTAAAATTTCTTCTCAATTTGGACATGGAGTATTATATAGTGGAGGTCTCCATATTTTCAGCTAGTAAGCATGTGTTTATGCATGGTGGTTGGTAGTTGGCCCTTCTCTTGGTATGGTGTACGTGCATCTATATATATACACTAAGTTAGTCGATTTTGAAGTGAGGAAACTCTTCGATGTAGGAAAATGACGAGGAGACGTGCATGGCTTTGTGGGTAAATCTTACCATTTGTGTGAGAGAATGTTACAAAGGCTCAATCCTAACAAAACTGAGAGGCGGTTAAGAAGACGGGGAAGATGATGGGAGAAACATTGAGGGGACAAAGGGATGGGGATTTCGGCGTGTGAGTCTGCTCTAATTGCCAGAGTCTTTGGCACTAAGAAAGCAAAAAGCAGTTTGCTGATGGAAATTCTACATTATATGCTCCGTTTATACTCAGTTGTGAAGAAACCTTTCAAAGCAGGAATCAGTGAAGGAGACGTGCATGAATATGGTTCATGCGAGTATTTGTAAAAATATTAATAATATAATTAAAATAATAATTATAAAATAAAATTCAAATTTAAGAATATAGATAACTTATTACTATCATAGTATCTAATAAGTCTAAAAACATTATTAATAACGACCCAAACATTATACTATAATATAAGAATATTAAAAAAATGAATATTTATTCGTATTTAGTTTCTAATAATATCTGGTTCGGGTTGTTAGACTAGAGACAGGGAGAGGCAGATAAGACCACAATGAGAGGGATGGGGAAGATTCAGCATGGCTTACCGTGATGATGCGGACGAAATAGGGGGTGTCGCCAGTGTTTTCTGGGTTGGAAGAGACAACGTAAAGGGAGCTAGAACCGCGGGGTGGCTCCCAACGAGATGGCACTGGGCTGTAGATGCTCTATTTTCGGGAGCCAAAAACAGAGTCACTTCGGTGGGGTATTGCATGGTGAGTGGACAATGCTATGGGGTGGTTTCGGGCAGATGGTTCGAGCGACGAGGATGGTGATTGACAGCAAACGTGCAGCAGATAGCTTTGTCTTCAGCCTGCTAAAACAGAGGCTCTCGATTAAAACGTGGTGATGGTTTCGTGTGGCTGCGCAGTGGTGAGGGGAAAGCATGCTGTGAACGTAAGTGCAAGGAGGTCACGGCTGCTCTTGGTGCAATGTGGTAATGGTACATGACTGGGGTAGTGAATTCTTAAGGAGTTTGGAAGGTGAGATCCCGAGTGGTGGCAACCAAAGTTTTGAAGAGAAAGATGAATTATATATATATATATATATATATATAAATGGAATTACCTGTGGTCTAGTGAGGCTGTATGAGCTTAAAATATAGCCCTCCAATAGTTACTTGACACTTCACCTTTCTCCACCAAAATACAACGTTCCTTACCACAACAAATGAGGCTTTATATCTTCTGCCTATGTGAGTGACCTTCGAAATTGTGCTTAGGTGGAGAACTGGTACCCCTTGGCAAAGACTTCGGCTTCATCCCTGCACCCCGCGGCGACCCAGATGGCGATGGTGACAGCACTTGACCCAGTACGTCGTCCATCTCATCTTATTTCTCTCATCTTCTTCTTCCATTTTTGTTTTTGTTTTGCTTTCTTGCCTAAAAAGGTTGAGAAAGTGATGAAAAATATAAGTTTTTTTTTTTCATCTTATTTCAATTTTCATTTTGTTTCGTTTTCGTCCATCTCATCTTATTTCTCTCATCTTCTTCTTCCATTTTCATTTTCTTTTTGTTTGGTTACCTGGAAAGGTTGAAAGTATGGAAAATATAAGTTTTTCCATCTTATTTCCATTTCCTTTTTGTTTCGCTTTTGTCCATGTCTCTTATTTCTCTCATCTTCTTCTAACATTTTCTAAAACCTAACTGACAACTGGGTTCTCGATTTCTAAACAAGAATAAATCAATTTTCATTTTGTTTGGTTGCCTAGAAAGGCTGAGAAAGTGATGGAAAATATAAGTTTTGTGTTTGTTTCTCCGGAAAAAAGAAAAAGAAAAATTCATCAATTCTTTTTGTCGTCCGTGAAAGACTAGAAAGAAATGATTTTCCTCTAGATTTCGTCGTCCAATATTTGTTTGGTTGCCTGAGAAGGCGGAGAAAGTGTTTGGTTGACTGGGAAGATGGAGAATGTGACACTCAAGGATTTGGTGCAGCCAAGTCTAATTTGTGTTTGTTAAAATAGGTTATGTGGCTGTCTATTATTGTAGGGCTATTTTTTAGTTTTTAAAGTCCGATTGGACCAAAGAGTTTTTCTCTCTCCATATATATATATATATAGAAGAAAAAAAACCCTAGAACAAAAGAGAGGGTCAACGTTTAATCATATATGCGAAAAATGAAATCTTAGAGTTGAAAGAGGGAGGGAGACATACGCGAGTGGTAATACGGTGTGAATAAAGCTGAAAGACCGACTAGTGCAGAGGGCTTGAATTTTCTGGGTGATAGAAGAGGGGTCTAGAGCCCATCAAAGTATTTGAGCCCACTTATGAGTACTGAAAATGAAATTAAGAAAATGGGCTCTGGAGTAATAATCCCAGTTTGTTTTAACAAAAATAAAAACAAATCTATTATTGAAAGCATGTCCTGGGAAGAAAACTCGAAAATAAAAATGGCTCGATTTAAACTTTTAAAAAAAATCTAAGTAATAAAAAAAAATATCTCGACTCAAAAAGATTTTGAACAAAATTATCAAACCCAATAAGAAAAAATCATAGTTTCCCAAAACAAAAGTTTTAGGCCTGTAATCTATTTTAAAACAAATTGGCAAACTCAAGAAGGAGTATCGCACAACTAAAACAAAAAGTTTTAAAAACATAATAAAGTTTGGAACTGGGTGTTACATTGTCTCTCCTTACATGAAAGAGAATACCACGTCCTAGCTTAGTAGTAGTAAGTGTTGAAAGAATGTGGAACTAGAAGAAATTTTTATACGGGGGAAAATCTAATACTCTTGCCTAAGTTAAGATCTCCCAAGCTGCTTTGGAAAGCCTTTATTTTTAGCGAAGCAAAAATATAACCCCGTAGACTGCAAATTTTATTTCAGATACCATCTGCAAATGTATTGGCTTATTTGACATCAAACCGGTGAGATACTTTTAGCAATGAGATCAAGTTTTATAGCTAGCCACAGAAACTTTACAATAATAAACACAAACTAACGTAAGTTCATGTAATACATTACATCTATTTTACATGAATAAAATTTTTGCAATTGGACGTATCATATAAAATTATATCAGTTAATAAATTTATTTTGGTAAAATCTATTTGTAATTAATTTTCTTTTTTAAACTGGACGATACATTTTGTGATATGTTAGTCATCACATGGTAGTTTTACTTTCAAGAACACAACAAGTCTTTATTGGAGAGAACCAAGTTGAAAACATACTAACGCACCTACAAACAAACACGGATACACACTTTTTTATTCTTATGGCTTAATACAATATCATCTATAGCTGTTGTTTTTCATCTCCAAACGGCGATAGATTTAATTATTAATGCCCATCATGGTTCCTTAGTCAACCCAGCCACCATCAACCACCAAACTATACCCATTGACAAAACCAGAATCATCAGAAGCAAGGAAGAGCACAGCATCCGTCACATGCCCTACTTTAAGGACAACTCCTTTTAAGCTCGCATGAGGTTCGTAAGCCTTCTCCACATGCTCTGCATCCATTCCGGATCCATTGCATGCCATTGGGGTCGCAACTACAAAGGGTGACACGCAATTCACTCTAATCCCATGCTTCCCTAATTGCCTGCTTGCTGATCAAACAAGTCCAAGCACGGCGTGCTTTGACATAAAATAGTCAGTATTTTGGGTTGAACCCTGATTTGCTGCCACACTTGCGGTGCACACAATGCTCCTCCTCACATGCCCTTCAACTAGAGCACGTGCTGCACGCTTTACACATGCAGCCATGCCACGCACATTGATCGCAAATAGGTAGTCAAGGCCCAACAAGTCTGGATGAAGTATGGTCTGATCCGACCTACTAAAAATCCCTGCATTACTGAACATGATGTCAAGTTGCCCATAATTCTTGACCGTCCATTCTACCATGGCTTTGACTTGTTCGTCATCGGTTACGTCACAACGTATGAATGTAGAATGGTTCAACCCAATTGATTTGGCAACCTGATGGCCTAGTTCTTCTTGGATATCAGCAATCACCACCATGCGCACTCCATGCTCGGCAAAAAAAGGAGTAGACGCCTCCCCGATGCCGTTAGCACCGCCTGTGACTATGGTCAGTTTGCCTTCCAGTTTCTTCTTCAGCAATGTGGTTTCTGTCATTGTTGTATGACAACAAAATTATAGGCTCATTACAAGAAAATAGTAGGTTTATGTCGACAATTTTATAATGGCTGCAAAAAATATCGCTGGGATTAAAAGTTATTTGTGGCGAGTTTAAAGGCGCCGCATAATTTTCATGTGAAGTTGACCGTACGTTTTTTGCAGCAACTTATTGCCATTTAGCAACGAAATTAATAGCCGTAACGGATTTAAAATCGCCGAAATTAAGTTATGGGGCGCGAAATATAAGAATTGTATTTGTTTTTCCCCCCTTCGCGTCTGATACCCCTGTTTTTGATAAGCCGAATATCTCTTTCTAGAATTTAGCAAGAAATCTCGAGTGAAGATCTCCATTCTCGCGCGCCTACCTCTGGAACATCCTTCGACTTCCCACTCGGCCATCTAGAGCCCCAAAGCTCGAAGCCCTAGTAGCCTCCTCGACTTCTCCTCTCGTGTGCGAAACCCAGTCCCTTCGTCCCCAGTGTCTTAGGTTGAGTTTGTCCATCCTTTCGGTGGGGAATCGATCATTCACTACAGGTATATCATTGTTGCCTTTAACAAAATTTGAGTTTTTCCTTCATCCTCGCATGGGTTGCTTTTGAAAGGTCTGTACATTTTTTAGGGTTTTGATTAAGTGTTGGCTTGAAAAAACTTTTCTTTCTGGGTGTATTTTGATCGTGTAGTATTTTTGTTTGAATCTCCTAGTGGCCATTAATTACTAGTGGATTTATTGCCCTAGTATGATTTATTCGTTGCCCCTTTACTACTAATCTCATGTGTTTGTTTAGTTCGACTCTATCATCAGAGCTGTCACCTGGTCAATATGTGATATATCCTGGGTAAATGAAGTTGAAAACTGTATCTCTCTTTTCCAAATTAGCATGTATCCTTGAAGACCTTGAAACTTCTTTTGTGTTTGCTATGCTGGGTAAAACCCTTGAAACTTCTTTTGTGTTTGCTATGCTGGGTAAAACCCTTGAAACTTCTTTTGTGTTTGCATCCCAATTTGCGTGGTTGGGGAACATGAACTTGTTTGGATTTTTATTTATACCATTGAATTTCAGTCATGATGAATGATCTGGGATTAGGCTGTACTGTAAAGTTAATCAAATTTATCTTTTAGAATTGTTTGTAGGAATATCATATTTTTAAATTTCTTTTCTTTCATTATTGGATTAAAAGCTTGGTAAATGCCACTCATTTCCATATAAGCTTTGAAAACATAATATTGCACGAAAGACTTACCAATCTTGATCGATTGATATTTTAGGTCTCGTGAGAAACATCATTGTTCCATGCATCCAAAATAACTTTTACCCATCTATATATTTTAATGCTGTTTTAGAGCGTAGAAAGATTTGTTTAATTAATTACCATCTCTCATAGTGCAGCCCGGTTTGTTTTCATGGGTGCCTAATAAGCTGCAGTCAGTAAAACTGGTGGAGTAGTCCTGTTTATTTTGTCCTATATAGGGTTCTTTTTGTTGGCTATAGAATTTTTTTTTTTTTAATTGGAGTACCTATTCAGTTCACCAAACAAATATTCGTAAGAGTGAAGGAAGCACGCATGGTCTCTGTATGGCATTGGGGTTAGATACCAATGTAGTCGCCACCGAATCCACTGGATTAGTCAAATCTGCTGCTATCGATTTAGCAAACCATCGGAGTTTTAAATTTAAAGTAGGTCAACGAATTTGGCTGGGACTGTAGCTGGATCATCTTATTTCTTTGTCATTAGCCCATCCCAGCCGAGCCCACTTCTTCCTATTTTCCATATCGTTTTATTTTTCATGCATTTTACCTTTCACATTTCTTCCCCAGGCCATTCGGTGATCCTTATGCCCAGTAGTCCAAATTTTCCAACCAAGTATTCCGGAGTAAATCATCTTCAAAAATCACCTTCGGCCTCCTACTATACGTACCAATGGCATTCGGTTTCCTTATGCTGACTAGTCGAAATTTTCCAACCATAAGCTACTCCGGAGTAAATCATCTTCAAAAATCACATTCGGCCTCCTACTACGTACCAATGTCAGTTTGAATCCCATAGTACCGTCCATGGCTGAATTGAATTTACTAAACTAAGGCAAATCTCTATGGTGGATTCAGCCATGGACGGTGTTGATGCCTTAAAAATCGATCAACAGGTCGGCGTGGGAGAAAAAATCATTCTTGACCCACCGGTGTAACTTGGATTTCTTTCGGAGTCATTTAGGGCTCCCAACTGGATTCCGATAAGGCTAATGTATATATCAATAACAGATAAAATAAATAGATATAGATACCAGATTTACGTGGTTGGGCGTAAGTCATACTTCCACGATCGTTTGGAGAGGGGAATCCACTATAATGAATATTTTTACAGTCTCTCCTATCTCCCTATATAAGAAAAAATATAATTTATAATGGAGGAAATCTATCTAGAGAAGAAGCCTGCTGAAGAAGAAGAGTCGAATGATCCACATTCGAATAGAGAGACCAATGATCATCTGGTCAAAACCTTTTTATAGTGTGATAACCCAAATTTTTAAGTATTCGTTTAATTTTCATATATGGTATGATTATGTTTCTTTAAAATAGTTTTAAGGAACCTTTGAATATCTATATATATTGTTTTTATGTTGGAAGGTTAGGAGTAAGGTTTGGTACAAAGGTGACTTGTTTTAAGGTGAAAAAACACATAACCCAAGATCTCGTTTGACTTTCACTTGATGTATGGCTCAAGCGAGATACAAGGAGAATTTTGACGTCTTTTGGTATAACAATCATAACATGCTCATTTGATATAGAGTGATTTAAGAGGCTATGAAAGTTAAGAGGAATATCTATAACTTTTATGTTTTGAGTTTTAAAGGATATAAACTTAATCAAATACGAAAGTGGATTGAAGTGGCAGATTTGAATCGGAGATATATAGACATTGACTTTGAAGTTGACTAAGGACTTTAAATAAGATTAAGTTTTTGGATTATTTTCTCAATTATCTTAAGATTTGTATAAGTGTGTAGAGATGTAGAAAATGAGGAGATTTTATCGAGAAAATTTCATGTAAAATAAGAAAGATCATCTATCAAACACTTGGTGTACCCGAATTGGTGTTCTCAAATTGATCTGTCGATATTTAGTAGACAAATCATAACTTATTTATATGAGCTCCAAATAAAGTTATTTTAGTATTAATAGAACCTTAAGAAGTAGATCTAGAAATTTTATGTTTTAGGTTTTTGAAAATAAGGAACAAATCAAGGGCGAAATCTAGTGTGAAGTGGACGGCTTTGGGTTGAGTCTAATTGGTAGCCGACTTTGAGGAATTGTATTATATTCAGCCATGTGATGAAAATCATGATTGGCTATCAAACTTTCTGAAGTAGTGACACATGTGGAAACATGTGGCAAGTTGATAAGAATTAATCTAAAAGTTTTAGTTGGCCCAAAGACATGGAGCAACAAGAGAGGTAGAAATTTGCTTGAATATGTCCAAGTCTAACTAAATGAGTTACAAACTAAAGTCTATCCCAACCAAATCTCGAAATGCCTTTCTAGAACATGTCAAGTGGTGTATTATAAAGTGTAACAAGTGACCAAATGGATAAGAGAAGGGGTTGGGAGACGTCAGATACAAGAAAGGACTGGGATGGCTTGATACATGTTTGGTTTGGTGAAATCCCAGCTTAAGCTTATGTTATTTGATATCTCTTCAACCATTGATCAATTTTGGCAGACTAAAAGGACTTAATATTAGCCATTTGATAAATATTTTTACAATCAAGTCTAAGATTTTAGGGGTTTATACTTAATCATTTGGTTTTGAGGGTTAACACCTCATCCTTCAAAGCATGTGGGTAATCGGTTGCCCATTGCCATCTCTCTTTCTCATTTTCTTTTAAAGGGTCGACCACCCTCCTATATATATATGTGTGTGTGAGAGCCTTGTAACTCTCTTGGGGAAAGTAGAACACACGTTCAATTGGAGAGAAAATCAAAGAAGAATCCTCCTTAAACCTTTGCATCTCCAAACACCACCTAAGTAAGCTAAAAAGAGTGATCTTGAGGGAATCCTTGCGAGGGCTTAGTTTTATCATCAGTTAAAAGTTTTGGAGAAATTTGTAAGTATACAATTTAACCTAATCTTGGTATAGAATGAGTAAATTGATGATTAAATTATATTTGTTGTTGGTTAGAACTCAAACCTTGCTTATATGATGTAATTGAAATCTATTGTGTTTTAGATGGGATTTTGTTATGGTAAAATGCTAAGAAAATTATAAGAACATAGATTTATGCTTTAATAAGTAAAAATAAAGTTTATGTAAAAGGATTGTATGATTTAGATTGAAAAACTCTATGAATCGTAACCTTGCTCAATTCTCGCCCGACTTATGGATCGAGCGAAGAACTATTTGAGCCCTTCGCTTGACCTCGCTCGATATTCTGTTCGAGTGAGTTACAACCTGAGATTTCGCTTGACTCTTGCTCGATATCTTGTTCGAACGAGAGACAATCCGAGATTTCGCTTGATACTCGCTTGATACTTTGCTCGAGCGAAATACCCTGTTTGTTTAAATTCGGGACTTTTCCTTGGATTAAAGTTGATGATTCAATAAAAAAGAATTATGTGTGTAATATAAGTGTATTGCATGATTTGAATGATAAGTGTTGCATTGGGTACATAGCATAAGGTTTAAGAGTACATGCATGTTCCATCCTGTGGTAGGTTTTAATAAAATAGGCATAGCATGTATTTAAGAAAATAAGAATAAGAAAGAAACAACTAAGAATAAGAGCTATGTTAGTCAGGTCATGACAGGGACGGCGATACGTAACGCCCGTATGACTGACGTGCCGACAGGGACGATGATACGTAATGCCTGTCGTAAAATAAGAATCATGTCATGACGAGGATGATAATATGTAATGCCCGGATGACTGACATGGTTTCATAAGATAACTGTCGTGTCATGATGAGAACGACGATAAGTAATGCCCGCTATGCTAAGTATATTCCGTGTCATGACGGAGATGGCGATATGTAACGTCGGAAGATTGACTGAGACTCATCACAACGGGAACGGTGAGACGTAACACCCGGATGACTGATGAGTTATATGCGATGGGGACGACGATACGTCACGCCCATCGAAGATAAGAGATAAGTAAGACCCAAAGGGGACGACGATACGTAACGTCTGTCGATGATATGCAATAAATAAGATCTCGATAGGGACGGCGATACGTAACATCCATCGAGAATAAGAAATAAGTAAAACCCACAAGATTAAGAAATTAGATGAAAAGTATAAGGTTTAAGTATATGATGGTGGGTCCAAGTAAGATTTAAGTTTGTATGGGAAGAGTGGTCATCGACATGCATAAGTCCAATAAAATATTCTCATAAGTTATATGTCTGTGATCATTGCTATGTATAATGATTGCTGATGTAATCTACGCCTTATTTCGTTAACTGTGTACTTACTGAAATTTCTTGTAAATCTTACCATTTTAAGTTTTATCTATCATTCTTTATGGAATGATAGATATTATTGTAGGATTAAACATATTACAAATGAGACTCAGATAGCATAGAAGATTCTGAGGTACCTTAAGGGTCCTACAGAATACTTACTTCCGGTTGAGATAATCTCATGTACTTGATCAAGTGGAATAGTAACATTATTGGATGATGGTGGGATACGATATTATGTTTTAAGAAATTAACTGGATTATGTAAGTTTTAGATACAATATATTTTTGTAAATGTGAAGTTATGAAAATTATAGCTTTATTATGCCATGTGATCTATTGATGCAAAAGTTAGATCTCTTTGCATATATTGAAAATTTACATTTTTCCGCTGTGTTTTATATTGCATTTAATTGAAGTTTATATGCATGCATGCTATTTCTTACGTTTATGAAGGGTAGGTAGCTCTGTATTACTTATCCAGATACTTTGATTTACGTCTTAATCGAGCCAAAAAATTGGGGCTTTACATATAGGCCATTGGTTTGTCGTGATATGATCTTCCTTTTGTATGTGTCAATCACTTACCCGTTCGGCACCCTTCATTTTCCCCTTTTCCATTGTTTCCTTGCTTTTTTGCTTGTACATTACCTGTCCTCTGCACTCTCCTTTACTTCCCTGATAGCCCCCTATTAGTCTCTAGTCCAATCTTGTGAGCTCTTGTCCCATAGTGTAATGAGTAGTTGGCTAGGGCCCATTGCTTTTTCCTTTCTCACAGTACTTCGCGAATTTCCAACAAAGATACTTTGGTGGGAGCTCTCTTAAAACACCTACTATCCAGACTCTAAGAAGGCGGTGGTTCAACTTTTGAACCTGAGGTAATAGAGACATAAAAACATGCAACAAAGATTTTATTAAGAGAATGCCATAATGTGCTGATATTCCAAATCTTTTGTGGGCGTAGAGTGCAAGCACGACACTTGGTTAAGGTGGGAGATAGTCTCAACTACAAGTGTAGGAGTGTGGAGCTCAAAGGTAGTGGGAGCTGGGCTCGACCTCGAGCGTGGGAGCACAGAGCTCAAAGGTAGTGGAAAGATGGGCTTAACCGCAAGAGTGGGAGCGCAAAACTCAAAGGTAGTAGAAGATGAACTTGACCGCGTATGGTTGTTTGGTGCCTTTGATTTATTCCGTCATTGTTTTCTTTTTTGCGCCTTAGTCTTTCTTCTCTCTTTTTCTTTTTTTACCCCGTGAATTATCACCATCGAGAAGGTGGTGGGACTTCTGTCTTGATATTGGCGCCTTGAACTCTGGGGAGGTGGCGGTTCATCTTCCAGGCTTGAGGTAACAAAAACTTGAGACAAAGGATTGTTAGTAAAATGTCGTAATATGCCAGGATTCCAAACACTTATGATGGCGATCTCATAGTGATGCAGGGGTTTATGAGTGTGCTCGGACTAGGGCCTAAGCCTCGACCCCATGAGACTTTGGCGCTCTGAGCTGGTGATGGAGATGGAGATAGGCGAATCGGTGTGCGAGAGTTTATAAGTGGACAAGGGCCTGAGACTCAACCCATGAGATTTGCTATCTTGGCAAAATAGGCAAATCGGCGTGTGAGGGTTTACTAAAGGGCAAGGGCCTGTGACTCGACCTAGCGATTCCTTGTCTTGACGAATAGGCGAATTAGCATGCGGGGGTTTACGAGTGGGCAAGAGCCCAAGATTCGACCTTGCGATTCCACTATCTTGATGAATAGGCAAATCGGCATGTGAGGGTTTATGAGCGGGCAAGGGCCTAGGACATGACCCCACGATTCGTTGGCGTCACATGAATGACGAGAGCGCAGAGCTCGTTTCGTCATGGGAGAAGTGTTGTTGCTTTTTGCGGTAGAAAATAACCTCATTAGTAGAAAAATGAATTCACATGCTAGGTGAGACAAACTGGAGATTTTCTATTCTCATTATCGGTTGCGCCTGAGCTTGAGTCCGAGTCGAGTGTGTGTATGTCACAATCCGAGTTTGTTTGTTTTTGCCGAGCAGGCCATGCATGTGTGTTGCAAGCCCCATGGGTGAGTCTTGAGTGTGGTTTGTGAGGGGAGTTCTGAGCTAATTGAGTTGCATTCGTGAGGCAAAGAGGAAGGGCTCCCAAGTGTGGAAGGAGAGCTCGGGAACACCCCAACCATGTGTTGGTCAGGTGGGTCCTGATAGGTGAGTGTTTTCCCGAGTGGGTGAGTGTTTTCCCAAGAGGTGAGGTCTCGAGTGTGGAGGTGGTGTTCCAAGTGATGGGGACAAGTAGGCTCTCTTGGCTTGGGAGTAAGCTCCAAGCAATGGGGCGACCGAGTGGTGGTCTCGAGTTAGTGGCTTACCCAAGAAACCATGGCCCCCGAGTGAGGGTCCCGTGAGGATTTGTGAGGCATGGGCTACGCGTGGTGAGCCACCCTAAACCCAGGCATGGACAGCGTCGAAGACTCCCTAGTGGTGGTGAGTAGCCCTCCCAAGCAATGGAGGGGTTGGGTAGTGTGGTTTTTGCCGTACAAGACCTAGGGAGGTGGCAAGAGTGTTTTCGGTGACGTCACCGATCAGCGACATTCTCTTCGGAGACAAAAGATGCCGACAACCCTTACTAGGGGTATAATCGGTATCATTTTGAACAAAATTAAGAACTAAATCGGTACCACCAGTTTTGTATTTCTTAAAACCGATTACGCCTAAATTATCTGTCAAAATTGATAGTACCATTTTGCTGGTTCCGGTCTAGTTTTTCGGTTTTAATAAAATGTAAATTTATAAAAATTAATATGTTTTTAAAAAAAAAAAAACTGATTTGAAAATTTTGTTTTAGTCAAAAAATTGTAATCCATTACAAAAATCTGTTTTAGTACAAAATCTGTTATATAAAAAAACTACATTAAAAAAACTACTATAAAATAAAAACTATTCTATAAAAAAAAATCTGTTGTAGCAAAATTTGTTAAGACAAATCTGCATTAAAGAAACTGCTATAAAATAAAAAATTGTTCTATAAAAAATCTACGTTATCTCATATGATCATATTTAATTATTATGTATATTATTATATATAGTATAGGACATAATATATAATAATAATAAAAATATAATATGTCCTCGGCGAGATTTTAGTGCGGGTAATGCGTAGATCAATAACAGATAAAATAAATAGATATAGACACCAGATTTATGTGGTTTGGCGTAAGGCCTACATCCACGGGCTTTCGGGGGAGAATCCACTATAATGAGTATTTTTATAGTCTCATGTATCTCACTGCATAAAAAAAGAATAATTTGTAATGGGGGAAATCTATCTAGAGAAATATGCCAGCTGAAGAAGAATAAGCCCTAGGAAGAAGAAGTCAAAGGACCCAGGTCTGAAGAGAGAGAGCAATGGTCATCTAGTCAAGGCCTTTTTATAGGCTCTTGGTTTTTCGTGATGTGATCTTTTTTTTGTGTGTGTTAGTTACCTTCCCTTTGGTGCACTTCCTTTCCCATTTTCCATTGTTTCCCTGCTTGTATATTACCTATCATCTACACTCCTTTATTTTCCTAACATCTCCCCATCAGTCCCTAGTCCAATCTTGTCTAATTTTGTCTACTCTTGTCCCTTAGTGCAATGAGTAGTTGGTTGGGCCTACTACTATTTACTCCTTCACAGACAGTATGGTTGGTGAAGATTTTTGGGTAAGCACCTTCTTGAGAGGTCTTTGAGATGATATTCGAATTATGGTCACCATGTTCCAGCCCGACAACCTACCAACTACATTTTGTGATGCTTCTAACCCCTCATTTGAGATGTAATGGGACTTAGAGTAATGGACATGCAACACAAAATCACATACCTCCTTACATGTATATGCATCCTAAAAATGCAGCTAATAGTATGTAATAATTGTAGCAAAAAAATTAGGATGTAAATAACTCATACCAAAATAACTAGTTATCCCAATATATATATATATACATACATACATACATACATATATATATATATATATATTATTTATCATCAAAATATAGTCATGTCTAAAAAATTATCAAGTAGCATCATCTTGATACATAAGATAGTATTCCAAAATAACTAAACTAGTTGTCTCATGCGCTCTACGGCATGAAGAGCATAGCTAGTCTAAAAAATAGCAGGATCATGTTCAGTCTCCTACGTCTAGTTCCTCCTTAACCAGCCTGATATATTGGCCCATAAACTCTTGCATCTACAGGATTTATCATTTCGAAAAATTGGAGGATCTACAAAGGGTGAGATTTACTTGAAATATTAATGAGTAAAACAATTAATGTACAAAATGAGTAACAAACCATGATAAATGATAAGCATGCATGCAATGCAGAAAAATGTATTGTCCCCCATTCAAATTCTCAGAAAAATATTTTTGATGCACATTTTCTTACAAAGAACATAACTTTAATTTTATCGCAAAAATATAACTTTTATCATAAAAATTATGTGAATCTTGCATTAAACATAATGTGTGGTAACTACACAATTCCCCATTTGCATTGTGAGTAATTTATAGTTGTAGAAAAATCAACCTGCAGGTCTTTGGTCTTGTATTCATTTTGAATAGAATTTACAATTGTATGTAACGGCTATTATATAGCTAACATCATGGATGTGTATTGTTCTATACAAGGAAATATAGTTACTATCTATTATGCTATACATAAAAATAAAAGTTATATACAAATACAAAATAGAGTAACGAATTTAGAGTAACAAATTAAACCTGAAAACATGGAAGAGTATCACAAATCATATCTCTTCATCTTGAGCTCAAGGTTGTATTTGACTGATAAAGAGCTTGCTTCAATTTGGTTGAAACTTGGTTGTACACAATGGTTTTGTAAATATGTCTACTATTTGATTTGGACCAGAAATGTGTTCTAGTGATAGAATTCCTCGTGCAACTTGTTCCCAAACAAAATGAACGTCTATCTCAATATGCTTCGTGCGATGATAAAAAACAAGATTCTTCACCATATTGATTGCACTGGTGTTGTCACAATATAATATTGGGGGCAGATGGAGTAGCCAATGCTTTTCATAAGATGCATGAACCACATAAGTATAGTCATGGTGAATGCCAAGTCACGATATTATACTTCTACTGTTTATCTAGACATGGTAACTCATTTTATAGAGCCCCGTGATAGCAAGTTATTACCTATATAAATTCCAAATCTAGTTGTTGAACGTCGATCATCCGTAGAACCTCTCCAATCCACATCACAGAAGCCACAAAGTGTAGTTAGAGGAGCTTGTACTAAATAAAGGACAATATTAAGAGTACCTTTTGAGGTACTGAAATATATGCTTAACAACAATGAGATGAGTGTCTCACAAATTTTGCATGAACTGAAAAATGTTGTTGATTGCATATGACATATCCGGGGGTGTCAAATGAAGATATTGCAGTGAACCAACAAGACATTGCTAATGTGTCGAATCAAATACTGGATTTTCTTCATTTGTAGTTAACGATGTATTAGAAGCCATAGGAGTGAAAAATGGCTTTTCACCGTCAAGACCAAAATTTTGAAGTAAAGAAAGGAGGTAACAAGTCTGGTTAATAGTGATGATTGACTCATCACTTGTTATTTGAAGTCCTAAAAAGAAGTGGGCATCCCCAAAATCCTTCATGTGGGAAGCAGTAGAGAGATGCAAAATAAAAGTAATAAGTTTTGAAGGAGAGCTTCCTGTTATAAGTATGTCGTCCACATAAGTTAGTAGCACCATTATATCATGACCTTGTAATTGAGTAAACAATGATTGATCATATGGACATCGTTGGAAACCCATTTGTTGAATATAATTATCGAATTTCATGTACCAAGCTCTTGAAACTTGTTTCAAACCATAGAGTACTTTATGCAATTGACAAACAGAGTGAGGATGAGTTAAGTCTTCAAAATCAAGTGGTTGTGATAAATATACGCGCTTCTATAAGTCACCATGAAGAAAAGCATTACTTACATCAAGTTATTCTATTGGCCAGCCTTGAGACAAACCCAATGTGAGGATCAATAGGATGGTGCTAGACTTAACCATTGGACGAAATGTTTGATCATAATCCAGGCCAGGGAGTTCAATGAAACCACAAGCCACTAGCTGAGCTTTATATCATTCAATTGAGCCGTCTGATCATATTTTAATTTTAAAAACCCACTTGCTACTGATGATGTTCATTTCTAGTCTCCTTGGCACCAAAGCCCACATTTTGTTGTTATGAAGAGCATCGATTTTAGCTTTCATTGCTTGCTGCCATTTTGGATCATTGACGGCTTGCTTATTCGTGCGAGGCTCTTGTGGTTGTTTTGCAAGATTAGCTAGAAAGCATGTAGGTACGGGATGTCTTGAAGAGAAAAAAGACTTTTGGCTTCACTATACCTGTTTGAGCCCTTCTAACCATATGGTGAGAACGATGTGGAGCAATGGTCTCGGTTGCTAGGGAAGTTAAGTACAAAGCATCCTGAATGATATTGTCAGTAGGAAGTTCTTGATTTGGTGCAAATTTAGGTAGTGATTCTGAGTGTTGAATCGATGAAGAATGCTCATGATCATCTTGATTAGCAGCTACAGATAAAGAATCCAAAGGAATAGTCCAATCTAGCTGATGATCATGATCATCTTTATTCATGTCAAAACATTGATACCCTTTGTGTTGGATAGAATATCTGAGAAACACACAAGGTATGGATTTATGGTCCAATCTAGCTCTTCCAAATGGTGTAAGTAACGGATAACATACACATCCAAAAACTCGTAGAGAAGTATAAGATGGTGTGATCCATAACAAGTTCATAAAGAGACTTGTTACCAAGAATTGAAGTTGGTATCCAAATAACTAGAAATACTGCAGTGGAAAATGCAGTTGTCCAAATTATGCAGAGATGGAGGCATACACGATTAATGTTAAACCAGCATCTACAATATGGTGGTGCCTATGTTCAGCCAATCCATTGAAGATAATCGGTGAATAATGTAATTGGATACAAAGTAAGCTTGTAAACTTTGATTAACAAACTTGTTGCCACCATCACATTGAATTATTTTTGCACTTGTATTAAACTGATTAAGCGTTCGCTGAAGGAATGTGGGGAATATAGTTGCAACCTCAAATTTACGAGCCATAGGAAAGTGCCAAACAAATCTAGAATATTCATCAACAATGATTAAATAAAATTAAAACCCATCATAGGAGGGAACTGAAGCAAGTTCCCATACATTGGCATAAAGAGTATGTAAAAAGGAAGTAGCATCTATCTCTTGATATTTAAATGGAAACTTTGTTGATTTTCTCAAAGCACAACTTTAAAAAAATGCAACATTTTTATTCAAAGATAGTAAACATAAACTTTGAAGAACTTGAGATTGAGGGTGTCCAAACCGAGCATGCCACAAGTTACTAGATACTTTAGTTGATAGTAGTCTGACATGAGAATTTAAATTTTCTCGTACTCGGATTGGATACAAACCATCAACCATTGAGCCTTTAAGTAGCACTTTGTTCATCCTCGTGTCCTTAAGAAGAAATTTCTAAGGATAAAATATAGAATATCATTCATTTTCCCTTGTTAGTTGAGAGACAAACATCAAATTCTTTTTGATATCAGGAATAATAAGAACATTTTTAAGCGTGATATCTATTATAGGTAATGTGACCTGTCCAATACCAAATATAGATAATCCATTTCCATTTCCAACCATAACAAAATAATTTACATAGTAAGAATGAATACCTTGTACTTCATTTTGATCAGTCAACATATGATGATTTGCACCAGTATCAAGATAAACAGGTTCCTCTATAGTGTTGGCAACTTGCAGTGTAGCAAAAGCTTTGAATTGTTTAGCCTTTTCATTTTAAGCAAAGCAGCTATCTGCTTTATGATTCGGTCCTCCACATCGCAAACAAATTATGCCTCCGCGTCCTCGCCCATTGTTGCAACCACCCTAATTTTTATTTTCAGAATTTCCTATAAATAACCTCCATGAAGAGTTTGAGTGTTGGCTGATTGGGTGCACTGTTACAAACATGAGAAGTAGATGGCCCACGAGACCTTGTATTAGTTCTCCCACAATTCATATAAAAAGAAAGATTGCAAGAATTTACCCATGCTGCTTGAAGGCAGATTTCAAAATATCGTAACTTGCCAATGGCTCCTTTAAGAGATGGAAACATATCTCTAGCATTTAAAGTTGCTATTGTAGGATCAAATTCAAATCCTAAGCCTCGAAGAATACATATGATTGACACATCATCATCCATTGGTTTACCTGCACCTCAAAGAGAGAATGCTAAGGACTTGACCTATGCAGGTAATCCTCTATAGAAGAACTTCCCTTGTTGAGTGACTGCAACTCGCCCTTGGGATGACTACCATAAACAGTTTTCAAAACATTCAAAGCCTCATGAGATGATTCACAATTGATGACTTAGGACAAAGGACTGTTGGAGAAGGAACTATTGACCCACCCAAGGATCAATTGATCAGTGCGCAACCATGTGATTGCCACTGGGTTGGTTCGAGATATAACACTTTCACTGATGGCTGTTTGCGATCGGTAAGGAACTTGATTTTGTACATAACCGAGATGGCCATTTCCACGCAGAATAGGAATGACTTGCGCTTTCCACAAAAGGTAATTGTTAGAGGCTAGCTTAATAAAGATATCAGGTAAATGAGTATGAGAGGGTGAAAGTTCAAGCGAATTGGCACCAACCTGCAAGTCTTTGGTCTTAAATAGAATTTACAATTGTATGTAACGGCTATTCTACACCTAATATCATGGCTATGTATTGTTCTATACAAAAAAATATAGTTACAATCTATTGTGCTATAGATGGAAATAAAAGATATATTTAAAACAGAGTAATGGATTAATCCCAAAATCATGGGGAGAGTATCACGAATCATGTCTCTTCACCAATGACCGTAGTACAACTAGTGTTGAAAACTACATTGTTTACAAACTCATTCCCAACGCATTGGTAACATAACATAACGTTAACATTCATAATGTGTGTAGCCACCAGCATTGTGACGACCCGAGATTTTGGTCTCTTATTATTCTATTTAAGTAATTATTTTAATAATAATATTGGTAATTTAGAAGAGTGAGGATGAAGGCTTGGGTTTAGAATCGAAGCCTTGAAAACATAACTGAAGTTAGTGGGCCAAGAGAGGAATAACAAGCCCACAAGCCTATGAGTTTGACCCATGACCCACCAAGCCTACACAAGGGACACATGTCATCTCTAGAGAAACCGTAGTAAGTTATTCAAGACTAGTAGATAAAAAGTAGAAATTGCTAGTGGTTGAAAGTTGACTAGTGGGTTACTTTGTAAGATGAAGTGTGAAATCTCATGATGAGATTTTCTCATCATTAGGATATCTTGGGAAGTACAAAGAAATCTTCTATTTTAGTTTTTCTAGGAGTATACCATATCTAGATAGATGACACGTTAAAATAGGAAATGGAAGAGAAAAGAACAAGGAGTTTCGGTGGAGGCATATAGCCAAACTCCTTTGGGGTATTTTCTATGCAATCTTCCACAATTTAAGTAAATGACTAAAAGTAGATCTTGTAAGAGTGAGTTGACAAAGTGATTGATAAGTATGAAGTGGTATCATTGGAGAGAAGGAAGAAAAAGGAGAGAAGAAACCAAGAGAAGGTTCAAGTAGGGTATTGTTGTGAGCTTCATTTGGAGTATTTCAAATAGTTTTGACTAAAAACTTAGGTAATGAGACATGGGGGACTTGTGTAAGAGTGTGACGTAAAATGTGTAAGAGTGTATGATGGCATGGTGATGTGATGAGATGATTAATAGTGCTTGAAAAGAGAGGAAATCATGGGAGGGAAAGGAGGTTTCAGTTGAAACCAAAATAGGGCTAGCCGAAAGTTGCATGCCTTTTTCTCGAAGATATGACGTTGAGATCTTAAAGAATGAGACATGAGTTGATAGATGAGTGTGTAAGAGAGTTGAAGCAACAAGAGAGGGAGACAAAGGGATGGAAGTTTCGGATGAGGCAAGTGGAGAAGTTTGGAGCCGTATGCCTTGAGTTTTATAGTTCCCTAGAATTTTCATATCAAAGTGTGAAGATCTTCTAAAGGGATGGCCATGATGTGATACTAGATCATAGGGATATATTTAGGATGAGATAGGATCTTACCATTCTAGTTAATCTCCCATGAGGAATTTGGCAACCCTAATTAGAAAACACTAATCGGTTAACCGCCCATTCCACACACTTTCATCATTTGTTTTTTTTTTCCAAGCAACCACTCTTATCAATCAAGTGTCTTTCAATCATAGGTATGGTGGAGTGTCCTAGAACCCTAGGAGAGAAGGTCATGGCCGAATGGCTTTGTGTATGCCCATTTCCCTCACTTGGTCTCCCTTTCTCACAAACCCTCTCACTCTCTCTATCTCTCGGCTAACACTCTCTCCCACTCCCTTTTCTTTTGCTCCACTTTTTTCTATCCTCTAAACACAAGAACATCTTAAGTGTAGTGGAGCTAAAGCAACCATTCTTGAGTGGAAAGTGTTGAAGAGGTAAGTGCTTAAGTTGGTTCAAGCATAGGAAGAACACGCACACACCACACCTATATTCTTATTCCAAGAATCTTCTCCTCAAGTCTCCATATTTATAGTGAACCTAATGGATTATTTATATACATATTTTTAGATTTAAGCTAAGCCTATTAGGAGTATTGTAAGTATATTCTTATCTTACCTATAGCAATTCTAGTATACTTTTGAGAGAATTTAATTCTATTGTTTGAATCCTTGTTTGTGTATGATAAAATGAAATTCCTTAGTAAAAATTGCCATGCTTAGCTAGGTATGAATCCATGTTTAATTTATGATTCTTTAAGTTTGAGAATATAAAATGATGGGTGGATTTATTCAACTTATTTAAAAGAAATCAACATGATGCATAAATTGAAGAAATGCATTATGATTAAGGTTGACTTGTAGGATATTGGATAATATGGGTTAAATTACTTGAAGGAAATGTTTTGTTCAATTGGTGGCAACATACATGTTTTGTCTAAGTATCATTTAGAGTAAAGGTTATATTGTATTGTGGATTTGGATACTTTGATACAAAGGAGAATGTAGCATGATCATCATGATGAGTGATGATAATATGTGTATGTATGTTAAAATTTGACTTGAAGTTGAAAAATGTTAGATTGGTGCATATAGGTGTTTTGGTTTTTAAGAATTTTGGGTTGAGCTTTCTTTTCAACTATTATGCTTCATTATGATTAAATCTTGAATACTTGGAGAAATTAGAGGTATGAGCACTAGAGGAATTTAATGGTATGATATTCGGTTTTCACATAAATGGTTAAGTGAGCTATCTTGATGAAAGAAAAGTAATTAAAATAATAAATATAAGGACCCTAGGTTTCGGCTAAGACATTTTGTGGTGTTAAAAATATTCGATTATTTTTATTGAGGTTAGATTGGAATATTTGGATAAGGATAGGAAAAGAAAATATTAGGAAACAACTAAGGAGGGTCTCGACCCAACCATAGTGGGGGAAAGTTGAGCACCCCTAAATGTGTGCAAGGCCCATTGTGTGCTTTTAAATGGAAAAGAAGTATAATTCTTTGGTGTTTGACTTGTGAAAGAGTGTGACAATTAGTACACTTGTGTTCGTCTCACGTTTTACATGTCAAGTGTTACGAGTTGCATATCTCATGCATAAAGTACGAAAATCACATTTTTGAGTCAAACATGTTTTTAAAAGAAAATAAAATAAATTAAAATTATATAAGAACCCCAAAAGTTGGGATGGGATAGTGTCTCAATGGAACTCCTTGTTCACTAAGGAGTGAATAAAGTCGAGTGAAAGTCCCTGTGTCAACGAAGAATGGTCAGTGGACCATGAATGGCTCCAAAAGGCGTTTAAAGTATGGTCGCACCTAAAGCTAATGGGTGCCCAAAAGCGGTGTTGGCTTTCGCCTTACCGTTATATGAAAAAGTTTGTAGTCGCTCGATGAGTGATCAATCATCGAGTGATGAAGAGTGCGAAGGGCGCGAAAAGCAGTCACTTAGGTTTGATACAATCGCTCGGGTGATGCGGTAACTAGGAGGGAACACACGGTACATAAGGGAGCCATGATGTGTCCAAATAAGAGGTCATGACGAAAAAAATGAGCTTTCGAGCCACATGATATGATATAATATAATATGATAACTGGTGCCTAAAATAAAAAAAGATGAAAAGTGTTTGAAAATGATGAGTTTTGAAAAGATGTTTCAAGTATTTTCTCAGATGAATTTACAAGCAAATACATTAAAAAAATTAAAGAAAAACAAGTTAAAGAAAGTGACATGAGCATGAGCTTGTGCATAAGTAAATGCATAAGTCACATAATGCATGTTACACATATGATTGTTTGTTATTCGCTTAATTGTATGCTTGAAATGCTTTTGTTGAGATATTAATGCACTTACTGAGATTTTCCTTGAAATTTCACTCTTTTATATTTCCACTATCGTTCCTTATTGGGGACGATAGAAATAGTTGCAGGTGATAACGGATCAACCGTGTATGATTCCCGGGACGACACCTCAGACCCCTAAGGGCTCGACTAAATCCACTATTATTGAGCTGGTGACTCTCGGCTGGTTAGGTCGATGGGCGGCGGAGTCACTACCTTTGATGACGTATATTTTGGCGAACCTACGCCCTACAGGGTGTTGCTTGGTCCTAGGAGTAGACGAGTCCCTCCACTTGAGACGCTTCTATGAGCCATCCTCCAGGATGAGTTGTGAAGTAGGGCCTAACTTGAATCTAGACCATCTGCATTATAGTCCTGATTTCAAAAAGGTAAAGAAAGAGCCCCTGTGTTAGAAAGGGAGGGCAATGGAGAGAGCAATGGGAATCGCCTATGCGACTTTTGTATCTACTCGTTTATATGTTTTGGGCTTCCGTTATTTTGGAAGAAAGAACAATTATAAATGATCGGTGTGTCTATATTAATAGTAATGAAGTATTTTGGAATATTAAATTCTTTGAGCCATGTGATGTAAGTTTAGAAAGGTCTAACCTTTTCCGCTGCGAAAACCTTTATTCATTGCTTTTATTTAGAAAAAAAATTTACATGATACGATGAGGGATGAACTACCCTGTGATGCTCATCCGCGACGTCTCGATTTGTGTACGATCCCAACCGCAGGTGGGGGTGTCAACAAGCATTATTTATCATAAACATATGAATTCGCTCTGAATTTCTTTAAAAAGAACTCATTCAAAGCCTATTGATTGTCCTTCATCAATTTAGGGATTACCACTACATATTTAATTACTCCAGAGTGAATAGAAGAGTTCCACTAGGATACTTTCCTATTTTAGCTTTTGGGGTCATGATAAAATAATTTTCATGCAAAGGCTTTTCGAAAGATTTTCCTCAATTGCAATGAGTGGCACAAAAAAGACATTTGCATACAAAAAATGATAGGACAGTTCATGTAATAATGACAGTTATAAGAATGACAGTTGTGTAAATTATATTTATCAATAAATTATAAATAATCAATCAAGGTGTAAGTTAAAGGCCAGTTTACAGACTGCTGAAATGGTTAGTGATGTATTGGCTGTGAAATAAATTCTTCTAAATTAGAATCTAGCTAACTTAAGGAAAACACACATCACCATAGATGAAAATTGCAAAAATATCCTCATACGTCTAAATGGTGCATGCACCCTAAACTTTGGAACTTAGCAATTTCATAACCTATCTCTTGAAATGCATGACATCCTTCTAAATGCATGCCAGGAAAAAATCCTCATAGGAACATGCTCAATAAATTCCTCAACGACCTGCTTAAAATCTTAACTTTGAGCAAGTTCATCCTAACACTTAGTCATATCTAATGAAATCCTCAAATGCTAAGTAAATCGCATGATGCATGATCTGATCCTATCTCCAATAACCTACTATGTCATACATCCCTCTTATCCCAATCAGAAGGCTTTCTAAATATGCGGAACATGCCTAATTCTAACATGCATGCTTGATAATCAACAAAAGATAGAAATTCAAACCTAGGTATGACATCTTAATCTAAACCTCCATAAATAACCCTAAGATAACTTATACCATGAATATTCATACCATAGCTACTTTCCTTAATTTGCATGCAACTCAACCTTAATCTTGAAAATGCAACTCGGCTACTAAGGACCATATGCTATTAACACTTGAAAAGATAACAAAAATAAACAACTAATATCAAGAGAGGGAATACTCAAAAAGTTTGGGGCCCTTGAAGCCTTCCTACTCAATTGCTAAGAACTCTCCTGAGCACTCAAGAACACTTGAAGAACTTCTGAATACTAGAAGAAAAGAGAGGAAATGGAGTGAAGTGAGGGGAAGAGGGGTTTATATAACCAAAGGAATGGGGGTGGCATGTGGCTTGGTGCTTCTCTATTGAGTGGTTTGGGTGGTGCTTCATCACGGCTCCTCCTTTGTAAGTGCATGATTATACCTTAGGTGTAGGAAAGAAAATAAACCAAAGAGGACAAAAGTGGATGGTGCCGTATAGCGTGAGAAGAAAGAAAAAATAATTGCGTTAAATGCTAGGGCTCTTCATGGTGATCGACAGTTAGGGGTTGATCATGTGTTTTCATGGTTACATCTTATCATCTCGTTTTATCCTCTTGGTTTTAGTAGTCTTCGTAAAGTTCACTCAAGTGCTATTTATGGTGGTTAAAAATGGTGGTGATTGGGTGGTGGAGAGATGACCAAGTTTAGAATAAATAAAAATAAAATAAAAGAAATAGGGGTTGGCCAAAACAAGCAAGGGCAAAATCATCGTTTCTAAAAATATTTAGGGTTTTGGCAAGGATTTTCCAATATGAACTAGAAGGAATTTCATAGATCATTCATGAGATTAAATTTAGAATTACCTTGAAGAAAATAATCTCGAGCTAAGGGTATTTTGGTCCACTAAGTACAAATTACACATGGTTGCCAAACAAAAACATTTTAGGGTTTAACATGTCAATACGCAAAATGACATGTACTAAGGCTTATCAAAAGTGCAAGTATGGCTAAGAAGTGTTAGAAACAATTGATCCATCAATGAAAAATTGAATTAGAGCATAAGAAATAAATCTAACGAAGCTTGCTTTATGAAAAGATTTAGTGTGTTGCCTCAGTGAGCTAACTTTTTAAAATTATAGAGTTAACCTATGTCTTAACCTAACAGGGTAAAGAAGGGGGGTGTTACATTCTCCCACATTAAAAAAATATTTCATTTTCGAAATCAGGTCCTAGTACAGAAAGTAAACAAGCAAACAACACAAAGTTAAGCAATATTCACTAATTGCACTAACACACGTGGCTTGATGGGTGTCCATCAAGATTCTCATTAGACAACTCGTCCTGGGAATAATAATAATAGTACTCATAATCATCCAAATCATTAAAAGCATTGACATGCTCTTCATGAAACCTCCACTGCCTAACCTTATCACTCTCTAACCAAGGCTTTTCCTCTTCATAGAATCGTATGATCCACTGAAGAGTTGGAAAAGTTAGAAGAGTCCTCAACTTGGGGCTCAAAGACAGGTGGCTACTACTTAGCCTAAAGCTGCTCAATAGCACGTCTCCCCTTTAGCTGATCTAATGCAGCATGAGGGGGAATCCTAAGGTTCCTCCTAAACCAAGCTCCTCCTAAACCAAGCTATGCTTGAAGGGCTAACGCTCCTCATGGGGCAAGGCTCTCCTCATACGAACATTACCCCATCCATTATGATCTAAAACATGGGTCTAATAGTACTCTAACCTATACAGTCTCTCTACCATATGCTCAAGTCGTCTCTGCCTCCTCTCGACCATAAGTGTTCGACATCTCTTTAGACTAATATATCCTTATCGGCTAGAATGGTTGGACCAGCCATAGTGTAGCTTAAAAGAATGAAAGAAGTGGGGATCAGGAGATGAGAATGGAAGAAATGCCATGAGTGCATGAATGGATGTAAATGCTATGCTAATGCGATCCAGTTCACAACCCGAACAACTAAGGATATTTATTCCTTGTATCTTCCTACTTCTCCCACATTGCTTCCTCACTATCGTGATTCTGCCAAAGAACCTTAACCACAGGAATCTTCCTATTATGAGGCTCATTGTTTTTCAATCAATTAATCTAAATCGAAATCTCTATGTAGGTTAAGTTGGGTTGTCTCGAAATCTTTGTCCTATCCTCTACTGTTGTCATCGGCTTCTCGAAAATCTTCTTAAGAGAAGATACGTGAAAGATATTATGAATTCCATTGGAAGATCTAGCCTATAAGCTACGGCTCTTACTCTCTCTAGTATTTCATAGGGACCTACATACTTAGGGCTCAACTTCCTTTTCTTACCAAACTGAACTACTCCTCTCATGCGCGATACCTTAAGATACACCCAATTGTCAATTTTAAACTCAAGGTTTCTACGTCTATACTCCGCATAGCTCTTTTGCCTATCCTTGGTAGCTTTCATTTGTTCCTTTATTACATGCACCTAATCCTTCATCTCCTAAAGAATCTCAACACCAAGAATCTTACCTTCTCTTACTCATCCAAAAACAAGAGAGACTTGCACTTCCTATAGTACAAAGCTTCATAAGGTGCGTCTAAATGGTGGCATGAAAGCAATCATTATACGCAAACTCAATCAAACGCAAGAGTTTTTCCCAATTTCATATCTCCTATAGAAGGCATGCCCTCAACATATTTTCCAGAGTTCGTATTGTCCACTCAGACTATCCATCTGTCTAAGGGTGATAGGTACTACTGAATTTCAACTTATTGCCTACTACATCCTAAAGGCTCAACCAAAAATGAGAAGTAAAACAATAATCTCTATCTGATACTGTCATTTTTGGTGTTCCATGCAAATGCACTATCTTCAATAAAACAACTGGGTTAATCGCTCAAACGTGTCGGTATTCTTAATTGACAAAAAATGAGTACTCTTAGTCAAACTATCCACTATAATCCATATAGATTTATTTCCTGCCTAGGTCCTTGGAAAACCAACAACAAACATCGTCCAAATAACTTCCCATTTCCATTCTAGGATCGAGAGAGGTTGCAATTCTCCAACGGCTCATTGATGCTTAGCCTTAATTGTTCTACAAATAGTGTATCTATTAATGAAATCCATTATTTCCTTCTTTAAACCTTCCCACCAAATCCTAATACATCCTTATACTTCTAGGCTAATCCGTAAATGGGGTTTGGTGGGCTTCCCTTAAAATCTAATCCTTAGTCTCTTGACTTGTTGGAATTACCTTCCTATTACGGTAATATAGCAACCCATCATTCCCAAGGGCAAAATCTTCTGGCCCTTACTTCCTCATTACTTTCAACCTCACTTCTACCCACTTAGGATCTCCCATCTGAAATTTTCTTACTTAATCCTACATAGCAAGTACAATCTCTTGTGCTACAACGAGAGACAAATCCTAAAGGAGATCCTTAATCAACAAGTTCCTCATGCTAAGCAGAAGTAAAAGCCTTCTTCAGGATAATCTTCACTAGACTTTTAACTTAGCGCACCTACCACTACATTGGCCTTTCCAAGGTAATACCAGATCTCACACTAATAATAGCTAATAGTCTCTATTCAAGTTTTGCTAACTAAACAAATATTTGAGACTCTTATAATCCGTGTAGATTTCAGACATTGCTCCAAACAACTAGTGCCTCTAGATATTTAAAGCAAATATCATCGTGGCTAACTCCAAATCTTGGGTAGGATAATTTTGCTTATGGTTTTTCAACTGACATGAGGCATAAGTAACTACTAGATCATCTTGAATAAGTATGCACCCAAGTCCTAACGTAGATGCATCACTACACAAGGCCTATGAGGTTCAAGTAAAGCTAAATTTGGCCCCATTGTGAGCCTTTTCTTAAGCTCCACAAGATTATGCTTACATTTTTATAATCAAACGTACTTAGCCCTCTTCTTACTTAGCACATGATGAGTGCACAAAAATGCACTCTAAATACTCTATTTAAATACTAAAAGAAATGAGAAAACAATGGATATAACTCATGTTAATAAAATTAATGGTCATTTATCTTGAGATAGATATAAGCATGATTTAATATATTGATGAGAATATAAAATGCCATATTTTCCTCTCTTAATGTTTAAAACTTTATTCTTATTTGATGCCTAAATATACTCATTATTCTTATATTTTGATTTAGGACACAAATGGAGACATTAGGAGCAAATGAAGATAATTGCGGAATTTCAGACAGTTTTGACATCTTTTCGTAAAATGGGCATAACTCTCTCATCCAATCTCCGATTGAGCTGATTCAAGATGATCTAGAACCGCAAGAGAAATATCTATAACTTTTATGTTTTGTGTTTGAAGAGATATCCACTCAATCTAAGACAAAATCGACCATCAAGTGGACGCACCTGCACTTGACGTTCCTGGATATTTTTCAGCCACTTGCATCAAATCCAAATACAAGATGAAGTGCACTCAAGTTTCTTCAAGACAAATTATTTGACCACAAGATATTAAGTCATACAAGACAACTAATAGATAGAGAAGCAAAATTGAAACACTCAACCTACAAGCAAAATCCAGCTCATGCATGGTGGGAAAACAAATGATCAAAATGACAACTCACAAATCACTTGGATTCAAGAATGGCACATGGCAAAACAAGTTGAAATTGTGATGATTTTGTCATGACAACTTGCATGAAGGATGCTTATAAATAGAAGGGAGGGGTGTGTGTTCTAAGACCATGCTTAGTGTGCTTGGATGCCTTGGAAGATACATTGTTTGAGAGCTTGAGAAAAGAAAAGAAAAACCAAAGAAGAGAGAAGAAAATAATGGTTGGCTCTTCCATATTATCCCTTAGAGAATTTTTGTTGCATATTTTCAATATGTGTAACTAATTTTCTAGTAGAGCTAGGGATGAATTTGTATATATGATGGTATTTGTAATTGTTTTTGATTCATATATGTGTTCTTCAAATATTAAACTCTTTTGTTTAGTCATTCGAAATTTATTATAAATGTTTTCGTTACCAAATAATCTTAGAATTTATTTCATTTATAGATTCAGTCATGCTTTTTCTATTAAATGCAATAATCCTTTGATTATGTTTGGTTCAATTGGTTATCTATTTTAATTTAATTCTCTGCTGCAATATTGCTCTACGAGTATATTGTCGACGTTGAATTTCTTTAATATCGATAACAATTCCTGTTCTTATATTGTGACGAATGATTTTTCGAAAGATTACATTTGATTTAAATCTGGTTATTAATGTTTTATTTTCCGATTGAAAATTTGGACATAGAATTTTCAATTGAGTTATTAATGAATCGAAAATAATTAAAATACCAATTATATACAAAGGATTCCCGATGCTTTACTTTTCGCACTCATCTAAATCTTTTTGTTAATTTCGTTACTGTTCTTCAATTTCTCAATCCATCTCCCTGTGGAATCGACACCCCAAAGCTATACTGCAAACGACCGCGTTATTCTTTGGGCGTAATCAAATTTTGGCGCCGTTGCCGGGGAGACGGTAAAAGAATTTGTAGTTTTTTTTTAGTAGTTTGTTAAAAAAAAAAAAAAAAAAGAGAGAGAGCGGTAGCTTCGTTCATTTTCTTTTTAGCTTTCTACATCTTTATTTTATTTTAGTTTTATTTTCGTAATTATTATTTTTTTTTTTTTTTTTCAGTATTACGCTTTTCTTTACTTTGCATGCGCAGGTACAGAGACGCTTTTGGACGGTTTGCTAGTAGACCCGTGCTAGAATCAGATTCAGAATCTAATTTTTCTAATCGCTTGTTTGATAATTCTTCCAATTCTGACGCGATGAGTGAACACGTGGACCAACCTGTTAGAACCCTCCAAGATTATCTTCATCCCGCACGAACAGCCACACCATCCTGTATTATGTTCTCACCTAATGTTCGTCATGTAGATTTTAAAACGGGAATGATACAATTACTTCCGACTTTCCATGGTCTAGAAAATGAAAACCCCTATGTTCATATTAGGGAATTTGAGGAAGTAGTTGCAACATTTCACGGTCAAAATACCACTGACGAAACGGTAAGGCTAAAGTTCTTTCCTTTTTCTTTGAAAGATAAAGCTAAGAGTTGGTTGTACTCACTAAGACCACGGTCTATTGGAACATGGAGTGAGATGACTCAAGTGTTTTTCAATAAATACTTTCCCCAACATAAGACTAATGCTTTAAAAAGACAAATCTCTACCTTTGCACAAAAGGATAGTGAGACTTTGTACCAGTCTTGGGAAAGATTTAAAGAATTACTGAGTATGTGTCCCCACCATGGATATGAGAATTGGCGCTTAGTGAGTTATTTCTATGAAGGCCTTACGCCCAGGGAACGTCAATTCGTGGAAATGATGTGCAATGGAGAATTTTTACAAAAAAATCCCGATGAGGCCATAGAGTACCTCAATGAGCTTGCTGAAAAAGCTCATACTTGGACTGGACCTAGTGCTACTGATAGCACAAACAGGTCACGACCTACAGGAAACTTGAGTGGTGGTATTTACCATCTAAGGGAGGAGGATAACCTTAAGGCTAAGGTTGAAATGCTCACCAGAGAATTAGAGTTATTGAAAACTAAAAACTCAAAACCAACACACACGGCTAATCATGCAGAATCTTTTGGGCCATGTGTTGTCTGTGGTGGGATAGATCATCATTCCCAAGAGTGTCCTACACATACTAACATGAATGGTATGTATGAGGAACAAAGTAATGCTCTAGGTATGTACAAAAAGCCCTTCACACCTTACTCTGAAACCTACAACCCAGGATGGCGTAATCATCCCAACTTCAGCTGGAAGTCTGAAAACCAGCAGCCTGCACAACTCTCTAGATCATATCCTGCACCATACCATGCACCTCAATCTTCTAGAAATTCTTTAGAAGATACTTTGCATACTTTTATTGAAATACAGGGTAAGACTAATCAAAAATTTGAATCTTTGATTATGCAGGTTGTTGAAGAAAATAAGGAAATCAAGAGCCAGGTGTCTAAAATAATGAGTTCATTGACTATGAATGAGAAAGGTAAGTTTCCTTCCCAAACTCAATCTGTACCTCATGGTCAACATATGGCACAAGGAGATCTGAAGGACGTAAACGCCATTGTGACACGAAGTGGTAAGTCTCTATGTGATCCAATAATAGAAAAAAAAAAGGATGTAGAGAAAGATCAAGATAGCAGCAGTCCTGAGCTTCCCAAAGAACTTGAGGTAACAAAACCTGAGGAAACTGCGGTAACAAAAAATCCTGGTAAGGTACCTTTTCCTCAAGCATTAAAGTCAAGTAAACAAACTCTAGATCATAACAATGATATTTTGGAAAATCTTAGACAGGTAAAAATTAATCTTCCTCTTTTGCATGTAATTAAACAAGTTCCTACTTACGCAAAAATTCTCAAAGATTTGTGTACAGTTAAGAGGAAGCATTATGTGAAGAAGACTGCATTCTTGACAGAGCAAGTTAGTGCTCTAATTGAACAGCGGATTCCCCCTAAGTACAAGGATCCTGGATGTCCAACCATCACATGCAACATTGGCAATCATGAGCTTGGACAGGCCTTGCTAGATTTAGGGGCTAGTGTAAATTTGATGCCATATTCTATTTATTTGCAATTAGGATTGGGAGAAATCAAACCAACTTCTGTGGTATTGCAATTGGCTGATCGTTCAGTCAGAGTACCACGAGGTGTGGTAGAGGATGTTTTAATTCAAGTTGACAAATTTTACTATCCTGTTGATTTCTTAATTCTAGACACTAGTTCTGCTGTAGAAACCACCTCTAAAATTCCATTAATTTTAGGTAGACCTTTTCTTGCTACTTCTAATGCTCTTATCAATTGCAGAAATGGATTGATGAAACTCTCTTTTGGCAATATGACTCTTGAGGTAAATATTTTTCATATTGCAAAACAGCCAGAAGAGGATGTCGAGTGTCATCAGACATACATGATTGACTCACTTATAGAAAGGGATGTTCTTACAACTCATGACTCAGATTCCCTTGAATACTTTATTGTTAATTCTGAATTTAATCCTATAAGTGATTCGTCTGATGTATTTGACATTTGTGCTATTTTTGACAGAACTCATGATTATAGCACACAGGCATGGCAACCAAAGTTTGAGAAGTTGCCTGAAAAAAAAGAAAGACAGATTCCTTCAAGTAGGGAAGCCCCTAAAGTTGAATTAAAATCCCTACCTAAGGGTTTAAAGCATGTTTTCCTTGGTCCAGGTGATACTTTTCCTGTTATTATTTCATCTGAATTATCTGAGTCCCAAGGTGAGAAATTAATTCAGATTTTATGCAAATATAAATCAACCCTAGGATGGAGTATTGCTGATATAAAAGGCATTAGTCCCCTAATCTGTACTCATAAAATAAATTTAGAGGAAGGAACTAATCCTCGAAGAGACCCCCAGCGTAGACTTAATCCCACAATGAAAGAAGTTGTGAAAAATGAAGTATTGAAACTATTAGATGCAGGAATGATATATCCTATTGCTGATAGTAAATGGGTAAGTCCTACGCAGGTTGTTCCTAAAAAGTCAGGAGTAACTGTGATAAAAAATGACCTTGGAGAGTTAGTCCCTACAAAACTGGTGACTGGTTGGCGGATGTGCATTGATTACAGAAAATTAAATGCCGCCACACGAAAAGACCATTTTCCGCTTCCTTTTATTGATCAAATTCTTGAGCGGGTGGCTGGTCATCCTTTTTATTGCTTTCTGGATGGTTATTCTGGTTATTATCAAATTGAAATTGCATTAGAAGATCAGGATAAAACTACTTTTACTTGTCCTTTCGGTACTTATGCTTTCCGCAGAATGCCATTTGGATTGTGTAATGCTCCAGCTACTTTTCAACGTTGCATGATGAGTATTTTTAGTGATATGGTTGAAAAGTGCGTGGAAGTTTTTATGGATGACTTGACTGTTTTTGGATCTTCTTTTGATGCATGTTTAATGAGTTTAGAAAGAGTACTGACTCGTTGTGAAGAAAAAGAATTGGTTTTAAATTGGGAAAAATGTCACTTTATGGTACCTTCAGGTATTGTTTTAGGGCATATTATTTCTTCCAAAGGAATGGAGGTTGATCAATCAAAAGTTGAATTAATCTCTAAATTGCCTACACCTAGAACAATCAAGGATATAAGATCATTTCTTGGTCATGCAGGTTTTTATAGGAGATTCATACAGAATTTTTCTGCCATATCTAGACCACTATGTAACCTCCTAGCTAAGGATGCCCCATTTGAATGGACACAAGCCTGTCAAGAGGCTTTCAAAACATTAATTGGCAAGCTTACTTCAGCACCCATAATGCAACCACCTGATTGGAATTTACCTTTTGAAATTATGTGTGATGCTAGTGATTTTGCTGTAGGTGCTGTTCTTGGACAACGAAAAGAAGGGAAACCTTTTGTCATTTACTATGCTAGTCGAACTCTAAATAATGCACAAATGAATTACTCCACCACTGAAAAAGAGTTGTTAGCTGTAGTATTTGCTTTGGATAAATTCCGCGCTTATTTGATTGGTTCTCCTATCATTATCTTTACAGATCATGCAGCCCTTAAGTACCTTTTTACAAAGAAGGATGCTAAGGCACGATTAATACGATGGATTTTGCTTTTGCAGGAATTTGACATCACCATCAAAGACAAGAAAGGAGTGGAGAATGTAGTGGCAGACCATCTTTCTAGACTCACATTCGAGGACACTTCTGACCACATACCAATCAAAGATGATTTTCCCGATGAGCATTTACTTTCTATTACTTCTCTACCATGGTTTGCTCATATTGTGAACTATTTAGCTGCAGGTGAAATACCAAAGGATTTTAGCACCCAAGACAAAAGGAAATTCATGATTGAGGTACGAAAATTCTACTGGGATGACCCTTACCTTTTCAAATACTGCCCTGATCAAATTTTAAGGCGTTGCATCCCTGATGAAGAGATTGCAAGCGTTTTGGAATTTTGTCATTCCCAAGCTTGTGGTGGCCACTTTTCAATGAAGAAAACCGCTGCAAAAATCCTGCAGTGTGGATTTTATTGGCCCACCTTATTTAAAGATACGAATATCTATTGTCGCTCATGCGAAAGATGTCAAAAGTTAGGAGCTATGACCCGTCATAATATGATGCCCTTAAACCCAATTTTGGTAATTGAAATTTTTGACTGTTGGGGCATTGATTTTATGGGACCATTTCCTCCTTCTTTTGGATATTTATATATTATTGTGGCAGTAGATTATGTGTCAAAATGGGTAGAGGCAGCACCTTGCAGGACCAATGATAACAGGACGGTAATTAAGTTTCTCAAAGAAAATGTACTATCTCGATTTGGTACTCCACGTGCTATCATTAGTGACCGAGGTACGCATTTTTGTAACCGTTCTTTTGAAGCTTTAATGAAAAGATATGGGGTGATACATAAGCTTTCTACTGCATATCACCCTCAGACAAGTGGACAGGTTGAACTTGCGAATAGGGAAATTAAACAAATTTTAGAAAAAACGGTCAACCCGGATCGGAAAGATTGGTCTTTGAGACTAATCGATGCGCTTTGGGCTTACCGTACAGCTTTCAAAACTCCCTTAGGCATGTCACCTTATAGACTTGTTTTTGGAAAACCTTGTCATTTGCCCGTGGAGCTCGAGCATCGAGCATATTGGGCCATTAAACATTTCAATTTTGACTTGGAAAAAGCAGGAAAATTTAGAAAATTCCAATTGACGGAATTAGAAGAATTGAGAAATGATGCTTATGAAAACTCCAAGATCTATAAGGCTAAAATGAAAGTATTTCATGATAAAAATATTTTGAGAAGAACATTTAAGCCTAATGATCGAGTATTTTTATATGATTCAAGACTCCATAAGCATCCAGGAAAACTTCGATCTAGATGGACCGGCCCTTTTATAGTAAAAAATGTTTTCACAAATGGGGCGGTAGAAATAGAAAATCCAAAAGATGGATGTATCTTCAAAGTAAATGGTCAACGCCTCAAAATCTTAATTGATAGACAAATTCCAAAAGTGGAAGACATTCCACTTATGGACCCAGTATATCAATCTTGACCATCTCCAGGTATGTTTTTCTTTTATTTTATTTTCGTTCATTTTATTTTTGTTTATTGTTTACTTTATTTTGTTATAGGTTAATTTTATTTTGACAAATACCATCTTTGATTCCAAGCAAGTCACCCACATCCCACATCAGGTGTATTCTACCCTGTTTAGTTATTCAATTCTGATTCTTAAACATTGAGGACAATGTTTCATTTAAGTTGGGGGGTGGGAATATAAATCTGTTATTTAAACTCTGTGGCATATTTCAATCAATATATAAAAAATTGCCAAATTTTTTCACACAGGCATCTTTTCACACATGATACTCATGCTCATTCATAACCATCTTGGTGAATTCAACAAACCCATTTTAAATCATTTTGCTAAAACATCCACAGAGCCATTTATGCACTTCTCCAAACTTTGTGGTAATATGGTGATTTGACACATGTAACTAAAGAATTATTTTGCTCAAGTATTCATGTGAATTTTGTGAGAATTGAGAGCTTACAAATACAGAAATTGTGATAAGTATCCATTGATCTGTTGAATTTGACACTTCTTTTGAGAATATCATTACATGGTTTGTGGTAAGATGGTGGATATACTTGGGATATGACGAAAGTCAACTTAGGATTAACGTTTGAGCCTTTCAAGCTGAGCATTTTCATCATAGATCCCTAGCAGCCAATTTTGAGCCAATATACACATATGACCTTTTCTTTTCATATCTACATCATCCATACCTCTCCACATTGGAGTATAGCTTATACACTATATTTTCCTACCATTTTACTTCCAAGTGTGTACTAGGTGTGAAATCATCATAAAAAAAAAAAAAAAAAAAAAAAAAAAAAAAACATGACAAAAATGGCATGGTGCTAGATGTGTCCATCAAATTATTCATTAAAGAGTTCATCAAATTGCGAAGACACCAGTGGCAAAAGAAGATGGAAAAGTGTACTTAGTCAAAAATCTAAAAAATTGAAAAGTACATCAAAAGGAAAGTATAGTCTACTGAAAAATTTAACAGATTCCCTTTTGTGTATACTTGGAAGTTTTTGAAATCTCTTCACCTTTTCTTCTTATGAACCCCAACCCTAAACCACATTACAACCCTTTGTGTTGATTTTTCCGATCCTAAGTATGCTTGTGGAAAGAATGGTGGAAATCTCATTTGTTAGTATTCCTATCATAAGATCAATGTTTACTTGTTACTTATATATAATTGGCTAAATTTCCATGAGAGTAAATGTACACCTTGTCAACTCCATAGAGAGAACCCATACATGAAACACTTCTATACCCGTGAGTTATGGAGTTGAACCTTTTTGCTTAAGATATTCTAAATGTTGCATGTGTCGAAACCTCTGATCTGATAAAAATAGTTTGGAACACATACACACTCTGTGGATTGCTATATTTGAATTACTTGTGAAAGGGTTATTGAATTTCTAAGATTGTTTTGATATGTAAATTTGAAAAATGTGTCTTGATGGCCCCTATGTGTGATTTTCTTTGGTCTTTCTCATCATTTTGCATGAAAATTGCTAGGGACTAGCAATGAGTAAGTTGGGGGGTGTGATGAGTGCACAAAAATGCACTCTAAATACTCTATTTAAATACTAAAAGAAATGAGAAAACAATGGATATAACTCATGTTAATAAAATTAATGGTCATTTATCTTGAGATAGATATAAGCATGATTTAATATATTGATGAGAATATAAAATGCCATATTTTCCTCTCTTAATGTTTAAAACTTTATTCTTATTTGATGCCTAAATATACTCATTATTCTTATATTTTGATTTAGGACACAAATGGAGACATTAGGAGCAAATGAAGATAATTGCGGAATTTCAGACAGTTTTGACATCTTTTCGTAAAATGGGCATAACTCTCTCATCCAATCTCCGATTGAGCTGATTCAAGATGATCTAGAACCGCAAGAGAAATATCTATAACTTTTATGTTTTGTGTTTGAAGAGATATCCACTCAATCTAAGACAAAATCGACCATCAAGTGGACGCACCTGCACTTGACGTTCCTGGATATTTTTCAGCCACTTGCATCAAATCCAAATACAAGATGAAGTGCACTCAAGTTTCTTCAAGACAAATTATTTGACCACAAGATATTAAGTCATACAAGACAACTAATAGATAGAGAAGCAAAATTGAAACACTCAACCTACAAGCAAAATCCAGCTCATGCATGGTGGGAAAACAAATGATCAAAATGACAACTCACAAATCACTTGGATTCAAGAATGGCACATGGCAAAACAAGTTGAAATTGTGATGATTTTGTCATGACAACTTGCATGAAGGATGCTTATAAATAGAAGGGAGGGGTGTGTGTTCTAAGACCATGCTTAGTGTGCTTGGATGCCTTGGAAGATACATTGTTTGAGAGCTTGAGAAAAGAAAAGAAAAACCAAAGAAGAGAGAAGAAAATAATGGTTGGCTCTTCCATATTATCCCTTAGAGAATTTTTGTTGCATATTTTCAATATGTGTAACTAATTTTCTAGTAGAGCTAGGGATGAATTTGTATATATGATGGTATTTGTAATTGTTTTTGATTCATATATGTGTTCTTCAAATATTAAACTCTTTTGTTTAGTCATTCGAAATTTATTATAAATGTTTTCGTTACCAAATAATCTTAGAATTTATTTCATTTATAGATTCAGTCATGCTTTTTCTATTAAATGCAATAATCCTTTGATTATGTTTGGTTCAATTGGTTATCTATTTTAATTTAATTCTCTGCTGCAATATTGCTCTACGAGTATATTGTCGACGTTGAATTTCTTTAATATCGATAACAATTCCTGTTCTTATATTGTGACGAATGATTTTTCGAAAGATTACATTTGATTTAAATCTGGTTATTAATGTTTTATTTTCCGATTGAAAATTTGGACATAGAATTTTCAATTGAGTTATTAATGAATCGAAAATAATTAAAATACCAATTATATACAAAGGATTCCCGATGCTTTACTTTTCGCACTCATCTAAATCTTTTTGTTAATTTCGTTACTGTTCTTCAATTTCTCAATCCATCTCCCTGTGGAATCGACACCCCAAAGCTATACTGCAAACGACCGCGTTATTCTTTGGGCGTAATCAGCACAGTAAAGGGTCTTGATAACTTAGAAAATCTTTTAACGAGATGCCGATAGTAATCAGTTAATCTTAGAAAACTCCTTATCTAATGCACACTAGTCGAACGTTTCCAATCGACCATTGCCTCAACCTTACTGGGATCCACTAATAGTCATTCACTAGAGATCAAATGCCCTAAAACTTAACTTCCTTGAGCCAAAATTCACAATTTCTGGATTTAGGGTACAAGTGCTACTCTTTTAGCCTTTCCAAAGCTGAACGAAGATGTTTTATGTGCTCTTCCTTGCTTATAGAATACATCAGTATGTCATCAATGAATCAACTATAAAACAATCTACATAAGGTTTGAAAAGGTTTGAACACACGATTCATCATATCCATAAATGGAGTTTGGGAATTTGTCAATCCAAAGGGTATTACTAAGAACCCGTAATGCTCATACCTCGTCTGAAATGCTGTCTTAGGGATATAATGCTCCCTAATCTTAAGTTGGTGATAACCAGACCTTAAATTTGTTTTCGAAAATAGAGATGCTCATTGCAATTGATCTAACAAGTTTTTAACCATTACTTTGTTCAATTCCCTATAGGCAATGCACATCCTCAAAAAATCACCCTTCTTCCTAACAAATAACACTGTCACGCCCTTAGCGGATGAACTAGGTCAAATGAATCATTTTTTTAACAACTACTCCATCAATTCCTTCAACCGTAAAGGGCCCATATGATAAGATGCAATAGCGGGTTCTAATTGTATCACAATTTCTATCTCTCTATAGGGGGTAGTCCAAGTAAATCATCCACCAAACATTCTAGGTAGTATTCCTCAACTACTGGTATCCCTCGAATCTTCTTTCTACTACTACTACTCCTCCTCTCTCCTGAAACAAATGCTAGATAAGTATTAGCACTATTGGCAATGTATTTCCTAGCCTGCAAGACCAAAATTTAAAAGGGCGTAGCCTTCACTGACCTACATGTATAATGAATTTGCCTTCCTATAGGTGATTCGAAAAAAAAATTCATCATTCCTACAATCTATCCTAGCACCAAACTTGGACAACCAGTCTATTCCTAAAATAATGTTGATCTTAATAAGCCAAAAATGATTAGGTCAGCTTTCATCAGCACTCCTCCTAAGCTTAGTAAGTAACTCCTCATCACGTGATTGCAAGCAATCAAGCATCCATCGGGAATCAATACTACTAAGGCTTGAGGTAACTTATGGGTTGATAGGTTACACATACGTGCAAACACTGCAGACACAAAATCTCAAAGCATTACAATCGAACAAAATGCAAATTGAATACTCGAATATCTTGACTTTACCTAACACATAACTACTAACTACTAAGAAATAAAACGAGCAAATGACTTACCAAAGAGGGGCGCTTAAGGAAAAATACCAACGATAACTCCTTCCTTTTCATCAATAGAGATTTCCTCGCTATTCGACTATGGGTGATAGTGTACACACGAGCTTCTCCTGGTGCATTCTATGAACATCCGCATATCATATGTCTAGGTTGACCGTATCAAAAACACACTCCTAAATGTACTTAAAATTCACCATCATGGTTCTTCCAACATTTCTTACAAGTGAGCGGTGGGGTCATCATAACGCCTTTGCCCTTATCGACATTCTGAATAATCCTCCTCTTGTCGTTATTTCCTATAGCAGGGGAGAAAGAAGCATTTTTTCATTATAAACTATTTTGGGCTACTACTATACGCAGTTCTACCTTGATTATCACAACTACATTAACTAACTCCTGAAAATTTTGTAAATGAAAATCAATTACATGACTACGTGTACGCGGTTGTAACTCCTTGAAACTTCTAGGCTCACAACTTCTCTGTGGCAATTAAGCGAGGAGTGAGCCTTCCTAACTCCATAAGATTTGCCGCATCATGCTCTACACTAAGATTGCCATGTACCAAAGTGGAAAATTCTTGGGTCTTCTGTGTCTGTGTTGATTCGTAAAACAATCGACTATCAAACTCTATCTTAAATCTTTCCCAGGCCAAAGCAGTAATATGACTCAATTCCCTCATTAATAGTTGCCTCATAGTATCCCACTAGATGCCTAATTCTTCATTAAGCAAATGCCTTGCAAATGGTCCACTCTATTTTTCAGTACAACCACTAATCTATAAGGTCCTCTCAAGATCTAGTAGCCACTTGTTGGTTTTATACACCTTATTGTGTACACAATGTCTCTACTTACATAACCGAGACTATCACATGTCCCTTAGTAGTAGCAAGTGTCAAAAAGAATGTTGAACTAGAAGAAATTCTTATAATATGGGTGAAAATCTAATGCTCTTGCCTAAATTATGATCTCCCAAGCTTTGGAAAGCTTTTATGTTTAGCAAAGAAAAAATATAACCTTGAATACTTTGCAAATTTTAGTTTAGATTCTATCTACAAATGCGTTGGCATATTTGACTTAAACATGCGGTATACTTTTAGCTATGAGAAGTGTTATAGCTAGCCACAAAGAAATTTTACAAAAACAAACACACAAACTATGTAACTTTTTGTAATATTTTATATCTATTATATAATAAAAGTAACTTTATTATTAGACGTACTACATAAAGCTACACCAGTTTATAGGTTTACTTTTGTAAAATCTATTTGTGGCTAAATTATTATTTTTATTTGACGATACATATTGTGATATGCTACTCATCACGTGGTAGCTTTTCTTTCTGGAACACAAAATGCGAGATCTCTAGTTTTATGTGTTTTATCTATTATTTATTATTTATATTATTGTTTGTATTTTTTATTTTATTATATCTTAATCGTATATTTTTAATTATTTTTGGTTGGGCCTTGGTTTGTTATTGGATAGGTATGTGTGTGGGTTTTTTTGTTTTTTTTTTTCTTTTTGAGGGGGGACAGCTAGGTGTGTGACAAAGGGGTGACAGAGAGAGTCCAAGCCCTTAGGCCCAAATGATGCCATTTTGGCACAGCCACAAGGGCTTCATCTTTTTCTCCTTGCACCGTAGCCCCCTTTCTCATCTCCACCTCCAACCTACACCACCGCCCATGCCCACCCATGGACCCTAAACCCTATTTCCCCCACCCCTCTCTGTGAAGTAGAAGGCTTTTCAGCCTTGGTCACACCTTGCCATTGCTCCAAACTCCTCATCGTGCAACATACATACGAAGCTTGTGAGGCCTCCATTATCTCACACCACCAATCATAGAGTAGTCTGTGTTGGCCAAGATCCCTAACTTGGCCTATAAATAGGTCGAGCTCCATCACCATCAAACCATCCCAAAATAATTTCTCCCCTTTTGCAAAGCTTAAATCTGTAGTTTCCCCACCCCTAGGCCTTTGTCCTGATGCCTTTAGGGCTGTTTCACAATGCATTGTTGTGTACAATGCCTAAGCCACTCTTAGCCACCTCCTCTTAGCCACACAACCATACCCGAGCAACCACACTTCTTTTCTCATTGTCTCGCTTTCCTCCACCATGCCCTACCATGTTAACCTTCTCCTATACCTGTTAACTTCCTATATCCAAGGTCCTTTTGTAAGAAACCACCAAATGCCCGTTGTCTCGACCTAGATCTACCTCTACCACGTTGCACCACAATTGTCCCGTCGCTGCACTGCCACTTTTTGCATCACCACGGTGAGCCGATCTTTTGATGTAGTTTGATTTAATTTCTATTCTGCATTTTTGTTATTTATTAACGTTTTTGTTTCCATTTGCATAGCAACATGCGCTTGTCCACTCGCAGGACCCATTGATCAAGGTGAGCACAATCTTCCAGATTAGCCTATTCGCATCGTAAGTAATTCTCCAACACAGCCCTTGAGTTTGGAATATGACTTTTCCATGAACTCTGTGTGCAGTCCAGTTGTATCAAAAGAGACCTTGGGCTCGATGAATTGTTTGGCTTGGTATCATAGTAGTGGTTGGATTTGGGCCATGGGCCAGAATGGAGGATGGGATAAAGTGTGTAGTTGGTTTGTTAAAATATGTACTTGTAGTTTCTATGATATTGTATGAAGTGTTTTTTTTTTAATGTGTTATGCCATCTTATCCAATATACTTCTTGTCATGTGATGAGTGCACAAAAATGCACTCTAAATACTCTATTTAAATACTAAAAGAAATGAGAAAACAATGGATATAACTCATGTTATTAAAATTAATGGTCATTTATCTTGAGATAGATATAAGTATGATTTAATATATTGATGAGAATATAAAATGTCATATTTTCCTCTCTTAATGTTTAATACTTTATTCTTATTTGATGCCTAAATATACTCATTATTCTTATATTTTGATTTAGGACACAAATAGAGGCATTAGGAGCAAATGAAGATAATTGCGGAATTTTAGATAGTTCTGACATCATTTCGTAATATGGGCATAACTCTCTCATCAAATCTCCGATTGAGCTGATTCAAGATGATATAGAACCGCAAGAGAAATATCTATAACTTTTGTGTTTTATGTTTGAAGAGATATCCACTCAATATAAGACAAAATCGACCATCAAGTGGACGCACCTGCACTTGACGTTCCTGGATATTTTTCAGCCACTTGCATCAAATCCAAATGTCATCATAATATTTTCCAGCAAGCACTCCTACACCAACTTGGAAATTCAATGATCAATTCATATGCAAGATGAAGTGCACTCAAGTTTCTTCAAGACAAATTATTTGACTACAAGATATTAAGTCATACAAGACAACTAAAGGATAGAGAAGCAAAATTGAAACACTCAACCTACAAGCAAAATCCAGCTCATGCATGGTGGGAAAACAAATTATCAAAATGACAACTCACAAATCACTTGGATTCAAGAATGGCACATAGCAAAACAAGTTGAAATTGTGATGATTTTGTCATGACAACTTGCATGAAGGATGCTTATAAATAGAAGGAAGGGGTGTGTGTTCTAAGACAATGCTTAGTGTGGAAGGATGCTTTGGAAGAGCCATTATTTTTGAGAGCTTGAGAAAAGAAAAGAAAAACCAAAGAAGAGAGAAGAAAATAATGGTTGGTTCTTCCATATTATCCCTTAGAGAATTTTTGTTGCATATTTTCAATATGTGTAACTAAATTCTCAAGGAGGGCTAGGGATGAACTTGTGTGTGTGATGGTATTTGTAATTTATTTTTGATTCATGTATTTGGTCTTTAAATATTAAAACTCTTTTGTTCTATTATTCTCAATTTATTTGTGATTTTTTTTCGTCTTCAAATAATTATAGAATCTATTTCGTTTATGGATTCAGTCATGCTTTTTCTATTGAGTGAATTAGTTCTATAATTATGTTTGGAACAATTGATTATCTATATTGATTTAATTCTCTGCTGCAATATCGCCTCTTGGATATATTGTCGTCGTTGGATTTTCTCAATATCGATAACAATTTATGAGAGTTAAGCGCGAAGAATGATTTTTCAAAGAGTTACATGTGATTTAAATTTTGGTTATTAATATTATATCTTCCGATTAAGAATTTGGACATAGAATTCTTAATTGAGTTATCAATGAATTAAGAATAAATTTGAATATCACAAATACACAAAGAATTCCCTACGCTCTACTTTTCGTCTCATTTTTATATTTTTCAAATTAGTTATTTAGTTTTAATTTACATCACACTCTAAAATTTACTTATCACACTCATTTAATCTTTTTGTTAATTTCGTTACTATTCTTCAATTTCTCAATCCATCTCCCTGTGGAATCGACACCCCAAAGCTATACTGCAAACGACCGCGTTATTCTTTGGGCGTAATCAAATTTTGGCGCCGTTGCCGGGGAGACGGTAAAAGAATTTGTAGTTTTTTTTAGTAGTTTGTAAAAAAAAAAAAAAGAGAGCGGTAGCTTCGTTCATTTTCCTTTTAGCTTTCTGCATTTTTATTTTATTTTAGTTTTCTTTTCGTAATTATTTTTTTTTCAGTATTACGCTTTTCTTTACTTTGTATGCGCAGGTACAGAGACGCTTTTGGACGGTTTGCTAGTAGACACGTGCTAGAATCAGATTCAGAATCTAATTTTTCTAATCGCTTGTTTGATAATTCTTCCAATTCTGACGCGATGAGTGAACACGTGGACCAACCTGTTAGAACCCTCCAAGATTATCTTCATCCCGCACGAACAGCCACACCATCCTGTATTATGTTCTCACCTAATGTTCGTCATGTAGATTTTAAAACGGGAATGATACAATTACTTCCGACTTTCCATGGTCTAGAAAATAAAAACCCCTATGTTCATATTAGGGAATTTGAGGAAGTAGTTGCAACATTCCACAGTCAAAATACCACTGACGAAACGGTAAGGTTAAAGTTCTTTCCTTTTTCTTTGAAAGATAAAGCTAAGAGTTGGTTGTATTCACTAAGACCACGGTCTATTGGAACATAGAGTGAGATGACTCAAGTGTTTTTCAATAAATACTTTCCCCAACATAAGACCAATACTTTAAAAAGACAAATCTCTACCTTTGTACAAAAGGATAGTGAGATTTTGTACCAGTCTTGGGAAAGATTTAAACAATTACTGAGTATGTGTCCCCACCATGGATATGAGAATTGGCGCTTAGTGAGTTATTTTTATGAAGGGCTTACGCCCAGGGAACATCAATTCGTGGAAATGGTGTGCAATGGAGAATTTTTACAGAAAAATCCCGATGAGGCCATAGAGTAACTCAATGAACTTGCTGAAAAAGCTCATACTTGGACTGGACCTAGTGCTACTGATAGCACAAACAGGTCACGACCTACAGGAAACCTAAGTGGTGGTATTTACCATCTAAGGGAAGAGGATAACCTTAAGGTTAAGGTTGAAATGCTCACCAGAGAATTAGAGTTATTGAAAACGAAAAACTCAAAGCCAACACACATGGCTAATCATGCAGACTCTTTTGAACCATGTGTTGTCTGTGGTGGGGTAGATCATCATGCCCAAGAATGTCCTACACATGCTAACATGAGAGGATGGCGTAATCACCCTAACTTCAGCTGGAAGTCTGAAAACCAACAGCCTGCACAACCTTCTAGATCATATCCTGCACCATACCATGCACCTCAATCTTCTAGAAATTCTTTAGAAGACACTTTGCATGCATTTATTGAAGTACAGGGTAAGACTAACCAAAAATTTGAGTCTTTAATTATGCAGGTTGTTGAAGAACAAAAGGAGATAAAGAGCCAGATATCTAAAATAACGAGTTTCTTGAGTGTAAATGAGCAAGGTAAGCTCCCTTCTCAAGCTCAGTCTGTACCTCATGGTCAACATATGGCACAAGAAACTGTGAAGAATCACGAGTGCCAGCAGATATATATGATTGACTCACTCATAGACAGGGAAGTTTTCACAACTCATGATTTTGATCCCCTTGAGAATTTTATTGTTGATTTTGAGTATAATCCTATCAGTGATTCATCTGATGTAGTTAATATTTGTGCAATTTTTGACAATACTCAAGATTATAGCACACAAGCTTGGCAACAAAAGTTTGAGGAGTTTCTTGAGAAAAATGAAAAACAAATTCCTTCAAGTGGGCAAGTAACCAAAGTTAATCTTAAACCTTGTCACCTACCTGTGAAGTTCGAGCACCGAGTTTATTGGGCAAATAAGCGTTTCGTTTTTGACCCAGGAGGAATAGTTCAAGAAGTGGAAGATAGTCCGGTTGTAAACTTGGTCTACCAACTTTGACCACAGCATGCAACAATAATTATTATTATTATTATTATAATTATTATTATCATCATTATTATTATTATTATTATCATCTTATTTGTTTTATTTTGTTTTTATTTACTACTGTTTTCTTTATTTTTGTTTGCAGGATAGTATCATTTTGTCATTTCAGATCACTACTTTTGACGCTTAGCGAGCTATCTACATCACACATCAGGTGTATCCTACCCTTTTTAGTTACTCCCCATCCAATTTTGATTATTAAACATTGAGGACAATGTTTCATTTAAGTTGGGGGGTGGAAATACAAATCTGTTATTTAAACTCTGTGGCATATTTCAATCAATATATAAAAAGTTGCTAAATTATTTTCACACAGGCATCTTTTCACACATGATACTCATACTCATTCATAACCATCTTGGTGAATTCAACAAACCCATCTTAAATGATTTTTCTAAAGCATCCACAGAAAAATTTTTATGCACTTATCCAAACTTTGTGGTAATATGGTGATTTGACACATGTAACTAGAGAATTATTTTGCTCAAGTATTCATGTGAATTTGTGAGAATTGAGAACTTACAAATACAGACATTGTGATAAGTATCCATTGATCTGTTGAATTTGACACTTCTTTTGAGAATATCATTATATGGTTTGTGGTAAGATGGTGGATATACTTGGGATATGACGAAAGTCAACTTAGGATTAACGTTTGAGCCTTTCAAGCTGAGCCTTTTCATCATAGATCCCTAGCAGCCAATTTTGAGCCAATATACACATATGGCCTTTTCTTTTCATATCTATATCATCCATACCTCTCCACATTGGAGTATAGCTTATACACTATATTTTCCTACCATTTTACTTCCAAGTGTGTACTAGGTGTGAAATTATCATAAAAAAAAAAAAAAAAAAAACCATGACAAAAATGGCATGGTGCTAGATGTGTCAATCAAATTATTCATGAAAGAGTTCATCAAATTGCGAAGACACCAGTGGCAAAAGAAGATGGAAAAGTGTACTTAGTCAAAAATCTAAAAAATTGAAAAGTACATCAAAAGAAAAGTATAGTCTACTGAAAAATTTAACAGATTCCCTTTTGTGTATACTTGGAAGTTTTTGAAATCTCTTCACCTTTTCTTCTTATGAACCCCAACCCTAAACCACATTATAACCCTTTGTATTGATTTTTCCGATCCTAAATATGCTTGTGGAAAGAATGGTGGAAATCTCATTTGTTAGTATTCCTATCATAAGATCAATGTTTACTTGTTACTTATATATAATTGGCTAAATTTCCATGAGAGTATATGTACACCTTTGTCAACTCCATAGAGAGAACCCATACATGAAACACTTCTATACCCGTGAGTTATGGAGTTGAACCTTTTTGCTTAAGATATTCTAATGTTGCATGTGTCGAAACCTCTGATTTGATTAAAATAGTTTGGAACACAAACACACTCTGTGGATTGCTATATTTGAATTACTTGTGAAAGGGTTATTGAATTTCTAAGATTGTTTTGATATGTAAATTTGAAAAATGTGTCTTGATGGCCCCTATGTGTGATTTTCTTTGGTCTTTCTCATCATTTTGCATGAAAATTGCTAGGGACTAGCAATGAGTAAGTTGGGGGGTGTGATGAGTGCACAAAAATGCACTCTAAATACTCTACTTAAATACTAAAAGAAATGAGAAAACAATGGATATAACTCATGTTATTAAAATTAATGGTCATTTATCTTGAGATAGATATAAGCATGATTTAATATATTGATGAGAATATAAAATGTCATATTTTCCTCTCTTAATGTTTAATACTTTATTCTTATTTGATGCCTAAATATACTCATTATTCTTATATTTTGATTTAGGACACAAATAGAGGCATTAGGAGCAAATGAAGATAATTGCGGAATTTTAGACAGTTCTGACATCATTTCGTAATATGGGCATAACTCTCTCATCAAATCTCCGATTGAGCTGATTCAAGATGATATAGAACCGCAAGAGAAATATCTATAACTTTTGTGTTTTATGTTTGAAGAGATATCCACTCAATATAAGACAAAATCGACCATCAAGTGGACGCACCTGCACTTGACGCTCCTAGATATTTTTCAGCCACTTGCATCAAATCCAAATGTCATCATAATATTTTCCAGCAAGCACTCCTACACCAACTTGAAAATTCAATGATCAATTCATATGCAAGATGAAGTGCACTCAAGTTTCTTCAAGACAAATTATTTGACCACAAGATATTAAGTCATACAAGACAACTAAAGGATAGAGAAGCAAAATTGAAATACTCAACCTACAAGCAAAATCCAGCTCATGCATGGTGGGAAAACAAATGATCAAAATGACAACTCACAAATCACTTGGATTCAAGAATGGCACATAGCAAAACAAGTTGAAATTGTGATGATTTTGTCATGACAACTTGCATGAAGGATGCTTATAAATAGAAGGAAGGGGTGTGTTTTCTAAGACAATGCTTAGTGTGGGAGGATGCTTTGGAAGAGCCATTATTTTTGAGAGCTTGAGAAAAGAAAAGAAAAACCAAAGAAGAGAGAAGAAAATAATGGTTGGCTCTTCCATATTATCCCTTAGAGAATTTTTGTTGCATATTTTCAATATGTGTAACTAAATTCTCAAGGAGGGCTAGGGATGAACTTGTGTGTGTGATGGTATTTGTAATTTATTTTTGATTCATGTATTTGGTCTTTAAATATTAAAACTCTTTTGTTCTATTATTCTCAATTTATTTGTGATTTTTTTTCGTCTTCAAATAATTATAGAATCTATTTCGTTTATGGATTCAGTCATGCTTTTTCTATTGAGTGAATTAGTTCTATAATTATGTTTGGAGCAATTGATTATCTATATTGATTTAATTCTCTGCTGCAATATCGCCTCTTGGATATATTGTCGTCGTTGGATTTTCTCAATATCGATAACAATTTATGAGAGTTAAGAGCGAAGAATGATTTTTCAAAGAGTTACATGTGATTTAAATTTTGGTTATTAATGTTATATCTTCCGATTAAGAATTTGGACATAGAATTCTTAATTGAGTTATCAATGAATTAAGAATAAATTTGAATACCACAAATACACAAGGAATTCCCTACGCTCTACTTTTCGTCTCATTTTTATATTTTTCAAATTACTCATTTAGTTTTAATTTACATCACACTCTAAAATTTACTTATCACACTCATTTAATCTTTTTGTTAATTTCGTTACTATTCTTCAATTTCTCAATCCATCTCCCCGTGGAATCGACACTTCAAAGCTATACTGCAAACGACCGCGTTATTCTTTGGGCGTAATCATCATGCATCTACGCATTTCTTTTTTTATTACTATTCATTCTAATTATCTAACTATGTTGTGTTATGCCATATTGTATAATTTAGAAACTAGGTTTGTATGTGCAGGTAATAACATTTGAGCGCATGAGTATCGCGACCTTAAGTTGAGATGTAGTATTATCTCAGTGGAGTTCTTCTAGTCATTTGGGAGCATAATGAATAGAGTGGCATCCCTTGGACTATCACGAAGCGACATTTAGGTCGGTAGAGACAATAACACTATTGACATGACCCATGGCCCCTCGTTTATAGGGAGTAAAAGATGTTTGGTCAAGGTATGCACCGGGCGCGGAGCTGGGCTTTCACGCTATTACACTTTAAAAAGCACCCACTTTCTTATTTAGTAAGGGCCCCAATAATAGGCAACCTTTTCCAATACAAACATGTAAATAATGTATGAATTTTTTTTTTCCTTTTAGTTTCTATTTTTTTTCCTTTTTTTTTAATTTGATCCCTGTCTTGTCTCTTTTCTCATTTAATTTACTTCAAATTTCTTCCTAAGCCATTAGAATATGGTTCATTAGAGTCCCATATAACCAAAGTGTAAATCAATGAATAATGACCCAATGTAGAATTTCTAAGCATTCTAGGCATGTCTTGTGTGTTTAGCAAAACTTTTAACATATTTCCCTTAGTTCAACAACTAAATAAAATGGATAATTCTTCCTTTTGATCATTTCACTATGTTCAACATGTTCCATGACCTCAACAAATCATTTTTCAAGATGTGAAATTCAAAAATAGGAAATTTCAGCCACTTTAAACTCATTACCAAAACTATCTAGGATGTACCAACATATGAGTAAGGCATGCAAACCAGAAAAATAATTCTCTCCCCCCAACTAGATTGTAGCATTGTCCTCAATAATGCAAGAGAAATAAAAGAATCTATACAAAGAGAACAGTTAAGGAGCAAAACAGCTATAAAAAGAACCAACTAGTAAAAGAAAAATGGAGGAAAGGGGAAAAGGAAGTACCTGGACAGCTTTGAAAAGAGTGTAGCCAAAGATACAAAAAAAAAAACTGAAAAAAAAGTGTAATAGAACAAAGTAACAATTAAAAAAAAAACAGATTAAGTGGGTTAAGCAAATGCAAGGTAGATTCCCCGAGTGCAAAGTAACAAAAAACAAAGAGTTTGTTATAGAAAGGGGTGCCATTGTCACTTATGATAGCCTTAGGCATGCCCAATCTAGCAAAAATATTTTCCTTCAAATTTCAACATTATCCTATGGTCATTTGTTTTACATGGTATGACTTCAATCCATTTGCTATCTGAGATGGGGTAAATAATACTCTCATCGAGCAATTTTAGCACCTCATTTTTAATTACTTCCTTCATTGTCGGATTCAGCTTTCTTTACAATTCTCTAGAAGGCTTGCATCCTCTTCTAAGTAAATCCTATGGGTACACTCTAAAGGATTTATACCTTTTGTATAAGCTATTGTCCACCTAATGGACTTTTTATGCTTCTTAAGGATATCTAGCAATTTATCTTCTTGTTCACTAGTTAAGTAAGAAGAGATTATAACATGGAAGGTGCTTTTTGGTCCTAAGAAAGCATACTTAAGCTCCAATGGAAGAGGTTTGAGGTCAAAGGTTGGAGATTGATCTTCTGAAGGCTTAGGAGTTGCTGTCAAAGCATTATCAAATATTTTTAAATCTTCTTCCAATTCTTTTAAAGAATCAGTAAATTGAAAGTAAGGTGCATAATTTCCATCAATGAAATTTCCCCAACAAGTTCACTTCATGAACTTCCTCAACTTCTTGCAGTTGCCTGCAAAGATTGAGAATATTTGGCTCCAAAGTTATATTTCCAAAACTCAGTTTTAAAACTTCACTTGTATAGAACACAACACTTCTAAGAATCTTAATAGACCTAAGTCAATTTGTCTACTTGAATTTGTCAAGTACCCAAGTTGCACAAAAACATTATAAGGCAATACGTTTACACTTGAACCTAAGTTTAACAATGCTTGACCTATTTTTGAACTCCCTATCATGCAAGCTATGGAGGTGGATCTTGGGTGTTTGTATTTAGGACTGGTGTTGGTTTGGATAATAGCACTAACCTGTTCAATAAGAAAAACTTTCTTTTGGACATTCAATTTTCTTTTTTTGGTGCATAAATCTTTTAAAAATTTAGCATAGGTAGGAACCTGTTGAACAGCATCTAATAAAGGTATATTAATCCTAACTTACTTCAAAATCTCAAGAATTTTAGCATGAACCTTATTTTTGTGCAAAGGAATTAGTCTTTGAGAAAATGATGTAGGTATATAGGGCTTGGAACATTTTTAGATCTGAAGGGGTCTTGTGCCTCATTTTCAAAAGGAGGTTTAGAAATATTACCATTCTTTTCTGCCTCTTGACCTGGTATGTCAATCACCTCACCACCTCTCAAGGTTGTAATAGCCTTGACTTGCTTAACATTGGAATCTCCAGCTACACTTTGAATTTGCTGGTTTTGGCTTTGTGGATTAGGTTGAGATTGTGCCCGGAACTTCCCTTTTCTCTTGAACACTGACGGTTGTGGTCAACTTTGTGATTGAACCTTGGATATCTGTGATGGCTTGTGAATTTTGACTGTTGATGGTAGTTTGCCTTTGCATGAATTGCTGGAAAATAGTGGCTAGCTACTGGATAGTGTCTTCAAGGTTCTCTTTCTCAACTGCAACTATGTGAATGACATATTGAGAAGGTCCTAGCTGTCCTAGGGATGTGTAGGGCACAAAATATGAAGGACTAGTTGTATTGGGCACAAGTACGACAACTTGTTCACCCCTCCAACTGAAACTAGGATGATTTCTCTATCCTGACTTGTAGGTGTTGGAATAAGGACCTAAAAAAGGTTTAGCAAGCATGTTAACATCATTAGATTGATCCAAAAGAACCTATTTCAAAGCTGAAATGGTTGGACAATCATTAGTTGAATGCTCTTGATCCACACAAATATTATAGCTCATAGTAATTTGGGGTACAACTTGTACCTCATTCACTTTTTTTAATTCTTTGGTTTCTAACTTCTTAGAAATCATAACTAACCTAGCACTCAAATCATCTACTTCCCTCAAATTATTTTTTCGACCTCCTAAAATTGCCCTTGAACTTTCAAACCTATCATAAACATTAGATGTCCCATGATTGTGCATTTCCAGCTAGATAATCAAAATATTCAAAAGCTTCTTCAAGTTCTTTATTAAAAAATTTGCCATTACACTTGGTCTTCATGAATTGCCTCCTTTTTTTTATTGCAAACCTTCATAGAAAAAGCTAATAACACGCCAATTTTCATAACCATGGTGAGGGCATGCATTCAACAAGTCCTTGAATCTCTCCCAACACTAATAGGAGGTTTCAACATCTTTTTGAACAAAATTCATGAGCTGTCTATTTAAGGGCTTATTTCTATACATGGGAAAAAACTTTTTCAGGAGCTTGATTTGCATTTCTTGCCAAGTTCTTATAGTTATAGGCCTTAAAGAGTTCAATCGTGTTTTAGTTTTATCTTTTAAAAAAAATGGAAATAATTTCAATCTAACCACTTCTTTAATGCAGGTCCATGAAAGTTGAACAAAGTTCCTCAAACTTATTTATATGCAAATAGGGCTGTAAACGAGCCGAGTTGAGCCGAGTTTTAGCTTGCCGAACTCGAGCTCGAGCTTGAGTTTTTATTTATTCTTTGTTCGAACTTGACTTGATAAACCAAACGTCCAACTCAAACTCGAGTCGAGCCAAGATCGGGCTCCATTTTTTTTTAATTTTTTGAATAAAATTAAAAATAAATAAATAAATATTTAATATTTAATATCTAACTAGTTAATATTTATTCATCATAACAATATATCATATGCACATATATATATTATTATTAAATAGACATAATATGATATCATATACATATTTCACATGCTTCCCATATATATATATGAAATTATTAAATTTTATAGACTAATTATTGTACAAATTATAAAATATAACTATGAAGTATATTCATCATATAGATATAGTAATAAGATTACATATTATATATTACATATTTAATTATAAAAATGTTATACTAATACTATTATCAATACATACATATAACATATATATGTATATATATTTATCAATATATAAATTAATTTTAATCGAGTTGAGTTAACGAGTCGACTCAAGCATAAACAAGCGAGCTTTAATGAGTCTTAGCCGAGTCGAGTAGAGTTTTGTCAGGTATGTGTCATTTACTAATCGAGCAAGTATCTGCTTTAACAAGCAAGCTTTTTTTTTTCATGAGTCGAGTTCGATTCGAGTTTAACTGAGCGAGCACCTAGCGGGCTATCGAGTAGCCTGGTTCATTTATAGCCCTATATGCAAATATGAATTTTCAGACTCCATGCCATGAAAATGAGGTATTAAATGTATCATTCCAAGTTTGAAGTTAAAAACATTTGCATTGAGAGAGAAAATGATGCAAGAAGATGTGCTAGTCCTAACAAGATGAAGATACTATCTAAGTGTCCTAATTTGATTAACAACAATCCTTCATTATGTTATTCATTTTGCTATGTTGCTATGGGTGTCAAATGATGATTCAAATGCCAAATTAATAGAGACAGATGGACTCGAGGATGAGTTTAATGATTTTGTCCTAACAAGTCTAAATGTGTTATCTCCAGCATAACTAGACATGCAAACTTAGCAAAGATAAAATAAAAATTAATAAAAAAATAAATTACAGTAAAAAAATAAAATAAAAAGAAACAAGTTAAATGATAGGTAGTAAATATCACCTAGGCTGTGAAGGGGTTCATAATTCTACAAACATCCTCTAAGTAACCAAAAACAAATACCCTAATGACACTAATTGTCCATGGCAATGGTACCAAAATTTGACGTGTTCTCAAAAGTACTTCCAAGTGTAGAAATGTCAAGTTGTATCAAGGATGAGTCTAGGATTGTATTTGCACAGGGACTATGATTATCAATGCATTTGTAAAGGTTTATTGAAAAATATTTTGAAGTAAAAGGATATGTAAAATTATTTTTGTATTTTTATGTTTATGAAAACAGTAAGCAAAATGAAAAGTATTATATTCACAGTTATATTCATAGTGAAAGATTAAGTAAAAATGGGATGTATGGTTGAGCTTTGAAGGTCTTGGACTTGTGAATTTTGTTTAGAAAAATGAACTAAATTGTGGACTATTTGATTACTAAAACTTAAATGATTCAATGGACTTCACTCCTGCAATGGACCAAGATAAAAAAATGTATGTTTGATTACATGTTAATTAGCCCAATAACATAAGCCATCTATATTTAATTTGAGGGCAAAATGTCATTTCACATACCAAACATAGTTAATTCATATTATCTAATTAATACTCTTATTTTAACACATAAAGTTCATTTAACCTAAATTATTAAGAGTATTAATACAACATAACTGACCTTTTATAGCTGAGTATCACTCATTATGAAGCCATGTGCACAGTCATTACTCATGGTGCGATGAAGGGAGTTAAGATGTACGAATGATCCTGACGAAAGACTGTGGTATACTCGTAATAGATGGTTGTGTTTGGACCAAAGCAGATTTTAGCTTGTTTGGTTAAAAAGTGTTCTTTTGGAAAAGTGGGTGGAAAATGTTCATTGTATTCTTTACTAGTATGACTGTTATATTATGTTGGTTGTATAAATGTGTATTCTAAACTTTTGGTTGGTGCTTGTTGATTACTTGCTAAGATTGCAAAATCTCACTGTAGTACTTCTACCTACTGTTCTGTTTCATATAACCGTAGACTTTAATGTAGAGGGAGAGTATGAGCCAGAGGGATCGGCTCCACAAGAGGGGTGATAGATGGAGCTTCATGTTATTTTTATTTGTCGTAGGACTTATTCCATATTTTTATTTATTTATGTCTAATGATTGTATAACCTCTTGGAGGATAATTGCTTTTGTTATTGTATTTAAATTTTCATTACTTAGCTTGATTACATTTATTTCCTCCTGTTGCATTATTATTGTTATGCACATATTGCATGTTGCACAAACGAGCATTTGGTGGAGTGCGTGATCCGTGTGGTCATCATTCAGGTGTAATAATATCCACCGAATCAGACGTGGGGGTTGAGGGTGCCACAGTTGAGATCAGAGTGATCAAGCTTTGGGTAAAACCACATGTCACCTAGGTGCAATACTAGAAAGTTTTTGGCCTTAACTTGGAATTTCTTTTGTTGAGTTGAGGAAATGGGGTGAAGCATTACATTTTGGCAAGAAGATGGTACAATCAAGAATGCTGCATGGTAAACCTAGGGAAGAATGAAAATTATACCATGCCCAGGGTGTTAAACCAAATGATGTAGTTCCTCTAATAGAACTTTCGGTCATGGCAAAGGGAGGAGCAAAGCGGGTGCTCTTTGAGCACTTCTTAGCTTATAGGACCCTTGCTTTTTCTATTGAGGAGGACCCACTTTGTGTTGGGAGATGGATTAAAGATCTCGAAAGGACGTTTGATATTGCAGATGCATTGAGGCTCAGAAGGTGCTCTATGCAAGTTACGATTCAAGGCAAGGCCGCTGCTTGGTGGGAGATCAAGCGAGCTCCTAGATTGGAACTGGGATCATTTGCAATTGTGTCTTGGCAACGCTTCAAGAAAGAGTTTGACGATCACTTTTTTCCAACACTGTGAGGTGCTAGAGCGTGCGAGAATTCAACAATTTGGTGCAATGGTACATGAATGTAGAATAGTATGCCCCAAAATTCATGCAGCTTGGAAGGTTTGTGGCACATTATATTTCCATCGAAGAGATGCAAGAGATCCACAGCCAAGTTACTTATCTACAGGTTTCAACCTTCCAGGAATTGGTTGAGGTGGCTGCAATCACAGAGAAGGAGTTCATAGGTCCCATTGGCTCGCCAATGGGCCAAAAGAGGAGAAACTTCCAAGAAGAGAGCAGTTCTGGCTCGCCACAGAAGTTTGTTTTGAGTATTGGGACCCGACTGCAGACCGCTTCTGTAACAACCCTACCCTGGAATGGTGGAATCGTAACTTACATGGCTTTCTTTTTAAAAAATAGTTTTAGAATATGAGACGGATTTCGTTCGTTTAAAAACCTTTCAGTTCATATCTAGGGTGCAATACTCCACATTATAAAATAAAATATATTTTTACAATAAAAGTGGTTTACAATGGAAAAACATTTGATGTATAAAATAAAAGGCCTTCCATGCATTTTCTCTCCATGCCTAGTTGATTGTGCTCTTTCCTTTGGGTCATCTCTATCTTGATGCAAACTCCTATAAGGGGAAATGACACACATAAAAACTAAAATGAGTCGAATACTCAGTAAATATTATTTCATACTATTTAAAATATAACAACATAGATTTTCAGTCATGTATTCATCACTTATACATATGTACACACATATAAGAAAATGCATGCATACTTTTCATAACATTACTAGGTAGGGTTTCCATGAAAACAATCGATGTTCTTTTCTTTTGTAAACATTGTGCACTATCTTCATCACACAAAGAATCCGAAGATCCTTCTTATTCTTACAATTTCTTTAGGCCATTAATAAACAAGCAATCATCAAACAGGAAAGAAATTAACTATCAAGCAAGCACAACAATTAGCCACTACTACCAAGTGATTGTCAAATGAGCAAGCCATTAACTAACAAGCAAGCACAACCATTAACTACAAACAATTAACAATGAACTAGCAAACAAACATTCTTTCATGTCATACATGTCATGATTTTTTTTAATTCTTTTCACTTTCTTTGCTCCATTGTACACCTTTATGCCCCTTGTGCTGGGGTTAGTGGATCGACTTTTGGATCTAGATTCTACCTGTGGCCATAGGTTGAGAACCTTTTTTCTTTAAATGGCACCACTGGGTGTACTACCAGTGAGCCAATCTGGCATTACAATCTGTCAATTTCCTTTCTTGGTACCCTTTATGCATTCTTTGTGCATTTCTTTCACTTCCTTGGCACCCTATATGCATTCTTCATGCATTTCTTTCTTTTTATTTGTTCATTATAGCCCTTATATATTTTCATACAGTATCACAGTTATTCATTCATTTCTGTCTTTCTTTTCTTTTCTTAGTCAGTTCATTTATAGAAAACATCGTTTAGAAGGCATACCCGTGCACTTTAAACAACGACGGGACATAGGGTCATGCATAGGGTCATCGGATAGTATCAGTTCTGAACATCCATCCATATAAAATCATGAGACAAAAATCTCAAAATTTTATTTTATTTTTGAGAAAATACATCTAATAGCTACTACATATAGGCATCCAATCACAAGCATACAAATATATACTTGGGGTTCCATAAAAGGGGCTACCAAAAATGGCCATACATATATATGCTTAAATACTTATACTTAGCATCTTTTCGTAAAATGTGATTCTTTTTATTTTCGTAAAACATCGTAAAGAAAAGCATTTTCAGTTTATTTTCATTTCTTTACTATTCTTTAGTAAGCTCTAAAGTTGTATAAACAAAATACTTACCTAGTTTCCATACTATTCTTATATAATGCAATCTAGTCACATGCGTGCCAGATAGCAATCAACCTACATGGACATACATAACTAGCATCAATATCTATATAGAACACAAGCGATTAAATTAGAAAATATCTACACTTTACTTAAGACACTCTCTTACTATCCCCATATCCTAGTTCTTCGCTTACTATGCTAAACTCATCAAAGACTCACATACGAATACTAAGACACTTCATATCTATCCCTAGGCTCTCATGTAATCCTTATTATATTTCACCCTCAGGGATTAGCTTACAAGAAATACCTCATCCAAATTAAATGTCTGACCTTGAGTGCTTATTCACTAAAGTGAAACTCATGATTCACCTTAGGGTCAAGATACTAGGATCTATACCTTACTCTTTCAATTAACTTCATCTCGATGCATGACTTAGACTGACCAAGTCACGCATCCTAATACTATACGATACACATGACCTATTGCATTCAGGCTTATGCCTTATCATCATCCTCATTCTCATCCATGCGTACCATGTGACTTTAAGCAATCTTTGGGGTTTAACATCACATACCCTTACTTAAGACAGATTATTCATTACAAATGGTAATTTTCGTCCGATACACGTGTCACCAAATACATATGTACCCTACCTCATTTTTACCTAAGATCAACATATATTACATTGATCACCTACTTGTGCAAACAAGTATCATATATTGATAGCAACCATCTTCCTACCAGTCAGCAGAACTTTTCCTATTTCTCGACACTTTACAAGTTCATCCCAATACTTGACACGACAAAGTCTATCTCAATAGTACCCCCGTCGTGTCACATAGTTCCAAACTACTATTAAGCTACATCATTATCCACCACTTCACATGGCATTATGTCACATGACTTCTACATCAACTCTCGACTCGGCATGAGTACGATTCCTTATGTACTCTTGTTACCTCATGACACCCTATCACATTTCCATTACGTCACTTCACACGTACAATAGCCATATTGCTATACGACGACTCCCATCACTACGACCACACAGTCACCTCATAACTCCTTCGGAACACTACTCCCAGTTCCTAACACTTCACGAGCTCTATGTTCCTCAATCATGCAACTATCCATTTTCGTGACATGCCTTACGGTGTATCATGATTACATTACATAGAGTACACCCCACGTATGCTTTATCCCATTCATACAACACCACATAGAGTAAACTTCACGTGTACTTTCTCCACAATACAAAATGCCACATCTTCATACAACACACGCCACATGATGCATCGCTTACTCCATGGAATAAACTCCCTGTGTACTCCTACAAAATACGCTACACCATATCACCATACGATAATTGCCACATGATGCATCACTTTATCCCATGGAGTACACTACATGTGTACTCCTTACAAAAACACACTGCTTCACATCATCATGTGATGCACACCACACAGTACACCTGCCACAACACCACAACGGCACACACAGTACAACCAAACTTTACAACACAGTCCACAACACTACTTCACAACACAATCAGCCAATTGTACAACTACCACAATACAGCCAACCAGCTTCCAATTACAACTATACAACGAGCTCCACAAAAATAACAGCACAGTCCATAATCAACTAACATAAATACGAAAGAGAAAGAGAGGGTTATACCATCGCGGGATAAACTGTATGTTGCTTGCTTCATGCAATGGCTACTAGCGTTGAAATCCATTAACTTAAGCGGTACCTTTCCATCGAGGTTAGGGTCATGATTTCTGAAGGGGATTATCTTGGGATCTGGATCTAGGATTTTGGTTACTAGAACTGGCTCATGTGAGGGTGGCTATCATGGTGGGGAGTTTCTTGGTGGCGATAAAAGGTCGTACGTGATGGCTACCTCTACGTACGGTGGCAATCAACCACGTACCATGATGGTTTGGGCTAGGGTGCTCAGTTCATCGCGGAGAGAAAGAAGGAGCCTCATTGGAGGAAGGGAAATATCATGGGAGTGGAGAGAGGCGATTCAATCATCGGTGGGTGGCGAATCTAGCTTGAAACTCATTTTTGAGTTTGTGCTTACATAAGGGAGGTGGAGGCTCAGCCGGACAATGGGAGCTAGGAGGAGGTTGTCGGTGAGTGGGGAAGCTTCTGGTGGCGAAGGTGATACTCGTGGTGCCATGGTAGCATTAGGTGGAGGACTCCATGGGTCGGTCTTAAACCCATTTCGGGCTTGGTTCATGTGAAGGAGGAAGGGTTGTGCGTGGGGGCTGCCAACGCTGAGGATGGTTTGCCAGTGTGAAGGGAGCCCATTGGTGGTGGCGGTGACAACGTTGGGTGGTGCATAGTGGCGAGCGTGGCTCGAAGGGGGTTGAAACCCATTTCGGGTTGAAGGCTTCGTGCAGCTGAATGAGGGCTTCGTGGGGTTCATTGGTGGTTGCGTTTGGTTTGCCAACGAGGGGGGGTGCTCTCAACATGAGGTGGTAGCCAGCACCACTGCATGTGGCCAGCGGGGAGGTTAAAGAAGAAGATTCGGTCATGGAGAAGGGAAGGCACGTGTGAGAGAGTTGAGAGGGAACAGAGAGAGGAGATATAAAGAGAAAATGTGATGTGGCCTAGGGTTTCCCTCTTGATGTATTTATAGGCCCTACACATTGAGGTCTTCAAACGGATAAACGAGAGGTTTTAAATACTGATTTTAAAATGCATAAACCTAACTTAATTTAAAACACTGAAAGGAGTCAAAATAGGATATTATTTTAACATAATTTTAGTTTATAAAATAATATTCTTTCATCATTAATTAAATGATGAAGCTTTACTGATTATTTTAAAAGATTAAAATCATATATTTAAATAAAAAATTTAAAGCACAATTCAAATGTCATAATATTTTAAATATCTAAAATCATGTTAATAAAATGATTTTGTACAATTATAATATTTTGAAACTCTTCAAAATATTATAATTTTATTTTATTAGAAATCAAGCTTAGGTTCAATAATACTGGAAATACATTATATGATATTTTCAGGATATTTAAAATATTCGATAGCATTAAAACATTGGGCGCATTTTAAAATCAACTGTTATATTTTAAAACACACTATTGGGGTCTAGCACATACATCAATGCTCGTCCAATCGAAAGAGAGAGGAGCAGACTATCACATCATTCATCCTCAGGATTTTCTAAACACTAAGGAAAAGGGAGTGGGTGTCACAACCTCCGGTGTACGCATGTGAGGCTGATTACGCCCAAAGAATAACGCGGTAGTTGCAACACAGCTTTGAAGTGTCAATTCTACAAGGAGATAGATTAAAGAACGAAAGACATAACAAAGAAACTCAAAAAAATATTCAATTATTTATGAGAGAGCAAAGATTAAATTTTAAGTGCACAATAAAATGAAATAGAATAATAAATAAAAAAATATTCAAAATCTGATGGATAGTAAAACGTCGGGAATCCCTTGCACATATCCGATATTTTAATTATTCTTAATTCATTGATAACTCAATTTCAAAATTCTCAATCGGAAGATATAGCACTAATAATCAAAATTAAATCAAATGTAACTCTTTGGAAAATCTTTCACTACGTTTAAATTATATAAATTGTTATCACTATTGAGAAAATCCAACGACGACAATTTATTCAAAGAACAATATTACAGCAGAAAATTAAATCAATATAGACAATCAATTGATACAAACATAATTAAAAAACTAATTTATTCAATAAAAAAAGCATGAGTGAATCTATAATAGAATAAATTTTCTAATTATTCGAAAAAAAATATTAATAATATATTGAGAATGATAAAGTAAAAGAGTTTTAATAATTAAAGGTCAAATATATGAATCAAATATAAATTTAAAATACCATCATGTATAAGTTCATCTCTAGTCCAATTTGAAATTTGGTTATCCATGTATATAATAGACAACAAAAATCTCTAAAAGAAAAATAAAGCAATCCGCAGCCATGGCGCTCTCCCCTCATGCATTTTTAATTCATCAATATATATGTGTGCAGCACCTCATTTCGGAACTCAGAACCTAGTGGATTGTGGGCCATGGTTATGTGGCTCTTTATTTGTGTTGTGAAATGCAAGCCTTGAAGTCGAACGCCGTGCTCCATTTAATTTCCAGCCACAACATAGCATGCGGGCCCATGTGAAGTGCCTTGCTTAAGTGAAATCTATGAGTTTAATGCAAGTTAAAAGCCGTGCCCCAATAGATGTCAAAGTGAATTTCCAATTTGTGATGCATCGTGCGGCTAGCTTTTTAAATTGAAGTGTAAAAGTCTTGAAGCCCAAATCAAATTCCTCTTTATTTGTTTGAAGCCAAAAATGCTAAGTGTGAAGTCTAATTACTAGCCATCTCTCACCTGTCAATATTGTAATATTTTAAATTTAAAATATTATAAAATTGAGCTTAAATATATCTCAATATAAATAGAAATTAAATTCAATAATATAAATTATATCGTATTATTTCTTTTCACATTTTAATATTTTAATCCAATAATAAGGTATTTAGAATGTACTTTCGTACACTCATCAGAGGCCGAGCTCCAATATGTGGTAGATGCATTTGATCTCATGCAGGCGAGTTTTGACAAAGTGGGACTCAGTGTTTTAAGTGCGGTCAAATAGGGCATTTTGCTCGCGAGTGCCCTTATCCGGCACAAGGAATCGAGGTGACAAATGTGGTTGTAGGACCAATTAGGGGCAAGTAGATCAGGCTTGGGTGTATGCGTTGACCCCTGTTGATGTCGATAATGAGGCTCTAGAGACTCAGGATGTAGGAGTTATTACATGTATGGATCTAATCCAATCTTTTGGATTTGATGCTTTATGTGGTTTGATCTTTGGATTTAATTGGTAGTTTTGATCTCATTAGGTAGAATTTGATTGTATGAATTTTATGCCCACAATTTGTTTAATTCGGGTGCGTCTTAGCCGTCAGTGTTTGCCACTTTTCCACGGATGTACAGCCTAGTCATGGAGCCCTTACTGTAGTCTATGGTAGTAGCATTACCGAATGGAGAGACTGTGTGGTACTTGAAGGTCACCTTAGGCTATCCTTTGGACTTTGATGGGAGGACACTTGACGTAGATCTAAGACTGATCAAGCTACTCGGGTTTGACATTATTCTGGGAATGGGTTGGCTGTATTGGCACTTTGCAAGTATCAATTGTCGGAGTTAGGCAGTCAATTTTCAACTCCTAGGAAGGGACTACTTGGAGTTTGTGGGAAGCAAGCTGAAGGTGATACCTACTGTCATATCTGGAAAAAAATGACATAGCGAGTGGGCCGAATGTGGATGCCTTTTTGGCCCAAGTGGTGCCCACACCGTCTATGAAAAAGTATGTAATGGATATCCCAATTGCGGAGGAGTTTTCTGATGTGTTTGTAGATGATCTTTTCGGTTTGTCTCCTTTTCGTGAGTTCACCATCAACTTAGAACCTGGTGCGGCTCCAATGCACAAAGCCCTAGCACAATGGTACTGGCTGAGTTGAAAGAGTTGAACACTCAGTTGTAAGAACTAGTAGATAGGGTGTTCAGACAACCTAGTTCTTCACCTTGGGGACCGCTAGTTTTGTTCGTCAAGTAGAATGATGGTACCCTCAAAATATGCATCTACTTTCTTGAAGATTGATTTGACATCGAGGTATTAGCATTTGAGAAAAAGAGATACAAGGATCTACCCAAAACTGCTTTTAGATTGAGGTATGAGCATTACAAATTCAAACTGATGTCTTTTGAACTAGCTAATGCCCCTGGAGCTTTCATGGACATGATGAATTGAGTATTCCAACCCTATCTGGATTCATTTGTGGTAGTCTTCATCAATGACATCTTGGTTTATTCTCAAGATTTGGAGGAGCATGATGGGGCATTATCTTGGTGGAGCTTATCTGGTCACTCGTAATCGTAATAAACTAAGCGACATCTCCTAGGCTGTCACCAGGCAACAATTGGATTAGTCAAAATGGTAGTACTCTTGATACGACTCGTGGCCCCTCTCGTGGGGGCTAAAAGATGCCTCGTTACGCGTAGCTTGACTTTGCTCGTTATGAAACCATATGTATGGTCTTTACCCCTAGTGTGGCGAAGGAAGCCAGAAAGTATAGATGGTCCCAATGGGAGACCATGATGTACACGTAATAAATTTTTTGTATGGGCCAAAGGGTTGTTTGGCGTGTGTGGTTAAAATGTGATGTTTAAGGAAAATAGGTGGAAAATATTCATTGTATTCTTTACTAATAATACTGTTGTATTGTGTTTGTTGTATAAATGAGTGTCTTAAACTTTTGGTTGTTCCTTGTTAATTACTTTCTGAGATTGCAGTCTCATTGTTATGCACCTACTTATGATTCCGTTTCATGAAATTGTAGACTTTGACATAGAGGAAAAGTATGAGCTAGAGGGAGCGACTCTGTCGGAGGAGTGATGGATGGAGCTTCGTGTTATTTTTATTTCTCGTAGGGTTTATTTCCCATTTTTATCTCTTTATGTCGGATGATTGTATAATCTCTTAAAGGATAATTGCTTTTGTTGTATTGCTTTCTAATTTCTGGTACTTAGCTTGGTTACCATTTATTTCTTTCCATTGCATTATTAGTGTTGCACACATATTGCACGTTGCACACACTAATACTTGATGATGGGTAGAGTGATATGTGTAGTCATCATCTCTGTATCATGACATCTACCAAATCACATATAAGATTGAAGGCACCACACAAGAAGTCTTTATTGGAGAGAACCACGTCTAAAAACGTATGAACACACCTACATACAAACATGGAGACACTTTGTTATTCTCACGGTTTTATACAATATCGATGCTCATCATGATGCCCTAGTCAATCCCACCGCCATCAACCACCAAGTCATGCCCATTGACAAATCCAGAATCATCAGAAGCAAGGAAGAGCACAGCATCCGCCACATGCCCCACTTTTAGGACAACTCCTTTTAGTCTCGTACGAGGCTCAAAAGCCTTCTCCAGCTGATCTGCATCCATTCCGGATGCATTGCATGCCATTGGAGTCGCAACTACAGAGGGTGATACAGAGTTCACTCTAATCCCATACTTTCCTAATTGCCTGCTTGCTGACCGAACAAGTCCAAGCACGGCGTGCTTTGACATAAAGTAGTCAGTATTTTCAGTTGAACCCTGATTTGCTGCCACACTTGCGGTGCAAACAATGCTCCCCCTCACATGCCCTTCAACCATAGCACGTGCTGCATGCTTCACACATAAAGCCATGCCACGTACATTGATAGCAAATAGGTGGTCAAGGCCCAACAAGTCTAGGTTAAGTATGGTCTGATCCGACCGACTAAAAATCCCAGCATTACTGAACATGATGTCAAGTTGCCCATAATTCTTAACCGTCCATTCTACCATGGCTTTGACCTGTTCTTCATCGGTTACGTCACACCGTATGAATGAAGAATGGTTCAACCCAATTGATTTGGCAACCTGATGACCTAGTTCTTCTTGGATATCAGCAATCACCACCATGCGCACGCCTTGCTTGGCAAAAAGATGTGCAGTCGCCTCCCCGATGCCGCTAGCACCGCCTGTGACTATGGCCAGTTTGCCTTCCAGTTTCTTTTTCAGCACTGTGGTTTCCGTCATTTTGTATGGAAACAAATTATAGGCAGCTGTCTCCTGCTAAAAGAAAATGACCAAAATATGGTGAACTTTTGGATTAAGTGGGGAAACCGAAAATCTGATATGAAACATGAGATAACAAATTAAGAGTGATCCATTTATCTGTTTATTGAGAATTTAGAAATGATTTGTGCTTTGTGGTGGAATCATGGATTTAGATTTTAAACGTGCTCTCAAATTCAGTATCAAACAATGGATATGAAAAGAAAATAAAGCTTGATGAAATCCACAACAAGAATTGGCACAGGGTTTAACGGTAGCTTCTCCCTAATAAGTATACTGCAATCAATCGCAAAATCCAAGTTAACCAGGCTCTCTTGGAATCTAAAAAGACAAAAATAAATTGTAGCGACGATATAAACAACTGAACGCCGAATCTCTACCAAACAAGTATAAACTACTGCCTAACATATGAGTTCAGGACAAAACGAAACCCCAGCTATCAGATTATTTTGCATAATCGAAACAGAGCATTTGCATGGTGAAAGCAGAGGAGAATAAGGACTCTGTAGACTGGAAGTAACCTTCCAGAATGCTTGGCAGTCTTATTCAAAACATCCAGATAATATCGACTGCACAAAAGCTCCCTAAATACTCAAGTTGCTTCAGAACAAAAAGGAAAAAGGAAATTAGATCAGATTACCGAGAACTATTTTTTTCTACAAAAACTACGTAGATTTGAGCTAAAGATTTTACAGAGTAGATTTTCATACCGAATATATGGGATTCTGTTGGAATAATGACAAGAAGATTGTTCAGCTAGAGCAAAAGGAGCGGCGAAGTTTTGGCCTAGACAAAATTTCCTTGAATTGAAAGTCAAAAAATGATCCAACGATTAATGGAGCGAAAAGTCTTTGTATATTCAGGGAAATAATACTTGTAATCAACGCTGGAAATATTATATAATCGTTTAGAAAAACATAAATAAAAAAAGATTTTATATAAAGATAAATAAATAAATTTTTAATAATAAATCAACTTTTGTTTAAAATGATTGTAATGTTATAAAATTAAGAAGAAATTATAATTGCAAGTGAATTAATAAAAAAAAGTATTTAAAATTCTTATTACTCAAGAACTGAAATTTTTCTTCTTCCTTTCTTCTTACAAAACGATCTGAAAACTCTTCATATAATTACAGGATTTAAGTGCGAGGGTCATTCACAATAATGCAGGGAAGGGGGACAACATGAGTGAAATAAGAAGAGAAAAAAGGGGGCGACACCCCCCATTCTTGACTTTTTATACAGCATTCCTTCTTGAATGATCATTTATAAAGAATATGTCTCGTTAAAACTTTGTCAAGGAAAATTCCAGTGAGAAGAGAAATTAATGGCGAAGGAAAAAGTATAGTATTCATGTGTATTGCTAAGTGCTTTTAGGATTGCTTCATTAAAATATTGCAAAAAAAAACTCAATAAGACAAAACTTGAGCGAAAAAAAAAGAGTACAATCAGCACAAGTCTTTAAGATATTTACTTCCCCTGAAAAGTATATGATGATAGATCTTTAAATTTTCGCATTCCAATATTCTGCACAATTTTCTTAAATGCTGCAATTGGTAATGCTTTCATGAACAAATCTGCTAGATTATCACTTGATCATATCTTTGATATATCCTCTTTTGATTTGAATGATATAAACAATACGTATAAAATTTTTGGAATATTATTGATCATAGGAAGACCACATTTTTCTTAAATACGTTGAATCATTGATCTCAACCAAATACAATCTCTCCTTACTTTATGGATTGCAATAATCTCTAAGTGATTTGAAAATGTGGAAAATAGTGTTTACTTGACAGATTTAGTAGAAATCTGAGACTTGCAGTAACACTTAAACTCTCCCTGAGAAAATGCATTAGTTTTTAAAGAAATAATCAATAATACATTAGAGGGAATATGTCTCGAAGGCTACTGACGAGAGTGAGTGAGATTGATCATTTTAAGAAACAAATATCTGAATTGCATTAAAAGCTTCCAACTAAAGACAGAAAGAATAAAAAGTTAAGATAAGAAAATAAGGAACTGAAGAAATTTGCAGTCTGGTATTATCGTGACTTGAAACCATGAGTAAAAGAGGTGGAACGAGAGAGCGCTTAAATACAAAGTCAATAATAACAGCTAATAGTAGAAATTCAGTGTTTATGAGAAAAATAGGGATAGTTGCAATTAATCTCGCTGGCTTTTGAAAATATGCATTCAGCATATCTTGTGATCTTGACTAAGTGAGATTTGAAGAGATGATGATTTGTCTTGTTTTTATTTTCATTTCTATAAGAACAATTTTCAGTTTTATCTAATTCACATCAAATCTTCTTCTCATCTCTGTAATTCATATGCATTCTCATTTTACAAACTTTCAATGACTCATCAGTTTCTTTTCAATATTTCTTGTGATCAATATATGAAGTATTATTCACTTCAGTCCCAAACTGTTTTTGCATCTATCGTAAGTGTCATGATGCAGCACGAAAATGATTTGGCTAATAATCAAATCATGATGCCATATATGAACTTGTAAGTCTCGAAACAAGATATTTATCATCCATTATTTCAATTTCCACTTGGTTGCAGTCTAAAACTCGCGATATTGAAAAACTTAATAAGAAGATCAATGTACTTCAACGATTTGTTCAAGAGTCTAACAACAAAATTATAGAGTTAAATTAACAAAACAAGGATTTAAAAATTTTGCTTGCCTCTTCATTTCGACTGTCTAATCCTTTAGATAAGGATGACATGTTGATTTATGAAGAGTAAATTCATCTGAGAGATGAGGCTAAAAGTCTCAAATTTTTATAAGTCTAGTATTTCAATAACAAGATCTTTTATTTTCAAATTCTTTTTTTAAATATATAGCAGTTTTTATGATCTTTTCAGAACTTCTAACAAGATAAATCATTAACATAAACTGCAATAATGGCAAATCTAAGTTCTGATAAAAACACGTGAGTATATATAATTATTCTCAAATCGTTTTTTCAATAAATATTCGCTAAATCAATTATATCACACGCGTCTAGATTGCTTTAACCTATATAAATTTTTTTTTGAAATTTGATCAAAGTACATACTCCTAGATGCACTTGGATTAGATGCTTCAAGCATTGTATCTCTTTATATATGTCATGATCTAATGATTTATATAAATATGCAGGGACATGCTTTGTACCGTACACTTTCATTTTTCTCATTACATTTTCATACAAATACCTACTTATATCCAACATGCATTACACCTTTTAATGTTTGGACAATAGGTCCAAATATATCTCACTTCACTAGCAGGTTTAACTCATCTTCAATAGCTACTTTCCATTCAATAATTTCTACGTTGACATACTTTAATGATTTTTATGTCACTTTCTTCATTACTTCTAGTAATGTCAAGGGCTATTTTATATGAAAATATGTTGTTAACAATAGTTTTATTTCTATTCAAAATTTCTCCAACACTCATAAAATGTATTAAGATCTTATTATTTTCAGGTATATATTTCTCTTCAAGGGAAAACATTTTATAAAAAGCCTATTCAGGAGGTAATTCAGGAGTTTCCTTTTCAGAAAGATTATACACTTCATAACAATTATACTCTTTAGGAGTTTCCATTTTGTATAGAAAGTTTAGAGAGATCTTATTGCTATTTTGTGGATATGATCTCTTTAGGAGCACCGATTTTTTTTTTTTTTTGCACTAATAGGTTTTCAACGCTTCAGACATGTTTTAGACTCATTTTTTACTGTTTTGATAACTTATCCCTCAGGGACTTTAATTATTGCTTAACCATTAACAACAGTAATATATAATTTTATAATATTTTTAGTGTTAGTAAATACATCCAATAATTGATTTACAAAACTTTGTAAATGGATAATCTTTTGAACTTCTGGTTTATATTCATTTATAAGAGGATCAAATTTAGATAGGGTTTTATTTTTTCAAATAATTTCTTGTCGTGCTTCAGACACCGACTTTTCATTATTTCAAAACATGATAAAATATTAAAAATTTTGACTATAATATATAAAAGTATAGTATAAGTGAATCAAGTGCTTGGTCATACAACAGATGCGTAGCCAATGTTCAGTCATACTACATTTATGGCAAACATCTTTATTTTTCTATGAAAATTTATTTAGAGGATTTTCACCCTTTTCTGAATTAGATCACTTTTGGTGATACGGTATATTTATATTATCTTATTTAGTATTATTGCTTCTGAGACTAACACTTTTGTAGTTTTTTTTACCACGTCCACGTCACCAATTTTTTCGAAAAAGATATACTATTCAATACTGAGAATGATGTAAATTCAATACCATTCACTTCAGGAAATGAAGTGAAAGCAGTAGGACGTGACTGATGATTTATTAACAACAACTCATTATTTAACTCAATCACTAGAAGGCAAAATAAAAATTCAGAATATTTGTTGAATTTTCACTCTTGATACTATTGTTAACATTCGAGACATGAAAAATAAAATTTCTCTTATCTAACATGTCATCAGTGACTTTTTCATTACATAATTTTAATATTGAACTAATTTTAAAAAGTACAGAATTATAATCATTACCACTTTTAAAATGTTGCAACTTTAGGTGTAATAAGTCATAATGAGCTTTTGGAAGGATTACATTTCCGGTATTCATATCTCTCTATTAAACCATTTCACAAAGTAAGAGGATTTTTTTACCATGAGATATATAGCACGGTCCTACAGGGACACGTGATTACCTTTTTTGAATATATCTTTTATGTTTATTATATCCAAATAGATCTCATCAAGGATTTATGATAACTCACTTTTTACAAAAATGTCAATAGTAATAAAATTCAATTTTGTAAGATTTGATATTTTTTACCTATATGAATTACGAAAATAAATATGTAAATCTAATAAATATATTCTCATAAACTTGAAAATAAAAATAGAATTTTATTAAGTAATATTCAGCAATAATGCCTTTTAAATTCATCTCGAGAAATATATATAATAAATTAAAAAATTTACTTGAAATAAAAGACTACTATTTTCAGTATTGACATAATTTTGTACTAATTACGTATTATAAAACTAAAAAGAAAATACAATTGTAAGAGAATTTATAAGAAAAAATATTTAAAATATTTATTATTTAAAAATTGAAATTTTTTTCTTCATTTTTTCTTATAAAATAATTTAATGTTTTTTAAATATATAGAGATTTTAAGTGTGAGAGTAATTCACAATAATATTAGGAGAGAGATAATATGATTAAAATAAAAGAAAGTGATATACATATAACACATTTCATATATAACATAAGTTATAAAGTAAGAATATTTTTATAATCTGTCTAATAAAATTAATATTATTTTATAAAAATATTTTTTCTTTATAATATATATTATATAATATGTTATATAAGTTATTGTAAATTTATTATTTTCCTAAAATAAAAGAAAGAAATAGGGGGGCGGTGCCCCCCTTCTTGACATTTTATGCAACATGTATAATATATTAATAATTTTAAGACTGTCCGTAAAAGTATTGGTTAATTTATAGTGACAATTGCAGCAAACTTTTGGAAAAATCAATATTATAAATACCGTGTCGTACTGGCCGATACGGCAGAATTTTCCGTACTGGCCAGTCGGTCGGTACAAAAAAATTGATATTTCGTTTCGGTTGATTTTTTGGCCGTACCAGCTGGTACAATCAAAATTGGCAGAAAAATGTCCGGTACGGTAGGTACCGGCTGTACTGAATTCGGCCTTTCAAGTTTTTTTTAAAAAATTTTTTTACTGTATTTTAACCTCAATTTAGACTAAATTAATTACATATATATTTATCTATATAATTTATTTATATATTGATTATTATTTTAAAATATAATTTATAATTGTATTTATATATATAATTTATTTATGTATAAATTATTTTAAAATGCGACATCTAAATATTCTATTTTAATGATTTGATCGATGTCGATACGGTTTTTAAAAAATTAAAAAAAATAATTTTTTAGAATAAAAAGCACAACTGCTCTCATTGACCACGTCCTGGATTCCAGTCGCATCAAAGGACAATTTTTTTTGTATTTTCTGGCATTCTTTATAGAGAAAAGCAGACCTTGTGACCATTGGCCGTCCACTAGACGCGCGACGTGCGGGACGGCGTGGGTCATGGTTTATAGCATTTAATATATAATTAAGTTTGTGAACTTTCTTATTTTAAACTTTTGCAAACTAACTTTGAAGACCACTTCTAGAGACCACTTCTAGAAACTAACTTTGCAAATTAGTCATATTTAAAGACTAAAGGAAGGACGCGTGTCGCATGGTCTCTCTAGAGCATTGGGGTTAGGTATAACAGTGTAGTCTAATGTATGACTAGTTTTATTTAAAATCTGCTGCAATGGATTAGACAAACCATCGGAGTTTCAACAAATTTGGCTGGACTGTAGCTGGATCATTTTATTTCTCTGGGATTATCCCATCACAGCGGAGCCCAATTCTTCCTCTTTCCATTTCGGTTTCTTTTTCATGTACTTTATCTTTGATAGAGTGCGTAAGAATGCACTTCTAATATTACTTCTTCTCCACAGCTATTTGCTAATGCAAAGTATAATTAGGATTTCTAATGATAGTTTCTAATTTGAGTACTTATTTACAAAGAGTCCAATTCTAATTAATGTTTTAATGATTTTATTGTATGTGACAATTCAGATTTTTTTCTTCTATTTGTTTTTCTTCATGTTTGGAGTGAATTTTTTTTTTATTATTATTCTTTGGGAATGTTTAGAAATATGCTCATTATTTCTTTTAGGCTTTTTTGTGTGTAAGATATGTATATATATATATATATAAATTTCCAAGAAACTTCGCATGAGAGATTAAGAGGTGCAAATGAAAAGAATTATTTTCTTTTTTTTGGAAGGTTTCAAATTTGAAAGTGCGTGTTGAGAAATATCTACTAGTTAGAGAACTAACTGGAACACTTGGCATGTTAAGATTGATATGTCTTTTTAAAATTTCAAGAAGATATGGTATGAAAATTTAGTTAGGTAAGCATGGCATAAGAGTTCAAATGATTCAAAAAAATAATATTCCTTTTTTCAATGGAAGACAACGATAGGAAAGTTTTTGGGGAAGGAATTTGACTAGACTATGTCATTTTGTTTCTCCATGTTAGTTTATTTTTTTTGAAGAAGAATTGACCAATAGCAATTGATGATTGAAGATAAACATAGTATTCCCTGTTGGTGGTTTCAGATTGGCTTATGCTTAGCATTTTATTTTATTTTTTCATACAAAAACACATCTTTTGAGAGATGGTGACAAATGGAAGTGGGAGAGAGATGTAAGCAAAATTTGATACTTTTTCTCCTTGCATGTTTGGAAGGAGATGGAATTGGAAAGTGGTAGCCGAATTTCATATTAGTTTTTATCTTGTATGTGTAGTACTTCAAGGATGGATAAGAATTTGATGTATGTCTAACTTTATCTTTTTCTATAGAAAGAGAACACATAACATGTGTATTTTTAAAAAACTAATTCATAGAAGGTTGATTTAGGAAGCCAATAGCTGGGAATTCAAGTCAAACAAGCCAAAAATATTGAGAATATTCTCATCCTTTTGGAAGCATCGGATTGGAGGATTTGTGGGGGAATAAAATGATTTTTTCATTTGTCTTTTGAGAGTGTAACACGCCGCTCCCAAATATAGCATTTTTTAAAAACATTTAGGGAGCTAGTGTACTACTAAAATTTTTCTTTACAAAAACACATCAGATACGAACGTTTTCAAATAAATGAAACAATCTTTATAAAAAAAAAAATTAAAGAGAGTCAGCAGAAACATTTACTAAACAATATATTGAAATCACTTGTATTTATACAAAAAAATATATTTTATTCACTAAAATTTATAAAATAAAACTAATACACTGTCTAGGCTTTTGTATCGTCTCTCTAAGTCAATTTCTGTCAGTTGTGTATCCACATCACCTGGAATAATTTTTAAAAGAAAACATGGAAACAAAGAAATAAAAAAAAATGAGTGGAATACTCAATAAGTAAAACATCGTACAGTAAAAATAATAATCATCTATTTTCATGTATACTCATAGATACATACATAATAATATGAACATACTCTTTTCATAAATGTTGAACATATGTCTTTTCATAAATACTGAACATGAGCTTTCATAAATTTTGAGCTTTTTGTAAAAATATGAACATGAATTTGAGTTTATCTTATTATATCATATCATTTCGTATTATAGGCCGTCGTTACCCACTGTTGACTCCCGTGAGTTAGGGTTAACGAATCTAAAAAGATTTCGATTCCGCTCGTGGTCGCAGGTTATAGAATCCATAAATAAGGAAAACATACTGGGTGCACTACCAGGATATACGACCTGTCAATGCAATATGTTCATACATAGGTATCGACTTCATATTATACATAGGCCACTTACATATCTTATCATATTTGCATTCTTATCATAATATAGATTTCAAAAGAAATCGCATACTTTTATAACATGTCGTGATGCATGCTCCTCACATGAATTCATGATCTTTCATAAATAATTTTATGCATTTTTACATAAAATCATGACTTTCATAAATAAATTTAATGTATAAAAATTATGATGTTTCATAAATATCTTAATGCATAAACTTTTCATAAATCATGCATGATTTTTCATAAGTTTTCATGACTGTGGTATATAAAAGGAGTTTCCAATAATGACCATACGTACATAATATATTTATAAAATATATTTACCGTAATTGCGTGAAAAATATAATCATGCTACTTAGCTCTTACTGCTGCTTCCAAAAATCATGTTGTAGATCGTAACCTATATGAGACACTAAACGTCACTAATTTTCTAAAAAGTATTCGGGCAAATTCTAATTTTTTAAAATCATAATTATAATAATTAATTTAAAAATATACTTTAAACTATTTTAAATTCTTTTAATATAGAAAGGCCCAAAACTTTTAGCCCAATATACTTGAAAATAAACCAATCGCTTGAATTGGGCTTTAAGGCTCATGGCCCATTTTAAATCAAGGATCCTGAAGATGGCTACAGGTTAAAAAGGCATGCTGGATGGTTAGAAAAAGGGCTGACATTTAAATCAATTAGAGAAGACATGCTTACGGGTAGGAGATGAAATTCCAAAGGAAGGAACAGGGTAGGGGCTTATTGAGAGAGGGCTATGCGACAGCGACTCTGTGGGCTGTTTGGCAGTTTCAGGGTGGTCGGAGAAGTGGCTGGAGTTTTCTAGAACCCTGGGAGATGCTCCGACGAGCTGGATATCGGTGGGTGCTGGGTTTCAAGTGGCGCATGTAGAGGAAAAGCTCCTCTTCTTTTTTTGGTGGTTGTTCACGGCTGTTGGGCACGACAATTACGACATGAAGTTTGGTTCATAGGGGGGGAGCCATGGAGGCACGGTGCGGCTGAGAAGCGTGCGAGAGGGTGGCGTTCGCTCACGTGGGCAGGAAAACATGGGTTGTTGGCCGTGGGAGGGTGGCTATGCGTGTAGGCAAGATGACTGGCCTAGCCCCGAGAGAGAGTAGTTCCACTCTATGAATTTGTGTGTTTAAGCTGTGTACTTTCGTGGTATTTAAAGATGAAGGGGACGAAGGGAATCGTGGATAATCTGAAGTTAGTTTCGAATCAAAGGAGGTTTTTGGAGATATCATGATAGGTCCCAACACAGAAATTGTAAGTGTAAAAATATTTGTTCTCTTCAGGTGAGAAACGAACCGCAATTTTGAATGCAAAAATACTTGATTTCATATGAAGGCATGGGCTGTTTAAATAAGCCAAGCCGTTTACAATCCAACCGAAATAAAAGGAAAGTTAACACTTAACAAATGGAATTTAACATACGTAAAACAGAGCACCAAAACAGAATGCTTAACAAACTGAAATAAAACAACGTAAAACTCGCAACTACTGATGACCACTTCTTCTGCACGTAGAACGGCCATGACCCAGTCCATTCCTGCATAGCTTTCATCTTCTCTCTTCACTGTATGTACCATGCAATGGTCCCGCACGTTCTGCACGTCCCCGCTACTCATCCCAAATATTTAGGATTTGGCTTAAGGCCTCTCTCAGATCGTCGAGGCCTATCAATACCCTCCCCATGAAGTGGACGCTTGTCCCCAAGGTCCATAGAAGGAAATCGTTCAAGCAAAGATTGGTTGGTCTCCCACGTGGCGTCCTCAGCTGGTAGATGCTTCCACTGGATCAGACTTTCCTCTTCAAATTTATTCCCTCGTTTGACCCAACGAGTATCCAATATTTTTTTAGGTTCGAGCATAACAGCTCCTTCATCATTCACTGGCGGCAGCTCTTTGGAAGGTGTAACAAGCTCACCAACGAATTTTTTTAAGAGTGAGACGTGGAAAACGGGATGAATACGGGCTCCGTCCGGCAGTTGAAGTTTGTATGCCACTGCCCCAATTTTATGTATTACTGGATATGGTCCGTAGAAACGATTAGCTAGCTTCTGGTGGGCACGTCTGAGAGCGGATTGCTGTCTGTAAGGGTGTAACTTAAGAAAGACCAGATCTCCAACTTCGAATGAAACGTCCCGACGTTTTTGATCCGCAATTTGCTTCATGCGATTAATGGAAGTCTCCAGATTGCTTTTGAGTTGACGTAACAGTTCATCGCGTGTTTCTAAACTTTGATCTACTTCATGCACATAAGAGAACCCAGTTTGGTAAATGGCCATTGGAGGAGGCAAACGTCCATATAGTGCCTGAAAAGGAGTCATTCCTGTGGACGCATGATATGTGGTATTGTACCAGAGTTCGGCCCACGGAAGGTAGTTGCTCCACTTGCGTGGCCATTGGTGAACCATACTACGGAGGTATTGCTCAACACAGCGATTGACAACTTCGGTCTGTCCGTCCGTCTGTGGGTGGTAGGCGGTACTGAGAAGTAGCTTGGTTCCTGACATTTGAAAAAATTCCTGCCAGAATTTGCTGATAAAAATGGGGTCCCGATCGCTGATGATGGACTTGGGTAAGCCATGCAATTTAATAACTCCTTCGACAAACCTTTCAGCCACGATTTTAGCAGTAAAAGGATGAGTTAATGAGAGGAAATGTGCAGACTTACTTAAACGATCGACAACTACTAAGATCGTATCCTTGCCGTGTGATGTCGGAAGTCCTTCAATGAAGTCTAAGGTGATGTCGTCCCATACTTGACATGGAATGGGTAACGGTTGCAGGAGCCCGGCTGGAGACATGGTCTCAGATTTCACTTTCTGGCAAGTTGCACATTGTTTGATATATTCTTGCACCGCCTGGTACATTTTTGGCCAGTAGAACTGTTGGGCTAATTTCTTTGTGAATATGTGCCAAAACTTAGTGTATAATTGTATATTAAATTGATCTAACGTTTCTTTTGTGAAGCCAATGATGTGCAGCCACCTGTATACACTTTGAGCCATTTGATCTTGTTGATCTGTATGGGTTAACTCGCTGGACAGAAGGGCAGTTTAGTCATTGTGCTGAGAAGATATTATATCAGATGCTTGATTCTGGACCGTTGGATTGCCACGTGTCATAATCTCTGTTTCTGTATAAATATATGTTATACGTGTGATTAGGGTTACGGTATCATTTTGTGTTTGGCTGAGAGAGGCAGAGAGTGAGAGTGAATCCGAGAGCCCCTTCTGCTAGGGTTTTCTGAGAAGAGAGAAAGAGAGAGACTGAGAGGGTTGGTTCTCTTGTACTCGAGAGCTAGCACTCGATCTGTTGTAAACACTGAGGCTTTTGTAGCTGATTCTTCATAAAGGATGATCTCTGAGGCCGTTCCCGCCGTGGATGTAGACCATTAGGGTCGAACCACGTAACTCCGGTGTGTTCTTTCTTTATTGCTTTCTTACTTTATTTTGCTGTTTTTCATATCATCGTGAATCTTGAAACAAGATCAGAGTCTTTATATCTGAAACCCTAAAGATCATAAAAGAACTTTTAAATCTCGGTATATACAAGGAAAAGTCGTGTTACTGGCTTTTAAAACTTCACAACTGGTATCAGAGCCGTAGGCTAGATGGGAACTGCGAGATTTGAGGTGGAAAGATTTACGGGGGAAAATGATTTTGGACTCTGGAGGATAAAGATGAGGGCACTGCTAGTCCAACAAGGCTTGCAGGGGGCCCTCGGTGGAGAGAAACAGAAAGGGGCCTCACCCTCTGAACCTGGTAAGGAGGATGCCACAAAAGACATCCTCCAAAAGGCACATAGTGCCCTCATACTCTCTCTCGGGGACAAAGTCCTGAGAGAGGTGGCAAGTGAGGACACTGCCGCTGGAATTTGGTTAAAGCTAGAGAATCTATATATGACCAAATCTTTAGCTAATAGACTGTACAAGAAAACAAAACTTTATACCTTCAAGATGATACCTGGACAGTCTATTAGTGAACACTTAGATAGCTTTAACAAGATTATATTAGATTTAGCTAATATAGATATTAAAGTAGAGGATGAGGATCAAGCCATTCTCTTGTTGAGTTCTCTGGACTCAACACTTACCAGAGCCTAAAAGAGACCATGATGTATGGTAGGGACACATTAACCATTGATGAGGTACAAGCTGTACTTCATGCCAGGGAGCTTCAGAGTAGCAATGATACAAAACAGGAACAAGGAGAGGGTCTAAATGTGAGGGGTAGGACAGAGAAGAGAGGCAAGAAAGGTAAACCTGACAATAAGAGGAATAGGTCTAAATCTAAGGGAAAACAATTGAAATGTTTCTTGTGTCACAAGGAAGGACATTTCAAAAGGGATTGCCCTGACAAAAGGACCAATCCTGGAAATAAAACCAAGGAGGATGGGGATGCATCTGTAGTCCTTGAGGGCTATGAGAGTGCTGAAGTCCTCAATGTGGCTGAGATAAACTCAGGAAAGGAATGGATCCTGGATTCAGGATGCTCATTCCACATGTGTCCCATTAGGGAATGGTTTGAAACATTCTCTGAATTACAAGGAGGCCATGTGATCCTAGGATATAATAAATCCTGTAAGATCATGGGAATTGGGTCTATAAGACTCAAAGTACATGATGGTATGGTGAGAGTATTAAAGGAAGTAAGGTACATACCTGAACTAAAGAGGAATTTAGTGTCCTTGGGTATGCTAGACAGTGTTGGGTACACCTTTAAGTCTCAGTCAGGAAGTCTTAGGGTCATGGAGGGATCTCTTGTGATAATGAAAGGGATAATAAAAAATGGTCTCTATACCCTAATGGGGGAGACCATTGTTGGGGAAATGTCCTCTGTCCAGAATAGGATGGAAGACAAATCTGTGCTTTGGCATAGGAGGTTGGGGCATGTTAGCCAAAAGGGTCTTTTAGAACTACACAGACAGGGTCTGTTACCTGATTCAAACCTAGACAAACTTCCTTTCTGTGAAGACTGTGTCTATGGGAAAACCAAGAGGGTCAGTTTTAAAAGGGCAACCCATGTGACAAAACAGCCCCTGGATTATGTACACTCTGACCTGTGGGGACCTGCTAGGGTAGTTTCACATGGTGGAGGGAGCTATTTTCTTTCCATCATTGATGATTTTTCTAGGATGGTGTGGATTTACATTCTCAAGAATAAAAGTGACACTTTTGAAAAATTCAAGGAATGGAAAACCCTAGTAGAAAACCAAACAGGGAGAAAGATGAAGGTTTTGAGAACTGATAATGGGTTAGAGTTTCTATCAAATGAGTTTAATAACTTTTGTAACAAAGAAGGGATTCTTAGACATAAAACTGTTAAGGAAACACCCCAACAAAATGGTCTGGCTGAAAGGATGAATAGGACCATTTTGGAAAGGGTAAGGTGCATGTTATCAAATCCTGGTCTATCTAAATTCTTTTGGGCAGAGGCTGCTACTACTGCAGTCCATTTAATAAATAAATGCCCCTCCGCTGCCATAGATTTTAAAACCCCCCAGGAACTATGGACTGGAAAACCTCTCAGTTATGATTACTTAAGAATTTTTGGATGTGTTGCCTATGCACATTCCAAAACTGACAAGCTAGAACCCAGGGCCCTAAAATGCATTTTTGTAGGGTACCCTGAAGGGGTGAAGGGTTATAAGCTGTGGGTTGATATACCAGGGAAACAAAAATGCATAATTAGCAGGGATGTGGTCTTTAATGAATCTCAAATGGCTAGGGTACAAAACTCAGAACCTGTTGAAACTCAAAATAAACCTGTAGAAGATGTACAAGTTGAGGTGGAGCCAAACACCTCATCTGAGGCACACCTTGATCAAAACAGGGCAACTGAGGATACAAACTTGGATGACCTGGATCAAGGTGGAGCTGACTCCTATGTCTTAGTGAGAGACAGGAAGAGGAGACTAGTTAAACCACCTACAAGATATGGGCAAGCAGAACTCACTGCTTTTGCCCTCACAGTAGTAGATGAAGTGGTTTATCAAGAACCTAGGACTTATAAAGAGGCTGTTAACAGCAAGGAAGCATCCAAATGGATACTTGCCATGCATGAGGAAATGGAGTCTCTTAATAAGAATAAAACCTGGGAATTAATTGACAGGCCCCCAGGGGTTAAGTTGGTTGGGTCAAAATGGATTTATAAAAGAAAGGATGCCATACCAGGGGTTGAGGGCATTAGATATAAAGCTAGATTAGTAGCAAGCTAGATTGACTTTAATGAAATCTTTTCCCCTGTTGTAAAACACAGTTCTATTAGGCTACTGCTTGCTTATACTGCTTTTGAAGATATGCACTTGGAATAATTAGATGTTAAAACTGCTTTCCTTCATGGTGAGTTGGAAGAAGTGATTTATATGCAAACTCCAGAGGGCTTTGTGGATGAATCAAACTCCAACAAAGTCTGTCTGTTAAGAAAATCACTTTATGGTCTGAAACAATCACCTAGGCAGTGGTATAAAAGATTTGACACTCACATGTTAGAAAATGGTTTTAACAGAAGCTCTTATGATAGCTGTGTTTACTATAAGCATGTTGATCTGACTGTGATATACCTACTGTTATATGTTGATGACATATTGGTTGCTTGTAAGGACTCTACCCTAATTGACAAAGTCAAATGCATGTTAAAGGCAGAATTTGAAATGAAAGAACTAGGTCCAGCTAAGAAAATTTTGGGAATGGAAATATTAAGGGATAGACATAATAAAACTCTATTATTGTCTCAAAATTCTTATATTTGTAAGATTCTCAAAAGATTTGGTATGGATCATGTTAAGTCTGTTAATACACCTCTGGGACAGCACTTAAAATTGTCTGTAAATCAATCTCCTATTTCTGAATCTGAAATTAACTTTATGAGCAAAATACCATATGCCAGTATGGTAGGTAGCTTAATGTATGCTATGGTCTGCACCAGGCCAGACCTCACCTATGCTGTCAGTATGGTCAGCAGGTTTATGGGAAATCCTGGAAAACCACACTGGCAGGCTATTAAATGGGTGTTTAGATACCTTGCAGCTTCAACAAAATTAGGAGTTGTTTATGGGTTAGGTGCTAAGGAGGGATGTGAGATAGAAGGGTTTGTAGACTCTAACTATGCAGGAAATGTAGACACTAGGAAGTCCCTTACAGGATATGTGTTCACTGCATTTGGGGGGGCAATTAGTTGGAAGTCAAACTTACAAAGTGTTGTAGCTTTGTCTACAACTGAAGCCGAGTATATAGCCATGACAGAGGCAATAAAAGAGGCCATATGGATAAAAGGAATTGCAAAAGAGTTAAGTATTTTTAATGGTACAGTCACTGTCCATTGTGACAACCAAAGCACTTTACACTTAGCTAAAAACCAGGTATTCCATGAAAGGTCCAAACATATAGATATTAGGCTACATTTTGTAAGGGATGTCATAGAGTCTAAGGTTGTTAATGTGAAGAAAATTCCAACAGAGGACAATCCTTCAGACATGATGACCAAGTCCCTTCCCTGTTTGAAATTCAGACATTGTCTGAATTTAATTAGTATGGAGTCTGATCTATGTCCCTAATAGAGGGATGTTACGGGAACAGCCTAGGATGAGAAATTTATAAACTTGGTAAACTAAGGTTTGTCAAGGTGGAGAATTGTGAATATGTGCCAAAACTTAGTGTATAATTGTATATTAAATTGATCTAACGTTTCTTTTGTGAAGCCAATGATGTGTAGCCACCTGTATACACTTTGAGCCATTTGATCTTGTTGATCTGTATGGGTTAACTCGCTGGACAGAAGGGCAGTTTAGTCATTGTGCTGAGAAGATATTATATCAGATGCTTGATTCTGGACTGTTGGATTGCCACGTGTCATAATCTCTATTTCTGTATAAATATATGTTATACGTGTGATTAGGGTTACGGTATCATTTTGTGTTTGGCTGAGAGAGGCAGAGAGTGAGAGTGAATCCGAGAGCCCCTTCTGCTAGGGTTTTCTGAGAAGAGAGAAAGAGAGAGACTGAGAGGGTTGGTTCTCTTGTACTCGAGAGCTAGCACTCGATCTGTTGTAAACACTGAGGCTTTTGTAGCTGATTCTTCATAAAGGATGATCTCTGAGGCCGTTCCCGCCGTGGATGTAGACCATTAGGGTCGAACCACGTAACTCCGGTGTGTTCTTTCTTTATTGCTTTCTTACTTTATTTTGCTGTTTTTCATATCATCGTGAATCTTGAAACAAGATCAGAGTCTTTATATCTGAAACCCTAAAGATCATAAAAGAACTTTTAAATCTCGGTATATACAAGGAAAAGTCGTGTTACTGGCTTTTAAAACTTCACATTCTTGAATGTCCGTAAGACCCCCGAATGGCCTCCAATGTTTGTATCATGCATTTCGTGGAGCAATTTCATCCGTAATGCAGCATGAGCAGGAACGACAACTCTCCCTTTAAAAAATAACAATCCGTTACGCCATGCATACGGCCCTTCCAGTTGATTATTAGCCAGGCGAGTTAGTGTCTGGACGTAAGAGTCACCTTCATAAGCTTGTTTAATCTCATCCCATACGGATATTGCTGGCACATGTATATGGTGGAGAACTGGGCTACCTGACTTGCGTGAGAGGGCGTCCGCTGCAGAATTTTTGCGGCCTGGGCGATAAACAATCTCGTAGTCGTAGCCCATTAATTTGATTACCCATTTCTGTTGTTCTGGTGTAGCCACACGGTGCTCCAAAAAGTATTTCAAGCTACGCTGGTCGGTGAGGATGAAGAATTTTCTTCCCAGTAGATAAGGGCGCCACAGGCGTATGGCTTCCACAATTGCAAGCATTTCCTTGGCGTAAGTTGACCAAGATTTCTTTGTAACCCCCAATGCGCGACTCATAAAAGCTATAGGCCTGCCTTGCTGTGATAATACTGCTCCAATTCCCTCTCCAGATGCATCGGTTTCGATGGTGAATGAATCATTGAAATTAGGCATGGCTTCATCACTCCAGCCGAATTGTCCCTTTTTGAGCAAGTTGGTCAGGGGCCGTGCGATGATGCCATAGTTTTGAACAAACTTCCGATAATATCCTATCAAGCCTAAAAAACCACGTAACTCAGAAATATTAGTGGGGGGTGGCCATGCAACCATGGCTGCGATTTTACTACTATCAGCCTTCACTCCTTGGTGCGTGACAACGTGTCCCAAGTATTCCAGTTCCTGCCGACCAAACACACATTTGCTTGCCTTGGCAAAAAATCGGTGTTGTCGTAAGATCTCCAATGTCTGTCTAACATGCACCAAATGTTCGTCCCAAGTGGAACTATATACTAGAATATCATAAAAAAAAACCAAGATGAACTTTCGAAGGAAGGGATGAAATATTGAATTCATAATGGCCTGAAATGTCGAAGGTGCGTTACAAAGGCCAAAAGGCATTACGAGGTATTCGTAATGGCCATTATGAGTGCGGAAAGCAGTTTTCATAATATCGGGGGGATTCACTCTTACTTGATGATAGCCGGCTCTCAGATCAAATTTGGTGAAGTAAGTGGCGCCATACAATTCCTCTAGCATATCGTCAACTATTGGAATGGGAAAACGATCCTTAACGGTGGCAACGTTAAGTGTTCGGTAATCGGTACAAAATCGCCAACTACTGTCTTTCTTTCTCACTAGCAGTACCGGCGACGAGAAAGGACTGGTGCTAGGACGAATGAGCCCAGAATCCAGCATTTCTTGGACCTGCTTCTCGATCTCAGCTTTCTGGAAGTGAGCATACCTATAGGGTCGTACGTTAATTGGTTCGGTCCCCTCTTTCAACGTAATGCAATGGTCCACTTCACGTGTAGGTGGTAAACTGGAGGGCTCCTGGAACACATCCTCATATTCCTTCAACAGCTCTTGTATACTTTGCTGTTTGTTGTCAGTTGCTGCATCGGTTGGTGCGGGTTCTAATGTCGATTGAAAACACACAGCAAATACCGCATGCCCTTGACGGAACTCCTTTGTTATTTCTGCTGAGGAAGCCGCTTGAATGGTTTGCACGTCTACACCTTGCAATCTTCGGTCTTGATTCTCCCAAATAAAATCCATGGTCAACTGTTTCCAGTTACAAACCACAGATCCTAGCATTTCGAGCCATTGAACCCCAAGGACAAGATCAAGGCCTAATAAGGGTAGAGAAAAAAGGGTAAGATAAAATTCAGTGCCCTGCAATTCTACCCGTACCTTGTCGTAACGCCCCTGGCAGGTAAGTTTGTCTCCATTGGCCACTCGGACAGGGAAGGTCTCAGTAGGTATGACAGGTAACCTGAGCATGCTTGCTAATCGGTTGCTGATGAAGTTGTGAGTCGATCCACTGTCAATCAAAACCATTACCTCGTGGGGACCCATTTTTGCTGTTACACGCATGGTTTTCGGTGCAGTCCATCCCGTTAAGGCGTGTAGGGTGATCTCCGGTTCAGGTTCAGGTTCTTGTATTTCTACTGTATCTTCCTCGGGGTCGTCTTCCAGTATTTGTTGATCAGTAATGTCTTCACATGTCATTTTTTCCACATGCCCTTCCAAGAGTAACAACTGAGGCTTCTGGCATCGATGGTCTGCTGTAAATCGCTCGTTGCAGTTGAAACAGAGGCCTTGTGCCCTCTTTCTCTGCATTTCCTCCCAAGACAAACGCTTAATGGGTCCTGCTGGTACAGCAGGAGTTATACGGGTGGCTTGTGGAAGAGCTAACGGAGCTCTTGCAGGTGGTAACCGCATGAACCTCCTTTGCCGTGCGAGTTGATCATCCCTCATACGTGCTAAATTAATGGCCTCTTTAAGTGACTATGGCTTAAACATCCGAATTCCATCTGCTATTTCTGCCTTCAAGCCGCCCATGAAAGTCCCTACCAAAGCCTTCTGAGTCCACCCCTGGACCCTGTTGCCGAGCTTTTCAAACTCGCGTTGGTAGTCCCTCAAGGTTCCCAGTTGTTTGACACGAGAAAGAGCTTTGTCGAAGTCCTCACACTCCGATGGTCCGAAGCGAGCCCAGAGTTCTTCCTCAAATCTCTCCCATGAAAGATCGTGTCCTTCATCCCGAAATGTTCTTCGAATCCACTGCCACCATTGGTTGGCTTCTCCTTCCAAATGATATGCTGCCATGGAAACCTTTTGGATTTCCGCCGTGTTCTGGTATTCAAAAAACTGATGCACTCGGTTGAACCATTCGGTTGGGTCATCCCCCGAAAATCGTGGAAATTCCAGCTTCGCCGTTTTTGCAGAGACGATTTGCCGACCCCCATCGAAGCCTTCTCGGTGATGGTTGCCGTGGTTGGGATTTTCCTGATTTGCGATCATCACATTCGAAAGTCGATTGAGAGTTTTCTCCATCCGCTGTAGGCCTTCTTGAACTGTACTTAGTCCAAACTCCAAGTGCTCAATACGCTCCTTGTTCGTTTCCATTATGAAACCTGGCTCTGAGGCCAATGATAGGTCCCAACACAGAAATTGTAAGTGTAAAAATATTTTTTCTCTTCGGGTGAGAAACGTACCGCAATTTTGAATGCAAAAATACTTGATTTCATACGAAGGCATGGGCTGTTTAAATAAGCCAAGCCATTTACAATCCAACCGAAATAAAAGGAAAGTTAACACTTAACAAATGGAATTTAACATACGTAAAACAGAGCACCAAAACAGAGTGCTTAACAAACTGAAATAAAACAACGTAAAACTCGCAACTACTGATGACCACTTCTTCTGCACGTAGAACGGCCATGACCCAGTCCATTCCTGCATAGCTTTCATCTTCTCTCTTCACTGTATGTACCATGCAATGGTCCCGCACGTTCTGCACGTCCCCGCTACTCATCCCAAATATTTAGGATTTGGCTTAAGGCCTCTCTCAGATCGTCGAGGCCTATCATATCAGATATGTTTGAGTTGGTTTTCAAATAGGATAATATCCAAGAGGTTTGAAGTGTTTTTGTTGCCTAGAGTTTGAATTTGATTAGGAATTTGGATTTGGGTTTGAAGCTGATTGGGAGTTTTGAATTTAAATCAAGAGTTGAGGCTAGGATTGGATAATTATTTAATTAGAAAAGGTTTGATCAAAGCTAATAGAGAGAAATACGGTTAGGGGAGAAGAACAAATAAAATCATTATCTTTAAAACTTATTTTAAAACACATTTTAAAATAATAATAATAATAATAATAATCTAATCTAAAAAATTGGGGCCGGGATGTTACAGAGAGATTTGGAATACTTGGTAAGTGTTGATTGGAAGATAAAATAAGTATTTTTCTTGGTAAATTTAGGCTAGGATGGATTGAGATGGATGGTTTAGCCGAAATGCTATTTTGTTTGTCTTGTGGGAATTTTACGTGAAAAGATTTGGGATAAAGACTTAGTCCTATCATGCCAACTAAACCTAAGACAAAAATGAATAAGCTAACCCAAGGAAGACACATGGCATGACTTGGTTTATTTTCAGTTTTTGGTCATTCTTTTTCTCCTAGTGTGTACACCAAGACTATGGGTTATTATCCATTTTCTTTTTAAGTGAGTTTCGGCCAAGACATCTAACCACCTGTTCATTTCTTTTCTTTATTTTTCTCACCCTCCAAACACCATTCTTGTAAATTTGTGAGTGTGAGTTTTTTTCAAAGTTTAGTGGAAAAACTTCTCTCTTACAAGGAGGTTTCTTTAGTTGATCTCTTCGAAAGTTGTAAGTGCTCATTTAACTTGATCTTAGAATTTTTGTATATATACATGATAAACTTGTTATAGAGTGATTTACTTTATTATTTGCTATCTTGAAGGGTGATTTTGTTATTATTTTCTTGATGAGTGCTTAATAGATGTTTTATCTTTATATTTGTTTGATGGGTGTTTAGGATATAAATTTTTTTTATGTTTATCTAAGGTGATAACTTAGGATTTGGTTCAAGAGATACTTGAGGAGTTATATAGTGAAGGTTTGAGAAAAGAATTTAAGAAACAAAGTTTAGAATTTCGGGTAAGGAATTTAATCTATGGCATGATATGTTGAAATGATAGAAAATGTATTTTTAGGAGTATATAGTTCGCGGCCATAAAAAGTATTTTGAAAGAATTTTAAGTTTTGATTCCTAATGGATGTTATGTTTTATAATTAGGTTTTTAGAGGAATTATTAAAGTATACCCTTTGATTTTTTTTTAGAATAGTTGAATACGTATAGTTGGTTTGGAAAGAGATTATATGATGAAGAACAATTGAAGAAAATGATTTTATTAGACCATATTAGTAGTTTCGACTTGTGAAGTTTATAACTTGATTATGGAGTTTTGATGTGTAATAAGAGAAATACAAGTTTGTCATGAGAAAAGAAAAGGAAAATTGGGCTTGACTCGGGTAAGAAATTCAGCCTAGACATTTTTAGGGTTAGGGTTTGTTTATTTTTAACTTTCTCTTTACTAGAATAGTCATGATTTATTTGAAAATGTCTATGATCACATGTTTAACATGTATATGTCATGATTTGAAAAATGCATGCATTATACATCGCATGAATCATGTATCATGCATGAGAAAGTCCAAGTTTGCATGCATGTTTATTCACATGACAAGTCCCATGATTTGAATTATTTTGTTTGTTTAAAAGAAATAAGATAAAAATCTTTAATAAAAAAATTGACAGTGAAGACGTTTCGATCTGCTGTCATAATAAGAAAATCGATGGTGAAGGCATTTCGATTTGCCATAAAAAATAAAAAGCTGACAGTGAAATTATTTCGATCTGCCGTCATGTTGAGAAAAACCAACGGTGAAAGCGTTTTGATCCCGTCATAATAAAAAAAATCAACGGTAAAGGCGTTTCGATCTACTGTCAAGAATAAGAATGATAGCGAAGGCAATTCATTCTGTTATCATAACAAGAATAATAAGAATAAGAACAAAGACACATAATGTTAAGAATTATATGAAAACACATAACAGTTAAACGAAAAGTTTTGTTTTCGTGTCAACGGAAGTCTTTTCATAAAAATATGAAGGTTTTTATTAAAAGTGGATTGTGCATAAGTCATCTTATGAGTTTCATGGTTGTGGTGCATGCATTTGTTTATCTGTATATGCTAACGATATTTTTATTTTAGTTATTTGAGTACTTACTGAGATTTTTCAAAATCTCATTCTTGATTTGTCTTTATAATCATTCCTTTTGGAATGATAGAAGCATTTGTAGGAATAGATGGCCCAACACAAGATCCAGACTTCCCAAGAGGCTTTGAGGTGCCCTGAGGGCCACCAGAGTAGTCCATTTTTAATGAGATGACCCATCCCCTATATGATCATCAGGGACAACGACTCATGGAGTGCTACATGGTTTTGAGCCCAGACAGCTCATTGTCTCTTGACAGCGTCAATGCGATGCCAACAGGATAAGACTCCAACAGGGTGACAATTTAAGTATGTGTTATTTTCGTTTTGGTAAGGGTTACAAATAAGTGAAGAAGGAACCAGTGTGACTAAAGGGGTAATTGTATCAGACATTGTATATTTTATTGAGACTTGAACTTGTTGACTTGGTACTTTATATTAATGTATAATATAAAGTTTGTGAGTTTTATTATAGCTTACCATGTGATTATTTGCAGAGTAAGATTTCTTTGCCTAATTCAGAGAATTGATCTTATTTTGCTGCGATACATAAAATACTGCTAGTAAATTTAAATGCATGCATAATATTTCTAACATGCGCAAAGGGGTACATAGCCTAGTGTTACATGTCTCGACGCTTCAATTTATGTTAAATCTCAAACGTAAATTGGGGACGTCTCATTGTAGATGAAGATAAAAATAATAAAGTCCAAGGCCCAAAAGATAGATCTCAATTCAAGGGCTTGGCCAATTAGAAGAAATGAAAGATGAATCAAAGGGAGCAAACAAATGGAAGGCACTATGGGATTACAAATTCAAAACATTTCTGCATAGTCGTATTCTCACCATCTCTTTCTCGTCAAACATCATATTGACTTGATTCAAGAGGCGTTAGAACGATAGTTCAATAGGCTACAACTGTTCCTAAAATAAAAGTTTTCTAATTCCAACGTTTTCCATGCAACAAATGACCCGCAATCAAAGTTTGAAAATCTATAGAATTTACAATTCAGATTTATGAATTGTTTTCTTTCCTTGCGAGGATGGCTCCAATAAAAGAAAGTGTCAAGAGTTTATCAATTGGGAGGGAGTCAGACACCAAGGTTTTTTTTGGGGGGGAGGGGGGGATTCCTTTTTCTTAGAGCAATTGAAGGGAGCAGGATATCAAGGAGGGGTTTTTGTGCTTTTTTTCTTTATTCTGAATTTCTTTCAATTTCTTGATGTTAAACTCTCTGATTATGTTTTTATCCAGTGTTATTATGATCTAATCTCCATTTTCTAGGGCTACAATGTATCCTAATCATGATTATGTGAATCTTACTTTAATTGAACTGAATTGGTAATTGTTAGCTAATTAGCCCGATTTGTTTTGGAAAGTGGATTCAACTCATCTCATCTCATTTCGTACTTTCAACTCATTTCAACCACTCATTTTAAATTTCAATTCATCTCAACCACTTATTTTATTACTATTCATAACTCATCTCATCTTATCTCTAAATCCAAACGGGCCCTAAGTATTTCATTCTGGACTTATGCTTGTAAATGATTAATCAATATTTACCTACTTTAGAATTCAATTTGAGACTGATAAGTGACAATTATTTCAAGCCTATCTTTGAGAAACAGGAAGAATCCGTACGATAGAGATATCTATAGACTTGTGTAATCTTTATGAGGTTTTCTTGTTTTTATTGAATTTTGATAGGTTTAGGAATTTTACAAAGAGGTAGAAAATTTGCTAATATTTAGTTAATGGTTGAGAAAGATAAATAAATAAATTTGAGACTCAATTACCAAAAATAGGAAATAATTGCAATTAGTTCAAATAGGAAATCTGCATAGGATTAGTTATGATGAATTGAAAATCCTAGAATCTTGTCCTATTGATCTCAACTTGATTATTTAATTTCGTTATTTTAAATTCTCTAGTTCAACAATTGATTCTTATTCAGATTATCAAATAGATTATTAGTTCATAAATTTTGGTACTTATTAGTAATTTTTCAATTTTCTTGTGATAATATTCTTACTCATTCACTTTATAATTTTGTTGCAATTCGTGCACTTGTGATTTCAACCAACAACGTTTCACATTTCTTTCCTATGCCATTCAGTTTCCTTATCTTCACCATTCAAAATTTCCCAACCATAAGCTATTATGAAGTAAATCATCCACAAAAAATTCATTTGGCCTCCTTCCAAACGGAAGGAAAAGCTCTAACAAGGTTTGTTTGAATCCCGTCCAGTCCATTCCTTGGCTGAGTTTGCAATGCTTTACAAGTTTGTTTTGCCCCTAGCCCTTTTTATAATCCTATGGCTGAATTCACCAAACGAAGGCAGATCTCTATCCTGGAGGACTACCTAACACAATCCGAACGTGAAGACTTTTGGGTCAGTACCTTCTTGTGTGGTTTTCGAGATGACATTCTAATTATAGTCCCCATGTTCCAGCCCAACACCCTACCTACTACATTTGGTCTTGCCTGGCTCTGTGATGAAAAACTATGGAGGCATGCCAACCCTTCCTACTCCTTTATCCTCTCTTCCATAAGCTCAAACCCAAATTTTGGAAATACTTTTTATAGGTTAGTAGACCAGAACCTAGCTAACCCACAAAGACTCCCTTGGCCACCCTCACCACCCAAAACATTTAACCAACTATTACCCCCTCCATCACCCAAGTCCAACTTGCCTACACAACGCATCCCCTCGGCCCAAAAGAAGAAAATAGAGAAATTCGCAAACTAGAAATTCGCAAAAAATAACACTATAGATACAAAAGATTGTGACACACTCGAATCGAAAAGTGCACAAGCCATAAACCTTAATAGGTTGGCGTTTCCTAAATATAGTTATAAGGCGAATCAGTAGCAATCCTAACATGCATACTAAAATAAAGACACAAAAGTATTAGGAAGTATCAGTGATGACACCAGCTTCCTCCATCTCTAATGCGCTAGCAACAACGTTACCTGGCATTACAACATAAATGTGTGCTGGGATGTGGTGCCTAGGTTTTTTGTCACTATTATAATCAGCTCCACTACTCTATGTGACGTTGGGACATACTTTGATAAGGTATCCAGGCTTTTGCCTCTGAAACATACACCATGACCGTAGCAACACTCTCTAGCGTAATGCTTGCCACAGTTTGTGCATTGCGGGTTGAAAGACAACATCTGTCTCCCTATTACTATTCCTTGTTTGCTTGAAATGACAATTGACCTCTGACTATAACTTTGTGGGCCTCTATCTTCCTTTCTATGGGCCTTTGTTGTTCTAAACTTCTAGGCTTTGCCCATTCTTTATGAGCTAAGGCGCTATTCAAACCTCAATCTTTAGTCCAAAAAACTACCACTACGATGCCGCTTCAATTAAACCCAAAATATATTACTTCAGTTTATTTTTGTGTTTTACTTTTCGATTTCTTTGTTGTGATTTTTTTTTTTTAGTGAAGAGTCAAACCACATGTCTAATAATGGTCCCTAATCCAATTTTATTAATAAAACCCTCAATTCTAGCATGAACAAATTATCGTGATAACAAGCAAGGCTCTAGGATTTCCAGATAAGCCAAATAACACATCCCAAATACCAAAACAACCAACCATAAAACAAAGTAAACTAAAACACAAATAAAGAACTAAACATGCCTACAAATCTAAACATGCCTTTATAAAGAAACCATAAACCAAACACAAGAAAACGCACCAAAACTAAAGATGAACATAAGGAAGACCCAAATTATCCAAACGAATAATACCTTTTAACAATCTTGGGATATCATCATGTGCAACAAAACAAGAAGAAACACCATTTTCACCTTGACAAGCCAGAAAATCAGCAACTTGATTGGCTTCCCAAAACTAATGAGAAATTTCAAATGTCACGTCTTGTATTTCCTTCAAAACTTTCTCACAAAAATTCCAAAAATACCACACATTTCATTTACCCGAGACAACCCAATCCACAACTAATTTTGAATCACGTTCAATCTCTATGAATAAGAAACCAAGAGGTTTATACAAAGCATTTCCTTCCTTGAGAGCCCTAAGCTCCACCTCATTATTCGAACCATGGCCAAAACAAGCAAAAAAGGTCCCCAAAAACATACCCCAGCAATCCCGAATTACCCACCACCACTACAATTACTAGGATTTCCTTGATAGCTACCATCAACATTTAATTTAATAAAACCGTCATAAATTTTAGCCCAAGAAACTACCCGAGTTAGCCACCGGCATATAGGTGGTCGATGATGATTTGCTAAATGACTTTGATTGTCGTAATAATTTATTTTCCTTAAATGATCACTTCCAAACTAATTCTTTTCATGGCTTTTATTAGTTTGTGGCTAGCAACCAAATGGGTGTGAAACTTCATACACACAGAAAAAAAAAACTAATTTCTTAGTTATTGCAATGATTTAACATTGGAAGAAGGTAGATAATTAATCTTTTAGTTTTGAGAAAATTCTCCTTTCGGTGGAATGGGAAGAATTGTGATGTTATGTTTGATTGTTCTTGATTGTATAGACTATGATCAACTTAGTGAGAGAAACAAAATCACAAATGATGGCTAGAGCGAATGGGGAAGAGAGAAACTGGATTCACAAAGAGAAAGAGCTTCATAGATCCAAATATACTTTTCCTCTAAAATAGGCAAAGATCAAAGAGGGAGAGAGGGGGGACCAAAGTGAGGAAAACAATAAGGAAGTGTAGTTAAAAGAAATAAAGATAACATAGAATAGTAAAAATTGTAACGAGACTACTATAGAATCAGATTTAAGAGAGAGAGAGAGAAAAAGAGAGAGAGCTTTTGCGAAATAGGATATTGCTAAGAGTGAGGAGAAAGACAATTAAAGGGGGAATAATGTGTTATTGGGTCTATCGTATATCCCTTGAAACTATTGACATGTCTCTCCCTGAGTGGATGGTGTAAATTTTACTTTTATACCCATCCATTACAAGAAAAATGACTTTTTGTGATTAATTAATTGCAACGAAACTATTATATGCGACTAATTTTGACTATAAATAATCATTTTACTAAATTTAAATGGCTGCAAATAAGTAGTTTTCCTGTAGTGATCTTATTTGAAGACTTTATCTTATAACTTTCGCTGCTATCACTACAAAAAATTTTACTTTTAAGGACAATATTTGTTAGAGACAAACTAAATTTCATCCCTAAAAGTAATTTTTAGAGATGATTTTTAAATTTCATCTCAAAATTAGGCTGTGTTCCAAAATCCTTTAGGACGAACATAAATCCGTTCGAACATATATTTGGTGTGAAAAAAATTGTCTTGAAAAATTAAAAAACCATTCGAACGGATAATTAATTGTCCAAAGGGGATATATTTGGCGGGAAATCTAGCAGGAAAGTTGCAAGACCGTCCAGACAGAAAAAATACATTCGGACAAGTAAATAGGTTAGAAATTATATAAGAATTGTTCCTCATCATTAATTTGTGTATATATATTTTTTTCATTAATTTCATTTTATCATTTTCAAAATACAAAAAATGTGTATATACTATATATTACGATATATTATGATTTCCTCTAGATTAAAATATTTATAAATGCATAAATTAATTTTATGTAATTAATTTCAAAATGTTATTTATTTTATCACGAATGTCAAGTAAAATGAGAAAAGTAAAAAACAAACATTGTTCTAAACACCAAAAATATATTATATTGTTCAATACAACAGTAAAACACTAAATAAAAGCACGACCTATTTTGGGAACATATCAATATCCTCCTGTATAAATTTAATCCTCTAGCTTCTCCATGATGGGTGCATGAACTTCCGCTACCACGCATCGTGTCACTCTCTCCACCACTGTCTCCAACTGCTCCAATGTAAATCCAGCGAGCTGGCTCTTAGCAGGCCGAGTAGCAAGACTGGTAGTAGCATTGGTTGAGGCTGGAGTCCTCGCACTAGGATGCCCTTTGCTCTTGCTGAAAATGATCTTGTTGAAAGGCCCCATTTGTAGCATTTTTTTTTACCCACTTGCTCTGTAACTCTCACTCGAAATAGGAGGTCAGATATTAGTAGTCTAAATGGTATACTGCCTCAACTCCCATATTGTGGCTTCAGTCTGATGTGGAAGAAGATATATAATGCCAGATTAATAGGGTCCCCTCCACTGCCTACAATAGAAATCTAGCGTGATCCCTTTCAAAACATGTCATGAGTTTCTTCGGATTCAAGTTGTTCCTGACTATCAAATTAAGCATCATGAAGAATGGAGTGCAGTCAACTTATTGGATCACCTTCCCGCCATCATATGGAGGAGCTCCAGGATGTCGTAGTAGCACATGTACCAGATCATCAAGGAGACCATTATCAGGTACATACTTCTCATAGCTCTTAGTATCTAAACTGCCAACCAGCTCATCGGCAAAGAAGTTTGCCAACGACGATAAGGATCCAACGGTGTGGGATATCTAAATAGTCCGCAATAATGTGAGGAGATGAAGCAACAGTGACTCCCCGCACCCTCAAAATATAGTGGAGCAGCTCTCCAAGCTGCTTTCCCAAGGCATGATAGAACTTGCATACCATGTCAGGATATGCAGTCCCCTGCTGCATGCAGAACGGTGTCCATCCTCGCTCTTTGAATATCTATTATATGTTGTGTCCTTCCCAAACTAACTCCTAGAAATCATCCAACAACAAAGGTTGCTCTACAAGGATAGACCTGTCAGCGGGAGTAGCGGCAACAAGGAAAATAGGGCAGTAAGGGTAGTAGGGGCAATGACTAGTGGGGTAGCGTACACTGGAGCAATACTAGTACCGAGCTAATAGGTGGAGGTGTGCTGCTACTCCCAGTCATCTAATCTCTCCCATGCTTTCTTCCTCTGCCTGCCATTCGCAGACTATTCAATAAATCAGTGATGAAAGAAGTTAGATGAGTTTAATTACCCAAAATACCAAAATAAAAATAAAACTACACAAAATGTGATGTTTTCCACTTACTTGTCCAAACAAAAAATAACTCATCCGAACAAGTAAGTTGTTTGTTCGGGCATTAATGCGTCAACTTCTAAGTCCCATTCGAACGGAGTTTGTTTTTGTCCAAACGGAAAACCTTGCCGAAGAGTCAACTCGGCTATTTCTTGATTTTCTACCAAAACCAAATTTATTCGAACCAAATCAACCATAGCTTCACTCTTATAGGTTCAAAACTATCTATACTTGAAAAAAAAAATACAAAAACTACGAAAAATGGGTCAAATTCGATTTGAAATCTGACGCCTACAAAAATGGGTGTTCATAACGCATTTTCAACCATAGGGGGAGTTAGAGGGTCTATACCTTTAAGATTTTACTGTAGAGGATTTGTGTGCCGTCGTCTAGGGAGACGGCGGATTGGGAGTGGTTTTGAGAATTTTGCGTTTGATGCAAAAATGAACCGTTCAGACAAGCAAGTGGTTGTTCGAACGAGTTTAGTAACCATTCAACACGTTCGAACGATTACTTTAGCGTCTGAACAAATTGTTGAATATTCTATCCAGAGATTTCAAATCGTAACATTGGTGCTCTTATTCGTTCATGTCAAGACATGCAAATAATAAAACTAATTATATCTATAGTATCATAATAGTATTACAAAGTTATAAAACTAACTAAAAGGTCAAAAAAATATAATCCAAATAATAAAAATCACAACTTGTTATTATTATGTCATGTTCGACATGCACATTGAGATTAATCGTGTAACATATTGGCACCTCTAATTTTATCATGTATTATAATTGTAATTGTACAACGTATTATTTCATAATATTATTTCATAATATTATTAATTTGTTATGTTCAAAATTAATTATACTATATTTATAATACTTATAATTATTAATATAGTAATTCTTATATGATCCATTCTTACACGTCTGAACGGGAAGGCTACATGTTCGGACCGATAGGGTAGCTGTTCAAACGAATATTGGAGAGTTTGAAATTTGAGTTTTAGAATATTAGTTTGGGTGGTTATAAGATACTAATATGAACTATATGACACTAATAGTAATACAAAGGACTTAGTAAAAAAAATACTAATATCTTTCATATAATATACTAATACTATACATATTTACTAAGATGATGGTATTACTTATAATACTTATACTAATTAGTACTTTGTATCTTGTACTATTCTATACTAGTATAGGTTACTTAGTATATAAGTATTATACTATTTTCACATAATACTTAGTATATCAATTCTAAGTACTTGTATAGATTACATAGGGAATTAGTAGTGTCATAATTCGTTCTTCGATATATATATATATAACTTAGTATAGCATTATCCTATTATAATAATACTAATTGAATAATATAAACTAATATAATATTAACTGAACATTACTTAATATATTAGTATTATAACACTAGTATAAAATTACCTAATAATATAATATTACTAATATATTACATTACTTAGTATATGAATATTAAGTACCTGTTCGAACTATAATCTAGTATAGCTCAAACAGGCTTTATATTGTAGCTTGTGTTTGGAATTTGGAAGGAAACTTCGCGCCAAATACTATGGATATTTACAAATTCAAATGGTAGCTCACTCGCTCAAATAGTAAATACTCAAAATATGCTTAGAATATAGCGTCCGAACATGAATATATCCCCATTGGAATAGATAAAGTTGAAATTCCTCCTGGCAAAACTAGGAGGTAATTTGAGATTTTCGCGTTCAAACAGATAAATTTTCCGTCTGAACACAACTTCAAAGATTTAAACACCCGAGTCTTCAGTTCATTTTCACTCGAGACTGAGCTCTTTTTGAGAAAGGCAGATTGAGAGAGAGGAAGATAATAGACAGGAAGTGTAGGAAGATTCTAGGGTGGGAGAGATGAATGATTTTTGAGAGGGAAGAGATAAGTTTGATTTCTAAGCACTTTTTTTCGTGTATTTTGAGTTCTACTATTATCTTCCTTCATCAAAACTAGTTGAGATTTTCTCATATTACGTAATTTTGTAGGCGTTGTTGAATTAAAATTTGTTGTTAGAAGTGCAAAAATTGAGGTTAGATTTCTAATTTTAAGAAAATTTGAATGTTTAGTAACTTTTCATAGAGTTTGGAGATTTGTTTATTCGGGGGTATTCCATTGTACTTTTTGAGCATGATTGGCTTATTTGGGTATTTGTTGCTTAGGGTTGAGGATGAGTTCTAGATATTCTGTTATTTCAATGTCCGAATGGGACTCTAGTTTCTCTTAAGTCCTGTTCGGATGGTATGTTCATCCGTCCAGACCAATAACACCCGTTTGGATAGAAAATAACAAAATTGATGTTTTTTTCTAAGAATGTAAATATATATATGTTGATAATGATCTAGTTGCTTTCTTTACTATTATATAGGAGTTGAATGTCAAAGTTAATTTTATATTAAATTGAACTTTAGACCCATTTGAGAGTTGTGGCCAAGTATTTTTTTAAAGGATTATTAGGTACAACTCTTGAATTGTCCAAAGTGGATAGTTTGGAATTCTTTCATCTATATGGCAAATATATTCAGTTAAAACTCTTGTGTTAGTTTATAGAATTTTGGTGTACGTTTCTTTATAATCTCTGGGTAGTAGTTCATAAGTTGGTCGGCGACTTATCGTGACTAGCATACTCAAAAAATTATAACAAAATGCTACTGAAATTTTGACTAACATTAGAATATCAAATTGAGTATATAGGACAACTACCTTATCATAGTAGTGTTATGAAAATATGAATAGACTATTATTGATAGTGTTTATGAAATAAATTAGGTTTTTTTAGTAGACAGTAGACGGGTAACGAAAATATAATAGATAAAAGTTGTATGCTATTAGGAGATAGACTTGGTCAAGATTATAAGGAGTATACATAGGTGGTGAGATTTTTCATAGAGTTTGCAAAAGACAGTGCCGACAGTCGAGGTTTTATAAGATGTCTATGCAAGAAGTGCAATAACTTGAGTTTTTACAACTTGGTGGTAGTAGAGTCCCATTTGTTTGTGAATGGGATAGACCCTAAATACGCACATTGGGTTTTACATGGTGAACTATTTTCTAAAGGAGTTAGATTTGGTAGTCAGTCTAATCAGACGGAGAAAACTTGTATCAAGATTGACGATAGAAATGTAACCGTTTCTGATGATAGTGATGAGAAAGGATATGACTAAAATGTTAGGGAATATTGGTGTAATTATGTTTGGGGTTCGGGATAGAGAAGGATCATCTTCAAAATCTTTTGAGGGAAATGAGAACTTTGCAAAATTGTGAGAAGATACATAGTGAGAACTATACAAGGGATGTACCCGTCATAGCAAGTGAGAAGATTCGCTGTGAGATTGCTCCATATCAAATCAATATTCAGGATTTTTGCAAAGGCCATTGACATGCTACTATAATTATTTAAAGAGGTGCTCCAACAAAATAATGTAGTGCCTCGTAACTTTTACAAGTGAAGAAGTTGAAGCGAAAGTTGGGATTTGATTATAATGCCATCCATGCAAGTAAGAATAACTGTGTACTCTTTTGGGACAAAATAATGTAGTGCCTCATAACGTTTTTATATACTATATTTAATTTATATAATTTCAAATAGATATGCCTCCCAAATGCAAAACAACTCATGCGCCATTCCCACCCCACCCCCACCCATTGCTGGCTTCCCTACCTGTGTTTCATTGGCTATCAATAGTGGACAAGCATCACTAGAATCACAATAAGATATTTATCAAATTATACTCATCTATTTCAATTGCTATACATGTAGTTATTGTAAGCCAGTGCTGAGGACGAGGTATTACGAGGGGTGTTTGCATAGAGAAAGTAAGAAAAATAGATAAAATTAAATATGATATTTTAGAGGGACACTCTGGTAGGTCTAGTGATTCAATAACTTGGCTTTCTACCTATATTGGTACCCTCACTCGCACGTATGCTCTGATATTTGCATCCAGCTGGACTATTGTTTCCCAAGATGTGAAAGATCACATCAAAAATCGTTGCATGGTAATAAGCTACATCTCAAGAAATTAAGTATAAATTTAATTTAAAATTAGTTGTATTTATAATAATTATTTATAATTTTTTGAAGGATGAGTTTGATCATGATTTTAGTCGACGAGGGGAATGAGTAGCGGTTGACCAATTGATGTCGAATGCATTTTAGAGATACAAAGGTCGATGCTATGCACACTATAAGAAGTTCAGCACTACAGTAGAAGCATGCCAAAATCCATTCCAAGTAATGCCATCAAACGAGTGGAAGAAGGTTTGTGATTTGTTTAAAAATCCTACTTATAAGGTAATATAGCATTTATCTTTTTTAATAGTAAATGATATATGTATTAGAATCCAAGACTTGTAATATATTTTTTAGCAATGGAGTACAGTGAACAAAGCACATAGATCAAATTTAAAAATACACCATCATGTAGGTACTACTAGTCCTGATCTTTTCATTGTTTGCATCAAAAAATAGTCGATGCTATTAGTCCTAGTCTTATATTAAAATATGCGATTTTTTTTATTCAAGTTTTAAAATAGTTTTTCTCTTGTAGCAAGCTAAAAGTTCTATTGACTTTGATTTAACTCAATTATAGGGTAAAGCACATGAAAACTGAGATTGTGTTTGGACCAATCCCAACACTGAGGCAAATTATAAAAGTTTATGTTTATTAAGTCAAGTCTAATACAATATTTTTGTTACTTACACTACAGAAAAATATAAAATTGGCGGCGTTTATATTATCGGCATTTATTTATGTGCTGGTAAAATTATAGAATTGTCGACGCTTAATTTTTACGCTAGTAAATTATTGAGATTTCCCGCATTTACATTGTTATGCCGGTAATAATATATAGCTTTGGCGGCATTTAAAAAACCGCTGCCAATTTTTCATTTTGTGCCGGTAAATTTTTAAGATCCACTGCAAGAATTTTGTCCTTTACCGACATTTCATTTAGTGGCTATTAACCGCATAAAACGCAGCCTTTACTCTACCCCGACGTTTTTATAGGCGCCGGTCAAGTGCCGCTTTTAACAGCTCGCTATAACTCTTCTCCTGCAATTTTGAATTGGTGCCACTATTCTGCAATTAACTCCGGCGTTAACTCTGCGCCACAATGCATGGGATTTTGCCGCTATTAAAGCTATCAAAGATTCAAAATGCTGCAATTAATGTAGCAAATGGGCTTTCTCGGCTTTAATTTCTGCCGTTAAAATATATTTGCTGCACATTCCTAGACTAATAAAAATTGCCGATAACTCCATTTCTTTAAATGCCATTATTTTTTTTTCTCAATTTATAAACAATACTGGTTTGGCTCTTTTTCCTGTATGTATAAACCATACGTGATCATGTAATATTTATTTGTAAAATAATTGAAGAACCCCCTAATTAAGCAGAAAATTAAAAGATAGAATGATGTAATAGAATTCATTCATCTCTCATTTCACATATATCTAGCCACTTCAATAATATAAACTAGTTTAGTACCTTTGCACAATGTTTGGAATATCAACAAACGGTGCCCAAAGCCAACTAATTTATATTCTTGAATTCCTGTGTCCAATATATAGAAATATAACTTCAGCCAATTATAAATTTATAAGCTCACGCATGTTTATATGTACACATAACATACAAATTTGATCTATAAACATTGCAACATCCCAATACATCCACGTCTTCTCCCATGTGTAGCATAATCAACTGGACACAATATGTTTAGAGTAGGACGCAATATAATAGGGGTGGGTAATATTTTACTGCAGTGTATGCACCAATATATCATACATAGAGGAATTCTTCAACCAACATAGAGGAATTCTCCAACAATTCTTCAATCAACATGAGGGAAGGCATTATGTGTTTCTGTCCCTTAGGAATCCCATTGCTCTTTTGAAGCAATGCAGGGCAACTAGATTCCAAGTCAGAGTCAATGGCTCTAGATGTCCGTTTCCATATTTCTCTAGGATACAATTTCTGCCACATACAACAGTATGTATGTGCTTCAATAATGCCAAACACCTATACAAAAACATATATGTTTTAGAAAATGAATCCAACTCATGAGCAATGATCTGCTTTAGATTCTCAATTAATCATGTAAGAGTTCAATGTGGCAAACTGAATGCCACATAAAATTACAGTCAATTGGTTTATGATCCTAAGGCAATGTGAAAACAAATATTACTTAACAGTTGCTTTCAGTATAATTTTTCTTTGTGGTACTACAGCCTGAAGCAGAGGACACAATGTTCCCTGGGCAACTATCAATATTTTCTCAAATGATTATATATTTGAAGCTCCAAAACAGAGTGCATTTATGCTCGAACAATTAAAATCATAACTAAATAACCTGGATAGATAATATTGCCTTAGTAAGGAAATATCATTTGGAGTGTTCATAATTGGTGCCAACACAGAAAGAGTCAAATCATGTTCTAAAAGTGAATTATTTTAATACACAGGAAAAATGTCACCATTAAATGAAAATGCAGAATCAAAACCCAAAAATCAAAAGCAATGAAAAAAAACATGCTTCTCACTTACCATTACAATTAAGTCGCACATTAAAAGCTCTTTTGGCTTTAACTCAAATTCTGATGTAGCAAAATCTGCCAGCCCAAAAGTCAAAACTGCACTGAGGATCCCTGACAACCAAATATGCAAACATCATTGCTCACCTGAAAGCAACATTAAGCCAAATATTGGAGATTTTACTACCTTGAGAACTACTAAATTGCAGGCCTCATGCAAAGATGTTGACACAAGTGAATCAACACCACCATCAACAGGCATATTGGAATTCAACATCAAATGCATCTTGACAGACAGTCGTAGAGCCCCATATATGTAAATATAATTGTAAGTAACTAAAATGTCAAGTAAGTTGTTCATAATCTATGATAAGAACTTAACAAAAGAAAGGACATCAAGAGAAAGCAAAAATCAGAATTATAATGATCTACTTTTCTTTTTGGACCACCAAACATATCAATTCAACATGAGTGTGTGGTTGGCAAGTAATTAGTTTAATTGGTACTAGAAAAAATATCACAACAATATGAAAAATCATGAAAACACATGCAGTTATCTAGGCAAGTTTCATAAACTAGCACCTTAATAAGAGAGCATCTCAATTTCAAACAAGCCTAAAACAACTACCAGACCACAAAAGCGTCTGAGTTTTAGACAAAACTAAGCAATAAACTCCCTTACTGCAAAACACACAACTTGGTAACTGAGGGGGAAAGATAAATTTATTGGTTTTATAGTTTCATATCTTACTGCTTTCCAAAATTGAATTGTCAACCTTCTTACACTAACAAGTCACTAAAAAAGAATCAATGATTTTACCAACAAAAAATAATTCCTAGCATTTGTGAAAGAATGCATTCCTACACTCATCCAGGTTGGCACAAGTTTCATAAATAACATTTGCAAGTAGTAGTCAAATTCAATGTCAATTCACAAAAACCTAACATTAATTATAACAGTTTGACATGAATATTTCCTATGCATTTGCGGAAGAATGCATTTCTCCACCCATCCAATTTAATCAAACTTCAAAGTTAAGTGATGCAAATAAAAGAAAAGATTTTCAAAGGATTTTCTTGGGAAGTAATAACCAATCAGCAGTCATTAATGTCAAACAATTTAAATAAAATGGTTGATAAACACACACACCATGCTAAAATAATATAAAGTAAAGAAAACTTTCTCAATTTCAATACAAATTACTGATAAATCATTGTAAAAACCTACAACTCACAAGTGAATACAGAACAAGCAAGAAGATAATCATGGCCCAATCCCTATCAAAAACTACAATCCATTGATACAAACCCTAATCCTCTATTTTCATGAAAATATAACAGAAAAATCTCCCAATCAAGCTGAAATTGTACCGATAAACAGACGAATTTATGAAAAAGTAATAGAGATAGAGGAATGGATAGAGAGAGAAAGAGCACAAGAGAATAAGATGAACGGAAATCTAACTGTATTTTCTGGCGTTTAGATTATTATATAGGTAATAATATATAAATTTAATGGCGTTTCATAAAATGCCGAGAATTGATCAAATTTATAGACAGTAAAGTGTTGAGTTTTTCGGCGTTTATATTGTTTAAACAAATGCTGATAATTGATCGATTTTATGCTAAAAATTAGTAGTTTTTCGGTGTTTATATTGTTGTGCAGGTAATAATATATATCTTTGATGGCGTTTATAAAATGTCAAAAATTGATCAATTATATGCTGATAATTTAGTAGTGTGTCAGCATTCAATAGAACTATAGACTATATAACTATAGAAGAGATTCATACGTCATTCCATTTATGCGATGCTGTTCAATTTCTTTCCTTCAATATTTAATAAGTAACGTTAAATACAATAACGTAAGTATTGTGCATTCCTTTTAAAATTTGTGTAAGTGTCGTAAATTCCTTTTGAAAAAATAAATTTAATCTTTTAATATGCATCTCTTATTTATTCTTTTTTTAAAAAGAATGTGGTGCTTGTGAATTTTTTGACAAAATATGTTAAAATATGTTGGGAACCTTGTGAATTCTAATTATTGATTTGAAAAGAATATATAAATTCAAGGGATTTGAATAATAATGTTTGTTTATAAATCACTAATTTTACCAATATGAGAAAGATTCGTAGTTTCTAAACTAATTGAGCATACACAAATAAAAAGCACTATAAATATATTATGCAAAGTTACCAGACTGTCAAAACTGTCTGAATATTATAGAAACTTTTACCTATCATATCATAGTTGTCTTCATACATCTGAGAGTTTGAGTAGCTATAGACAGCTCATACTCTTGTAGATTGTCTTCGCAACTGTGGTATGGTAGTTTTTGCCTTATTTTTTGGATCCAATATACTTATACAAAAAAAAAGTTTAAGAAAATGCAAATAATATAAGAAAATAATATTTGGAGCATGATATGAGATAGATAGCCAAGTTATAACTGATATCATGTTAAAAAGTCTAAATATATATTTCTTACTCAAAACTACTAAGGAGTTTCAATCGTTATTCCATCTATGTCATTTCGCATCCACATAAGATCATTAACATTTTGTTCAATAGCTTCATCATTGGAAGTGTTACAATATTCGTTAACTAAATATTCATCTTCATTGTCGTCAGTTACTTCCTCTTCACCAGTGTCATACACGTCTATTGGTTTTGTCTTAACGACAACAACCCAATTTGGCATCTTTCATCTGCCACATATTGAGATACTTGGGAAGATAAATCAACAGATATCTGATTCCTAGTGTGTACTAGATGAGAAAAATTTATAAGAGTAAAGCCAAACTCGTCCTCCTTGAAACCTCTACCCCGAGTAACATTTGCCCAATCACATTTGAATAACGCATATCGAGACCCATCATAATACATAACCTGAATTATGCGTGTTAATTGGCCATACCAAGCAGGGTCATCTTCAGTACACACACTAACACCACAATTCTGAGTTTTCTTCCCATTTTCATGATTCCTAGTGTGATATTTTGTATCATTGATGACAATTCGCATAAATTCTTAGGCAATTTGCATGGGACCATTAGAATGCATTACGACTTTATGTCCCAATTCACTTCTTCCATTATCATCCATCTTCATTACCTAAAAGGTTGGAGTATTAGCATTGATCAATATGACAAAAATAATTTAGAGACATAATAAATTATGTGATATAATGTTGTATGAGGTGTAAATAGTACTATGGTCTTGGAACCAATTACAAAATTGATCTTGATGTCGCTTCTGTAATTCGGCATGTGATAAATGATTCTCTTCAATGGTATTATTCAATATCTCCAAGTGCATCCTATATATGTTCATGACAGCACAAATGTATGTTATAATTACGCAAATATAAATGAAATTTAATTTAATTTGTACGTATTAAACATTGCAACTCACATGCGGAATGGAGCAAAATCATCAAAGTTTAAGAGAATATAGCGATGTGCTTGAGTCCACGATGTAAAATCGAGATGAATATCAACAACTTTCCCTTTTGAAAATCGTCTATTGAAAATCGTCTGAGCAGATTCCAAATAACAAGAACAAAATGTCAACAATTCCTCCAACAAATATCCTTTAGCAATAGAACCTTCTGGTGCAGCCTTGTTACGCATATGAAACTTAAGTCGGTGTAGGTACCTACACAAAAATCATAAATAACTTTTACTATTTTAAAAAAAATATGTTTTAGCTTGAAATAGATTTATGTGTTTTTAAGTTACATCCATCGGTAATGAACGGGTCCTCTAAGTTTACATTCAGCAACTAAATGTATAATCACGTGCACCATAAACATGAAAAATGATGAGGGAAATATCCAAGTCTTCAAGCCGCAACGTTTTGGAACAAATTCTTCTGAAGAATCCAAATAGCTCGATTAGTGGTTCTATTACCTTCTTAGGTAATAATCCACGCAATGCAATTGGCAGGAGATGTTGCATCAGTATATGACTATCATGACTCTTCATGCCTACTATAGTACGGTGTTAAAGTTTGACACAACGTGAAACATTTGAAGAGCAACTGTCTGGTACTTTTACATTTTGTATAACCTTCAACAAGTCTTCTTTCTCTTTGTTACTCATTGTGAAAATAGCTGGAGGCAAATATATCCTGTTTGTAGCTGTGGTACTAGGATGAAGTTGTGGTCTCAATTCTATCTCTTGTAAGTCAAGGCGTGCCTTTCTGCCATCTTTTGGTTTTGCTTCAATATTTAACAGTGTGCCAACAATATTATCTACCACATTATTTTCAATATGCATCACATCAAGATTATGACGCAACAAATTATCTTTCCAATAAGGCAAACTCAAGAAAACACTATATTTCTTTCATGAGTGTTTCTTAACATTAGTAGACCCCATAACTCTTTTTCTTTTACGATTTGTTCTATCATTGCATCCTTCATCATTTAATAGTTCCAAAATTTCATCAAGTGTTGGCATGGTAGCCATAGGTGGAGGATCAATTTCTTGTGTACCATCAAGTATTTTTGCCATCATTCTCCACTTATGATCTCTTGGCAAGAATTGTCTATGTCTCATGTAGGAATTTTTTTTTCCATATTTCAGCCATCTAGATCGTGTATTACCTATACAACAAGGACATGCTAAATGACCTTTTGTACTCTATCCAAACAAATCACCATATGCAGAAAAATCATTTATTGTCCACATTAAAGCCGCGCGCATTGTAAATGACCCTCTAGAGCAAATATCATACGATGGTGCTCCAACCTCCCATAATTCCTTTAATTTTGATATTAGAGGCTCTAAGTATACATCTATATTCATTGAAGGTGATGATGGTCCCAGTATAATCAATGACAGCATGAAACTTGATTGTTTCGTGCACATCTATATTAGAGGCTCTTTTTGCTTCCAATTTGATGCTTCGCATACCACGCATGTTTCCAGATTCTTGTTGTCCTTCCAAAATAACATGCGAGCAATAGGACATACTAAGATCCTCTTGCATCCAAGACCTAACATCTTTATGTATTTCTTTGCCTAGTACGTATTTTTAGGCAATGATGCTCCTGGTGGAAGCAATTCATTCACAAATTCAAGCAATTCTGTAAATATGCTATTACTCAATTCACCTAACACTTCATATTCCATAGACGTACAAGGGCACTAAATTTAGTATGTTTTGTGCACCCTTTATACATTGGCTCGACAGCATCTTTCAACATATTGTAAAATTGATTAACCCTCTCACTAGAACCTTATCGATTTTCATATTGCATTCTAGTTTCTCTAACATCTGCACCTATTTTAGGCCCATCCTCAACTATTTCAAGATCAAACATAGGAAAAACGTCATGTAACATGGTTGTCATCCCACTAGAACCTTCATTTATTTGCTCATTATTCAGTTGTGCATTAGTAGCATGGTAAGATTTCTCCCATTTTCTCTCCTCATGAGCATGCCAAATGGTGTAACCTTGAGAAATTCCATAGCAAATCAGATGATTATGTACCATGTTGGGCATGAACATCTTATGTAATCCACATTTTCTACATGGGCAACATATTGATGAATCTGTAGCACACTTTTCACATTCAAATTTCAAAAACTCCTTCACACCAACAATGTACTCTTTTGTATATCGAGGTTTGTTCATCCAACTTTTATCCATAGCTTAACTATATTTCAAATATGAAAACAAAATAAAATGAGAATGCAAGATCATCAATAACTTAAAAGTTAAAATATAGTACAAAAAATAATATTGAACTTTGAAAAAAGGTAGCAATGAAGCATCAATAAGTAATTACTTTCCTAAGTAATTATTTTTTAAAATTATTTGAAAATAATTTTAAAAAATAAAAAAATAAAAAAACATTAATAATTACTTTACTAATCAATAAGTAATTTAAAAAAAAAATCATGAACCATCAAACTGAGTATTGGGCAAGACAAAGAGGCAAAGTAGCATTATTCTTCTCCCAAATTCACAAACTTAAAATTACCTGCAACTATAATTATTATTATTATTATTATTGTTATTATTATTATTAACCCCCACTATTGTTCAGAAGCATTATTCTAAATAGACAAAGTAGCATTATTCTTCTCCCAAATTCACAAACTTCAAATTAGCTCCAACTATTATTATTTTTATAATTCTAATTATTATTATTATTGAACTCCACTATTGTTTAGAAGTAGCCATTCCGATCCAAACACAGACTATGCAGTCAATGACCAAAAATAGCGATGCAACCATGTGAAACCATTCCAAACACAAACTAAGTAGTCAACCAAAAATAGCTTAAAACTAGAGTTAGACCATCAAACATACCACTTTTGAAGCTGCCAGTCCTTGGTTGTCGCATGAACAATGTTGTCCTCTATTTTAAGCGTGTAAAACAGAGTATGGACAACCAGCAGTGCCCCAAGTTCACGTCTATTGCTGTCGGTTTGCTGTGAGGAGGAGGAAATGGTTGATCAGGGAAAAATGAAGGGACTGGAGGCATGTAAAACAGAGGGGAAGATAAACTGGCGCAATGGAGAACAATTAAATGTTTGCCGTGTAATACATATTATATAATGTTTTAATATGTTGTTATACATATTTAATACAATGTAAGGCATATACATTTAATTATAATATTATGTTTCCAATATATCATAATTATGTATACATATATCGACATTTTCTAGTGTTTATAAATTTTTTTAATATATAATATAGTGTGGGTATATATATGTATACACACATACACATAAATGTGCATACATATAATAGATTTTATTGTTAGTTTGTATTTTAAGACTTCTGGGATGTAGACTACACAAGTAGCTGTGATGTAGCGAGATGATATATAGATCATCTAGTATCCCAGATGATATAAAGATTGTGCCATTGGGACCATATTGAGCTCAGGTGTATTAGACAAAGGCACGACTGTGATGTAGCGAGGTAAGGCGCTACTTGTTCGAGACTTGCTTGTGAAGATGACTGACTACATTAAAACTCTCTACAACATTTTGAATGTGCAAAATTAGACAAAGGTATGACTGTGATGTAGCTATTGTTTTCATTAAAAGTAGCCATCTTCGTATTACTTTCATTGGGCATCCTTATGTATACATATACCTTCAGCTATTTTTATTCCAAAGATAAGATGAAAATCAAATAAATTAATATTTTCCTATAAGTTAAATTCTTAAATCACTCGTCTTTCAATGATAGAAATCATACCAAATTAGCCTAAGATTAAGGAATGTATCGTTGGATGCATGCACCTAGCCTTTTTTCAAATTTTATATATCCATAAATAACTCATAGGAATCTCTTCTCTAGCTAGGAAGAAACATACAAAACAATAACATATATTTCATTTTTAAGATGAGATATAATTATTGGTTTTGCAATCAAAATAGGATTTAGACCTTAGAGACCGAATCAAAGGCCGGGATTGTCTAGAAGTAGCTAGCAGGGATGACCTTAATTTTTTCACTTAAATATTATTATACATAAACAGATTAGTAATGTTTGTTTGATATAGTTTTTATTTTTTATTTTTTAATGTAGTTTGATATAGTTTTAGGATAGGCAAATGTTCCATACATACTCATTTTTTTTTCCAAGCATATCATAAATCTTTCCAATTATTTTAAGGAAGCTCATTAGACTTGTCCACTCTATAATAATATAAATCATTATCATTTCTTTTATAATCCAAAAATTAAAAAGGACAAAGACTTCTTCAAATACAAGGGTAAGGCTAGTTATAATCTAGGACGTAGTTTCTTTTGCAAATGCACATTAATAATTCAAGGGACAAATACTCAATCCATTGGCCTTAGCACTATTAGAAAATTAAGTACTTGTAACTAATTATTTGTAATGAAAATAATTATTTGTGATAAAATACTCATTTTAATTACAAATAATCATTTTACTAGACATAACTACTCATAAATAAGTAGTTTTTGTTTTTTTTATAATCATGTAGAAGTTATTTATACCTAAGAAAGTTCGTTAAACTTTTAAAGGATGCATGTCTTATTAAAATTCACAACTTCCAAAAAAGATTAGTAAAACTAATACATAATCCACTACTTATCTGAACTCTTAAATCCACAATTTTTATAATCCATCCCAATTCCAACTTAGCAATCCAAGACCAAACATCACTATATGGAATAACTACAAATATAGTCTCAACTAATAAAAGTTGCAAATACCATTAAATTAAAATAATAATTAATAGATTCTTCATTTATAATTCCCTCAATCATCGTTCTCATCATTTTCTTCCTCTTCACCTTCTTCTTGATCTTCTTCCTCTTCACCATTTTCCTCTTCTTCATCTTTCTCTTCCTCTTCATTCTCTTTTTCATTTTGTCCTGAAGCTTGAATTCACAATAACTCAAATGAGAGTGCAAATATTCCAAACTAAGTTTGATTAATATCAACTAAAAATATGTGGAGTGCTCACCTGTGCATTCACGAATGTTTTTACTAAGTTTCGCAGTTCAGTTAATTCATTTCATATTTTATCAAACTCTTCCTTGGAGATTACATCTTCTTGCTTAGAAGTTGGCAATGAATGTTGACAAGTTTTCCTTGTACGAGTTGGTCCAAATCCCAAACCATGCACATCCAGGCCGTTCTAGGCCCATAACTTTAGAGTAAACATCATTTGATGCCCAAGCAATAGTGTCTCTAGACCCCGTTTCTATAGCAGTTGTGTCCTGTGTTAAAAGTACCTCCATCTCATCCTGTAATAGATAATAAAAAATAAACATTCTGCATCTTATAAATTTTTTAAAATAAAAAGTAGTAAATTTGAGCAAACATACCACTTTCTTCCTCGTCTCATCATTATAGTGGGTGTTGTCCTTTCGCTTATGGGTCTTGACAAATAATTGGGCTCGACTTGGCTGTGCCCCAGTTGATTTTTCCTACGTCCAATATTCTAGATTAAATACATGTATCGAAAACAAAGAACTGAAAAATATTCAATAGTAAATAAATATTAATTAAATAAATACCGCATCATGCGCATATCTTGCATAAATTTTAGATCCTTCGCCGTGGACAATCACCTGCTTCTTATGACACTCTTTATTTTTATTACATTTTAACTACAACATCACAAAGATTATAATAATTATTACTAAAATAATTAGTTGGTTGACTTTCTAAATCTATAAGATGAATGTGCGCTGTTACCATATATTCTGGATCAAACCAAAGATTGGCCAACTCTACTAGTTGCTCTAAATCCACCGAGCGGATTTTGCCCTTGCCACAACTTGTGCTACAGATGTGTCTTTTTTATGAAGTAATTTTTTCTTCAACTTGTGTTTGTAGTCTTTCCATTTCTTCTCCATGTCCTTTAGTATCCATTTTTTGAAGGCATCGACTCTATCATCAGGAACTTTAAACTAGCCCCACAATCTAAATATATGGTACACAAGTGAGTGAGTAGTTTTCTAACAAAATTTTAAAATATACTTATTTAATTAATAACAAGGGTTTAATACAAATTCTATACCCTTATAAGATTCCACACTTCCTCCTTTATGGTTTTAGGCACCGACCTCCATTCCTTGTAAATTATTAGAACCAAATTATTAGTTCTTGCAATCAGACCACCAAACCTTACCACCTTTGAGTCTTGCTTGTTGATGGGTTGATCAAGTAGATTGAGCTCCATCTCAATTTGCTCCCTTTCTAGAAGATGTCAAATGTCATTCAACGTGTACAATTTTATCTTTACTCTGTTTCCATTACTATCTGCAAAATTGGATAGAGCTGACATTGTTACTATTTGGTAAATGTGCATTCATAGCGAAATAAGTAAGTAAGAAAAACAAAATCATACCAAAAATGACTACAAAATTATCTTCAATGCTAGTTGACAAGTCGACATTTTCTGTTTTCGAGTGTGGTGTTATTGGTACTGATGTTTCTGGTTGGGTCTCCCTGCTGATCTCCGTATGTGTTGATAGTTGGCCTTCCATTGGTATTGGTGTAGAAGGTTGGGACCCTTGGTGTGAAGATAATGATGGTTCGGTCTCTCTACTGATCTCTGTATGTGTTGATGCCTGGCCTCCCATTTGTATTGATGTTAAAGGTCGGGTCCCTTGTAAAGAAGGCACTGATGGCTGGGAAGGACAATTTATAGAAGGTGACAACTCCACCATCCTATCAACAGAAGGGGGCAGCCCATCGATTGAGGGTAATGAATGGGCTGCCCTATCAAGAGATGGGTGTAATTGCGTATCATTATGGATAGCTCGTACTCTTGTAGACTGTCTTCGCAACTGTGGTATGTTAGTCTTTGTCTTCTTTTTTAGACCCATAGAACCTATACAAAAAAACACTTAAATATATGCAAATAAATTATTACATAGTATTTAGACATGATATGAGATAGAATTTATAATTAGATTCTAGCATAGGTTTATACCCAAGATTATAATATGCATTGTCAAAACTCAAGATATTGTTTATGTTGTTTTCTTATATGTTAAAAATCATTTTACACTCAAGGTAACCACCTAATATTTTAAAATCAACGGGGCGAAGAAAAGGTAATTACCCATTATAATAGAACTTCTGGCAAGGAATTATCAGCACTATGTTAATAATATTTTTACTTTTCTTTTCACCAACTAGGTTGAAGCATATATTTAATTTTATCTTATGTTCTCCAAGAGCAATATAACAATCATATTTTCTGGATCAAGCAATATATACGCGGTAGAAAATTTTTATTCTACACATATTTGCATGGATAATGTGTAAAACAAACACATGTATGTATAAAATACTCTAAGATTTAACTTTTTTTTTTAATTATTTTATGAATAATAAAAAGAAAGTTGTAAACGTAAAGGAAAGGTTTTTTTTTTTGAATAAAGAAAAGGAAAGATTTATCAAAACAGTAAACACATTACTATGTGGTATATCTTTCGCTTGCATATCTAAATTTAACTCAAAGTTATTCAAAATCGAGAATTTCAAATGCAGTGTCAATGGCGATCTAAATCCTAAGCATGATAACACGTCCACGAAATATTATTAATCTAAGCCGAAGAGCCAGCCTATATATAAAAGGAATTTCTAGTTACAGTACATAGGAGCATTTAAAGAAAAATGGAAGCCTACAAGCAAAAGGGAGGATAATGATGAGGAATTAGAGAACAATGAAGCATTGTTTTAGTTTTTTGCATTGTTTTGCACAGGTGGAGAATAATGAAGACAATAAAAAATCTATATGAAAACTTGCACCAAACCATGAACGTATTTAAGATTTTCTTATAGATCCCATTTTATTGGCCCAAATTATTTAAGATCCATTGATCCACAAGGATAAGTTCTATCTCATGCTGATAATCATGCAAAGTCAACCAAAAATAGCTTAAAACCAAAGTTAGACCGTCAAACATATCACTTTTGAAGCTGCCAATCCTTAGTTGTCACAGGAACTTTGGAATCCTCTGTTTTGAGAGTAAAAAATAGAGGATGGACAACTGGCAGTGCCTTAGTTCATTTCCCTTGCTGTCGGTTTGCTGTGTGGAGAGGAGCCAAATGATCAAGGGAAAATGAAGGAACTGGAGGCGTTGTTGATCTGTGGGGAAGTTAAACCAGCGCAATGGAGAACAATAAAATGTTTGCCGCGCATTATTAGCTAGATAATTCAATATGTTGCCTTTTAACACATATTATATAATATTTTAATATATTGTTAGACATATTTAATATAATGTAATGCAATCAGACCTTTAATTATAATATTATGTTTGTAACATATCATCATTCTTTATACATATATCTAATATATATAGTGTTTATAATTTTTTTAATATATAATATAATGTGAGAATGTGAAGGGACTGTGAAGTTTTACACATTTGGAAATAATAAGTTTAATGAAAATTGAACCTATAGTATGATAACTAGTAGGAATACATGTATCTTAAAAAAAAAATTAATAATAACCAACTCATAGGTGATGTTATGGATGCAGATCCTTAAAACAAAAGTATATATTTAAGGATCTTGGGGATTTTTCAGAACTCATTGTAGACATTAATTATAATATAATGTTTGTAATATATAATTGTACGTTAATATATATAATATTAATGTAATGCATTTACATTACATTACAATATAATATTTGTAATATATCATAATTTTTTATACATTATATATATAATATAATGTTTGTATACATATATACATATATAATGTATATCATCATTTAACCTTATTTAAAAAAAATGAAGAATATTTATATAAAATAACTATTCCAAGTGGAATGTATCAATATAAATTCTTTTTTGCAATCTAGAGTGAGAGATCGCATTGCAGTCCCATCAACTATAATGATTTAATAGTATTAGTATATACTATAATTCAAAGTATAACTAATAGTATTTGTATTACTATATCAGTATAGTTAATAATATCATAACTGATATGGTATAATTAGTATAACTGTAATGAATTAAGTGTAGTCGGCAGCCGCCCCTGTCCCACCACTAAAATTATGTGAATGACCCTACCACTATTATTTTAAATTCTGTATAGTGACTTGCATAGTGACTTGCATAGTAACTTGCATAGTGACTTGCATAGTAACTTGCATAGTAATTTCAAAGCCTATAAATAGAGGCTTCAGTTGTAATGAAATTCATAAGAAAATATAGAGAGAGAAAGAAAGTTTCAGTTCTTAAGAGTTTCAAAGAGAATTTCATATTTCTCTTTTGCAATAGTAGTTCTTTTCTTTTGTTTCATAACACGTTATTAGCACGACGGTTCTACCAATTCTGAAGCTAGTGGCCTTATTCCTCTATAAGTTTTTCAATATATTATTTGAAGTCTTTAATATATTTATTGATGATTATCTGTGTGAATTTATAAATATAAGATACACATATTTATTTCATTATTTATATGTGTAGAAAATGGCAAATCTTACAAAATTGGAATTTGTTGCTCTTGATATATCTGGGAAAAATTATTTATCCTGGATACTTGATGCTGAAATTCATCTTGATGCAATGAACCTGGGAGAAACTATTAAAGAAGGAAATCAAGCATCCCTGTAGGAACGTACTAAAGCAATGATTTTCCTTCGCCACCATCTTCATGAAGAATTGAAAACTGAATATCTCACAGTAAAAGATCCCTATATTTTGTGGAACAATTTAAGGGAGAGGTATGAACACCAGAAGACTGTCATTCTCCCAAGAGCTCATTCTCAATGATTGCACCTGAGGTTGCAAGATTATAAAAGTGTTAGTGAGTATAATTCGGCACTTTTTAAAATAAGCTCAGTATTAAAATTATGCGGTGAGAAAATCACCAATGATGATATGCTAGAGAAGACTTTTACTACATTTCATGCCTCGAATGTGCTCCTGCAGCAGCAGTATCGAGAGAGAAAATTCAAAAAATATTCTGAACTTATATCATGTCTTCTAGTAGCTGAGCAGAATAATGAGCTCTTATTAGAAAGCCACCAATTATGCCCTACTGGCTCAATATCATTCCCTGAAGTGAATGGTAATAGGTTTGCATCATTCCCAGAAGTGAATGGTGCATCCTTTAGAAGAAATCGGGGGCGTGGACGTGGTAAGAGAAATTATAGAAATGTTGGTCCCAGAAATGACAACATTAAAAGGGATAATAATATACCATATCACCAGAAGTGGTACAATTCAGAAAGGGGTAAAAATTCTCAGAATAATTCTTCAAAGAAAAGTGAAGAGGTGTGCCATAGATGTAGAATGACTGGACATTGGTCACGTATCTGTCGTACGGCCAGGCACTTAGCTGATTTATATCAAGCTTCTATTAAAGGAAAGAATAAAGTGCATGAAACAAATTTAGTAGAACCATCAGATGATTTATTAGATTCAGTAGATGTAGACGTTACACATCTTGATGTATCTGATTTCTTTAATCATCCTGAAGGTAGTATTGAACACTTAATTGGAGATGGAAGTGTTCCACTCAATTAATGTATTTTCTTTCTATCAGTAATAAAAGTTTTGTATATTTTGTAGAATCATGGATCACATTGATGAGTTTTTTATCTCTGAGTTGAATGATAAAGATATATGTCTGGCTGACAGTGCTACAACTCACACAATTCTCAAAGAAAAGAAATATTTTCAAAATCTAACACTAAGTAAAGCCTATGTCCATACCATATCAGGTTCATCGGATTTAATTGAGGGCTCCGGAAGAGCTTATATTGTGTTACCTAATGGCACCAAATTTTGTATTGATGATGCTCTATTCTCTTCACAATCCAAAAGAAATTTATTGAGTTTCAAAGATATACGTCATAATGATTACCATATTGAAACAACCAATGAAGGCAGCAAAGAGTATCTTCTTATTACTAAAACAATATTGAGCCAGAAGCTCGTATTAGAAAAACTGCCCGCTCTATGTTCTGGATTGTATTATACAAAAATGAGAACAATTGAATCATATGTGGTAATGCACCAGAAGTGCATTGACCCTAAAGTATTTATGACTTGGCATGATCACCTTGGACATCCGGGTTCTATAATGATGAGACGAATTATTGAAAATTCGCATGGGCATCCCTTAAAGAATCAAAAGATATTTCTACCCAATGAATCTCCATGCTCTACATGTTCTCAAGGTAAGTTAATTATCAGACCATCTCCCTCAAAAGTCATTGTTGAATCTCCATCCTTTTTACAAAGGATTCACGGAGATATATGTGGGCCTATTCATCCATCAAGTGGACCATTTAGATATTTTATGGTTCTAATTGATGCATCTAGTCGATGGTAACATGTTTGTCTTCTTTCCACTAGAAATGTTGTATTTGCTAGACTTCTTGCTCAGATAATTAAACTACGAGCAAAATTTCCTAAGTATCCAATTAAGACCATTCGATTGGATAATGCAGGTGAATTTTCATCTCAAGTTTTTGATGATTATTGTATGTCAATAAGAATAGATGTTGAACATCTTGTTGCCCATACACACACACAAAACGGTTTAGCTGAGTCTTTGATTAAAAGGCTTCAACTAATCGCTAGACCTTTACTTATGAAACCAAGACTACCTGTTTCTGCTTGGGGACATGCTATACTTCATGCAGCATCTCTAATTCGCATTAGACCATCTGCATATCATAAATATTCTCCATTATAGCTTGCATTTGGTCAACAACCAAATATTTCTCATCTTCGTACTTTTGGATGTGCTGTATATGTTTCAATTGCACCTCCACAACGTACAAAAATGGGCCCTCAACGTAGACTTGGGATATATGTTGATTTTGATTCTCCATCCATTATTAGATACCTTGAACCCCTTATAGAGGATATGTTTAAAGCACGTTTTGAGGATTGTCATTTTGACGAATCAAATTTTTCGTTAATGGGTAAAGAAAAGTCGGTGCCTGAAGCACAACAAGATATTACTTGGGATAATAAGACCCTGTCTCATTTTGATCCTCCTACAAATGAATGTAAACGGGAAGTTCAAAAGATTATTCATTTGCAAAATGTTGCAAATTAGTTACCGGATGTATTTACTGACACTAAAGGTGTAGTAAAATCTTATATTCCTGTTGTTAATACTTCAACAAGGATTGAAGTCCCTGAAGGACAAATTGTCAAAGCAAGAATAGGTGAATCTAAAACACGCCTGAAGCGTGGAAGACCTATTTGTGCAAAAGACAAAATTCCCAGAAGGAAAAGAATACAAAATGAATTTGGTGTTCTTGAAGAACACGTACTCACAATACAGGCTACAAATATAATTGGTGCTCCTAAAGAGCTCAAATCTTATATTCCAGAACCTCTTGAAGAGAAAACTCATGAAGAGTATAAATCTCCTAAAAAGGGACCTCCTGAAGAGGTGTGTCATGAAATGTTTTCCCCTGAAGAGGAACAGGTACCTGAAAATAATGAGATCTCAATACATTTCATGAAAACTGGAGAAATTCTGGATAGAAATAAAACTGTTGTCGACAACATATTTTCATATAAAATGGCCCTTGACATTACTAGAAGTAATGAAGAAATTGAGCCAAAAAGCGTCGAAGAATGTCGACGTAGAAATGATTGGCCAAAATGGAAAATAGCTATTGAAGCTGAATTAAATTCGCTAGCAAAACGAGAAGTATTTAGACCTGTTGTCCAAACACCAAAGGGTGTGATGCCTGTTGGATATAAGTGGGTATTTGTACGAAAAAGTAATGAGAAAAATGAAATTGTGCGATATAAAGCATGGCTTGTTGCACAAGGTTTCCTACAGAAACTCGGGATCGATTATGAAGAAACATACTCTCCCGTTATGGATGCAATCACATTTAGATTTTTGATTAGTCTGGTTGTTACAAAAGGATTAGAAATGCGGTTGATGGATGTGGTCACTGCATATTTATATGGATCCTTAGACCATGATATATATATGAAAATCCCTAAAGGATATAAGTTGTCTGAAGCATCTACAAGTACATCTAGAAATATGTACTCAATCAGACTACAAAAATCTTTATATGGGTTGAAGCAATCCGGACGCATGTGGTATAATCGCTTAAGCGAATATCTATTGAAAGAAGGATTTGAGAATAATCTTATATGCCCATGTGTTTTTATTAAGAAATCAGATACCGGATTTGTCATTATTGCGGTTTATGTTGATGATTTAAATATTGTGGGAACTCCTGAAGAGATGTCAAAAACCGCTATATATTTAAACAATGAATTTGAAATGAAAGATCTTGGCAAAACAAAACTTTGTCTCGGCCTGCAGCTCGAGCACTTGTCAAATGGAATTTTTATTCATCAGTCCATGTATACTGAGAAAGTCCTAAAACATTTTTATATGGAAAAATCTCATCCCCTGAGTACTCCAATAATTGTTCGAACACTTGATGTGAAGAATGATCCATTCCGTCCTTGTGATGACGATGAAGAAATTCTTGGTCCTGAAGTATCATATCTCAGTGCAATTGGAGTTTTGATGTATATTTCAAATTGCACTCGACCAGATATTACATTCTCAGTTAATCTGCTTGCAAGATATAGTTCTGCACCAACTCGAAGGCATTGAAATGACATTAAACATGTCCTTCGTTACCTTCATGGTACGATTGATATGGGATTATTTTATCAACGTAGTTTAAGTCCAGAATTGATTGGGTATGCAGATGAAGGTTATCTTTCAGACCCACACAGAGGTAGATCTCAAACTGGATATTTATTTACTTATAGAGATACTGCCATATCATGGAGATCTGTTAAACAGACACTATCTGCTACTTCTTCAAATCACTCAGAGATCATTGCTATTCATGAAACAAGTCGAGAGTGTATTTGGTTGAGATCAGTTATCCAACATATCCAGGAAAAGTGTGGACTTCCCATGATCAATAATAGCCCAACAATCTTATATGAACATAATACTGCTTGTATCACTCAAATCAGAGGAGGATATATCAAAGGTGACAGAACTAAACATATTTCATCTAAATTCTTTTATACTCATGAACTTCAAGAGAAAGGTGAAATTGATGTCAAGCAGATACGATCTAGTGATAATCTGGCAAATTTATTCACAAAGGCGTTACCAACTTCCACATTCAAGAAGATTGTGCATAACATTGGAATGCGAAGACTCAAAGATCTTTTGTCATGCACTTTTCAGGGGCAGTAAATGTGCTGATTGTACTCTTTTTCTTTCGCTAAGGTTTTGTCCCACTGGGTTTTCCTCTGCAAGGTTTTAATGAGGCAATCTTAAAGTACTTGTGGATACATAAGAAGACTGTACTCTTTTTCCTTTGCCATTGGTTTTTCTTCCCACTGGGTTTTTCCTTGGCAAGGTTTTAACGAGGCAGATTCTTTATGGGTGGTCATTCAAGGGGGAGTGTAATGAATTAAGTCTAGTCGGCAGCCGCCCCTGTCCCACCACTAAAATTATGTGAATGACCCCACCACTATTATTTTAAATTCTGTATAGTGACTTGCATAGTGACTTGCATAGTAACTTGCATAGTAATTTCAAAGCCTATAAATAGAGGCTTCAGTTGTAATGAAATTCATAAGAAAATATAGAGAGAGAAAGAAAGTTTCAGTTCTTAAGAGTTTCAGAGAGAATTTCTTATTTCTCTTTTGCAATAGTAGTTCCTTTCTTTTGTTTCATAACAATAACTAATTATACTAAAGTGTATAATGTATATTATTAATAGTATTGGTATTACTTTATTGCTATATATAGTTAATGGTATCATAAGTGATATGTTATTAGTTATAGTATAATAGTATTAGACTTAAAGACTATAATGTATATCATTAATAGTATTAGCATTATTATATCACTATAGTTAATAATATTATAAGTGATATAGAATTAGAATTACTATATCATTATAAGTAATACTATAATAGTATCATAAAAGATATAGTATCATAATTGATACTATAGTGGTTTATATAATAATTTATATATATATATATATATAGATTTAAAGTATATTACTAACAGTAAAAGAGTGTTAGTATATTAATACTATATAGACTTACATTAAGTATATGATTAATTATATTTGTATTACTATACCACTTTATATAGTTAATAGTATAATAAGTGATATAATATAGTACTACTATATCACTATTGTTTTTTTTCTTAGATTTTTTTTTGTTTGAGAAACAGACTTACTTCATTAAACCATAAACATGAAGTTTACAAATATGACTAATATAAACTCAGAAAACACTCAGTATACAAATCAACTAAGTGTTGTTAGAGTGCAATTTCTAAATCTCTCAAACAAAGAGTCTAAGAAATCATTCATTGCAACAAGCAGAGAGCTCAAGTTTTTTCTTTAAAAAAAAACAGAGAACTAAAATTCTACTATAGATCAATAGTATACAATTTATAAAATTCAAGTCTTTTTAAAATAATAATTCTTTACAAAGAAAGTTAATGTTAATGGTATCATAAGTGACATATTATTAGTATACCTAATATTATAGTTATTTATATGATAATTTATATATATAGACTTAGTATATTACTAGTAGTAACGAGTGTTAGTGTAAGACCATATAGACTTAAAGTATGTAATGTATATTAGAATTATTAATTTACTAATATAATTATCAAAACGAATATATTTGATATTAATAAAGCGATAAAATGTTATTAATATATATAATATTTCAACCATAGGATCAAATAAATATTCATATTTAAAATTATAATAACAATATTATAAATGTTATATTAACATAATATTATAATAACATTATTTATATATAATAAAAAATGATTCTATATATTATGTAATATAATTATATATAATATAAATTATACTAAAGCATACATGTCAATTATGGAGAAAATTGAAATATTTGGATTAAAGAGTACCAGCTGCAAGCATACTATTAGTGAAAAATTTGAAAGAAAGAGACGTAAATATATAACCACACATAAAATTTCCCTCAAAATAAAAATTAATCAAAACTTGGCCCCTTCAACCCCCCTCAAATTTTCAGAAAATTTAAATTTCCCTCCCGTTGCAACACGTTCCTCATTTCAAGCATATATTGGTCAGAATTTATTCCTAAATATTCAAGTAGACCACCAACCATTTCACCCTCTTTCTTCCTCTCTTCAATCTTCATTTATTTCCGTCGTCGCCCGTCATCTCTAGGTTTGCTTTTGAATAGTGAAATCCTTGCGCACCAAAATCCCAACCTCAACAAGCCAGAAGTCACGGAACCACCATTTCGACCAAGGGAGAAGCTTCTTGAAAAGCAAAGATATTATCAAAACATCCACAAGCACATACCACCTCCTCTCATAGCATAGCTGCCACAATGGAAAACCTCCCTGTTTTGCTTCACCAAAACAGAGCATCGACGGCTTAGTTATTTAGTCAGAGCCACCCCTCGCACACGTACCACCCCCTCTCATAGCATAGCAGCCTCATTGTAATGTCCCTTTGTTTTGCTTCACCAAAACAAAGCATCGATGGCCTAGTTATTTAGTCGAAGCCACCCCTCACTGCCAGCCCTACCCCATCGTCACCACATGGTTGTAAATACTTCACGCCGCTACATTTCTGCCGAGATCATCTCGGCTAGCCACGATGAGCTTTTGCCTTCACGTTAGATCTCTCCCTCCCTCTCTCTACACAGTCGCCATAGGATCCCGTGATAGTGGCTGACCATAGATATGAGAGTTGGGACAGCAAACTTGTAGTGAACTTGCGTGTATTTTTTATTTTTTTTGGATTGAGGTGATATTTCAAATCTGATGTTTTTTTTTATTATATAAATATATGCTCAGCAGACCAGTTTAAAGGCACCATTTGGAGCAGTTTCTTATATAGATGTCATTCTCCATGACTCTTCTCTTACTTCGGTGAGTATATTAATGCTTTTTTACTCTGTGATCAGTTCATGTTTGGAAGTGCTTGTGAGCAACTTCATGCCACCATACTCATTCGTATATACATGGAACCAGACACATGGTCTGTTGAAGTTATACAAAAAACTTTATGTTGTTTTCTCATAAATTAATTCTATGTTCTGTCTGTGTGTGACAAAAGACTGGAAAATAGGCTACAATAATTACTTTTCAATGTTCCACTCTATTCATTAATGCATATCTTTGATAATTATATTCGGGACTACAAATATGGTTGCTAATCACTTGTCTAAGTGAGAGTTGTTATTATGGTGAAAGCATCTGCTATTTATTGTTTCACTCTTTCAAGAAGGGTTGAGAGGTACTCTCTTGGTGGATAGTTAAATACATACGCATTGGAAGTACGTGTGCAGCTTTTTCATTTGATTCTTTCTAAATAAATTGTGTGAAAATGTACAGATTGATTGCCAAGTATAGGCCAACAATGCCAGTTCTATTTGTTGCTATCCCCCAGCTTAAGACAAATCTTCTGTTCTTGACTAAGGTCTCAATTACAGTCCTCTCATTCTGGAGGATTCATATTGCTTATTAATGCTGCCATAAGCCAGTATCTAATTCTCTTAGGTGGCTTATAGTAATTGCATGAGGAGAAATCTTGAACTAGAAATCTATGGACTCAGCACTTAATTTAGATTGTTAAATATTTCAAATCTTAAACTTGTAACATGGTTGTTTATGATAAAACTTGGTCATCCTCCAATTGTATGATATGGAATACTCTTAATTTTATCTAAAAATTGGTGTGGTATTTGATATGTTTTTGTACTATAACTTTGATTTGCATTTTCTACAAGCATGAAATACTCAATTTGATTCCTTGGCCATTATACTTTTGGCTTTAGATTGGTTTACTATTTATAATTAAAGGAAATAATAACTTAAATTATAAAATTTATGAGAATGCCGGTTAGAGTAGTTTCCTACATATCATTTATAGCACTAAATTGGAATACTAATTTTTTATTTTATTTTTGCAGCACAATATCATCCACTTCATTTCCTTTGACAAATATTACTCTTCATGTGAAGAACTACTCGTCAACGAAATGATAGGAAAGCTAATGAGAAACACAATGTGAAGAAGAAGAATTACCCATCAAAAAGAACTTTCATGTAATTTTATTTGTATTTTTTTATTATATGAATAATGACCCATTATATCATATTTATGATTAATTTATATCTAATATTTTTTATTGTCGTCAATATCAAATTATTGTTGCGTTTAAACCCCTTTAATTAATGCAATGTGCCAGGACGTATTCATAACGATATTTATATTAAATCTTGTTAATATAAAATATACGTCGACAATGAACTAGTGACAACATACTAGTAGTGACGTTTATGTTAACATTGCCATTTTATTTGATGGCTACGCTTAGTTAAACACCGTGAATTTTATTAGTTGTGGTGTTCAAATAATGGCATTTCAATAATTTAATTACTTGTGGCATTTATGGTAACGTTGTTATTTTTATGAGATAGTGGCGTTTAAATAAATACCGCTAATTTATTTGATGTGTTGGCAATGTACTATCAGCAGTGTTTATTCAAACACCACTATCTCATGCAATGAGATGGCAACGAAATGTTAGCGGCATTTAAATAAAAGCCATTAATACTATTGGTGGCATTTAAATAAATGCCACTAATTTATTTGATGTGTTGGCAACGTACTATCAGTGGCGTTTATTCAAACGCCACTATCTCATGTAATGAGATGGCAACAAAATTTTGGCAGCTTTTATATAAACGCCGTTAATACTATTGGTGACGTTTAAATAATTGCTGCTAATTTATTTGATGTATTGGCAACGTAATATTAGCGGCGTTTATTCAAACGCCACTATCTCATGCAATGAGATAACAACAAAATATTGGCGATGTATAAATAAACACTGTTAATTATGGACATTTGGTGGCGTTTGAAGAAATGCTGCAAACTTGCTGTAAAACACCGCTAATGAGATTTTCAATTAGCGGCGTTTGACAAAATGTCAGTATATCAAAAATAGCAACCCCTAGATACTGGCGGTTAGTTACGCCGGTAAAGAAACGCCACTAATTAATTAGTGACATTTTTTGGTCAGATCCCGGTGCATATCAAATGCCGAGAATTCTGTGTTTTTTTGTAGTGTTTTACTAACTTTAATGTTTTTTTTTGTAGGGAAAGATGAAATCTCTAAAGGAAGCTGCTGCGGATCCATCCAATGAATCATCTGTCAATGATACTCAGATCCTATCTCAAGTTTTTAGTTCACGTTTTGGATATTTGAGGAGCTTAGAACGTTGCATGAAGCCATCATCAAGTTTATCATCCTCTTAACTTAAGAGTTGCTAATTCGATTAGATAGAGTAGTGGAGTTAGGGGATACTAGAATAGAGATTGAAGTCGAGTACCTGGACAATATTTGATGAATGGCAGAGGATGTCCCAAAACTCTATGCTACCACGATCTTAAAATTTGTTTTTTTATTAATTATCTTTTTATTATTCTGTTCAACAACAATATTTGAACAATTGTGATGTATAAATTACATTTTTGTAATATTAGTATTACCTTTTTAATTAAATGTGTAGCAGTAACATTTGAACAAAAAGTATACTATTCGAACGATACATTATAATTGAAAAATTCATCTGAACGAAATAAAATCCATTCGAACGAGAAGTGAAAAAAAGAGTCCGTTTGGACACCATTTGAACAACACACAATCTTGTTTGAACGAGAATAATTTCAATTAATTTATTTGTTCGAACCGATAAGATTTGTTCGGACGTTGATCCCGTTCAGACGGTATCAAATATGGTAATCTATTTGAGTAAAAAATTTGTCCGTTCTTGGTTTCTGTCGGTTCGAACAATCACAAATTTCATTCGAACGGGTTTCAGAGACGAAAAAAACTTATCTCAAATAAAAATGTTGGTACGAATGGATTTGGATGGGCCGGTGAGATTTCATCTCTAAAAATAATTTATAGAGACAAAATTCAATTTTCATCTACAAAAGTTTTTTGAGAAAGATTTTTTGAGATAAATTTGAGATAAAATTTTTGCCTTTAAAAATATTTTGGTGCAATTTTTTTTTTAAAATAAATTAATTTATCTCGAAAAACTCGTTCTGTTATAGTGTATGGTCATAACTGAAGCTACATGTTCTGCCGATTTTTGACCTATTGACGCCTGCCAAAATATTAGCTTTTCCAGGGTGGTTGTCAACACAGTACCGGTAGTCATGGTTGTTTACTAGCTCCAACCACCTGATCATTTGCTTTATATTTCATCTCATGCGTAAAGAAGTATTTGAGACTTTACTGAGTTTTGAAGCAAAACGATATGTTTAGTTGAGGTTCTTTGGAGGCGTTATTTCACAAAACGATACTCGAGTTGAAATCTCACATGTTTTAAAAAGTGCATGACTGGCTTGAATTTTTAATCTTGCTAAAGCAAAATATAAATTACCAGTACTTAAGTATTGTTTGGATAATATGTTTGGATAGTAAGTTAAGATGAGATGAAAGCTGTAAATATTACTTTAAAATTTGAAATAGTTAAATTGTTTATTATATTTTGTGTTATTTTTTTAAAAAAAAATATATAATTATGAAATGAAATACTTTCCCAATCTAAACGAAACCTTATAATTAACAAAAACAAGATGTTATGAGCATTTTAAAATTAAATCACATTTTAGAAAAATATATATAGACAAGACAAACCAACAAATTTAAAACGGCAAAAAGATCTTCAAAATTAATCTTTTAGTAAAAAGGTAAAATACATGCCTAAAATTTAAAAATTAATTTGTCAAATACTAGAACACAAGAAGCTTTTTATGTATCGTAGAAAAACAAGTTCAAGCACATATATATACGTACACAGACATACTTATATACATATATATGTTTGTACTTCTGCCATTTTTCTTATATCAATTTCATTAAAACTGTTTTCACTTTTTATCTCCAGGCGATAGTTTCAAGGGCCTGGATGAAGTCTTGAAGGTTCAATCCATATTAATGCTTATCTTGATCGGCCTAGTCAAGCCAGCCCCCAATAACGGACACCAGGTCAAGTACATTGACAAAACAAGAGTCATCAGATGCAAGAAATTAGAGGACAGCATCGGCGACGTGCTCCAATTTCAACGTAATTCCCTTTAAGCTTGCACGCGGATCAAATGCTTTCTCTAATTGCTCCGCATCCATTTCGTATGCACTGCATGCCATTGGAGTCGCAACGCCAGATGGTGACGCGACTCCAATGGTGATACACAGTTCACCCTGATCCCATACTTCCCTAGTTCCCTGCTTGCTGATCTAACAAGCCCAAGCACCGCATGCTTTGACATATAGTAATCGGTTTTACTAACTACATGTGACATCCTGAAAATCAACCTGTTTGATTTGACCTGTTTTCATCTACAAATACTATCTCAAAATATTTTATTGGAAATCCACAATAATTCCTCACCTCCAAATTCTCAAGACAATCAAATCCTAAATATCCACAAAGTTCATACATGTAAAACTAATGCCATCACATAGGGTCCACAAACTCCCCATAAAAATATTCTACTAACACTTGGATCTATTAATGCTAAATAATGTAACAACAAATCAATAAATTTCGTCTTCACTTTAACCAATGGGTAACCGCTCATCCTGGTCCCAACATATTAATCTTGGTCCTCAGTCGAGACCTCCACTTCATCTGAAATGTATATAGATAAAGGGGTGAGTTCATTAACAACTCAGTAAACAAAACACTTATACTAGTATGTAAAGCACGAGCATTTCCAATAAAACTCTTATGCATATAACAAAAGAACTTTTATTTCAAGGAAACAACTCCAAAACTTATAAACCAACAAAAACTGAGCGAACCTTTATTTTTCATAAAGTATACACAAAACCAACTTTCCAAATCAAAATACTTTGGCACAAATAACTGTAACATTTCATCAACATTTCCAAAACATATACCATGTTTAATCCCCGTGGTAGGGTTGTGCTATCCCTGGTGGCCAAACTAGGCGGTATCATATTGTGAGACTTTCCCTCATTCATTTTCGGAGTCCCGAGTGTGCACATAGGAAAGAAACACATAAAAAAATCACTCTGTTTCCAAAGTGATTGCACCTCTATCATATCATATCATGGTGGTACTGACCATATCACGTGAATCCATATAATCATATCAAAACCATATTCAGAAATAAAGACAAACAGATAAGTATGCCAAAGATTTTTCATGTACATATCATATTAAGCCACGTGTTTTTCACTTTCTTATCCATTTCCATATAAGTCATAAACAAAACAAAAACATATTATTTCACATGTACAAGAAAACATCAAAAATTCATGTTCGCTCTTATGCATATCTCAGAAACATGTCAAATACCACTCATGTCTACACATTTCATGTCAAAAAGAAATTTTTTCTATCATATAATTTTTTTTTTCATGAGCGAATACAGAAAACATATACTGAGGTTGTTTTTCACGTTTTTCTTTTAGAAGCAGAACATGCACATTTTATAAAACCAACCTCAAACAAATTTTCTTTTTATGCAAATCTAGGATAGAAGCCTCGCTTACCTGACTCTTGTAGAGGATTGATAATTTCTCGAGTCCGACCTATGTTAATCTCGTCACCTATTCGTAATGAAATAAGAATAAAACGAATTCTAGTATTAATGCCTTGCAACCCAATCTATAAAAATAACATAAAAATCTATTATTTCTAAAAATGGAAAAATAGCAACGACTCCCTTCTTCAACGACATCGACTTTAAAACACTACCACTTTTTACAACCTTCAAGTTAAATAACACACATTAAACATGCTGACCAGCCCCGAAATATGAACGTACAGCTACACCTTAGTCAACTTAACTTACTCGAAGTTATGCTAACATGGTCTTCTTGTTCCACACAACCAATTAGCATTGACCTCTTTAGACAAAAACAAAACGCCTATAACTCAACACGGCCAAGAAGTTAAAATTTCATAATTAGTACCAGCAAGTAAACTAGCATCCTCCATAAATCAAACCACTTCCTAGAAATATCCAATTTCTGGAAACAATAAACACATCCCACAATGAAAAATTACCATGTACGCTTCACCTAAATAGCTAGCATAAAACTCTCCCAAGAAGACCCGAAAATCCAACCCACCTCAACTACTTAAAACCCAAACACCTTAAAAAAGAATGGTTTCCAGAAAACAGAGATCACAATCAGATGATCATTTACACTCAACAAAGCTTTTATACGTCAAAAAATATATCTAGTAACATTAAAATGCCCCCAACAAAACCATTATTCCAGCCCTATTCAAATCAATTCTAACTTCCGCATGTCAACAACGGAAAATAATACCTCAACGTAACCTTGAAAAACCATCAATAATACCCCTCAAAAGACCCAGTAAATTGAAGAAATATCTAAACCAATTCACCTAAGTTAATCATCCATTCAACAACTGAGAATCTTACCTGAGAATGGAGAACAACCCGCAAGAACGACAGAGGCTAAGAAGTCGGATTCTACCTCCCCTATGCTCTGCTTCACCCACCGGAAACCCACAAATTATCAATGATTAAAACCCATAACCATACCTTGCATGGATAGTAAAAATGCAAGAGAAGAGAGGAGGGATTTAGATGAACTTACCGGCTCAAATTTGGGTGAACGAAAATAGGGCAAGTCGGCGATGAAGAGACCTAAACCTAAAATGCAATGCCGAAAGGAGAGAGGGAGAGAATTTATATTCCGTTGAGCATGGTAACTGCCGAGAACGTGAGAGGCGGGCGCGAGTTGAGGCAGTGAAAATAGAGGGGTAAACCGTTGGGCAGGGAAAAGGAGAAGGAAAGGAAAAGAAAAGAAAAGGAGAGAAAGAAGAAGAGGCGGAAGTTACATACAAGGGATAAAATGGCGTCGTTTCGGTGTGCTAGGCCGGGTTTTGTTACCCCGCAATGGGCTTGGGCTGCGGGCCTTACATTGCACCCTTGCTTGCTGCTATACTTGCGGTGCACACGAATTGATCGATCTATTGACTTCCATAGTGTAACGCTCTAATGGAAGGCCCAAACTACATGACCTATACTCTAAAGAAACTAGTTAATGATATAATTGGAGCCCCATTGAATTCTTATAAAGAGCTAGAACTCCTCATTCTCAAACAATGTAGGATCCCATACACCATCTATCTTATCATTTTCATATGGGGTATCACAATCTACTCTCCTTAAATTCAACATCCTCGTCGGGCCTGTCTATTGTAGGTGGCACGGCTCAAGTCCCACATTTTTTGTTGGGATAGACTCTGATACCATTTGTAAAGCCACAATGGAAGACCCAAACCACATGGTATATACTCCAAAATGACTAGTCAATGATATAATTGGAGCCCTATTAGAACCTTATAAAGAGCTAGAACTTCTCATTCCCAAGCAATGTAGGATCCTATACACAACCTATCTTATCATTCTCATATGAGGTATCACACATAGAGCCTTTGCTTCAGCTAATTCAGCACATCCAACAAAGCTCCTAGCTAATACATAGTGTAACACCTCATTCTCGTAGGCTAAGGAATGTCCTGTACTTTTTCTAAAAATCTTTAATCTGGCATAAGATTCTTGATTTTAATAATGAACAAATAGCATATATTTCAAAAAAAATTGAAATTATAATAAAATGTCTTTTAAAAAACATTAACTGAAATAAATCAAAGTAAATTTGTGTCATGGAAACACCTATTTCTAAAAATACTGAAAATTTAAATAAACTGCTCAATCTACTCTTGGCTTTTCTGCTCTCGCTGATCATCTTTCTCACTTGAGTAGTTTTAAAAATAGGAAATAAACTAAAATGAGTCGATGATTCAGTAACGAATTCACCACAATGTAAAATAATACTATAGGAAATTTTCATAAATTTATGATGAATTCTGAAAATATGATAGTATATGCTAATGTTCATGCTATGTCTGACTGAACTATCTGATTCAATTGACTAACTGACTTAAACTGATTGATTTGATTTAACTAACTAATCTGACTGACTTAACTGATCTAACTGACTAAATAAATTTAACTAAACTAATTTAACTAAACTATTTTAACTAGACTGAATTAACTGAGCTGATTTAACTAAATTAATTGGCCAACACACTCAATCTTGTGTGCAAGGTTGTGCACCGGCCCCACGTTCTACTGTAGCAAAGAGAGCTGCTGATAATATTCTAGCGTATTATGGTGGACCACGCTTAGGTCCGTGACTTGCACATCCACCCTGATCTAATATGCATTGGTACCATGCATCTGAATGAATATCTGAATTAATTAATTTACTAAGCTGAATAACTAATTAATTGACTTCTGATCTGACATAGTCTAATATTTGAACTTGACTTAACTCATGCAATTGGATGCATATCATATATACTAATATAAATAACTCAATTTTCTAAATCTAAACATGATGCTGAATGACATGATTGTATATAATGCTGTACTAAATATGTCTGTATGACATGAAGGGTATATAAGAAGGGCTATCAAAGAACCAATTTTACTAATAATATAAGCTACATGTGGGAATCTTAATTTTTGTGATCAAATTCACTTACCTTACTGCACTATTTTTTGAATCTCACTTCGTAGTTCATCAGTTATACGAAATATTTTGCTTAATAGGAAAATTAATAAATTCTAATATCATAACTTATTTAAATAGTAATAACATATTTGTACCAGAATTTAGTAAAATACTGGACTATATCATATAGTCTTTCAAGTATAAAATATCTAATATATAATAATATATTCAAATCCATAAAATAGTAGTTAGAATATATAGTTCATAAAATGAGCTTAAAAGTATTGAATATTAAAATTCTCATGAACTGATAATATAATATAATATAGTAGAAAAAACATAGTTGAGCTAATGATAACACTTGGAAACTAGCTTCAATAAAAGAATACTTAACAGATCAACTAAACGTGTTTAAAAAAAATAAGTGACACTATCTATATTTACTACAAAGGTTATAAAATATTAATTAAGAGTATAATCTAAATAACTAAAATTTTCTATATTTAAAAAAAATCAAGGCTAGAATGGAATAAAGCCAACTTAAAAGGGTCCAAAGAAAAATAACGTGGAACTCACATACAAGCTATTCAATTATGGCTTTCATGGCATGACTGTAATTAAACTTAATTATACACAGGTTATAAATCTATGGAACTAAAACTGAGAGTAACACACGAAAGGAGTGTCGGCGGAAAAGCTTACCATGCAGACCAAGGAGCCGGGGGAGAGGCGCGGCGATGCTGGTTTGAGGTTGGTGGTTGGCCGGCATCGGTATGAGCTGGAGACGAGGCTCAAGGTGGAAATTTCATCCCCTATTTTGGTGGTGTAGAACAGAGTATTGCTTGGTGATCTTTTTCGGTGTCTGTGCAGTGGTGGTACAAGGAAGTTTTCAATGGTGGTTCCTGGGATTTTTGAAGGTGGTTAAGGCTGACTATGGTGGCTAACCAAGCTGGGCAGTTTCTATTGAAATTACAGGAGGAGCACTGTCACACACATGCAAGGCCACCAGACTAAAACACAAAGACGTTAATTTCATTTCATTTGATTAGCTGTAAATATACACTTCTTTTTGTTAACTGATTTCTGTAGCTATAAATATCACCTGTACATCATAGATCAATACAAGAATTTTTTCACCCAACTCTGTTTTGCAATTCTGTTATTCCATTCGGTATGCGTGTGCCCAATGCCGTTACGTTGTCTTCCACCTCTCGTCTGCAACTTACTTAATATGGTATCAGAGCTATGACTGAAGATTCTGACGCCAACATGCCGCCCAAATCAAAGAACAACCCCCACAATCCGGCGAGTCCCTTTTTCATCCAACCCGATGAGGGTGCATCATCTCCCTTAGTCCCTGACCTTCTAACCATAGAAAATTACGTTACATGGGCAAGAACAATGCGCCGAGCCCTTAACATAAAAAACAAGCTTGGGTTCATCGATGGAACCATCACCAAGCCAATCAACACATCTGACCCTCTCTATGCTCCATGGGAACGTTGCAATGACATGGTGATAGCATGGATATAGCACTCTGTCAGCTCAGTCCTTAGATCGAGTATTGCACATGCCGAAACTGCAGATAGCGTTTGGGAAGATCTTCAGGAGCGTTTTTCCATCCAAAATGCTCCTCGAATTTTTCAACTGGAGAAATGTCTATCATCTTCCACACAGGACTCTAATTCTGTTAATCAATACTACAACTGACTTAAAATGTTTTGGGACGAGCTTGAGATTTACGAGCCCGTGCCAAATTGCACACGTGGAGCTATCAAAACGTTGCTGGAATATAACCACCGCCATAAGGTGATGCAATTTCTTATTGGCTTAGACCACTCCTACGACTTTGTTTGCGCTCAACTTCTACTTCAAGATCCTCTTCCAGCTTTCAATCGCGTGCTCTCCCTCGTCCAGCAAGAGGAAAGAAGACGGCAACTACATTCTATGCCGGCTCCCCTAGCCATGGTCGCTAGGGCTCTAGACTCACGTAATCCATCCAACTCACACCGAGAGCGTCTCTTTTGTTCTCATTGCAACACACATGGCCACTCGTTGGAACGGTGGTTTAAGGCAAATCCAAATTTGCCTGTTTGCTCTCATTGTCGTATACCTGGACACACGCGGGACAAATGCTACAAGTTGAATGGATTCCCTCCTGGACACAAAAATCACTCAAAATCAAGATCCAATGCTAACCAATCTTCTCTTGTACAGGAAGAGATCAACCATGGTCCACCTATTATTCAAGAGCAACTCAGCCAGATTCTTGCCTTGCTCAAACCCAATCTCACCACAGCCACCAGTCCAGCTGCAAATAATGTTCATGCTGACTCTCCTCCCATGTCTGGTATTCTGGTATCTCATTACCTTCATCATCACATGCACTGGTTTCTACTCAAACACCCTGGATCATAGCCACTGGTGCTACAGATCACATGATCTGTAGCCCCCAATACTTCACACATAACATCACTCCAATTTCTCGCACTGTCAAATTGCCTAACGGCACCACTACAAATGCGTCCTATATTGGTGACGTACATCTATTACCCCATCTTACTCTTCATCAAGTTTTATGTGTTCCTGCTTTCACATTCAATTTAATTTTTGCTAGATCTCTAACACTCCATTCCAATTGTTGCCTAATTTTTCTTTCCGATTCTTGTTATATTCAGGGCCTTTCATCTTGGATGACGATTGGAGTGGGGATGGTGCGTGAAGGCCTATATCACTTACAATTAACCAGACCCCTGTCATCTCTCTTGCAGTCCTCTCTCCTCCCTTTATTTTCCCCCATTTCTGTTAATCATACTTGCGTTACAAAGTTTGATCAGTTTACATTATGGCACTGATGAGTGCACAAAAATGCACTCTAAATACTCTATTTAAATACTAAAATAAATGAGAAAATAATGGATATAACTCATGTTATTAAAATTAATGGTCATTTATCTTGAAATAGATATAAGCATGATTTAATATATTGATGAGAATATAAAATGCCATATTTTCCTCTCTTAATGTTTAATACTTTATTCTTATTTGATGCCTAACTATACTCATTATTCTTATATTTTGATTTAGGACACAAATGGAGACATTAGGAGCAAATGAAGATAATTGCGGAATTTTAGACAGTTCTGACATCTTTTCGTAATATGGGCATAACTCTCTCATCCAATCTCCGATTGAGCTGATTCAAGATGATCTAGAACCGCAAGAGAAATATCTAGAACTTTTGTGTTTTATGTTTGAAGAGATATCCACTCAATCTAAGACAAAATCGACCATCAAGTGGACGCACCTGCACTTGACGTTCCTGGATATTTTTCAGCCACTTGCATCAAATCCAAATGTTATCATAATATTTTCCAGCAAGCACTCCTACACCAACTTGGAAATTCAATGATCAATTCATATGTAAGATGAAGTGCACTCAAGTTTCTTGTAGACAAATTATTTGACCACAAGATATTAAGTCATACAAGACAACTAATGGATAGAGAAGCAAAATTGAAACACTCAACCTACAAGCAAAATCCAGCTCATGCATGGTGGGAAAACAAATGATCAAAGTGACAACTCACAAATCACTTGGATTCAAGAATGGCACATGGCAAAACAAGTTGAAATTGTGATGATTTTGTCATGACAACTTGCATGAAGGATGCTTATAAATAGAAGGAAGGGGTGTGTGTTCTAGGAGAATGCTTAGTGTGCTTGGATGCCTTGGAAGATACATTATTTTGAGAGCTTGAGAAAAGAAAAGAAAAACCAAAGAAGAGAGAAGAAAATAATGGTTGGCTCTTCCATATTATCCCTTGGAGAATTTTTGTTGCATATTTTCAATATGTGTAACTAAATTCTCAAGGAGGGCTAGGGATGAACTTGTGTGTATGATGGTGTTTGTAATTTATTTTTGATTCATGTATTTGGTCTTTAAATATTAAAACTCTTTTGTTCTATTATTCTCAATTTATTTGTGATATTTTTTCGTCTTCAAATAATTATAGAATCTATTTCGTTTATGGATTCAGTCATGCTTTTTCTATTGAGTGAATTAGTTCTATAATTATGTTTGGAGCAATTGATTATCTATATTGATTTAATTCTCTGCTGCAATATCGCCTCTTGGGTATATTGTCGTCGTTGGATTTTCTCAATATCGATAACAATTTATGAGAGTTAAGCGCGAAGAATGATTTTTTAAAGAGTTATATGTGATTTAAATTTTGGTTATTAATGTTATATCTTCCGATTAAGAATTTGGACATAGAATTCTTAATTGAGTTATCAATGAATTAAGAATAAATTTGAATACCACAAATACACAAGGAATTCCCTACGCTCTACTTTTCGTCTCATTTTTATATTTTTCAAATTACTCATTTAGTTTTAATTTACGTCATACTCTAAAATTTACTTTTCGCACTCATCTAAATCTTTTTGTTAATTTCATTACTGTTCTTCAATTTCTCAATCCATCTCCCTGTGGAATCGACACCCCAAAGCTATACTGCAAACGACCGCGTTATGCTTTGGGCGTAATCAGGCACTACAGACTTGGACACAGCTCCATGATTAAGCATCTATTATATGATTTTAATATTAATTCCAAACACTCGAATGCTTCTCAATTCCCTTGTGATGTCTGTAACTTAGCAAAGCAACACAAAATACCATTTCCCGAATCTGAGTCCAAGGTCACCAGACCATTTGACGTGGTTTCTGTTGACATTTGGGGTCCCAATGCCACCCAAGCATACAACGGTGCAAAATATTTTCTAACCCTTGTTGATCAATTCACAAGATGCACTCAGATTTATCTTCTTAAAACCAAAGCTGAAGCTCGAACCTCCATGATTAATTTTTTCTCATTTGTTGATACTCAATTTGATAGCTCAATTAAAACCCTTAGATTGGATAATGGTGCCGAATTTGATATGCCACATTTTTACAACTCCAAAGGTGTCATACATCAATTAACATGCATCGCCACACCCCAACAAAATGCCCTTGTTGAGCGCAAGCACCAACATATTCTCAATGTAGCCCGAGCACTCAAATTTCAATTCGGATTGCCCATGCAATATTGGTTTGAATTTATCACCACTGCAGTCTACTTGATCAATAGAACACCCACCCCCATTCTCAACCATAAAACCCCTTTTGAAGCCATTTATCAAATCAAACCTTCATATTCCCACCTCAAGGTTTTTGGTAGCTTATGCTTCGCCTCCACACTCTCACATTCCCGATCCAAATTCGAGCCTCGAGCTAAGAAATGCACATTCCTTGGATATCCATACGGTGTCAAGGGATATAAATTACTTGATCTCACCACTAAACAAATTTTCATTTCACGAGACGTTATCTTCCATGAAGAGATTTTTCCTTTCAAACATCAAACACCTGAAAGCTCTTTCCCCAGCAACCCAATTAATCCCACTTCTCATACTCCTTCACTGTCACACAACTTACCCAACTCCCTTGACCAGCCTACCGAAATTCACAACAAAACCACTCACTTACCCAGCGTGACAGCAGATCCTTCCGAGACACTAACTCATTCATCGACCACACCTCCCAACCCCACTACTCCCACAAACGATAACCCTTCTCTAACCCACCCACAACCTCATTCCCCATCTCTTCACAGAACCACTCGCACCAGAACAGCTCCAGCTTACCTCCAACAATATCACTATCACTAGTCATCCACACCCAAAACGCTCCAGTCGCCATCGTTGATGAAGTTGCCCGCTGCTAGTGCATCATCAGGTAACGTTTATTCCCCATTTCCTTTGTGTTATCTTATGCTTCACTCTCAGCCCAATTCCATGCTTTTACTACCTCTATTTCTATACACTCTGAACCCACCTCATATAGTCAAGCCATAAAAAACCCAATTTGGTGTGAGGCAATGAAATAAGAGCTCGCTGCCCTTGAGCTTAATGAGACCTGGATCGTTGTTCTCCCTCCCAACAAGATACTAATTGACTGCAAATGGATTTATAAATACAAATTCAAGGCCGATGGCACAATTGAGCGAGCTAAGGCTCGATTAGTCGCAAAAGGATTCACTCAATGCGAAAATATTGATTTTCATGACACTTTTTCACCTGTCGCTAAATTGGTTTCCATTTGCTGTCTCTTAGCAATAGCTGCAATTAAAGGTTGGGACCTTCAACAACTTGATTTTAACAACGCCTTCTTATATGGCGATCTCGATGAAGAACTCTACATGTGGCGACCACCAGGCCATTTTGCAGCCAAGACTAAACAAGTGTGCCGCTTACAAAAGAGTTTATATGGCCTCCGTCAGGCATCTCGCCAATGGAACACAAAACTTGCCTCCACTTTAGCTGAGTTTGGCTTCCGCTAGTCAAAAGCCGACTACAGTTTATTCACAAAATGCTCCACAAATTCTTTTGTTGCAGTCTTAGTGTACGTGGATGATAACATCCTCATGAGTTCAGATTCCAAGTCAAGTTTTTCAGCAAAACAATTTCTGGAAACCAAATTCTGCATCAAACAATTAGGGCCCTTGCGCTACTTTCTCGGTATGGAAATAGCTCGTTCCTGAGATGGTATTCAAATTTGCCAGCGCAAATATACGCTTGATCTGCTCTTAGAGACCGGACTTTTGGCAGCTAAGCCTTCTCCATTGCCAATGGAACCAAACATCAAGCTCCCAAAAGATGAAGGTGACATTTTCCATGACCCCACACTCTATCGGAAACTCGTGGGCAAGCTTATTTATTTAACCAATACACGGCCCGATATCAGCTATAGTGTCAACCTATTAAGCCAATTCATGGAGTGTCCTCGTGTACCACATTATGATGCTGTTATTAAGGTGCTTAAATACCTCAAAGGAACCCCTAGCCAGGGTATCCTTCTCTCAGCCCCTTCACCTATGGAACTTGTAGCTTATGCTGATGCCAATTGGGCAAACTGCCCAGACACGAGAAGGTCCACCACCGGGTTTTGTGTATTCCTCAGCACATCTCTTGTATCCTAGAAATCCAAAAAGCAACACATGATTTCGAGATCATCAGCTGAATCGGAATATAGAGCTATGGCGGCCGTCGTCTGTGAACTCACTTGGATTCGTTACTTACTCAGTGATTTGCAACTTAACATTTCAACACCCACTACTCTTTATTGCGACAATCTCGCTGCCCTGCACATAGCTGCAAATCCCGTGTTTCATGAACGCACGAAACACATTGAACTAGACTGTCATCTAGTTCGCGACAAGATTTTTGAAGGTCAAATCAAAGCTGCCCATGTTTTCTCATCACTTTAGTTAGCAGACTTGCTAACCAAGCCCTTACATTCTCCTACCTTCAAACATTTATTGCTCAAGATGGGAGTCATCAACATATACTCTCCATTTTACGAGGGGCTATTGAAATTGCAGGAGGAGCACTGTCACACACATGCAAGGCCACCAGACTAAAACACGAAGACGTTAATTTCATTTCATTTGATGAGCTGTAAATATACGCTTCTTTTTGTTAACTGATTTCTGTGGCTATAAATAGCACCTGTACATCACAGATCAATACAAGAATTTTTTCACCCAACTCTGTTTTGCAATTCTGTTATTCCATTCCGTATGCGTGTGCCCAATGCCGTTACGTCATCTTCCACCTCTTGTCTGCAACTTACTTAATAGTTTCCATCGTGCATGAGAGAACTCGGCAGCACTGAAGTGGCCCCAACCGTGGCAAGGCAAGACTACGTTTTGGAGAGCAAGTGCTTTGTTTTTGGGGTGGTAAAATAGGGGTGCATTGATATCGCATTGTCTGGTTCTAGGATGCATGGCCTCAGTTGGTCTTCACTCGCGCTATTTCACCAGAGCTCCCATGAATATCCTTTGCTGTGGCGTGAGGCTTAGGTTTTTGGAATGGTGTCAACGTACAAGGGTTGCGGCTTGGAACTTATTTCCCGCAGAGGGACCAAAGCATGCATATCTAATATATATATATATATATATATACATAGGTGAAGGAACCTAAAGTTGAGGAGATAACGTGATCAACTTACAAATTTGAAGTGTTGCCGATAACCCTAGAGGTGGGGATGAGACACGGACGTAAGCTGATATCTTGCGGTTCGGATCGATGCGTGAGTCTGTAGGTTACCAAAAGAAAAAGCATTTAAATTTTAAAACTGAACAGCTTAAAACGATTATAAAATGTAAAAGCTTCGGAAACTATCTAGAAAAAATAGCAGCATCTCGAAGCTTTTTTTGATAAGGTAACGCTCAAATTAATGCTTGAGAGAATGAATTGAAAGACGACGTAAGATTTTAAATATATAAATGCAAACGTGAAAGATTAATACTTATAAAATTTTTTAAAAATAATAAAATCTGTGTTTTTAAAAAAAAAAAGATATTATTAATCTCATGTAATCGGATCAAATTAATAACATTAATAATCACTATGAGAGAATTATGCAATAATATGACTAAGAGTCGAAAGATCAAAATATTCGTTAAATAAAATATAAGAGCATACTAATCTCAAGTAATTCGATTAAAAAAATGCTATATAAGGGAATTACAGAAATAATGCATGATAAAATAATCAAATAAATAAAAAATAAATCTCAAATTTAGAGTCAGGATGTTATACATAGAGAATGTAGAATTTAGGGAAACAGAGAAACAGAGAGTTAAAGAGATTCTTATTCTCGATAGATAGAAATGTGTATAAAGCTTGTGTATTTATAATACAATTGGGAGTAACCAACTTGATCATGATATACAAATTTAAAAATCAAACTAACAGAAAACACAACAACAGAATCTTCAATTTCGGCCTGATCTTTTTGTTGTTATAGAATCTGCTATGACCAGATTTATAGTTGCTGCAGAATCTGGTTTGGCTAGATTTTCAGTTGCTGCAGAATCATCTTCACCTTGATTATAGGAACTTGATTCAATATGCCCCCTCAACCAAATGGGCAGCTCTTGCACATGAAGGTTGGTTCTTAGAAGATTAAACCTGGTCGTAGCCAAAGGTTTAGTCAATAAATCTGCAAGCTGATCACGTGTAGATAAAAAGGAAACTTGAAGTTTCCGCTGGACAAGTTGATCTCGTACAGAATGAAAGTTAATTTCAATGTGTTTAGTACGAGCGTAAAACACCAAATTTGATGAGAGATATGTGGCTCCAATATTATCACACCAAAGAGTTGGACAGCGTTTGGAGAGGCATCTTGAGGTAATTCAATAGCGATTGAAGCCACTGCGACTCTGCTATAGTATTTGCTAGAGACTTATATTCCGATTCAGTGCTACTACGGGCCACCGTTGTTGTTTGCAGCTCCATCAAATTAAATTGTTACTATAACACCGGGCCCAAGCCCATCGCCCAGGCCCAAGCCAGATGCCAAGCCCAAGCCCAAACCGGACAGCCCCAGCCCCTAAAACACCTAAACGGCATCGTTTCAATTGGTAACCTTCTTCCCCTCTATCCTTCCCCTGTTATCCCAACAGTTATTCCATATTTACTCTGCCCCTTTTCTCGCGCTACCCCCTCCACGCCTTCGACGGTTATCAGCATAAAATGGGAATTTCCTCGCTCTCCTTCGCCTCAGGGTATTTTGGTGTTGTATTTTTGCCATCTCCAGGTTCTCTCTCTCCCTCTTCCCGCAGTCCCTGCTCACGGTTTGGGGGTCTCCCTTATCCTTTCGTTGATCTCCCACCAGTTCATTTCTCTAGCAATACTCACCGGTAAGCTTGATGATCTCCTCCTTACTCTAAATTTCTTCCATCATTATATGATTTTGATATGGGGTTCTTGTCTTAACATTGATTGCTTTGGGGGAGATACTCTTGGCTGTGTTGTTGGGCTAGTTGGTCTTAATCGAGTAAAATGTGTTGTTTGAATGGTTGGTCTTAATCGAGTAAAATGTGTTGTTTGGCTGGTTGGTCTTAATCGAGTAAAACTTGAAATGCTTTGTAGTGGGTTGGTATAAAAGTTTTATTGGATGTAAATGATCATTCGGTCGTGTTCTTGTTAGGAGACTTATGCCGGCAGTTGAATAGATTTGGTGGTTGTTAGAATTGGGATTTTTAGTTCCAAAAATTTTATCGTATGTTTTATGTCAGGTTGTTGTTGTCTGAAGAGGCTTTGGGTCCTTTGTTGAGAAAATTCTTACAAGTCCTTGGTGGTGTTATTTAAATTTTATCACTAGGAGGTTGCAAGTTTATGAGTGGTGGAATAGAGAAAATTTTTGATGGCTGGAGGTGTAATAAGGGGCTGATTGCGTTGAAAGAATAAAACATGCTAAAACTTATTTTTGGAACATTAATTTATAATGATATTCTTGGAGGGGTTGTATAACTGGTCATTGATATTTAGTGAAAATGTTATGCATAGGTGACGAGAATTTTAGAGATTGAACTCAAAACTTTGAATTTACACCTCAGGAGTCAGGAAAGCGGGACTTCTATCCTAGATTTACATAAAAAGAAAATTGGCTTGAGGTTGGTTTTATAAAATGTGTATGTTTTGCTTTTTAAATAAAAATTTGAAAAACAATCTCACTATATGTTTTATGCATTTGCTCATGAAAATTTATACGATAGAGAAATTTTTTTTTTGACATGAAATGTGTAGACATGAGCAATATTTGACATGTTTCTGAGCTATGCATAAGAGCGAACATTAATTTTGATGCTATCTTGTGCATGTAAAATAATATGTTTTGTTGTGTTTTTGGCTTATATGAAAATGGATAAGAAAGTGAAAAACAAGTGGCTTAATATGATATGTTTACAAAAAAAATTTTGGCATACTTATATGTTTGTCTTTATTTCTGAATATGGTTCTGAAATGATTATATGGATTCAGTTGATATAGTTGGTACCACCATGATATGATATGATAGGAGTGCAATCACTTTGGAAACAAAGTGATACTTTTTATGTGTTTCTTTCCTATGTGCACACTCAGGACTCCGAGAACGAATGAGGGAAAGTCTCACAATATGATACCGCCTGGTTTGGCCACCGGGCATAGTACAACCCTACCACAGGGGTTAAACATGGTATATATTTTGGAAACGTTGATGAGATGTTACAGTTATTTGTGCCAAAGTATTTTGGTATAAAAAGTTGGTTTTGTGTATATTTTATGAAAAATAAAGGTTCGCTCAGTTTTTGGTTGGATTATAAGTTTTGGAGTTGTTTCCTTTGAATAAAAGTTTTTCCGTTACATACTTAAGAGTTTTATTAAAAATGCTCATGGCTTACATACTAGTATAGGTGTTTTGCTTACTGAGTTGTGGATAAACTCACCCCCTTATCTATATACATTTCAGATGAAGTGGAGGTCTCGACTGAGGACCAAGGTTAATATGTTGGGACCAGGATAAGCGGTTACCTTTTGGGTTGAAGTGAAGATGACATTTATTGTTTTGTTGTTACGTTATTTAGCATCAATAGATTCAAGTGTTAGTAGGATATTTTATGGGCAGTTTGTGGACCCTATGTGATGACATTGTTTTGTTTAATGTATGAACTATTGTGGATATTTAGGATTTGATTGTTTTAAGATTTGGAGATGAGGAATTATTTGTGGATTATTGATAAAATATTTTTAGATAGTATTTGTAGATTAAAACAGGTCAAATCAAACAGGTTGATTTTCAGGACTCCCTACGAGTATGGGGTGTCACAGTTGGTATCAGAGCGAAGGTTTAAGATTCTGCAGACTCTATGCAGTATAGTTCTAGGGATTTGAGATTTTGTAGACAATAGTTCGAATGAGAGTATAGAACTTAGAATGGTTCTTGGAGATGGTTATTTGGATTTAATTGCAATAATGAGATGCTTAAAGAAATATTGTTATGAGCTGTTGAGGTTTTTAGAACTCGTCGACTTTAGGAATCATTTGAGGTGTAAAACTTTTATAGGCTTGTGAGCTGATTTTGTATGGTTGGAGATTGAAGGACTAGGTTTCTGAATTTCTTATAATTATATTCGTGGTGGATACCTGATGAGTGCACAAAAATGCACTCTAAATACTCTATTTAAATACTAAAAGAAATGAGAAAATAATGGATATAACTCATGTTATTAAAATTAATGGTCATTTATCTTGAAATAGATATAAGCATGATTTAATATATTGATGAGAATATAAAATGCCATATTTTCCTCTCTTAATGTTTAATACTTTATTCTTATTTGATGCCTAAATATACTCATTATTCTTATATTTTGATTTAGGACATAAATGGAGACATTAGGAGCAAATGAAGATAATTGCGGAATTTTAGACAGTTCTGACATCTTTTCGTAACATGGACATAACTCTCTCATCCAATCTCCGATTGAGCTGATTCAAGATGATATAGAACCGCAAGAGAAATATCTATAACTTTTGTGTTTTATATTTGAAGAGATATCCACTCAATCTAAGACAAAATCGACCATCAAGTGGACGCACCTGCACTTGACGTTCCTGGATATTTTTCAGCCACTTGCATCAAATCCAAATGTCATCATAATATTTTCCAGCAAGCACTCCTACACCAACTTGGAAATTCAATGATCAATTCATATGCAAGATGAAGTGCTGATTACGCCCAAAGAATAATGCGGTCGTTTGCAGTATAGCTTTGGGGTGTCGATTCCACAGGGAGATGGATTGAGAAATTGAAGAACAGTAACGAAATTAACAAAAAGATTAAATGAGTGTGATGTAAATTAAAACTAAATGAGTAATTTGAAAAGTATAAAAATGAGACGAAAAGTAGAGCGTAGGGAATTCCTTGTGTATTTGTGGTATTCAAATTTATTCTTAATTCATTGATAACTCAATTAAGAATTCTATGTCCAAATTCTTAATCGGAAGATATAACATTAATAACCAAAATTTAAATCACATGTAACTCTTTGAAAAATCATTCTTCACGCTTAACTCTAATAAATTGTTATCGATATTGAGAAAATCCAACGACGACAATATACCCAAAAGGCGATATTGCAGCAGAGAATTTAATTAATATAGACAATCAATTGCTCCAAACATAATTATAGAACTAATTCACTCAATAGAAAAAGTATGACTGAATCCATAAACGAAATAGATTCTATAATTATTTGAAGACGAAAAACATCACAAATAAATTGAGAATAATAGAACAAATGAGTTTTAATATTTAAAGACCAAATACATGAATCAAAAATAAATTACAAATCTCATCACACACACAAGTTCATCCCTAGCCCTCCTTGAGAATTTAGTTACACATATTGAAAATATGCAACAAAAATTCTCCAAGGGATAATATGGAAGAGCCAACCATTATTTTCTTCTCTCTTCTTTGGTTTTTCTTTTCTCTTCTCAAGCTCTCAAGATAATGGCTCTTCCAAAGCATCCTCCTACACTAAGCATTCTCCTAGAACACACACCCCTTCCTTCTATTTATAAGCATCCTTCATGCAAGTTGTCATGACAAAATCATCACAATTTCAACTTGTTTTGCCACGTGCCATTCTTGAATCCAAGTGATTTGTGAGTTGTCATTTTGATCATTTGTTTTCCCACCATGCATGAGCTGGATTTTGCTTGTAGGTGGAGTGTTTCATTTTTGCTTCTCTATCTATTAGTTGTCTTGTATGACTTAATATCTTGTGGTTAAATAATTTGTCTACAAGAAACTTGAGTGCACTTCATCTTGCATATGAATTGATCATTGAATTTCCAAGTTGGTGTAGGAGTGCTTGCTGGAAAATATTATGATGACATTTGGATTTGATGCAAGTGGCTGAAAAATATCCAGGAACGTCAAGTGCAGGTGCGTCCACTTGATGGTCGATTTTGTCTTATATTGAGTGGATATCTCTTCAAACATAAAACACAAAAGTTATAGATATTTCTCTTGCGGTTCTATATCATCTTGAATCAGCTCAATCGGAGATTGGATGAGAGAGTTATACCCATATTATGAAAAGATGTCAGAACTGTCTAAAATTTCGCAATTATCTTCATTTGATCCTAATGTCTCCATTCGTGTCCTAAATCAAAATATAAGAATAATGAGTATATTTAGGCATCAAATAAGAATAAAGTATTAAATATTAAGAGAGGAAAATATGGCATTTTATATTCTCATCAATATATTAAATCATGCTTATATCTATTTCAAGATAACTGACTATTAATTTTAATAACATGAGCTATATCCATTATTTTCTCATTTCTTTTAGTATTTAAATAGAGTATTTAGAGTGTATTTTTGTGCACTCATCAAGTGCACTCAAGTTTCTTGTAGACAAATTATTTGACCACAAGATATTAAGTCATACAAGACAACTAATGGATAGAGAAGCAAAATTGAAACACTCAACCTACAAGCAAAATCCAGCTCATGCATGGTGGGAAAACAAATGATCAAAATGACAACTCACAAATCACTTGGATTCAAGAATGGCACATGGCAAAACAAGTTGAAATTGTGATGATTTTGTCATGACAACTTGCATGAAGGATGCTTATAAATAGAAGGGAGGGGTGTGTGTTCTAGAAATGCTTAGTATGGGAGGATGCTTTGGAAGAGCCATTATTTTAAGAGCTTGAGAAAAGAAAAGAAAAACCAAAGAAGAGAGAAGAAAATAATGGTTGGCTCTTCCATATTATCCCTTGGAGAATTTTTGTTGCATATTTTCAATATGTGTAACTAAATTCTCAAGGAGGGCTAGGGATGAACTTGTGTGTGTGTGATGGTATTTGTAATTTATTTTTGATTCATGTATTTGGTCTTTAAATATTAAAACTCTTTTGTTCTATTATTCTCAATTTATTTGTGATGTTTTTTTCGTCTTCAAATAATTATAGAATCTATTTCGTTTATGGATTCAGTCATGCTTTTTCTATTGAGTGAATTAGTTCTATAATTATGTTTGGAGCAATTGATTATCTATATTGATTTAATTCTCTGCTGCAATATCGTCTCTTAGGTATATTGTTGTCGTTGGATTTTGTCAATATCGAGAACAATTTATGAGAGTTAAGCGCGAAGAATGATTTTTCAAAGAGTTGCATGTGATTTAAATTTTGGTTATTAATGTTATATCTTCCGATTAAGAATTTGGACATAGAGTTCTTAATTGAGTTATCAATGAATTAAGAATAAATTTGAATACCACAAATACACAAGGAATTCCCTATACTCTACTTTTCGTCTCATTTTTATATTTTTTAAATTACTCATTTAGTTTTAATTTACATTACACTCTAAAATTTACTTATCACACTCATTTAATCTTTTTGACCAAAGCTATACTGCAAACGACCGCATTATTCTTTGGGCGTAATCAATACCCTAGTCATGTTGGAAAATTATATACCATTGTTTGGCTACTATGACTACCCGTTGTTTTTATATAGCTTCTTGTATATGTGCTTTTAATGAATGATTTGTTTAATAGTTCAAGTCTTCTCAGGATGCCGCCTCGCCGTGAATGAAGTGTATCGGATTTGAACGCAGCCAGGAATGAAAGGGAAGCAAATCCAAGAGCTTCCAAAGTGGTCCGGGCAACAGCGCATCAGTTGATAGATGATCTTGCACAAAATTCATATGACCGTCACCGGGCCACAAGTGAAAGGGGTTGCACCGTGGAAGATTTCAACAAGTTGTACCCCACATCTTTTGATGGGAGATGCGACCCGATATTAGCGGAAGATTGGATGCAGGACATTGAAGAGATATTTCGAGTCTTGCCTTGCAAGGATGAAAAGTGGCGTTTGCTACATTCAAGTTGACTAAGGAGGTGAAAAGGTGGTGGATCTCGAAAAGAACCATCAGGGAAGTTGAAAATAAGGAAATAAAAAGTTGGTCGCTGTTCAAGGAAGTTTTTCTGGAGCGTTTCTTCCCCATCTCAGTGAAAGAGCATAAGGTTATGGAATTCGCCACTTTGGTCTAGGGGGCGATGTTAGTACACCAATATGCAGCCAGGTTTACTGAGCTGGCACGCTTTGCAGCATAACTGATTCCTGATGAAGAGAAGAAGTGTCACAAATTTGAGCAAGGGCTGAACAAGAAGCTTTACGAACGAGTGATGGGTTTCCAATTGAAAAAGTTCACAGAGTTAGTGAATAAGGCCACTTTGTTTGAGGGATGCCTTCAGAGGAGCGCCATCTTACTTGATCAAAGGAAGAGGTCTACCCCATCTGGATATCATACAAGCAACAACCAGGGACAGTGGAAGAAGAGAAATGAAGGGGGTAATTCAAGCAAAAGGCCAATTCATAGTGATCAGCAGCCTTATCATTGCAGAACTTGTGATCGTGTCCACACGGGAAAGTGCAAGAAAGAGTGAGACTTATGTTATCAGTGTGGCAAGTCGGGCCACTACCTCAGGGATTGCCCGCTTACCTTGGGCAACAATAGACCTGCCCCACTACCACCCCCACCCAGGACTGGAGGGGTGCCATGAAGTAATACCCAACGCCCTACTGCACCTGCTCGGGTTTTTGCATTGACACCAGGAGAGGCTGAAGGCAGGGAGGATGTGATCACAGGTATTATTCCTTACTTTTCTTTTAGGAATAACTTAGTAACTATTGTGGATGTTAAATCAAAGGGTACTTTGTATGTGATCACAGGTATTCTTTCTTTGTTTTCTAATCATGCCACCATATTGTTTGACTCTGGGGCAACACATTCCTTTATTTCTAAGAATTTTGCCAAATTCTACTAATGGGAAGGCGAAAGGTTGGATTTTAACTTAGTGGTCTCAACTCCGACGGGGACTACAGTGCCTTGTCACAAAATTCTCTGTGGCTATCCTATATCTATTGAAGAGAGATTGATGCCTACTGAACTTATTATTTTTGATATGGTTGGATTTGATGTAATTTTGGGTATGGACTGGTTGGTTTCATACCATGCCAGTATTGACTGTTTTAAAAAGGAGATAGTTTTCAAGCCTCCTGAAGGGGATGAAATTCGATTTGTGGGGTCGAAAGTGCGATTATATTCCCATCAATCATATTAGCAGTTCAGGTTGGGAAATTATTGCGAGATGGCTGTCAAGGATTTTTAGCTTGTGTGATAGATGCACCAAAAGAAAAGTTGAGTTTAGAAGAGATTCATGTGGTGAGAGAATATCCAAAAGTGTTTCCTAAAGATTTGTCTGGATTACCACCTGACTGAGAAGTAGAATTCGCTATTGATCTTGTTCCAGGCATAGCACCTTTGTCCAAGGCTCCTTATAGAATGGCGCCATCGGTGCTCACCGAACTTAAAGAACAGTTACAAGATCTTTTAGACAAGGGTTCTATCCAACCCAGTGTGTCCCCATAGGGTACTCCAGTGTTATTTGTGAAGAAGAAAGATGGAACAATGAGAATGTGCATTGACTATAGAGAACTCAAACGAGTAACCATCAAGAATAAATATCCTTTACCCTGCATAGAAGACCTGTTTGATCAACTGCAGGGTGCGCAAGTTTTGTCGAATATTGACCTTCGATCAGGATATCATCAACTGAAGATCAAGGCTGAAGATGTATCCAAGACTGCTTTCAGGACCAGATATGGCCATTATGAGTTTCTGGTCATGACTTTTGGTTTGACTAACGCCCCAATAGTATTTATGGACTTAATGAACAGAGTATTTCATGGATTCTTGGATAAATTTGTTGTTGTTTTTATTGAAGAGATCCTAATCTATTCTAAGAGCAAGAAGGAGCATGAGGAAGACTTGAGGCTAGTACTCGGAACACTTAAGGAAGAAAAGTTGTTTGCTAAATTGAAGAAGTGTGAGTTTTGGCTGAATGCGGTTACATTTCTGGGGCATGTTGTTTCAAAGGAGGGCATTTCAGTGGACCCCGGGAAGGTGGAAACAGTAGTAAACTGGTCAGCACCGAAAAATGTACATGAGGTTAGGAGCTTCTTGGGATTGGCGGGATACTATCGTCGATTTATTGAGGTTTTCTCCAAGATAGCAGTTCCTCTCACCGCACTCACAAGGAAGAATAAGAAGTTTGAGTGGACAGAAAAATGTGAAGAAAGCTTTCAGACTTTGAAACAAAGAAAAATGTGAAGAAAGTTTTAACAGTTCCCACTGCGAGAGGTGGGTTTGGGGTATATAGTGATGCTTCAAGATTGGGTTTAGGGTGCGTATTAATGCAACACGGGAAAGTCATAGGCTATGCTTCACGGCAACTAAAGACACATGAACAAAATTACCCCACACATGATTTGGAGTTAGCAGCAATTGTGTTTGCATTTAAAATTCGGAAGCATTATTTATATGGGGAAAAATGTGAAATCTACACAGATCACAAAAACTTGAAGTATTTCTTCATCCAGAAAGAATTAAATATGAGACAGAAAAGATGGCTCGAGCTAATAAAGGATTATGGTTGTAATATCAATTATCACCTAGACAAAGTGAACATTGTAGATGATGCTTTGAGTAGGAAATCAATGAGTTCAGCAGTGGCATCCCTTACTACTCAACACCAATTACTAATGGACTTAGAGAGGGTTGGTATTGAGGTCATCACTAATGATACAAGTGCTTTTGTGGCTAGTTTAATAGTGCAACCAGATTTGTTAGAGAGAATCAAAGCAGCTCAAAAAGTAGATTCAACGTTGATAAAGGTAGTAGAGGAAGTTAAGAACGGGGACAAAGCTGATTTTAGCATTTCTGAAGATGAAATTTTGAGGTTTAGAGACAGATTGTGTGTACCTGCAGATGATGCACTGAAGAAGATAATCCTTGAGGAGGCACACCGCTCTTTATACACAGTCCATCTAGGGAGTACCAAGATGTATCAGGATTTGAGAGAGTCTTTTTGGTGGAACGGTATGAAGAGAGAAATTGCTAAGTTCGTAAAATAGTGTCTGACTTGTCAACAGGTGAAGGCAGAGCATCAGAGACCAGCAGGGTTGTTACAGCCATCACAGATTCCAGAATGGAAGTGGGAGCATATATCCATGGATTTTGTGACAGGTTTACCAAGGGCTTTAAACGGACAAGATGCAATATGGGTAATCGTGGATCGCTTAACGAAGACTGCGCGTTTTGTGCCCATTAAAGTTTCTTATAAGTTGGAGAAACTAGCTAAGCTATACATACAAGAGATTATGAAATTGCATGGGATACCAGTATCCATTGTGTCAGATAGAGATCCTCGTTTTACTTCTAGATTTTGGAGAAATTTACAAGAGGCAATGGGTACTAAGTTGAATTTCAGTACGGCTTATCACCCTGAGACAGATGGACAATCAGAAAGAACTATTCAGATTTTAGAAGACATGTTGAGGGCATGCGTAATGGACTTTAAAGGAACTTGGATACGACATTTACCATTGGTGGAATTCGCTTATAATAACAGTTTTCAGACTAGTATTGGGATGGCACCGTATGAAGCACTGTATGGAAGAAGATGTAGGTCTCCATTATATTAGGATGAAGTTGGTGAAAGAAAAATCTTGGGGCAAGAGATCATTAAGAAAACCACAGAAAAGATTGACATCATTAGAGCTAGAATTAAAGCAGCTCAGGGTCGATAAAAGAGCTATGCTGATAACCGCTGCCGTCCGCTAGAGTTTGAGGTTGGAAATGAAGTATTCTTAAAGATAGCACCAATGAAATGGGTTATGAGATTTGGAAGTAAGGGCAAGTTGAGCCCTAGATATATTGGACCCTTAGAGATTCTTAAGCAAATTAGACCATTGGCATATAAGTTAGCACTTCCTCCGAATCTTGCAGGAGTGCATAACGTATTTCATGTGTCCATGTTGAGAAAGTATATTCCTAATCCAACTCACATTATTCATTATGAGCCGTTACAGATTCAGGAAGATATGACATATATTGAAGAACCAGTGCGGATCTTAAAAAAGAAAGCACACATGTTGCGGAATCGTAGCATCCCCATAGTTAAGGTTTTGTGGAGTAATCATACAAGCAGTGAAGCTTCTTGGAAACTCGAAGAAGAAATGCGAGAGAAATACCCACATCTATTCAATGAGGATTACAAGCTTTTCTAGCAATTTTTGAGGACGGAAATTTTTAAGGAAAGGAGGATGTAACACCGGGCCCAAGCCCGACGCCCAGGCCCAAGCCAGACGCCAAGCCCAGGCCCAGACTGGACAGCCCCAACCCTTAAAATGCCTAAACGGCATCGTTTCAACAGGTAACCTTCTTCACCTCTATCCTTCCCTTGTTATCCCGACACTTATTCTGGATTTGCGCTGCCCCTTTTCTCGCGCTGCCCCCTCCACTCCTTCGACGGTTATCAGCATAAAATGGGAATTTCCTCGCTCTCCTTCGCCTCACGGCATTTTGGTGTTGTATTTTTGCCATCGCCAGGTTCTCTCTCTCCCTCTTCCCGCAGTCCCTGCTCACGGTTTGGGGGTCTCCCTTATCCTTTCGTTGATCTCCCACCAGTTCATTTCTCTAGCAATACTCACTGGTAAGCTTGATGATCTCCTCCTTACTCTAAATTTCTTCCATCATTATATGATTTTGATATGGGGTTCTTGTCTTAACATTGATTGCTTTGGGGGAGATACTTTCGGTGCCGATAGGCCAACATAGCAGAATTTAGGATTTTTAACTTTTCTTCTCTTTGTTCCGTTGTGTTTTTCTTGTGGAGATTAGGGTAGTTCCAACTCCAAATTGCACATCAGCAATTTCTCCTTCTTTGGCAGTGCGTGACTCTCTGGTTCCAAAGCTACAAGTGAATTGAGGTATTTTATTTTCAATGCCTTTCTACTCTATAATGCACGCGAATAAAGGTAGGAGTTTCATGAGTGTATTAATGGATTTTGGAAGAATTCAAAATTCTTATGGCTGTGTTGTTGGGCTGGTTGGTCTTAATGGAGTAAAATGTGTTGTTTGGCTGGTTGGTCTTAATCGAGTAAAACTTGAAATGCTTTGTAGTGGGCTGGTATAAAAGTTTTATTGGATGTAAATGATCATTCGGTCGTGTTCTTGTTAGGAGACTTATGCCGGCAGTTGAATAGATTTGGTGGTTGTTAGAATTGGGATTTTTAGTTCCAAAAATTTTATCGTATGTTTTATATCAGGTTGTTGTTGTCTGAAGAGACTTTGGGTCCTTTGTTGAGAAAATTCTTACAAGTCCTTGGTGGTGTAATTTAAATTTTATCACTAGGAGGTTGCAAGTTTATGAGTGGTGGAATAGAGAAAAGTTTTGATGGCTGGGGGTGTAATAAGGGGCTGATTGCGTTGAAAGAATAAAACATGCTAAAAGTTATTTTTGGAACATTAATTTATAATGATATTCTTGGAGGGGCTATATAATTGGTCATTGATATTTAGTGAAAATGTTATGCGTAGGTGACGAGAATCTTAGAGATTGGACTCAAAACTTTGAATTTACACCTAAGGAGTCAGGTAAGCAGGGCTTCTATCCTAAATTTACATAAAAAGAAAATTGGCTTGAGGTTGGTTTTATAAAATGTGCATGTTCTGCTTTTTAAATAAAAATGTGAAAAACAACCTCAGTATATGTTTTATGCATTCGCTCATGAAAATTTATACGATAGAGAAAATTTTCTTTTGACGTGAAATGTGTAGACATGAGCAATATTTAACATGTTTCTGAGCTATGCATAAGAGCGAACATTAATTTTGATGCTATGTTGTGCATGTAAAATAATATGTTTTGTTGTGTTTTTAGCTTATATGGAAATGGATAAGAAAGTGAAAAACAAGTGGCTTAATATGATATGTTTATGGAAAAATCTTTGGCATACTTATTTGTTTGTCTTTATTTTTAAATATGGTTCTGATATGATTATATAGATTCACATGATATGGTTGGTACCACCATGATATGATATGATAAGAGTGCAATCACTTTGGAAACAAAGTGATCATTTTTATGTATTTCTTTCCTATGTGCACACTCGAGGCTCCAAGAACGAATGAGGGAAAGTCTCACAATATGATACCGCCTGGTTTGGCCACCTGGGATAGCACAATCCTGCCACGGGAGTTAAACATGGTATATATTTTGGAAACGTTGATGAGATGTTACAGTTATTTGTGCTAAAGTATTTTGGCATAAAAAGTTGGTTTTGTGTATACTTTATGAAAAATAAAGGTTCGCTTAGTTTTTGGTTGGAAATTTTAATTATATTTTGATCGTATTTTAACTATACTGATCAATACGATATGAAATTTAAAATTATGAATGTAGCAGTCTTAATTGTGATCAGGATCATCATAAAGTTATTATATACTTATTATGTTTTTTATATTTGATTTTTTAAAAAATTATTTTATTTAATAGTTAAATGAGTGAGTATTAATAAAATTAATTTATTTTTAATAATCAAGGATGTTAAAAGAAATACTTCAAAAAATATATAAAAAATAAAATATTCACTATAAATTATAAATGGATAATAAAAAATAATAACCCTTTCCCAATCCATGTCACTATAAATGACATTAATATCTTGAAAGATCGACGTGCCTGGTTGACACTTGCCTGGTTGAGTGAACGGTGACAATGACACCAACTAGGTTCCGTTCCAAAGTTTCGAACTTTTTTTTTTCTAATCAAACATATTATTCATATATTAAGAAAATATTGATACAATTACTATCATTTTATTATCATTTTATAATTTTATAATGAATTTAATTTTTTTTATTTTTTTACTATTTTTAAAAGTATTTTTTTAATATCCTTAAAAATTATAGGAGTGTAACCAATCCAATTTGATTATGTTTTAGATAAAATTTAAGACTGAATCGATATGCATTGATTTTATATTTTCAAGAATCAATTTTACCCTTAAATCGGCACTTTTAGTTTTACCAGTTCCAGTCTATACTGTCCAATTTTCTCATTTTAATATACAATATTATAGTGTACAATAATATAGTTATAATATACTATAATATATTTAATATATATTAGACTTTTATTATATATATATTATAATATATAATGATATAGCATTAACATAACTATTGATACGCACTATATAGTATCAGTATAACTACTAACTCAATAAACTATATTGATATGAGACTTTAAAATATAATATTATATTAATTAGTATTTGATCATATAATACAAAATTATTTTATATATAATTATATTATATATAAAATTTATATATGAACCAGTCCAATTTAGTCCGAACTGATTTTAGAAAAAGAAAAACTGGAACCAGACCGATTTTAAAAAAAAATAAGACCGGTACCAGACCGAGTCAAACTCGATACCGAACAAAACTCATTGGTTTGATCCGATCCGATCTGATTTATTGGTTCATAAATTTTGTCCCTTACCTAATCCTTAAAAAAATAAAAATAAAAAATATTCAATTTTCATTGATAGTCACTTCCTTAATCATGAAGTAAAAAATAAAAGGAGTAGTAAATGGATAGTATAAACTAGTAAGCCTATCTTCATCCTATATAAAATAGTTACAAGGATAAAAGGGTGGGATTGAGGGAGGTTTTAACATTCATCCCAAACCAATGGGTACAACACAAAAAAAAAAAAAAAAAAAAACAACAAAGGTTTTGGGGCCAAGAACTTGATCCCTACCCGATCCCATAAGGAAAAGCCGCCTAAAAGCTATTTGGATACAATCCGATAAATGAACTATAATATAGAAGTTTGTGTTGTATTTCTGTGTTTGGACGGGCTGAAGAAGTCTTCCACTTCTTTTTTCTCAAGAGTTGTCATTAGGGTGAAGAAACATAGCAGGATAGCAAGTTGGATAAGCGAGGAGCGTGTGCCACACTGGGAAACTAAACGTTAGTCAAATCTAAGAGATCTTAGGCCAATCATCTCGAAAATGCCAGATATGCTAACAATAGACTCTCTGTGATGTGGTGGTACGGTAGATGGGGGTGGTATTTGCATGGCATCGAGGATGTGGACCTAGCTTCGCACCATGTCGGGGCGGGATGTCATCAAAGGCAGAGCCTCTCGCCCTGATGTCAAGGGTTGAGGTTTAAATCGCATCCTACTCTGCCTCCCACTCAATCCAATGACCCATTGGGTCTATAAATTATTTTTTGATCTAAATTTTCTTAGACCAAAATTATAATATAATTTAAATTACATATTTAAATTTATACATTTAAAAATAAAATAAACTCAATAGAGTTGTATTTTAGATTGCATTGGTCCTAGGCTAACCTTTATTTAAGTATGACTATTATTGCATTAGTCTCTTATATAAAGTTTAGTCTGGGAGGCCAAAGCATCCCATTAACCTAAATTCAATTTTAAGTTTTTAACAAATTGTATATAACTATAAATAATATATTTATATTAATTTATATAAATGTTAAAAATATAATTTTTTATAATAAATACGGGTAGGATGAGGGGCAAGGGGAAAGGGTGGGTAGCGGAGCAAGGCCCTAGTGGGCTCAGCCAACTTCCCACCCTCACAAAGACAGTCCGGGTGATTTTCCAGACTACAGTCAGGAAAAGAGTGTATGGAGTTGATGCTCCAACCATCTTCTGGATAGAGAGAGCAAAATTTTAATTTCTCCTATAGAGAGCTTTTCATTGAAGGGAGACGAGAGAAAGATGGGAGTTAGATAGTTGTCCACAGTTTCTAACCTAAGTGGTGTAACTAGTACATTTCATTCGATTTTGGACATATTTTAAATTTGAATACATTATAATATGTATCAATTTTTAGATTTAACGAATCGATACTAAACTGGTTATGTTAACATTGTGTTCCGTACACTTTTGACCCAAGTTCTAGTCACTCGAGTCTTCTAAGTTATACTTTCAAAAACAAAGAAAAATAATGTTGTGAGAGAGTGGCTTGGGTGGGTGTGAGAGTTTTTGATGCTTAAGTTAGTAAATTATTTTAGAAGCTTATTAATAAAGAGAGTTTAGAAAACTTGCTCCTACCTGGGGTCGCTATTTATATCTGGAGATTGGGGGGACAAATCATGCATGTCTCAAAGGAGCTCTCACCCTTTCCACAATTCCTTTATAAGAGTCTTTTAATACAGAGTGC